>CM076574.1:1367812372-1368412372 GCA_034641835.2 Pinus albicaulis
GTTGGGAATTTGTCAAACCAATTCCAGCATCTGCCATCTTAACCTATATAAGTAAAGAAAAGATATTAACTGTATAATAAAACAAGCAAGAACTTTCTCTGTTGGAGAAATCTGCTCAATAAGCTTTTTACAGCTCCTGCAGTGGAAAAAACAAACTCTGTTTTTGTCTCACTGAGTGCCTAAACCATCTTTGATACCATGATGGAAATTTCTAAAAATTTCGAACAAAACAGAGGAAGCAAAGTTCCTCAACTCAACACAAAGAAATGAGAGAAATCTAGACAAAGAAGATATGGAGAAAAGCTCTGTTTTTATTAACCATAAAAATGACAATAAAAATTACAAACTTATTCAGAACTACAGTCCTGGAATAATCAAAAACTCCATACTATGGTTTTACAAATTATGTTTCTACACAGATTGGTGTTTCAGCAACACGCAAACAGTTGCTGAAACTCAACATAGTCTATTGCTGAAAGTCAAAGACAGTTGCTGAAACTCCCTGTAGAATGCATTGCTACTCCAAAACACAGCTACTCTGTTTTTCCTCTGTTTTTCCTGCTCTGTCTTCTTCTCTGTCTTTTTCTATTTCTCAAACTCTCTAACATAAAAAGGAACTGATGTTCATTACATTTATATGTTAAAAACATATTTGACTTTAAAGCATTAAAAAAATACAAATATCTTTCAAGCTTATCAACGTATTGAATGCTGCAAGCGGTGGGAGTTAACGTGATGGCTTTTGGTAAATAAAAACGGCTGTCTGCAGGCTCAATAACTTCTGCAAATTTATTTCGTGACTTTCAGGCATCCACCTTGCTAAAATATCTACAGCAATCGGATTTTCTGTCCAACTGTTTTATGTTGCAGTTGGAATTAAATTCGAACAAAAATAAACTGAGTGGTGGAAATTGGAACTACTTTGCACGCTTCTCCCTGTAAAGTTTTAATTCTCTATGAACCTTTCTTCGATGTATATCTAGAACAGTACGCACAAGAACGTAGGGAGGCACCGATCGAGGCAGCTAGTAAACTCAACGCATTTAGTCTTTGTTTCTTTCCATACATTCTAAGGTAATTTCCTTGCAAGTTTCTAATGTCTTCCTTTACATCATCTTTCAATCAACTACTCGGTTCTGCTCTCTCGTGGTAGACAAAAGTTCACATTGGATTGTAGCAACATTCTCATGTTGCGCACATGAATCCATCATATATGATTCCACAGCCCGCATATTTTCATGAATACTAGACTTTCTAGTGTTCACAAATAAATGCTCTGCCACTTCACATTCTTTTTACATATTTTTTTTTCTCAGTTGTTCCTGAATATTCTATGAAATTCACTTCAGATTCGATGCTCACTTGAGTTTAAACTCACTTGGTAGCATGTTTAATTTACAATAGCCTTCAATTATTTCTTTATTGGAACTAATAAATTATCACACCGTACCACTTGTCCTTCGAAAAGACCCTCCTCTTCAGGCTGTTTATCTAATTTTATGCACCAACATTCCACGTAGAAATCTGTTGTGATCCATTTTATAGACAGTATTTACAAATCCAAAATATCACAGTGTAATACTTGCAAAACTACATTCAATGACTCAGCAATCAACACCCATACACAGAGGAATTCCATTGGAAATTTTTTCAGAGACAATGAACATAATCAAAATTTTATTCCATTTGTCAAACTATACATATACTCCCAATATTCATTTAATTAATTTGTCACCATGGCCTAATTTTCTTTAAGAATGGCCTTCTATATCACTAATCACTCTCACACACACTCTATCTCTCCTTTGAGGCTTACCAACAAATACAACAAAGGATTCTGCAACCATTTCTGGTTTAGATCCATAATCTACTCAACCATATCCTAAAAACCTTCTAGTTCCTCTTTTAACTCAAACAATTCCCTATCTTAAGATCTCCTAATGCATAAGATCTCTATGAGATCCACACAAGTCAATCATCTCTGATATTCTCACATAATTGAGAATTATTTAGAATTAAAACCTCACACACTTATTTCTCACTCAAATTATTAAAAATATACAAAACTCCTATAATAAATTTAAATACACAATGATTTTATGAGTAGGATGCTCTTGCATCAGACTCCCAATGTAGAAAAAAAAAATCATAGACTCCCATCTATGAGGTCTGCCACTTTTCTGTAGTAACGTCACAACTACAAGTCTCAATGAATTTCTACCTCCACGATTCCAAACTCTGTTTTTCTCCTGGTCCTTCAGGGGGATAATCTCATCATGTGGTCTAGCACAAAATCCCCAGGATAATATCTTCAAAGAACTATTGAATGTGACTCTCAAATTTCCATATCGCACCATACTTAGCTCCAGAAATATAGACTTATGAATTTTGTGTGCAAGCTCTAATACCCATTTTCCTTATGGAATCATGTAACTCTCTTCAACTATGTCAAAACGTTTCTCTAAAAGCCCATTTTCGTATTTCATCTTGAAAAGTCTCGGCAGGAAATCTATACCATATTTGAATCCTCACCGAGGCTGCATTCCACATATGTTGTAGAACCAATAATCTATCAGAAACAGGCCTTGTGCATTCCTGCTCATTTTAGAAGATCTGTAGCTTGGTAAGCACCATCGCTTCATTGTTCTCGGAGCTAAATACTCCTGAACAAGCTTCCTCCAAAATCCTATGTCATTATCCTATCGTCAATTTCTCTGATCTTCATTATCCTAGCTATTTTAAGATCCTTCCTCTGACTTTGAATCTTGCTCATCCAAACTTTTGCTAGACACACAAATTTGAACCACAATTTCATCTCTCAATAATCGGAAGTGCCTAGAGATAGATCCAAAAGAAAGGGAAGTGTATGTCTTTGCAGTCCCAAACCCAGTCATAGTTTCAAATGATGAAACTACAATTTACATTTTTTTGTAGTATTGTTTGTATTTTTTATTCATTTCATCAATTATAGCCTTCTTTATTTGAAACTCATGTCTTTCAGACATACCGATCTAAGTATTATGGAAGATATTAATTTCTTCAATGTAATTTAAAAGTCCTATACTTATATCTTTCATACCATTTTTTATGCTAGTTTCTCTCATGACTTCCTTGAAGATGTCCTCATCATATAAAACTTTAAGAACTACAGAAACTTCTTTGACCACTTTAGCGTGTGCATGGTTACAAAATGTCTCAATAGCACCAAGCAGCATCAACTGAGAATTTTCGTCTTGCACAGCTCTAGATAGATAGAATTTCTTCACAACTGCCTCTCTTGCAAATCCTTTTCCAACGCCCCAAAACGGAGCTTGAAAATAGGCATTCATGTTCTCCCATGGAGAGCCGTTTGAATATTTTATGTCAGATTGTAATTGTTTCAGAGAATATCCAGTCTTCAAGCACTTCTTGAAAATAAGGGCAAGCTCATCATGAATGCTCAATGTGTTCAATTTGTTTAGAACAATCTCCTCCTCAGAATCTTGTTTCACAGGCTTCTCAAATACCTCATCACCATTTTCAGCTTGATATTTCTTATCAAGATCAACCTTTTCATTCTTGCCTAAAGACTTCTTTGGTGATTTTGAATTTATTCTTTATGGCTGTCTAACATGACTATTTCACTTGTAGCAGTAGTCAATTTCTCTCTAATACGTTGTTGTGCAGCTTCAATAGAAGCATCAGTAGCCCATTACACATCATCCCCATCCTTTATATCTATTTCCTTCTCTAATTGAGTTGATAACTCAACTTCATGGAATGAAGAAAAATCATCTCAATGCCCTTCAGGCTCAAAAAGAACTTCTTCTTTCTCATAATTTCTTTATGGATCTTTGCTATGGTCATTAGCTGTCATAGTTTTCTTCTCCTTCATAGCAAAAAACTCCTCATTTGGTATTGTACCTACATACATAAAAAAAACTATCAGCTTTAAAATAACAAGACCTTTCAAGCTCATTTGATGCTTCAAGCACCAGTCTTCCATAATGAACTTTCTGGGTTTTAGCAAATCCTCTTTTTTGTGACTCAATCCCTTTGAGTCTCTCCTTATCCAACAAATAAATATGTATTTGTTCAAGTTCTCTAAACTTGTTTATCAACTTGGCATTCCATTTCTTTTACAATAGCTTCCATCTAACTCGTTTCCTCATTCTCCATCCACGTCTCTTGTCTTCATTCTCTTTTCATTGTAGCCATTCTATTAGTATATCCATCTGTGCTCTCATCACTGCAAGACTTATATCATGCTCTTCATTACTCATCTTACCTTCATGGTATTTATCTGAACCTTTTCTATGATCCTCCATGATTATTTCTCTGATGAGCTCATCCATGCTCATCTAGGTGATCTGCAATTCTCACCTGCTACTAAATAATCTATCAAGATTCCTTTCTAAGCTTGATCTCTTCCTCAGTATTATCTCTTGGTCCACTCCCTTGAACCTCCTAGAGCTTCTCTACTCTTTTGCACTGAGTCACCTCTCTCCTTTCTTCCAACCTATAGTTGGATAGGTTTATCATCATCATCATCAATGTTTTCATCCTTTTGTTTCAGGTTGCAGTTGGGAGTAACTTCCAACACTCCCCCTTAATCACAAAAACTGCTATCTTGCATTCCCAAACATTTTCTAAGATAATTAAAACTTTTCTGCCCCAATGGTTTTATTAAAATATCTGCAAAATATTATTGTGTTATGCAATGCTTCAGAACAACTTCTCCATTGTTCACCAATTCTCTGATATAATGATACTTTACATCAATGTGTTTTGTTATTTTATGAAACACTGAATTATTGGATAAAGCTATTGCTGATCTATTATCACAATAAACTGTTGTGCCTTTTACTTGTTCATGGAACAAATCTCTTAACATTCTTCTCATCCATATTGCTTGACATACTCTACCTCTGTTGTTGATAAAGCCACAATTGGTTGTTTCTTAGAAGCCCATGACATGGCTCTTCATCCCAAATGAAAAACATATCCACAGGTAATTTTATTGTTATCTATACTACCAACCCAATCACTATCAGCATAGCCAATTAACTCAAAATTTTTTGAAGAGGTGTATAAAATACCATGCCCCTTTGTTCCTTTGACATACCTTAGAATTATTTTTGTTGCTTGCCAATGTGTGTCCTTCGGCATTTCCATAAATATGGAAATTAAACTTACATCATTCATAATATTTGGCCTAATTGGAGTCAAATACATATGGCTTCCAACTATGCTCTTATACAAACTTGGATCTACATCCTTGTTGTTGTCTTCCTTGCTCATTTTCAATCCCATCACTGTACGAGTTATTGTTGCCTTGGAATCATGCACATTAAATCTTTCCAAAACTTCTTTTACATATTTTTCTTAAGAAATAAATATTTTATTTTCATTTTTCTCTACTTCTATTCCTAAGAAGCATCTGAGCAATCCCATATCAGCCATCTCAGATTCTGCTTTCATGACTGTTTTAAAATTTTCAATGAGGCAAGCATCCTTACCTATGAATATCACATCATCAACATATAAAACAACAATGAGCATCTTACCATCCTTTTCTTTGATGTATAATGTGAGTTCTCCTTCACATTTTTCAAACCCATTTTCCAGTAGATATGCATCTATTCTACTGTACCATGCTCTTGGTGCTTGTTTCAGCCCATATAAATATTTCTTCAATTTTCATACGTTGTGCTCTTGGCCTTCTTTCACATAGCCCAAAGGTTTTTCAACATAAACCTCTTCCATCAATACTCCGTTTAGGAATGCCCATTTCACATCCATTTGATAAACTTTCCACTTGTGTTGTGCTGCTATGGACATCACTTCTCTTACTATTTCCATTCTTGCAACTGGTGCAAAATTTTCTTCATAATCTCTACCTTGTTGCTACTTGTAGCATTTGACAATAAGTATAGCCTTGTGCCTTTCAATATTACCTTCAGCATTGCTTTTAGTCTTGTAAACCCATTTTACTCCAATCACTTCCTTGCCTTTTTGGAGATCAACTAATTCTCATGTATTGTTCTTCTCTATTGCGTTAATTTCTTCATCCATTGCCTCTATCCATTTCTTATCTTTTACTTCTGCTTAAAAATGAATAGGATCTTCTATATTACAGTATAATGAAAATAAAGAGTTCATACCTTCATTGGTTTCCTCTTGCTCATAAATTTCATTTAAACTTCTGAATCTGGTTCTTCTTTCACTTGTTGAACTTGTGCTTGCTGAAGCACTTAAATCAGCTCCTTGTGATGTGTTTGGAGAAGCACTTTCATCACTTCTCAAGGTTGTTCTCATACTTGCTTGTGGTGTTCCTTGTTTTCCTTGTGTTGGTGTAGATGGTGATGTTAATGAGGGTTTTCTTCCTTACATTTCTTCCTCATCATCCTCTTGAGACAAATATGTTTTTACATTCACTGTTTTCTGAATGCTTCCATCCCAAGCTTCGTCCTCCATAAAATACACACCTCTTCTTATCATAAAATTCTTGGTGGATCGGTTATACAATCTGTATGCCTTTGGTTCATCACTGTAACCAACAAATACGCACTTCTCCCTCTTATTGTCCAACTTCTTCCTTAGTTGATCTAGAATGTGTGCATAAGCCACACATCCAAATACTCTCATTTGGGCGACAAATTGTTTTATGCCACTCCATGCTTCTTCCAGAACTATGTTCATCACACTCTTTGTTGGGAATCTATTCAAAACATATGCTACACAATGTATAGCTTCAGCCCAATACTCATTTGGAAGATGTTTTGCCTTCAACATACTTATTACCATGTCCATGATGGCTCTGTTTCTCCTTTCAGCAACTCCATTTTGCTGTGGTGTATACCTTGCTGTAAATTCCTTATGAATTCCATTTTCTTTGCAAAAACGCAGAAACTATTTGGATATATATTCTCCTCCTTTGTTAGTTCTGAGAAATTTTATGTGCTACCCACCTTGATTCTCAACAAGAGCTTTAAAGTGGCAAAACTTCTCAAATAATTCACTCTTCATCTTCAAGAGATACACCCATGTTTTTCTCGTGTAATCATCAATAAAGGTCAGCATATAGTGGCAACCTACTAATGATGGTGTTTTCATTGGTCCACACAAATCAGAATGGACTATTTCTAAGGGTTCTTTTTCCCTTATGCTCTTTCCTGATGGAAAACTTTCTTTGTGTTGCTTGCCCAAGATGTAGCCTTGACAAAGACTATCTTGTTTCTCAATCAATGATAATCCCTTTAGCATTCCTTTTATGTGCAATAAATTCAGACCTCCAAAGATGAGATGTCCAAATCTAAAATTCCACAACCAGTTTTCATATTTTGCTTCTCTTTGGTAAGTCTCTTGAGTTACAGTTGTCATTGCAACTCCTTTCATCAAATTTTCTCTCATATTGAGAGGAAACATTATGTTTATTGTCATCTTCACTTGTGCAATACATTGCTTTCTTGCTGGTACATCCATGATGGTACACACATCATCTTCAAAGAATACATTGTAGCCCTTTTGAATGAGTTGTCCAGTGCTTAACAAATTACATTTCATACGTGGTAAATAGTATACATCAAATATGCTCTTCTTTTCTCCTTTATTTTTTATAACACTCACTCTGCCTTTTCCTATGACAGAGACTTTACTATCTGTCCCTAATGTTACTTGAGACTTGACATTTTCATCTAACATGGAAAACATAGAGATGTTTCCGGTCACATGGTTGGTACATCTTGAATCTAGAAACCATATATCTTCATTCTTCTCTTTAGCCATATTACATGCTAAAAATAAATTCTCTTGACTCAAAGTCTCTTTAGTAAAGTTAGCAGTGGGTCTATTACCCATGTCACTATGTTTCTTTCTAAATTCATTGGCATAATTCCCATACTTCTTACAGTAATAACATTGGACTTGGGATTTATTATACCTTTGTCCAAGTGCTTGATTTTGTCCACCCTATTGGCCACTGCCTTGGCTTTGGTTCTGATTTTGGTTGCTACACCTTCCACTTGTACTTGCAAGGTTGTTTCTTCCTCCTCTATTCTGGATTCTGCCTCTACGTTTTCCTTGGTAGTTTGATCTTCCATGAATTCTTACTCTTCCAAAGGAAATTTGGGTCTTGAAGGCATGCTCCAAGGAGTAGTTTTCTATTCTATTTAGTTTTTGTTCACGTATCATCAATGATGCATGAAGCTCACCAAAAATAAACATTGAGAGATCCTTTGTCTCGTCAATGGTTGTTATTATCACATCAAATCTTGAGGGTAAGCCCCTCAATAGTTTCTCCATTATTCTTCTTTATTCTATTGTCTCTCCATGAGATCTCATTGGGTAACCAACCCAACAAAGAGTGTGAAGAATGAGTCTAAGCTATCAAACTCTTTCATGAAAATAACTTCAAACTCTCTTCTCATTACTTGAAGCTTTGCTGTCTTTACTTTATCCATACCTTGGTAGGCTATCTGGAGGGTATACCGTGCATCCTTGGACTTCTTTGCTGCTGCAATTCTTGGAAACATGCTTTCATGCACTGCCTAATAGAGATAGAAGACGGCTTTTGAGTCACTTCTATTAATCTTCAGCAAATATTTCTCTGCTTGTTCATCTGGTGGTTCTTCAAATCCATCTTCAATCAGTTCCCATAAATATTGAGATGCAAACAGGGCTCTCATTTTGATTGCCCAATAATCATAGTCCTTCTCATTGAATTGTGGAAGTTGAGTATTTCCCATACTCATGCTTGTGCTAGTTCTTTCCATTCTTACTGTGCAAAACCACAAAGCTTGAATGTGTATCTTAAATAAAACTTTCTCACTAACTTGCTGAAACCTTCACTCTAATGGAGAAATGCTTCAACATTTTTCTTCTTCCTTCAGCAAATACTGAGAGCTTGGACTAGCACTGATACCATGTTGGATTTTCTAAGAAATCCTAACACATAGTGAGGAATACAATTTCCTCTGTCAACATAGATATTTCACAAACACAGCTTCCAGATGGAGCATTAAAACAAATCATATAGTGGGAAGCTAAAACAATGTCTGTCATTAAAAAAAACTTGGTTAATACAAATAAAAAATAATTTGTTCTCGATTTTTTTTTTTCATTTGCTACTCCTTTACAGTCTATTTATCTCACATAGTCAACACTCTACTCTCGGCATACACAACATACACTACTATCTGTCTTATGTATTGTAAACATATATATGTTTACAATACATATATAGAAATAATATCCTAATTTTAAAACTATATGGAAATATGTCGGGGCGCATAAAAAAAAAAATTATAAACCTAAGTCTAAAGCTTAAAATAAAATTATGCTGTGGTGGTGTTTTAAAACATACGCAAAACATTACAAAACATTACGATATGTTTATCGCATCAAACCATGTGCCGCATGATGTCACCATCAATCCATGCAATAAACAAAGGGGAGAAATTTTGTGAAGAGTCTTCGCATCGATCGTCGCATCGGGTGACTGGACCTCAAACACTTGTGATGGTGCGCAATTGGTCGACGCGGAATGAGGTGGCACTGGTGGGGTCACACTATTGCACGATCGCGAAGCCGTGATGACGTCGGCAACAAAACTTCCGATAGGATTTTGATTGGTTACTCGTTGGTGTGACGTGGATTGTTTTAAATTCAGATGAATGGCACGGGAGTTACTGTGGTTGGTGTATATGAGTAATGGTGGGTACGTGCAAGGGTTTTTAATGGCGGGGTTTGCATATGGTTAAACCACAATTTTCAAATCTAGAGAGGACTACTGCCATGTAAGAAGAACGGTTGTTCCAGGGGTTTAAAACACAGAAAATTAAATGCACGGTTGAGTGCAAAAACTAAAACAAATTTGTCGTTGCAGTGTCCTTTGAATTCACATCAAAACTTGATGTTTTCGTCCTTCTGTTTTAGGTTGCAGTTGGGAGTAAATTCCAACATTTTCTTCCCCCTCTTACCGTTCTTCATTTTGTTCCTACTTTCCCATCGCCTTCTCTCCTTTCCCATTATAATTTCTTCAACAGAACTAGACAAATATGCGGTATCAATGAGAAATGGATGCAGAAAGACAAAAAGCGGTGCTTGCAGCATATTTATGGAGTATGAATGGTGTTTGCAGTAAGTTTATCACGCATCAATGAGTTGATGCAAAAGTATGCCCTTTGGAGAAAATTTCTCCTCAATTTATAGTTTGAGTAGCCCTGTATCAATCAATACACGCCAACGTTCCATTTTTTATTTATGGTTAACCAAATTCCACACTACTCATGTATATCTTAGGGTTTTTGAATTGGCAAAATGGCTTATTATAATATTTATTAAAATCTATGATTATTTAACATTTAAGCACAAGAAATGTATATGGTTGTTGAATTTGTTTTTAAAAAGAATTGTGTAATGGATTTTTGATAGTTCTATGTAATGCCTTTGATGGTTATTTCACTCACCATCACATAAACTAAAAATTTTGTAAATAAATTAAGGTTGAAGGACTAAATTTTGTGAAGAAACTAGTATTAAGAAAACTTTTTATTTAAGAGAAAAATAACTAAATATCTTTTGAGTTAGAGTTCCTTAAAGAAACAAGTCAAGGCGAAAAATGGTAAAAAAATATTAAAATTAATTATTAAAAAAATTGGGATTCAAGTAAAAATGATAATTTAAATTTACATTTGACGAAATTCATAATTGTAAATTAAATAATCTATATAAAAAAAATTAAACAATTGAAAATTATTAAATAAGAATTAGTTAAATAGATTAAGGAATGATTAGAAATTAAAACATAATAATTAACTAATCTAAATATTAAAATTAATATAGGAGTTAATAGTAAATTTATATATATTAATGGTAAGTAAAATTAAAGTAAAAGTTTCCTTAAATAAAAATTAAAAAGAAATTCAAATAAAGTATTTAAAAAAAAATTCAAATATGAAATTTTATTGAAAAAAATATTAAAAAAAAAAACTCAATTAAATATGATAAATTAAATAATTTTAAATTAATATGAGAAATTAAATCATTTTAAATTAATAAAAAAATAAAAATAAATTTGAAACTAAGTAAAATTGAAACTCGATATTTAGGTATAATTAGACTTTTGAATTGAAAAATAAAAACAAATTTCAAAATTTGATATTTGAAGTGAATAAAAGTAGTAGTAAAGTGAATACAAGGCATTAGAAAACAAGGCCTAGATGAAACTAGAAAAAGCTATAATGACATGAACCTGAAAAAGCCATTTGAAATAAAAGAAGCTATATTCATTAGAAGAAACTAAATAAGTTTGATAGTTGGTAAAATTAAAGTTTTGAATTCAAAATTGCATTAAATTTCAAAAATTGATATTGGAATTTATTTAAATTTAAGTAGAAAAGCTAGAACAAAGAGAATAGAAGCCACTATGAAACTAAGGATAATGTAGGCCCACATGAAATTAAAGAAGCTATTCTCACTAGAAGTAGAAGAAGCTATATTCAAATATTAATAGCAGCAAGGCAATTAATTAATTAACTAATGTAGTGCGTTATCATTCTTTTGTAGTTATTGGAGAATGCTCTATTTTTTCATTTGTCTCCCTAATTTATCATTATTCCTATCTCCACACACATTTGTACTTTGCACTCGCACAACTCACTCTGTATAATGACAATCACCTTTGCACAACTTCGAGCTTCATGTTTCCTCCACTCCTCCCCCACTCTGTACATGTGGCCAACCAACCAGCTATCTTAGAATTATAACATTGCATTGCATTGATGGTAGGAGAATCCAGAGTGTGAAGCCACCTCCGCATAATGAAAACGACCTCCAGAAAGAGAGATTAAACATTGCAGCTTGCGGATGCCATAATCAACATGCTCATAATCTGTAATGAATATTACCCACATTGGAAAAGAGACGTCTACACATTCTAATAAAGATGAGACTTTCGTACTCGATATGTTCACTTTATAACTATATACATTGCATTATAGCTAGACAGTGAATCATCGATGTGTTAAGGGGGTTTAACTTGTTGATCGATAAAGACTCACATTAACAACTTCCATTCCTTTGTTGGTATGGAGTAACAACCCTAACAATAAACAATGTTAACTCTTTAATCTCGATTGGCCATAAAGCTCGAGTGGCCATATTTAATCTTGAGTGGCCATAAAACTCTTGATTTGGCTTTTGAAACATGGCTCCACCAATTTTCTCCTCTTAACATAACCGATGTTTTCATCTACAGTAGTAGCTAGTTGTGCTTTGGTTCAGACCAACTGCATGTATTATATCAACTCGGATTTGCTCCATTGCATACATAAACACCTTCAACACATTCGAACTTGCAGCTTGTTCTTTATAAAACTCTCGCTAAGTGGTGCCAATTTAGATTTGGTAATACATTCCAAAAATTTATATACTGCACTCACTCCTTGTACATCTCCATGACTAGGACAGTGAATCCTTATTCGAAGCTAATTAATAAAGTACAAAAATAATTAATAAAGGGGGAAATATTATGCCAAATGCAGGGAAAGAAAGCTTCCTTCACATAATATATCAACATTATTTCATATTTTACTCTCAAATTTTTTACTTACAAACATGTCTTACAACAACACATTGAGAACACCTTGCTTCCTTGTAATCATTATGCCGATAGGCATCCCCTTGTTGGAACTTGCTACTTTAATTACTTTTGTAATTAATCTTTTTCATCGGATGGTGTAAATTGGATGATGCCAGTATATTCTCGTGGTTGCCACTCCATCACAAATCTAATTAAAAGTGATAACTTCCTTGCATATCTAATCCCATGTTTAAACCGTACTTAAATTAATTTTTTCCAAAACATGATTAAAAATTTACCATGTGTGTTGTTGATAACCACATATTCTACTTAGTTAGAAATGAAATTAAAAAAAAAACTTGATAAAACATTGCATTGCAACATGGATTAATTTTGACTGTTCGCAGTCTAAAACGTATACCTCTTTCAACCACTTGGGAAATGTGGATTTAAAAAAACTTTTCATCCACTCCTGTTTCACATGCATGCCATTCAATTGTATGCCCACTCATAGTTTACTATAAAGAAAAAAATATTATTTTATTAAATTATTCTTGCTCTCTTGGATTGATCTATTATTATTATTTTTATTACTTTAAAAAAATTGTTGTTCACGGAGTATTGAAAGCTCCATGCTACCCATTTCGAATTCCTTCTATAACCTATCCATGTACAGAAACAAATTTACAGAAACAAATCTACAATATGTAATATCCCAAAATACATGTAACCAGCCTAGATCCATCTAACTCTGGATCTATCATGCGCCGAGAGGGATCAAATCTCTCGAGGTGCAAACCTATTTTTTGAGTGCAAAACTTGAGCAAAGGTTTGCACCTCGAGAGATTTGATCCCTCTCGGCGCATGATAGATCCAGAGTTAGATGGATCTAGGCTGGTTCCAGTCGAAGGCATCAACGTCACATTTTTCAGATTATTAAAATTTTTGTATATCTTTTAGATGTAAGATATATCTAGGTTGGTTTCAGTCGTGTGCTGCCAAGGAAAATCTATCAAAGATATGATTAATTTTATCAGTAATATGTAAATATATCAAATATTAATATAATAATTTTAAATATGCTAAATATTTCTGAGATAAACTTGGTCATTTTAATTTTAAATTTTCTTAGTTACCTCAGTTCGTTGAGATGATAATTATTGTTAATAACTATAATGATGAAAAATGATGAAATATTTTTTTTAAATGCAAAGTGACAATAATAGTGTTGAAAGATAGAAAATGTGAATAATACGAACGTACTCATGTTACAATCAATCTCAAACTATTTTCTTCTACTATTCTTATTTCCTCCCTTGTTAGTTTTGTTATCTTTTCATATCGATTATATGAAAAATAAAATTTAAATCGTAAACCATTTAAATCTTTAGCTCGATTTGTTGTAGTAAACATGATACCTTGTCTCTCTTGCTCTCCAATATTAATAGCTTAAATTACTATAACACAAAAATCAATCTACATTGTTAATAACTTTTTGTGATTACACTAAAATCAATGCATATTGTTAATCCAATCACTTTAATATTAATGTACCATCATATATACAATTACATCAAATCATAAATCAACATATACATTGAAATCAATGCATTTAATGCAAGCAATCAAATAAGAATAGAAAATAACTTCTACATTGAAATCAATGCACCTAATGCAATGAATCAAATAAGATTAGAAACCAACATCTACACTGAAATCAATGCATTTAATCAAAGCAATCAAATAGGATTAGAAATCTCCATCTACACTGAAATCAATGCATTTAGCGCAAACAATCAAATAGTATTAGCAATAATCTACATTGAAATCAATGCATCTAGTGCAAGAAATCAAATATAAATATAAATCGACGTCTAAATTGAAATTAACACATCCAGTGCAAGCAATCAAATAGTATTAAGAATCATCACCTACACTGAAATCAATGCATCTAGTGCAAGTAATCATATATCATTAGAAATAAATATCTACACTAAAATCAATGCATCTAGTGCAAATAATTAAATAGGATTATAAATCACCATCTCCACTTAAATCAATCCATCTAGTGCAAGAAATATTCTTCCCTCTCTCCACCCTCCATCCATATCTATATCCCCATCCATCTCTTCTTTTTTTGTCTCTATCTCACCCCCCTAAACACACACGCTCTCGCACTCCATATATATCATTCTCTTTGTCGATCACCCTCTCTCCCCATCTCTCTCTTCTTCCCTCTCTTCCCCTTCTCTCCCTCTCCCCCGCTAATATCTCTCCATCTTCCTTATCACTCACTCTCTCTCTCTCTAGGAACCAACATCTACACTGAAATCAATGCATTTACTCAAAGAAATCAAATAGGATTAGAAATCGCCATCTACACTGAAATCAATGCATTTAGTGCAAACAATCAAATAGGATTAGAAATCATCTACATTGAAATTAAGTCATATAGTGCAAGTAATCAAATATAATTATAAATCGACATCTAAATTGAAATCAACACATTTAGTGCAAGCGATCAAATTGTATTAGAAATCACCACCTATGCTGAAATCAATGCATCTAGTGCAAGTAATCAAATATAATTAGAAATAAATATCTACACTAAAATCGATGCATCTAGTGAAAATAATCAAATAGGATTAGAAATCACCATCTCCACTTATATCAATCCATCTAGTGCGAGAAATATTCCTCCCTCTCTCCACCCTCCATCCATATCTATATCCCCCTCCATCTATTTTTTTTTGTCTTTCTATCTCACCCCCCTAAACACACGCGCTCTCGTACTCCATATATATCAATCTCTTTTTCAATCACCCCCTCTCCCCATCTCTCTCTTCTTCCCTCTCTTCACCTTCCATCTATATCTCTATCTTCCCCTTCTCTCCCTCTCCCCCATTAATATCTCTCTTTTCTCCTTTTGTCCTCTCTCCCTCTCTCTCCATCTTCCTTATCACACACTCTCTCTCTCTCTCTCTCTCTCTCTCTCTATAAACCAACATCTACACTGAAATCAATGCATTTACTCAAATAAATTAAATAGGATTAGAAATCGCCATCTACACTAAAATCAATGCATTTAGTTCAAACAATCAAATAGGATTAGAAATCATCTACATTGAAACCAATTCCTCTAGTGCAAGTAATCAAATATAATTATAAATCGACATCTAAATTGAAATCAACAAATTCAGTGCAAGCAACAAAATTGTATTATAAATCACCACCTACACTGAAATCAATGCATCTAGTGCAAGTAATCAAATATCATTAGAAATAAATATCTACACTAAAATCGATGCATATAGTGCAAATAATCAAATAGGATTATAAATCACCATCTCCACTTATATCAATCCATCTAGTGTGAGAAATATTCTTCCCTCTCTCCACCCTCCATCCATATCTATATCCCCCTCCATCTCTTCTTTTCTATCTCTCTATCTCACCCCCTTAAACACACACACTCTCGCAATCCATATATATCAATATCTTTGTCAATCCCCTCCTCTCCCCATCTCTCTCTTCTTCCCTCTCTTCACCTTCCATCTATATCTCTATCTTCTCCCTCTCTACCTCTCTCTCCATCTTCCTTATCGCTCACTCACTCTCTCTCTCTGTTTCTTTCTTCTTACCTCTCTCCCCGTCCCCCTCAAGTCCATCTCTCTTTCCCTCCCTCTCTCCACTCTCTCACATCCTCTCTCTTCCTTCCTCTCTTTCCCTTTCTCTCCCATCTCTCTCTCCCTCTCTCTCTCTCTTCACCCACCAACTATGTTACTATATCCCTCCCTCTCTCCTTATATCTCCTTCTCCCCCCTTATCTCCATATCTCGTTACTTGTCTCTTTATCTCAACCCCAAACATACACGCTCTCTCTCTGTCTCTCCCTTGTCACTCCTTCTCTCTCTCCACTTCTCATTCTCTATATTTCTTATTTCCTACATCTCTCCCCCTCCAACTCCATCTCTCTTATCGATCCCTCTCTCCTCCTCTATCTCAAGTCATATCTCTCGTCCTTCCTCTCTCTCTCTCTCTCCCCTAAATCCCTCTCTCTTCCCTGATCTCTCTCTCTCTCTCCAATACTCTCTCTTCCCCCATCACTCTCCTCCTCTCTCTCCCTTTCTCTCCCACCTCTCTCTCTCTCTCTCTCTCTAATCCTCTCTCTTCCCCCATTCCTTTCTTTCTCTCTCTCTTTCCACCCCTCTCTCTCTCCAACTACATTACTATATCCCTCCCTCTCTCCTCCTCACTTCTTCTCTACCCCCTTCTTTCCATACATCTTACTTTGTCTCTTTATCTCACCCCTAAACATACACAATCTCTCTCCATCTCTCCCTTATCACTCTCTCTCTCTATTTCTTCTTAGTTATGTAAACTAATGAACATAAATATTCGTAAATATAAAGCAGATTATGGAGTAAATATGAAAAGAGCTCTAGTTTATTTATATTTTTATTTATTTACCATACCCCTTTTCTTTGCTATGGTATTTTGCCCATAGACTTGTTATATAATTAGATTTTTATTTATAATCCTATTTGATATATTGTTATTTATTTACCTTACCTCTTTATGCCTCTTTTATATTTATTTATTTACCATACCTCTTTATATCTATTTTATATTTATTTATTTATTTATCATACTTGTTTATACCTCTTTTATATTTATTTATTTACCCATGGTATTTGGCCCATAGTATCAATATTAATTTGTCCCATGGTATTCGTCCCATAGGCTTCATCTAAATAAAATCTCTTTTTAAAGTTTTTTTAAATATAAAAAGGTTTATGGAATAAATATAAAAAGAATTTTTATTTATTTACCATACATCTAGTTTATATATTTTTTTATTTATTTACCATAACTCTGGAGTAAGTATAAATTCATTTTACAAATATTTAATTAAAATAAATATTAAAAGATTTTGGATTTTGATTGTTTGTGTTGAATTAACTCTTTTCCTTTGATATAGGAAATGGTATTGACTTTAGTAAAGAGTAAAGATGTTTAAAATTTTACTTAATTTGGAAATTCAATGTGGTTTTTTTTTTTTGTTAAAGGTAAATTTATGATCCATTCAAATTCACGTATATAATTTAATATCCATTCAAATTATATAAATAATACATAATTGTATTAGAAATTGATATATGTTCTAGCACAATGAGATTTTATTTTATTTTATTTTTTTATTTTTTTTTTTTATTTTTTTTTAAACTTAAGCCGACATTTTGTATGAGGACGTGACCCACCTGACATCGGGGTCATACTGGGCTGTAGATGCGCCTCTCGGCGCAATAACCCTAGATATAGAATATTCACTTGTGGATCACATTTGTTCTTAGTCGCATATGGCAATGTAGATGAAGTTGAAGAGGCCATGATATTGGAATTTGTGGTAGAGAATAAATAGCCCTGGAATTGGAGTTGGAAACAGATTACAAGGATGCCTACAACTATTTTTAGTGTTCTTTCTATTGTTCCTTGGGTCGCAAACCATCTTAAGTGTATAGGAGTAGGGGATACTCTATGTTTCACAATAACCAATTATGACAGACATGTAAACTTAGTTTCCTATAGTTTAAGCATACGTTCATGGAGCTGGCTTCCTAGTTGTCCATGGGAAGATCATTTTTTGAAACACAACAGCATAGGACAATTATAATTAGAACCTATTTTGATATCGATGGTCTTTCATCCAAGACTAGATACATGACCGCAACCTTTATTTCAGACAATACTAGCCTTTCATCCAACACCAGATACATGACCCGTAATGCTTGAAATTATTAGTTGAGATGGGAGATCTACCCCTGGCTAATTAGTGGATGAAAATATAGCTCGAGATGGATGCATCTATAATGGTATGCATCTTTACTAATTAACTCATTTGATTTAACTCAATTGATGGCTTGAAAATTCTTGACTATAATTTTAGGATGTTATTAATTTTATAATTGTAGGATGTGATTAATTTTAAGGATATATTTTAATCAATTTTTTTCAAATATATAGGACTAAGCTAGATGATAAACCAATGAAATGCATTTTTCTTGGATATGCACATGAAGAATTGGGTTATTGTCTATTTCAAACATAAAATTATTAGAAGTAGGGATGTTATATTTAATGAGTCATAAATGTTTAAGAGGAATGTAGGTGAGGTGTAAGTAAATAAATTTATTGATAGGGTTGAAGAGCATCAAGAGCATCATGAAGACATCCCACCAATGCACACATCCCATCGATGCAAGAAAGTGACAAACACCAAGAAGAAGGAATCTTGAAGGAACATTTACACGCAATTCAACCTGATAATGCACCACCACAGTTGGTTCAGAGATATTCTAGGCTCCTTCAGAAAGGTATCCTCATTCAAAATATATCCTAGTGAAGGTGAGCCTAATTTTTTTCAAGAGGCTTGTAAAGTTGAGCACATTAAAGAATGGAAGAAAGCAATGGAGTAAGAAATGAACTCTTTGCTAGAAAATAAAACTTGGGAGTTGATCAATCTCCTAAAAGGTAGAATTTATTTTCAAAACAAATGGGTGTATAGAACTAAGCATGAAGGTGACTAAAATAAGGAGAGGTATAAATCAAGGTTGGTGGTGATGTTTGAATTTCTCAAAAATTCCGAAAACACAAAGGAATAAAACAATTCCTCAACTCAACAAAGAGATTAAAAATAAATTGCGGATTAAAATAAACTGTTGGACTATTACGAAATGTTTTCTTTGGAAATCTTATGTTTTGGATTCACAATGGAAAACTTTTGGCTGCTTCACACACATAGGGCTTCAACAAAAAACTTTTCTCTGTCTCTCTCTATTTTTTTTCTTTATGCCTTGGGGAAAGAAACTACAATACACACAGTCTTGCTATAATTGCACTCACTGCATATTACATTATATATATATATATATTTCATATTTATAATATATATATCAAAATATATATAGCCAAAGTTAAAAACTAAATCCACCTCGGTAAATAAAACATTGAACCAAAGTTAAAACTTTAAAATTATAACACAACAAACAAAAAATTAAATCAAAACATTTCACAAAAATTCCATGGGGTTGTAATACTTTCCCAACGCTCGTTTCTTTTACCCTATGGAACTCTTTTCATTGGTCCGGAGGAAGGTGATGTCACCTCCTCCGGTGGGTTTCCTTCACCCTTCACAGCTCATGCTTGCTGCCCCCCGGAATGATGTTGCTCACTGCAAAATCAATTCAAATCAAAATGGTTGGTTGGTGTATGTTTTAATGCGGGTAGGTGCTAGTTTATGAATACGGAATGGCATGGATTGAGTGAGGATCAAACCAAAATAAAATCGCTGCTACTGTACTTGAATTCCCATCAAAAATAAATTCCATCGTCCTTCTGCTCCGTGTGGGTAGTTGGAATTAATATTCCAACACTCCCCCTTAATTAAAACTGTTGTTCTCTTTCATGCACAAACATTTTCTTAAATAATTAAAACTCTTCTGCCCCAATGGTTTTGTCAGTATATCGGCAAACAACTCTTCAGTTCTGCAATGTTGCAAAACAATTTCTCCATTGTTCACTAGCTCTCTGATGTAGTGATACTTGGCATCAATGTGTTTTGTTCTCTTGCGAGACACTAAATTCTTTGATAATGCTATTGCTGAGCTATTATCACAGTAAATTGTTGTGCATTTTACCTTTTCATGACACAAAATCCTCAACATTCTCCTCATCCAAACTGCTTGACACACTGCTGTTGTAGCTACCACATACTCTGCCTCTATTGTTGATAAAGCCACAATTGGTTGTTTCTTAGAAGCCCATGAGATGGCTCCTGATCCCATATGAAAAACATAACCAGAGGTGCTTTTCTTGTCATCCATACTTCCAGCCCAATCACTGTTAGTATATCCAATCAATTCAGAATTTTATGAAGTAGTATATAAAATACCATACCTTTTTGTTCCTTTCACATACCTCAGAATTCTTTTTGCTGCTTGCCAATGTGCCTCCTTTGGCCTTTCCATAAATCTAGAAATTAAACTGACAGCATGAATAATATCCGGCCTAGTTGCAGTAAAATACATGAGGCTGAAAACCATGCTCTTATATAAACTTGGATCAACATCCTTGTTGCAGTCTTCTTTGCTTAACTTCAATCCCATCAATGTAGGAGTAATTGCTACCTTGCAATCCTGCATGTTAAATCTTTCCAAAACTTTATTCACATATTTAGCTTGAGAGATAAAAATCTTATTTTCATTTTGCTCTACTTCTATTCCTAAGAAGTATTTGAGCAATCCCATATCAGTCATCTCAAATTCATCCTTCATGACTATCTTAAAATTCTCAATGAGGTAAGCATCATTACCTGTGAATATAACATGATCAACATATAAAACAACAATGACCATCTTACCATCTTTCTCCTTGATGTATAATGTGGGTTCTCCTTCACATTTTTCATACCCATTTTCGAGTAGATAGACATCTATCCTAATGTATCGTGTTCTTGGTGCTTGTTTCAGCCCATAAAGAGTTTTCTTCAATCTGCAAGCTTTGTGCTCTTGGCCTTCTTTATCATATCCCACAGGTTGTTCAACATATACCTCTTCCATCAATACTCCATTTAGGAATGCTAATTTTACATCCATTTGGTAAAATTTCCACTTGTGTTGTGGTGCTATGGATAGCACTGCTCTTACTGTTTCCATCCTTGCAACCAGTGCAAATGTTTCTTCATAATCTCTACTTTGTTGTTGCTTGTAGCCTTTGACAACAAGTCTAACCTTGTGCCTTTCAATATTATCTTCATCATTTCTCTTGGTTTTATAAACCCATTTCACTCCAATGACTTCCTTGCCTTTTGGGAGATCAATCACTTCCCATGTCTCATTTTTGTCTATTGCATTCATTTCTTCATCCATAGCATATATCCATTTCCTATCTTTCACAGCTTCTTCAAAATGAATAAGATCATCTACATGACAATAGAATGTAAATAAAGATTTCATACCTTCATTTGCTGCCTCTTGCTCATAAATTTGATTTAGACTTCTCAATCTGGTTCCTCTTTCACTTGGTGTACTTGAGCTTGTAGAAGCACTCAAATCTGCTCCTTGTGATGTGCTTGGATAAGCATTGTCATCACTTCTCAAGGGTTTTCTCATACTTTCTTGTGGTGTGTCTTGCTATCCTTGTGTTGGTGGAGGTGGTGCTGCTAATGATGAATTTATTTCAGCCATTTCTTCCTCATCATCATCATGAAAGAGGGTTATCGATTCAGTTGTGAAGGATCGGTGTTAGGGTTAGTGTTGGTCACGAATTTTAAGTGGATGAGCAACGCGTGGTTATGCAATCCTTATACTAAAACGTGCGTGAAGCTTCCTCCCTTATTAGCCATAAGACGGGTCGAATTCAGATGCATCATGGAATATAAAAGTAATAAGAGTGTCTGGAAATTTATTGTAGTTGGTTCAAAATATTATGCAGGACTGTTTGGAGATCCATACATAGTGGCAATGTATGATCAGTCTCAAAATACATGGAATATTTTGGGACACTTTGCGGAGTTGAAGTATAGTTGGGATCGTTTCCTGATAAAATTAATGAAATGGCTCTCCAGGTGAGAACCTGGACAGTGTACAAACACACTCAAATAATCTAATACGTGAATCAAGAGAACAACCTAGTATATACACGCTTTCTCACAAATGGGTGGTTTGAACCACTCCCTGAATATTAGGATCCGAGATCTAGAATTAGAATCTCAATCCTATTCTAACATAACTTTCTCCATTAATTTCTAACACTCCCCCTTAATGGAGAAAGGGTACAGAACAATAACATATGATAACATACGTTTGCTAGTCTAGTCTCAGCTAGGCTTACAATGGTAAAGGACATAAAAAAACTTGGTAACAGAGTTTTCATCTTAGTCTTCTTTGCATGAGATCCATGCTTGTTCATTTGTGGATGAGGCTTCATCTTCACTTTCTTTGCCTTGAGATAGTGATGTATCTTTGCCTCATTTCTTCCCCAGTGATGGAAAGCTTGAATGCTTATCCTCGCCCTTTTGAAAGTTATGATAGGCTTAATAGAAAATTGTTTTCTCTCACCATCTCTGGTGTCACGCATGTAAATTTCAGCAGTGTTGTCATCTGTACACACATAAATATTGATGAGATTATCACATTTTAAATTCTCTCCAGCTCTGTCTTCTTCTGCCACGTCTTCGCCATCAGCTTCATGTGGCTCATCAAATTGATCTTCAACACTCTGTTCATCTTTACATCCTTCCTGAAGATCAACTTGTGACTCTTCAATATTAGGATCTTGCACAACGGATTGTGCCTCTTGTTTCTTGTGGTCATCAATAGAACCACATTGTTTTTCTGAAAAAATTCCAGACTTAAAAATACTACTCATGCTAAAGCCTCCAAATGCCAACATGAGAATATCATCATCATCATCATCATAATCAAAAATATCTAAGAATATAGACATGTTGTTAAAAGGTCCAGCTTATCTGGTTTTATTTTGCTTCCAGATTTCGACTCCACTCGGTCCTCTTATGAGCTCCAACAACGTCATTACCACGTAGGCAGGAATCCTCCCTTTGGTAGCTCTTCAATAATAGAACCTTGTAGACTGTGGTTTCTATGCCACGCAGGGCTTAGTGCCCTCAGCTCTTGTAACGAGCAACAAATGACCTCTCAACAAACTGACAACGCTATCAATGTCTAATTTTGATGCATTACAGCCCAAACAACCTTACGCAACAGGCTCAAAGCAAGAACACTGCCCAAAAAATAAAAATAAAATCCCAGTGCAATCCGCGCACCTGCTCATGGAAACACTGATCTGCTCAGCAAAATCCTTTACGTAAAGGAAGAACACTCTTTAATTGAAAGAGCTTTTTTTTGAAAAATAAAATAAAAAAAACACTCATTTTAAGAACTTCATTAAAAAAAAAATAAAAATCTCCACTCATAAAAGAATCATGAAAAATTCTCTTCATAAAAAAAAAATTCATGTTCTTTTTAAAAAAATGCATATATTAAAAAATTCCTGTAAGTGAAGTTCACTTAATGTAAAAGAAACGTTTCACTTTTGGAATTTGACGCGACAGTTTCAAAGGCCTCTCCGCCTTCTTCCTACAAAAAAATAACTCTGACCATCATTTTCCAAACGATTGGTTTCATTCCGCATGAAAAATTGGTTGATTTGCTTGACTTTGCTTTAGCAGCAGACACTGAAAAAATTGTGAAAAAACCACGCGAGAAATTATTGATTCTGGAATTCAACCAATTACCATTGTTTCACAACTAGTAGCACTCATCACAGACATTCTGGGCAGTGGTTGCATTTCTGCAGAGTCGCAAGAAACCGAAAAAAATTCTTCGGTAGTCATCACCAATCTTGGCTCTTTCTCATACAGCAGCAATGTTCTTCTTTGCTTGGGAGCTCACCGGTGACGCAGTCCACGAATTTTAAACCCACAAAACATGACAGCAATACAGTTTTTCCTGCTGGATGCAGCATTACACAAGTCGTTGTAATTTATCTCTTGAACTCGGTGGCTCTGCTCACGGAACTAGCAGCAACGATATTGGCACAGAGTTCACAAAAATGGAAACACAGAGAATTGGGCAGATATACCACATTCTGGAGCCGAAAATCTAGGCAGATCTGTGCTGCACTCCTCCTTTCTTATCTGCACAGCCAAAACGTGTGGGCTCCCTTCTCGTGCCTTGGCAGCGTTCAGCGGCCAGCCTCTTCGTCCTAGCAGCAAAGGCTCGAACCCTAGTATCAATTTCCGCATGCGCAAACTCTATAATAGATCCCCGCAGCACGTTGTTAACAACACAACAGATTCACACTACATTCTGAGCTCTCTTCATGCAATGGCTTCTCAACACGCAACCACAGCAATCCTCCACGGAACCTCACGTCCTCATATCTTTATAAAGCACAGGTCCACTTAGCTTCGACCTGAAGCTCCGATACCATGATAAAATTAATGAAATGGCTCTCCAAGTGAGAAACTGGAGAGTGTACAAACACACTCAAATAATCTAATACGTGAATCAAGAGAACAACCTAGTATATATAGGCTTTCTCACAAATGGGTGGTTTGAACCACTCCCTGAATATTAGGATCTGAGATCTAGAATTAGAATCTCAATCTTATCCTAACTTAACTTTCTCCATTAATTTCTAACATTTCCATATACGGTTCATGCTATTTTTTTGTGGAAGACACACCTATATGGACGATTTTTGCTTTGACAATCATCCCATTAAACGACCAAAGCGACCCAAGTCCCCCGCTTGTTGCAACCATCCCAGCATTAGGGTTTCATAACCCTAGATATAGAATAGTGACTTGCAAATTGCATTTGTTCTTAGTCACATATGGCAATGTAGACCAAGTTGAAGAGGCCATGATATTGAAATTTGTGGTAGAGAATAAACAACCCTGTAAGTGGAGTTTGAAACAGATTACAAGGATGCCTGCAACTATTTTCAGTGTTCTTTCTGTTGTTCCTTGGGTCGAAAACCGTTTTAAGTGTATAAGAGTAGGGGATACTCTATGTTTCGCAATAACCAATTATGACAGACATGTAAAAGTAGTTGCCTACAGTTTAAGCACACGTTCATGGTGCTGGCTTCTTAGTTGTCCCGCAGAAGATCATTCTTTGAAACACAATAACACATGACAACTAGAATTAGAACCTATTTTGATGCCAATGGTCTTTGAGCCAAGACTAGATACATGACCGCAACCTTTATTTCATACAATACTAGCCTTTGAGCCAACACCAGATACATGACCCGTACTGCTTGAAGTTATTAATTGAGATGGAAGATCTACGTCTGGTTATTTAGTGGATGAAAATATAACTCATGGAATAGGATGCATCTTTAATAATTAACTCATTTGATTTAACTCAATTGATGGTTTGAAAATTCTTGACTATAATTTTAGGATGTTATTAATTTTATAATTTTAAGATGTGATTAATTTTAAGGATATTTTTTAATCACTTTTTTTCAAATATATATAACTAAGCTAGATGATAAACCAATGAAATGCATTTTACTAGGATATGTACCTGAAGAATTGGGTTATTTTCTATGTCAAATATAAAATTATTAGAAGCAGGGATGTTATATTTAATGAGCCATAAATGTTTAAGACGAATGTAGGTGAGGTGTAACTAAAGAAAGTTATTGGCAGGTTTGAAGAGCATTCTTATTTATAATTTTGAGTGTTTACATTTTTTTTTTTATAGTTTATTTAATTTACAA
This sequence comes from Pinus albicaulis, assembly GCA_034641835.2. Lineage (NCBI taxonomy): Eukaryota > Viridiplantae > Streptophyta > Pinopsida > Pinales > Pinaceae > Pinus > Pinus albicaulis. The sequence goes on from CM076574.1 coordinate 1,367,838,249, forward strand.
TTGTGAATTTGGTGAAATGTAAATGTAAATTTAAATTATAATTTTTACTTAAATATCAATTTGCTTAATAATTAAATTTAGTATTTTTTTATCATTTTAACCTCACTTCTTTATTTTCCTTAAAATATATTTGGTTATATTTTTCTTAAATAAAAATATTTCTAAGCTTTAATTACTTCTCAAAATTTGGTTGTTAGTTTATTCACAAAGACTATTTGGAGCTTCCTTTTATCTATTTATTGATCAGATTTCTCATCTTGTCTTGATGATGAACTATGAACCAGTTGGACAACATGAACCACACTCGCTGTTTTTTTTTTAAATTCCTGGACAATATATACTTTGATGTGATTATCACCTAATAATTTTATATACATTCACTAATTTCTTTAATCTGTGATGATGAGTGGAATAACCATCTTGAACAATTTTATATACATTCACTAAATTCTTTAATCTGTTACTATGAGTGGAATACCTATCCTAAACTCATGCTAAACATTTGAAGTGTTCTAAATGGGTCTCACAATATATAATTTGATGTGATTATCACCTAAAATTTTTATATGCATTCACTAAAATCTTTAATCTGTAATGATCAGTGAAATAACCATCCTAAACTCATCCTAAATATTTAAAATGATAAAAAATCCATTACACAATTCTTTTCTGAAAATCAGGAAGCCAATTCAAGAAAACCTAAGATATAGTTTAAAAGAGTAGTGTGAAATTCGTTAACCCTAAATTAAAAAAAATGGAGCGTCGACGTGCATCGATTGGTACGACCCTACTGAAACTATAAATTGAGGATAAATACTCATTTATGCGCGATAAACTTATTGTAAACACCATAAATTTGTTGCAAGCATCGTTATTTTGCTTTCCGCATCCATTGCTCATCGATACAAGCGTATTTGTAGAGTTTGACTGAAGAAATTATAATTGGAAAGGAGAGAAGGCCAACGGAAAGCAGAAACAAGACGAAGAAGAGCAGTAAGAGTGAGAAGAAAATGGAAGTTGCAGATTAGGAATTAACAAATTAGGTATCCACCTATTTTGACGCTGACGGTCTTTCAGCCAAGACTAGATACATGACCGTAGCCTTTATTTCAGACAATACTAGCCTTTCAGCCAACACCAGATACATGACCCGTATTTCTTGAAATTATTACTTGAGATGGAAGACCAATGTCTGGTTAATTAGTGGATGAAATTATAGCTCGAGATGGATAATTAGGTTTGTTTCTCCATTCTTAATTTCTATTGCGCTGCTTTGATAATCAACATATCCATGCCACAAACTTTAACCAATATTAAATGATTACAAGGAGGCAAGGTGTTCTCAATGCGTTGTTGTAAGACATGTTTGTAAGTAAAAAAATTGAGAGTAAAATATGAAATAATGTTGATATATTGTGTGAAGGAAGCTTTCTTTCCCCGCATTTGGCATAATATTTTCCCCTCATTAATTCATTTTGTACTTTATTAATTAGCTTCGAATAAGGATTCATTTTCCTAGTCATGGAGATGTACAAGAAGTGAGTGCAATATCTAAATTTTTGGAATGTATTACCAAATCTAAATTGGCACCACTTAGCGAGAGTTTTATAAGGCACAAGCTGAAAGTTCGAATGTGTCGAAGGTGTTTATGTATGCAATGGAGCAAATATGAGGTTGAAGCCTTTTGTTGGGTATCATATTTTCGATGGACATGTCTCAACCAAATCAGAACTAGCTACTGCTATAGATACACATGAAAACATCGGAATGTTCTTCTTACATGGCGGTAGTCCTCTCCAGATTTGAAAATCGTGGTTTAACCATACACAAACGCCACCATTAAAAACCCTTGCACCTACCTACCATTACTCCTATACACCAACCGTAGTAACTATCGTGCCATTCATTTGAATTTAAAACAATCCACGTCACACCAACCCGCAACAAATCAAAATCTTATTGGAAGTTTTGTTGCCAACATCATCACCGCTCTGCGATCGCGCGATAGCGCGACCCCACCAGTGCCACCTCATTCCGCGTCGACCAATTACGCATTGTCACAAGGTTTGGAGGTCGAGTCACCCAGCGCGACGATTGATGCGAAAACTCTTCGCAAAATTTCTCCCCTTTGTTTATCGCATGGACTGATGGTGACATCATCTGGCACATGGTTCGATGCGATAAACGTATCACAATTTATTGTAATGTTTTGCATATGTTTTAAAAGACGGCCGCAACGTAATTTTATTATAAGCTTTAGACTTAGGTTTATAAGTTTTTTTTTTACGCGCCCTGACATATTTGCATATAGTTTTAAAATTAGGATATTATTTCTATATATGTATTGTAAACATATATATGTTCATAATACATAAGACAGATAGTAGTGTATCACTGTAAAGGAGCAACAAATGTAAAAGAAAAACTAGAACAACAGTTTTATGATTTGTATTAACCAAGTTTTTTTTAATGAAAGACAGTGTTTTAGCTTCCACTGTATGATTTTTTTTAATGCTCCATCTGCAAGCTTTGTTTGTGAAATCTCTGTGTTGAAAGAGGAAGTTTTATTCCTCACTGTGTGTTAGGATTTCTCAGAAAAGCCAACATGGTATCAGAGCTAGTCAAGGCTCTCAGCATTTGCTGAAGGAAGAAGAAGAATGTTGAAGCATTTCTCTAGTAGAGTGAAGGTTCCAACAAGTTAGTGAGAAAGTTTTACTTAAGATACACAGTCAAGCTTTGTGGTTCTCCACATTAAGAACGACAGGAACTAGCACAAGCATGAGTATGAGAAATACTCAACTCCCACAATTCAATGGGAAGGATTATAATTATTGGGCAATCACAATGAGAGCCCTGTTTGCATCTCAAGATTTATGGGAATTGATTGAAGATGGATTCGAAGAACCAACAGTTGAACAAGCATTTAATGCCTTGACACAGGCAGAGAAAGATTTGCTGAAGAGTAATATAAAGGACTCAAAAACCCTCTTCTATCTCTATTAGGCAGTGGAGGAAATCATATTTCCAAGAATTTCAGCAGCAAAGAAGTCCAAGGATGCATGGAATACCCTCCAAACAACCTACCAAGGTATGGATAAAGTAAAGACAACAAAGCTTCAAGTAATGAGAAGAGGGTTTGAAGTTATTTTCATGAAAGAGTATGATAGCTTAGACTCATTATTCACACTGCTGATTGGGTCAGTTACCTAATGAGATCTCATGGAGAGATAGTAGATGAAAGAATAATAGTGGAGAAACTATTGAGGAGCTTACCCTCAATATTTGATGTGATAATAACAACCGCTGACGAGAGAGAGGATCTCTCAATGTTTAATGTTGATGAGATTCATGCATCATTGATGAAACATGAACAAAGACTGAACAGAATAACAAACTACTCCTTGGAGCATGCCTTCAAGACCCAAATATCCTTTGGAAGAGGAAGAGGTCATGGAAGATCAAACTATCGAGGAAAACCTAGAGGCAGGAGACAGGACAGAGGAGAAATAAATAGCCTTGCAAGTAAAACTCGAAAGAGTAGCAACCAAAATCAGAACCAAAGCCAAGGCAACAACCAACAAGGTGGACAAAATCAAGCACTTGGACAAAGGTATGATAAATTCAAAGTCCAATATCATTACTGTAAGAAGTATGGGCATTATGCTAATGAATGTAGGAAGAAACATAGTGACATGAGTAATAGACCCAGTGCTAACTTTACTAAAGAGACTCTGAGTCAAGATAATTTATTTTTAGCATGTAATATGGATGAAGAGAAGAATGAAGTTATATGGTTTCTAGATTTAGGATGTAGCAACCATATGACTGGAAACATCTCTATGTTTTCCATGTTAGATGAAAGTGTCAAGTCTCAAGTAACATTGGGGAGAGATAGTAAAGTCTCTGTCATGGGAAAAGGCAGAATGAGTGTTCTAACAAATAAAGGAGAAAATAAGAGCATATCTAATGTATACTATGTACCACGTATGAAATGTAATTTGCTAAGAATTGGACAACTCATTCAAAAGGGCTACAATGTATTCTTTGAAGATGATGTGTGTACCATCATGGATGTACCACCAAGCAAGCAATTTATTGCACAAGTGAAGATGACAAGAAACATAATGTTTCCTCTCAAGATGAGAGAATATTTGAAGAAAGGAGTTGCAATGACAGCTATAACTCAAGAAACTTACCAAAGAGAAGCAAAATATGAAAACTAGTTGTGGAATTTGAGATTTGGACAACTCATCTTTGGAGGTATGAATTTATTGCACATAAAAGGGATCGTAGATGGATTACCATTGATTGAGAAACCAGAGAGCCTTTGTCAAGGCTACATCTTGGGAAAACAACACAGAAAAAAATTTCCATCAGGAACGAGCATAAGGGAAAAAGCACCCTTTGAAATAGTCCATTCTGATTTGTGTGGACCAATGCAAACACCATCATTAGCAAACAGCCACTATATGCTAACCTTTATTGATTATTATACAAGAAAAACATGGGTGTATTTCTTGAAGATGAAGAGTGAAGTATTTGAGAAGTTCTGCCACTTTAAAGCTCTTGTTGAGAATCAAAGTGGGCGGTACATAAAATTTCTCAGAACTGTTAGAGGAAGAGAATATATCTCCAAATAATTTCTGTGTTTTTGCGTGTTTTTGCAGAGAAAATGGAATTCATAAGCAATTTACAGCAAGGTATACACCACAACAAAATGGAGTTGCTGAAAGGAAAAACAAAACCACCATGGACATGGTAAGAAGTATGTTGAAGGAAAATAATTTTCCAAATGAATATTGGGTTGAAGTTGTACATTGTGTGGCATATGTTTTGAATATATGCCCAACAAAGAGTGTGATGAATAGAGTTCTAGAAGAAGCATGGAGTGACATAAAACAATTTGTCACCCAAATGAGAGTATTTGGATGTGTGGCTTATGCACACATTCTAGATCAGCTAAGGAAGAAGTTGGACAATAAGGTGGAAAAGTGCATATTTGTTGGTTACAGTGATGAATCAAAGACATACAGATTGTATAACCCATCCACCAAGAATTTTATGATAATAAGAGATGTGTGGTTTATGGAGGAAGAAGCTTGGGATGGAAGCATTGAGAAAAAAGTGAATGTAAAAACATGTTTGTCTCAAGAGGATGATGAGGAAGAAACGGAAGGAAAATATCCGTCATTACCATCACCATCTCCACCAACACAAGGACAACAAGGAACACCACAAGAAAGTATGAGAACAACCTTGAGAAGTGATGAAAGTGCTTCTCCAAGCACATCACAAGGAACATATTTGAGTGCTTCTACAAGCACAAGTTCAACAAGTGAATGAAGAACGAGATTCAAAATTTTAAATGAAATCTATGAGCAAGAGGAAACCAATGAAGTTATGAACTCTTTATTTTCATTATACTATCATATAGAAGATCCTATTCATTTTGAAAAAGTAGTAAAAGATAAGAAATGGATAGATCCTATGGATGAAGAAATTAACGCAATAGAGAAGAACAATACATGGGAATTAGTTGATCTCTCAAAAGGCAAGGAAGTGATTGGAGTAAAATGGGTTTACAACACCAAAAGCAATGCTGAAGGTAAGATTGAAAGGCACAAGGCTAGACTTATTGTCAAAGGCTACAAGCAGCAACAAGCTAGAGATTATGAAGAAACTTTTGCACCAGTTGTAAGAATGGAAACAGTAAGAGAAGTGATGTCTATAGCAGCACAAAAAAAGTGGAAAGTTTTTTCAAATGGATGTGAAATCACCATTCCTAAATGGAGTATTGATGGAAGAGGTTTATGTTGAACAACCTTCGGGCTATGAGAAAGAAGGCCAAGAGCACAAGGTTTGCAAATTGAATAAATCTCTATATGGGCTGAAACAAACACCAAGAGCATGGTACAATAGAATAGATGCCTATCTACTGGAAAATGGGTTTGAGAAATGTGAAGGAGAACCCACATTATACATCAAAGAAAAGGATGGTAAGATTCTCATTGTTGTTTTATATGTTTATGATATGATATTCACAGGTAATGATGCTTGCCTCATTGAAAATTTTAAAATAGTCATGAAAGAAGAATTTGAGATGACTCATATGGGATTTCTGAGATGCTTCTTAGGAATAGAAGTAGAGAAAAGTGAAAGTAAAATATTTATTTCTCAATAAAAATATGTAAAAGAAGTTTTGGAAAGATTTAATATTCAGGATTGCAAGCAACAATAACTCGTACAGTGATGGGATTGAAACTGCGCAAGGAATACAACAGCAAGGATGTAGATCCAAGTTGTTATAAGAGCATAGTTGGAAGCCTTATGTATTTGACTGCAACTAGGCTAGATATTATGCATGCTGTAATTTTAATTTCCATATTTACAGAAATGCCAAAGGAGACACATTGGAAAGGAGCAAAAATAATTCTAAGGTATGTCAAAGGAACAAAGGAGTATGGTATTTTATACACATCTTCAGAAAATTTTGAGTTAATTGGTTATACTGACAGTGATTGGGCTGGTAGTATAGATGACAAGAAAAGTACCTTTGGATATGTTTTTCATTTGGGATGAGGAGCCATCTCATGGGCTTATGAGAAACAACCAATTGTGGCTTTATCAACATCAAAGGAAGAGCATGTCAAGCAGTATGGATGAGAAGAATATTAAGAGATTTGTGCCATGAACAAGTAAAAGGCACAACAATTTATTGTGATAATATCTCAGCAATAGCTTTATCCAAGAATTTAGTGTTTCATAAAAGAACAAAACACATTGATGCAAAGTATCATTATATCAGAGAATTGGTGAACAATGGAGAAGTTGTTCTGAAGAATTGCATATCACAATAACAGTTTGTAGATATTTTGACAAAACAATAGGGGAAAAAAAGTTTTAATTATCTCAGAAAATGTTTGGGAATGCAAGATAGCAGCAGTTGTGATTAAGGGGGAGTGTTGGAATTTACTCCCAATTACAACCTGAAACATAAGGACGAAAACATCAAGTTTTGAAGTGATTTCAAAGGACACTAAAACATCAAATTTTTTTATTTTTTTCACTCAACCATGCATTAAATGTTCTGTGTTTTAAACCCCTGAAACAAACGTTATTATTACATGGTTGTAGCCCTCTCCAGATTTGAAAATTACGGTTTAACCACAGGCAAACCCCGACATTAAAAAAAATTTCACCTACCAGCCATTAATCCTATACACCAACCACAGTAACTCCCGCGCCATTCATTTGAATTTAAAACAGTCCACGTCACACCAACCAGTGACCAATCAAAAGCCTATCACAAGTTTTGTTGCTGACATCATCACCCCTCTGTGATCACGCGATAGCGCAACCCCACCCGTGCCACCTCATTCCACATCAACCAATTGTGCATCGTCGTAAGGTTTGGAGGTCGAGTCACCCAGTGCGACAAATCGATGCGAAAAGTCTTTGCAAAAGTTCTCCCATTTGTTTATTTCATGGATTAATGGTGACGTCATCCAGCACATGGTTCGATGGGATAAACACATCGCAATTTTTTTAATCTTTTGAGTATGTTTTAAAACATCGTCGCAACATAATTTTAATATAAGCTTTAGACTTAGGTTTATAGGTTTTTTTTAATGCGCCCTGACATATTTCAATATAGTTTTAAAATCAAGATATTATTTTTATATATGTATTGTAAACATATATATGTTCACAATACATAAAACAGATAGTAGTGTATGTTGTGTATGACGAGAGCAGAGTGTTGACTGTGTGAGAGAAATAGACTACAGAGGAGTAGCAAATGTAAAAAAAAAAACCAAAACAACAGTTCTGTGATTTGTATTAACCAATTTTTTTTTAATGAAACACGGTGTTTTAGCTTCCCACTGTATGATTTGTTCTAATTCTCCATCTGCAAGATTTTTTTGTGAAATATCTATGTCTACAGAGGAAATTTTATTCCTCACTATGTGTTAGGATTTCTCAGAAAATACAACATAAAATGGAAGTAGCAGATGAGGTATACACGTCTGAGTGGTGGAAGGAATTACCAGGTGATTGGTGGAAAGAATTGGGGGAGCATTTGGAAATGGAGATATTGGGGAGGTTGCCAGTGGAAGACATGGGGAGATATGATAGGTTTTTATCTCACAATGAAGAGGGGGATTAAGAGCAAGAAGCAAAGGGAGGAACAATATAAGCATCAATCAAACAAAAATATTTAGAAGAAGAATGGATATTTGATCAAAATTTCTTCATATGTGATATACCTCCTAGTAGGATGTTGTTTATGAAAGTAAAGATGACAAAGAATGATAAATATCTTCTTATCTTGAAATATAATAGACATGATTACTCATGTGGACACAAAGCAATCTGCTTGTATGGTTTTTGTTTACAGCACTTCAGGTTTGGTCATCTACATTTTGGTTGAAGGGCTACTTCTCATTCAAGAGCCAATTAGTTCATGTCAGAGGTGCATTTTTCCAAAACAACATAGGAGTAACTTTTATAGCTGAGTGTTTTATAGAGAAAATGCACTTTGAGAGTTGGTTCATATAGATCTATGTCATGGAGTGTGACATAGTCAGTTTGACTAAGTACATAGTCAGTTTGACTAATTACTTCCTAGCCTTCATAGATGATTACACCATAAATACTTGGGTATATTTACTCATAAGGAAGTCTTAAAATTTTGAAAAGTTTGGATATGTCATGGTAATTTTAGAGAAATAAATTGGTCATTACATAAAATTGTTATGATTAGATAGAGGAGGCTAGTATGATTTAAAATCCTCATAGTTCAAGGGGGCTAAGAATAGAAGTTTGCAATCACAAGAAATAAAAAATTAAGTGTTATTATTGTATTATGATGAGCCACTATGCACATTAATGAAAAAAACATAAATTTTATCTTAATATAAAAAGTGTAAGTATTATTTTAAGAAGTGTGAAGAACTATTATTCCTGATGTGTAATACATTTCAAGAATCTAGATGAAAATTTATTACAAAATGATGAAGTATCTAATTTTTTTTCTAATTTACAAAAATAAAACTAGAAAATAGTTGGTCTAGAATAGATTGGAATAGTCAACACATATTTTAAGGGCGTTGTTTCATGACTGCTCCCTTTCAACTAATTTTTTTCTTTCTTCTCCTCTTTTTACTATGGTTGGTCACTAAATTCCTGCTTATTCTTACTCGATTAGCTCAAGTAACTTATCCCATTTGTTTTTAGTTGGAATTGAGAAATTAACCATTTTCCTATATCTTTCATCCACCTCTATATATGTTTCAAAAGTTGGTTTGTTAATAAATACGTGATGAACTTCATGTTAAATGAATAAATCATATTGTAAACCTTCAAACGAGTTTGTTGACCAAAAGTTGCACTAGGTGCCAAAAATGAAAAAGAGTAACTATGGACATTGTCCATAAAATGTTGGGCCAAAGGCACCAAAACACACCTAAAACATAAAAAATCCCATAAATAATACTAGTTGCCCGATGTGATATATGCACGATTGTTTAGGAATTTTCCTTGAGGCGATGGGAGACAAAAGTCACACTAGACATGCCCTTCAAAGTGCGCCATCCAAGTCCCCAAATTTTCTACTTTCTCAGTGAGTTGATTTTGGCCTCACTAGCCCACAATGAATCTCTCCCACACGTGGCACTGAAAATAGTGAATTCGGTCCAATGTCTCCATATGCATTGCATGCTCCTCATGCAAAACTCTCACCTGCATCCACTCTTTCCATCATAATGTTGTTAAGATCTGAACAGTTGTTGAGAAAGCCTTGACTCTTGTTCATTTCTAGTAGCATCGGATGTTCTCTAAGTCTCAAAATTTGCACAGAAGCTGAGACACATGTATTTCAGAGAACCTAGAAATTGTTTTGGGAAATTCGACCACGATCATATTCTATTAAAAGAATTAATTATTTTAAAAGGACCCTAAAGGAAAATAAAATAATTAAAGTGAATTAATATAATATGGGTGTGAATGTTCTAGAAAAAATGGATTGAGTCAAAATTTAATTTTAGTCATTTATTAGAGATTTAATCTCGACCATTGAAGTTTCAATGAGAATATTGTTAGAAGGGCTTGAAGGATCATTTTGAAAACACACAGTAATGATCAAGATATTGATTTTTTTTGTGAGGAGTGCTCAGGGAGAAACATCGATCAAGAGATTCTTTGTAGAAAGGGGCAGGGATAGTATTTGAACATAAATATTTCTTGGTAAGAGAATCATCAGCAAAGAAGGCAGAGAGAGATCTAGTAGAGGCAACGTGGATCCAGAAAGGTTGACGCACAGGCACGTAGGGCTACGGAGAAGCCAAGAGGGAATCTGAATGCTTGTTTAAGGAATCTATTATTGAGGCTATGAGCTCGAGTGTGAGATCAGGAGGCAGAAACTGAAGTTCCTTGACAAAAAATAAATGAGTAGAAGGGATGATGCTATAACGAGGACGGTTGATGTTGGGACTGTGCAGAGACAATGTAGAGGCTGTCAAGGGAAACATATTCAGTGGTTGGAACATCAGCGTGTATTTACTGGTACGACTTAAAAATACAAATTAAGGAGAAATTTTCTCCAAACACCATGCTTTTGCATCAACTAATTTATGCGTGATAAAATTCTTGCAAACACCATTCATACTCCATAGATTTTTTTCAAGAAACATTCCTTTGCTTTCCACATCCATTTCTCATTGATACTGCATATTTATTGAGTTAGACTAAAGAAATTATAATGGGAAAGGAGAGAAGGCCAATAAAAATCATGAACAAGATGAAGAATGATAATAGGGGGAAGAAAATAGAAGTAGAAGATGTGGTATATACTTCTAAGTGGTGGAAGGAATTACGAGGTGATTGGTAGAAAGAATTTGGGGAGCATTTGGAAATGGAGATATTGGGGAGGCTTCCAGTGAAATATGTGGGGAGATATAGCAATGTGTCCAACTAATGGAAGAGTTTGTCTAATTTCTTCCTATACCTAGCAAGAGAGTGTCAAGAGATGGTTTCAAATGTAGGGACTATAAATTGCTCTGGAAAATTCCATAATATCAAGCTAACCATGGGGGAATGTGTATTTAATAGTCCAATTCTTTCCATTCCAATGGGAGGTTTTGATGTTGTACTAGGAGTACAATGGTTACAATCTTTGGAGACGGTAGCTTTTAATTTTCAAGAACTTTTCTTGAAATTGTTTTCAGAAGGAAAGGAAGTTGAGTTACGGGGTATCGTAGGGAAGTTGGGAAAGATAATAAGCTCTTGTGTCATGACAAAGGTTCTGAAGAAATAGCAACGAGGTGTAATTGAAAAATTATGCCCACTAGAAGTTCCAACATCAAATTCATCTATTTCTCCAGATCTCCAAAAATTCTTAGACAATCATTCCAAGCTGTTTGAAACACCCAAAGGACTCCCACCTATTCGTGATCATGATCATGCTATTCATTTGATTCTAGGAATTATTCCTCCAAACATCCATCCTTACAGATATGCTTATGTACAAAAGAGCGAAATTGAACGTATGATTGCAGAAATGTTAGAGGCTGGTATAATTCAACCTACTCAAAGTTATTTCTCTGCTTTAGTAGTATTGGTGCACAAGAAAGATGAATCATGGCACATATGTCCGAATTATAAGGAGCTCAATAAGCTCACAATTAAATATAAATTTCCCATTCTTGTGATCGATGAATTATTGGATGAATTACATGGAAAAAATTATTTTATCAATTTAGAACTTTGTTCAAGATATCATCAAATTAGAATGAAGATTAAAGGTATTCCGAAAACAAAATTTCAAACTCATGAGGGTCATTATGAATTTTTGGTCATACCTTTTGGCCTTACCAATGCACCTTCTACCTTTCGAGGGTTGATGAATTCCATTTTTAATGATATACTAATCTACAGTAGATCTTGGAAGGATCATGTTCAACTTGTTGACAAGGTGCTCAAACTATTGTAGGAGAAACAATTACATGAAAAAATTTCCAAATGTTTCTTTGGAGTAAAAGAGCTAGAATATCTGGGTCATATTGTATCCTGGGAGGGTGTTAATGTAGACCCTAACAAAATTAAAGCCGTTAAGGAATGGAAAGTCCTCATAACCATAAATAATTTGCGAGGATTTCTCCAGTTAATAGGGTATTATCGCAAGTTTGTTAAGAATTATGGGAGAATAGTAGTTCCAGAGATGGTATGAATCTTCCTAATGTAAATCTCTACTTTCTTTAATGGAAAGATTGCAGAATGAAATCAAAAGAGAAAAAGGCAACTTGAACCATAAAAAATAATCTAAGACTAGAACGAGGAAGTATGCATTTTCAAGAGAGAATTAAAGATAAAAGGCAATCACTCCAACTAATGTTTGTTTAATCTACTGAACATGTGTGTTTTCTATAGCAGAGACACTTTAGCAGTCTTATCAGATGGGCCCTTAAACCTGCTTCTTTAGAGATTTCCTTATTGCATTAATCTATCCTACACTAGTGCTTACACTAGTGCAGGATCAGAAATTTATGTAGAATATATAAATAGTGTCTTTACTAAAGGCTTTTTTACTTCATGCAAGGGCTCGAACCTTCCAAGGTTTAGAGCACTGAGATCTTGTGGACAGAAATTGGTTCTTGCACTGGATCAGAGCTTCCCACACTTAGCATTTAATCCTTAAAATGAGTGTTCAATTATCACAAGTGCTATTTTACTATTGAATCAAATTGCACACATAAAAGTGAATGTTTCTGATCTTAAAAAAATTCAAAAATAAAGAAACATTCATTTATCTTGTCATAAGCATTTAAATAAAGAAAGAAGATTGCGGAAAGTAGACTAAGAAAGCTTGTTGCATCACACCAATATGCACTGGTGCAGGTTCATTTCTCCTTATTGGACCAGGCGGAAAGACCAATTAAACATAATTGCAGGAAAAGGAAATATCACACCAATGTGCACTGGTGCAGGTTTGTTTCTCCTGCTTATACTAGGCAGAGGAAAAATAATCTGAAATCAAGTGCAGGAAAGTAAATTGCAGGGAAAGAAAATATATCTACTTCACACAACAGATTTGTTTTCACTCAGATAGGAATACGTGTGCTGAAACTTAAATCACATTTTGACAATATAAAAAAAAATTACAAGAAACAAAAAATAGGGTAAACGTGCTCGGTTGGCTGGGCCCTAGCCAACCAGTGCATTTCCCTTTTAAGTTAAAATGTTGCTTAGTAAACTAGTCAATTCATCAGCTTCAAGACAGAAACACAATTTATGAAACATGAGGCGGAAAAAACTTTTATTAATTCATTGAGGTGAATACATACGTTAATACAATGTCTAGCCCAGATTCACGCGATAACAAAAAAACTTGTTACCGCCTATCGAACTTCGCTCTAAAAACTCTGCTCCAAAAACTCCCCTAAGTCCTATTTACATTATACATTATATAGATCTATTGGCCAAAGGATGAAACGGATCGTTCAACTGATTACATAACCATCGCAGAATTTAGCATTCGGCCTTCAAAATTAGGCAGCTAACAAAACCGGCCGTAGCCAATCTCCAGACTTTTTTCCCTTCACAGATTCATCTCAACTTCCTTTGAATCATTCGTGATGTCGTTGTTGAAGCTACTCAAGACAAGGCGGCGATCAAGGAGGTTCGGATCTGCCCCGAATATCTGTTGTGTTGGCAATGGTACATGATCCAATCCTGCACTAAGATCAGCAGTCATTTTAAAGTAATAAATCATGTAATAAATATTTAATTAATGCTAAATTGAATTAGAAGATGAAGAAAAAAGGTTTATACGAAATATGTCACCGTGCTTGGACTGGTGCAAGATGAGGGTGCATAAAAGAGGTGAAACAGAGGCAAATGGTTATAATTTAGGAATGGGAAAATGGTAAAAAGAGAGAAAATTAGGGGGCTAACATCCTCCCATCCCTAAGTTGTTGTGTTTCCTCTCACAACTCTTTACCTCTACAAAAACCTTCAAAACTTTGAGCATTCCAGCTCACTCCTACTCTGTCATACTAGCATCAGCCTGCAATGTTTCAGACTTCTTCTTTTTTCTTCTCTTTAGTTTCTTTGTCACCTTTCTAAGTCGTTTGAAAAATTGCACAACTCGGTATTTCCACACTCTGACTTCTCCTTTGCTTTTTTGGATCTCCATCGTTAAATCTTATTTATTCTGTTCTTTTTCCTCCTGTGCTTAGGCTACGAGCTGCTCTAAGTTCTGCACTTGAAGCTCTAGCTTGACTATCCGAGCAGCAGGAGCTACAGAGTCTTCTTCCTCTTCTGTCCTGACAAGGGTTGTATCTTCTTTAGGGACCTCAGTATCCCTCAGGGTTTCAGTAAACTCTTCTTCTTCTTCTTCTTCTTCTTCGTCTTCTCCTTCTTCTTCTTCTCCTGCTTGTTCTATCCGGTTCTTCTTATTCTTCTTGCTCTTCCAGTTGTTCTTCTTTCGGCTCTTATTCTTATTGCATTGGTGTAGGAGGGGATTCAACGTTCTGTGGGGACTGCGGTTCTGCACCAGGTTCTTCATTATTTTTCCAAGCAATTTTAATGAAATCGGCCAACAGGGTGTCATCCTCGACCTCTACAGATTTTGTTGCGTCCGCAAGGACTGACAGAAAATCGTCTTCTTCGGGGGTCTGTTCATGTACTGGTGGCGTTGGAGGATTTTCTTCAACAGGTGTACCCACTATCTTCTTTTTCTTTTGATATGGGCCCTTTTATTCTCTTGACTTCCCAGGTCGTTTCCTTTTTGCACTAGTGCAAGAAGGACTTCCATTTACACTAAGACCCTTGATTGTGCTGGCAACGGTCTTTATCTTCTTTCCGGTAGCTATCTTTTTATGCAGCTGATCAAATAGCGCCTCCCAGGTCATACCTTCAATTTCCAACTGCTTCTGAACCAAGATTTTGATCAGGCTATGATGATATAATTTCTTGTCGGCCTGATCCACCCGTGCGCCCTGCACACTCTTGGCCATCTTTTCCAAACTCTTAAGCAAAAAATAAGTGAAATCCATCCTCCACTGGACGTGTCGGCCAGATTTGAAGTGTTGCAACATCCTGAAATGATACACAAAGGTGAGGGAGTACCTTCCCTCGCAAGTCACGAATTTCAGGAGGATAAAAGGGAGGTCCCGCCACTATCCCAGTAGGGCGCTGTGCGGAACTCTTTTCTTCCACTTTACCTTCATATCCTTGTCAACAACAAAATGCTGCTAATGCTTCCTCTCGAGCTTCTGATTTTTAAAGTACTGAACACCAGTGTTTTGCAAGCCCATTGCTGTTTCTATCGATTCTTCTATGACCTTAAATTTCAGGGGCCCAATTTTTACAAGGTCGTTTCTAAAACTCTTTGGAAACTATAGGGTCACTTCACTATTTTTCCCGTCAAATTTCTGCAAAAACTGAATAAATCCTGAGTCTCACAATATTGCACGACTATTGAAAAACTCAACGGTCTGATCTATCTCACTAAGAGACTAAGGTTCACATTGAACAGGCGGCATTGCTGCTTAACATTTATGAACAGTCCAAAAATTGCATGCAATACCGGAAAATTTGGCTCTTTATAGATAGGGATCCAACCGTCCACCATCCCTTATTTCTTATCACCGATCCATTCTACCAAAATATCCATGGATGCACGACATGTTTGAAATCGTGCGGGATTGGTACTTGCAGTGTCGTTTTTAACGACTAGGTGGAGAAATCATTATGAATGAAGGACGTTTAGGATCATGGCGGAAAGGGTAATTATATCCAAACAACAGTTAAACATTTCCGCACACCTTCATAATTCAATTTTTTTTTTATCATTTATTAAAAAAATGATCATGATTCTTAACTAAAAACACCTTGTACTTTAAATAATTTTCTCCTAGTTAATATGATAGCACAAGTACTCATCAAAAAAGTGAAAAAGGTTTCTTGTAAACTTCTATGATGACCACTTCTTATGACATATGCTCATGAAAAGAACAAATTGTACTCTGCTTCTATCAAGGTGCATGCTTGCATTGATATGTTTACACTGTTTACTATGTTGTTCTGCTAGTACCATTATGCTTGTATTATTATATAGGATGATATGATTTCACTAGTGTAAGCATATTTTCTAAGAAAAGAATAGGTAATTTAAGTAAAATATATTCTGGACTTCTAACATGGCTTCCTCAACTGGAACTGGAAATTTGCTTCGCCCTTTCTTGATGCTTTAGAGCATCTTTTTTCTCTTTGTGTATGAGATCCTGCAATGAATTCATGAGGGAACAAAGAAGTGGGAAAGGGGAAAATTTCAGAATGGGAAGGAATTTTGTTATAGGGATTCCAGGAATAGTACCACAAGAGGGGATAAACAAAAGTGGGATAGGGAAAAAAATTCAAGGGTAAAGTGGGATTTTTACAAAGCGGGTAGGGTAAATTCAGAAGAATGTGGGAAGGTTAATCATTCTAGGATTTAAAGAAGAAAACTGAGGGAATATTACGAAATAGGATATGAAGAAAAGGAAAAAAAATTTCTGGAAGGTCTCCCTCCACTGGTGCAAGAAAAATAACTGCAGCGAGAATTAAGTGTTACTTGAATTAAAATATCCATGCCAATTACCCCAATGTATAAAAGTTGGTCCGGCTGAACCTGCTTTTACTCGGTGGTCGCTAGAATATCTAAAGATCAAGAAACATTCTCTTTTTATTAGAAATTTTTTATCTTCCTGCCAGCAAGCTGGTTTTTAGGTTAACCCTTCTACAATCATGTTAGCGAACTGATTTTCACAATTACAGTAAAATACTTTTTCTTTATTTTTTTTGTTATATTATTTTTTTGTATTTTTAAAAATTTTTCAAGAGAAAGAAGGATTCATGTCTTCAAAAGTTTGGTATTACCATTCACCACTATCTTCCCGAATTGCTGTTGGATTTGCTGTGTAAAATGTTTCTTGGCAAGTGGTTGAAAATAATTCTTTAATCTATTTCCATTTACCAAGAATACTAAATTTTGTCCATCAATAGTTTTAACTTCTACTGATCCATTCACGAATACTCGGATCACTTCATAAGGTCCCATCCAACTTGTATGTAACCTCCCTTTAAAAATTTTAAATCTAGAATCATAAAGGAGTACCTAATCACCTGGTTGGAATTGTTTTTTCTAAATAGACTGGTCATGCCACCTTTTGCGTTGCTGCTGAATTAGTATGTTCTGTTGAAAAACGTCTCTACAGAATTCATCTAATTCATTTAATTGGAGAAGACGTTATTGTTGTGCCTCAGAGAGATCTAGTCCTAACTGAACTGGAGTTCTGAATGTTTTAATCTGGAATACAATTAGTAACAGAACCTGTTTGCCATATACCAGCTCAAATTGTGTACATGTCCCGTGCTATTTCTCCAAGTGGTTATGTATGCCCACAAAGCTTCTGGTAATCTTTCAACCCAATATTTTGTTGGAAATAGGATGCAGAGTGTTGTCCTTGATGGCAACCCACTGAATGAAGATGAAGACATGTGACAGTTGACATGTGTTGTCCTTGATGGAAATACACCTGATGAAGTTATGCTTGACTTGATGGTCTTGGTAATCGATGTAAATCTGATGTGATATGATGCTAGTTAGCAAGATGATGCTAAGTGTTGTCATTGAATGACAACTCACTTGATGAAGTTGTGATTGATAGAATATGTTCTTGATGAAGTAAATTTGATGTATCAGCAGTGTGTACAGAAGGCAGTGAAGAAAAGAAGTTAGCAAGTGCTAAATCTATGTTGAAAAAGAGTATGTCTCTTGGTATACGCGGATTGGCCTAGGGGAAGTCGCGTATGCACGCGGAAAGGAACGTTACAAGTCGCGTATGGGCTAAAGCGCTCAAAAAGTGCAAATCCAAGGGTAACCACCATGGTATTGACCCATAGTATTGGGTAATGATCCGCCTAATTGAACCCGTCCAGGTAGTTTTGGGCTTATGGTATTGTTTTGGTCCATGGTATTGAAAAAGGGGCTCATGGTATTGAAAAAGGATAATCATATAAAAGGAGAAGAAATTCATTGTGCACAACATGAGTGTGAGTGCAAGATGTCTGAGCTTGAATGAATACTTCTCTCTGAAGTATATCTGAATGGAAAGGGTTACACTTGAATGATAAATCTGATTGGATGATGCACCAATGATGAAGAAAGGGATCTAGATCTGAAATGTATCTACTAGATCTGCTTATGGAAGGCTTAGATCTATGATGAGGCGAACATCTGGGCGAACATCTGTTTGAAGTGAAAGGGTAAATCTGAACTGAATATCTGATCTGAAGAAGTATCCTGCTCTATAATAATTGAAGATCTATACGCTATTTCAACGCGGAGGAAGCGCGTATATACGCAGCTTCAGCGAAGAGAAAGCGCGTATGTGCAATAAAATATACACTGAGTTATACGCTGGTTTGTATGGACGGAAGCGCGTATACACGCGACATCAGTGAAGGGAAAGCGCGTATGCAAACTAGGGCTTGCTGAAGCAAGGGGTATGAAATATCTGATCTGTTCTGCTGTGTTTCTGCTATCTGATCTGTGTTGATATGTATCTGGTGATGATGTATGTTCGTGCTTAAAAATATGGAAAGGGTTCCGTCTGGAAATATGATGAATTGCGGTCTGCAAGTTGTGTTCTATTGAAGTGGTTGGATCCAGTGTGAAAATTGATGAAACGTGGTCCAAGGTGGTGCTGAAGGTTGTAGCCTTCAGTCAGGGGGTTGTATCTCCCTTCCAGGTGAGGCTGGTAAACGAGATCGGGGGTCGTAGCTCCCTTCCAGGAGAGGCTGGTAAACGAGTCAGGGGGTTGGAGCTCCCTTCCAGGAGAGGCTGGTAAACGAGCGCAGGTGGGTGCCTGCGTGCTGGTAGGAGTCTGCACCGGCACATATGTTGTAAGATGTTTTCTCTATAATAAAATATTGAAGGCTGAGCAATTGCAGCGGTGGTTTTCTCCCGACTTGGGTTTCCACCTAAAAATCCTGGTGTTCATGTGTGATGCTTTGTGTGATGGTTTATTCTGTTCTTACTGCACCTGTTTACTGCTTATTGAATATCTGAAGAATACATGATGGAATGATTTAAGTGAAGATTTAATGACATATCTAAATCTCTGTGTATACGCTAGTCTCATAAAGGGGATCCGCGTATATACGCTGGTTTACTGAAGTAAAGTAGCGTATGGGTTTTTTAAGGAATGAAAAGTAAAAGGATTTGATTATGCAGTAAATACTGATTCACCCCCCCCTCTCAGTATTTTTCCCAACATATTTCTTATGCATATTCACTGTCTTTGTTAGAATGGACTCGATCACTTTGTTTGTAGATTCCTCCTGGCCATTTTCTTGTGAGTGATATGGCGTGGATTTCCTATGCCGGATCTTATATTGCTCCATCACACCTTGTACCAAATTAGAAATAAACTGTGGACCATTGTCAGAAACAATTTCTCTAGGAACACCAAATTTAG
The DNA here is from genome assembly GCA_034641835.2 of Pinus albicaulis. Taxonomy (NCBI): domain Eukaryota; kingdom Viridiplantae; phylum Streptophyta; class Pinopsida; order Pinales; family Pinaceae; genus Pinus; species Pinus albicaulis. Next base: position 1,367,857,769 of record CM076574.1, read on the forward strand.
TAAAGATTTTAGTAAAAAGAAAATCAACAACAAATTTTTGTGTAGCAAAAGAAATAGCTTTAGCTTCTACCCATTTTGTAACGAAATCTATAAAAACCAAAATATGATTTTTACTTAAGGATGTTGGATTTATTGTCCCTATAAAATCAATAGCCCATTTTCCAAATGGCTCAATCATAACTTAGGGACATAAAGGTATTTCATTGGTTTGATTAGGTTGGCCCATTCATTGACTATTGTCACATTGCCTTCCATACTGTTTGGCATCCTTAAACAAGGAAGGCCAAAATTAACCAGCACGCAATACTTTATATGTAGTCTGCTTATCAGCGAAGTGGCCTCCACAAGGTTCATCATGAGCAGATTTCAATATGTCGAACACTTCCTCCTCTCTTACACATCTATGGATAATCAGATCTGGACTAGTGTAAAAGATATCTCCTTCAATCCAGGAATATGCAGCACTTTTTTGAATAATATTCCACTTTTCACGAGTGGAAAAGTGAGGTGCTGTTTTTCCTTTGACCAAATAATTAGCAATGTTAGCAAACCACGAAGAATTTGTAGACATAGAAAAAATATGTTCATCTAGAAAATCATCATTAACAAGAGTTGCTTCACCAGGATTATTTAATCTAGAAAGAAAGTCTGCTACAACATTAGATTTCCATGGTCTATCAACAATAGTAACATTAAGCTCCTGCAACAATAACAACCACCTAGTCACTCTACCGCTTGTCAATGGTTTTTTCATCAAATATTTAATCGTGGAATGATCAATATGTGAAAATACTTCATATGTTGTAATATAGTGCCTGAACTTATTAATTGCAAAAATTACAGCTAAAAACTCTCTCTCTAACTATATAATTCAATTTAGTGGAAGACAAATGCTTACTAATATAATAAATAGCATGGGATTGCTTATTTTCCTCTTGTCCTAAAGTTGCGCCAATAGCCAAATCTGAAGCATCAGAGGAAATGTGAAAAGGCAGGGATCAGTTTGGACCTCTCAAAACTGGTGCCTGTACCAACTTTTCCTTCAATTTTTCAAAAGACTGTTGGCAAGAAGTGGACCAAGAAAATTCACTATCCTTATCTAGAAGTCTGAAAAGAGGGGCAACTATTTCTGAAAAAATTTCAATGAATCTTCTATAATAACCAACATGTCCTAAAAAACCTCTTACTTCTCTTTGAGTTTTGGGTGCAGGAAGATGCAGAATAATTTCAATCTTTGCCGGATCAACCTGGATACCTTTATCAGAAATCAAATGGCCAAGTACCACTCCCCCTTTTCACATTAATATACATTTCTTGTCACTCAAATCGAGATGGGCTTCTTGACAATGAAGAAGGAATTTCTCCAAATTTTTGAGAGCTTCCTAAAAAGAATTACCAAACATAGAAAAGTCATCTATATAAATTTCTACAAATTCCCGATCAGCAAAAATTGCCAGGACTGCCCTTTGAAAGGTAGCCGGGGCATTACATAAACCAAAGGGGAGAACTTTATAAGAAAAGGTACCCCATGGACATGTGAAAGTAGTTTTATCCTGATCTTCGGGTGCAATATGTATCTAGTTATAACCACTAAAGCCATCCAAAAAGGAAAAATATTTCTTTCCTACAAGGGTATCAAGCACCTGATCAATAAAAGGGAGAGGGAAGTAATATTTCAGAGTGGATCTATTCAATTCTTGATAATCAATACAAGTACGCCATCTTCCATCTTTCTTAGGTACACACACTAATGGAGAAACCCACTGACTGTCGGAAATAGGATAGATAAAACCAACATCCAAGAGTTTCTGTACTTCTTCCTTCACAATATCTCTTAGTGCTGGATTCATTTTCCTTTGGGTTTGTCGGACAGGTTGGGTTCCTTTCTGAATATAGATAGGATGTGTACAAGTTTCAGGAGGTATACCCTTCATATATTTATAGCCCCAAGTGAAGGCACTAAGATGGTTTTGCAAAAAATTCACAAGCTGCTCTTGCTAAGATGAGTCCAAATCTAAACTAATATGAAAGGAATTACTAGGGCTAATCTCAACAAGAGTGGTATCAAGCTCAGGAGTACTCAAGGGTATCAGGCTCAGGAGTACTCAAGGGAGTGGTCAAATTCAATTGTACCGAAGAATGAGAATCATGATTATCTTGAAAATCTAGGCTGAAAAACCTCGCTCAATGGCTCAAAGTTACGCATAGTGTCTAGATTATTCGAAAAATCTTGAATCTCATCTTTTTGTGAAGACCCAGTATAATTATGGATAAGGGAAATAGACCAAGTCTCCTCATCACTGCCTTGATCCAACCATAAATTATCTCGAAGGTCCTGAATGGATCTGGCAGGGGGGTATAAGATAAATTTCTTCCTAGAATCTCCATGTGAAATATACATATCACCGGAACGACATCCAATATATGAATCGGGTGTAGCAAGCCATGGTCGACCCAAGATCAAGGGATTTCCTCCTACTGGGTTCTTTGGATGAAGCACAATGAAATCAGCAAGATATTCCCAAGAATCTAATGAGATGATCACATCGTCCAATACTCCTTCTAGCTTAATTTTAGATCTATTTGCTAATTCAAGCACAATGGGAGTAGGGTGAAGATGAGATAACCGAAGTCGATCCATGGTTTGCTTAGTCATGACATTAATGGCTGCCCCCAGATCTATAAGAACATTAGAGACAAGGACATTACCAATTTGAACTGAGACAATAGGGTTTCTGGGATTAGTATGTTTTTCCATAGACACACATCCAGTCATCAACTCTGCTACCCTACCAAAAAATTGAATGGTTTGGGGTTCCAATCTATTCCTCTCGGGTTTCTTGAGACAAATTTCCTAAATAATATTGGTACAAATGGGGATCTCTTTAATGGCTTGATGCAAAGGTATCTTAATGAAAATATTCTGAAGCTTGGATGCCAAACTAGTCTCAGAAATAAGCTCACTTCTTTCCATTACTAGCCTCTCTGTGAAGGGAGGCTGGTTGGAATAATATGGCAATGATTCAGAGGGTAAGGGCTGCTTAGTGACAACTTTTGGAGAGTGTTTAAGAGTTTCCTCTTCTCCTTTCTCTTCAATGATCACCATAGGTTTCTTTTGTTTTTCTGGTGTTACAATCCTTCCCGATCTTAATTGAATATCATGAACCCAACTGGAATAGACTAGTATTCAAATGATAAATTTGGGTTTGTTACACAGATAATTTACACTGCTTTATTATTATTAGGACTAGGCATAGATTGAGCAGGAAACTGAGGAGGTCGAAAGGGTGGAGGTCAAGGCAACGGTGGAGTGGACTGAGTTGGAAGTTGAGGCATTGAATAAGGTGTATGCGTAGATGGATATGACTACATAGGTGGCTGGTAGGAATATGGAGAATTACTTGGCCCTCTCCAATCTTGTTGCCATGGTTGAGAAGGTTTCCCATGCTGATATTGATTCCCATACTTCCACTGTTGATGAGAGTTATGATAAGAATATGCATGCGAATTATAACCAAAATAGTGTGGAGAAAAATCATAAGCCATACCTGTACCTACTTGAGGCCAATTCCTTCTTGCTCCCATAGCATTCAAGTATTCAGCTTCAGGCTGCCCCCCTATAAATACAGCTTTAAGTCTTGGTATAAAGGGACATTTTTCTATGATATGGTATTCTACACAAATAGCACACTTTTTAGTTCCTTTCAAATTAAGAGGACACTCTTTAGGAGGATCCTTGTCTCTACATTTAGGACATAAAATACATAATGAATCTTGTTCCTTCATAATTTTTTGCTAAAATTTTAAAGAGTCTAACTCTTTGGTAACAATGTTCATTATATCAATTTTCATGTTTACCATTTTATTTTCTAGTCCAATAATCATAGCATCAGTATATTCAGTTTTTTTATTTCTATTTCGTTCCTCTACTGGATCTATACTAGTTTCTTGAAAAATTCCTACATAATTCACAAATTTGATCAAAAGTTTGCTGAGAAATATCACCTTGTCCTAACATATTCAAATTATTTCTAGAATTATCAATAATTCCTCTTAATAACAAGGTTCTAATAGTGTTGGGATCAAGCTTAAATTTTGACCTTTGTAAAATAAACAGAAATCTTTCCAGATAATCTTCAAGAATTTCATCATCATCTTGTATGATTGTAAAAATTTCATCCTGCATGTCCCAAGTTTTGCAATATTCTCGATATTTAGACAAAAAAACTCTCTTCATCTGATCCCAAGAGGTTATAGTGTTTCCTCCTAAACCCATAAAACAACATAGAGCTAAGTCCTTGAGAGTAACAGGAAATAGTCTTAACTTCTGAGCATCAGTTGCATAATCATAACTTCTACACAGAATATCCAACTCGAATAGAAAAGAGTCAGGATCTTCATGAACTTTACCATGGAAATGAGGGAGAGCTGATGGTGGAATATTCTTCATTTGCACCACAGTATCAGGATCCACAATTGGAAACACAAAATTGGATTGTTCTTTACTTACCTCATTGTCACCAGTCCCTTCCAAATGATCTTCTTGGTCCACCATTGTTCCCCTTTTACTTGTACCACTCTCAACTGGTTGATCCACACCTGAGCTGTTATCACCAGAATCCAGGTGGATTGTTCCTGCGTGATGGGTTTGAAGTGGATTAGGCTTCCTGCTTACAGAAGGAGACCCAATATGAAAATTGTTTTCAGAATTATTTTGGCCCTTAGTGGGCTTCGAACCCTTACCTTTCCTAGGCATTCATTTCAAAAGGAAAGAAAAAGATAAAAGTAACAAACAACTTCTAAAAAAATGTTTTTAGAAATAAATTAACACTAATAAAATTCCTTCAAATAAAATCTTCAAAACAATACTGCAAAAATAAAGAAAAATCACCCCTATCATATAATCAGAAAATTGTTATCAAATCAAATCACCTCCCTGACAATGGCACCAAAATGTTGGGTGCAGGAATTACACTTAAGAAAACTCCTCAACACTTAATTTATCAACCCGGGGGATTCGTAAACGTAGAGACGAAGCACAGACAATGCCAGAGATGGTATGAATCTTCCTAATGTAAATCCCTACCTTCTTTAAAGGAAATATTGCATAATCAAACCAAAAGAGAAAAAGGCAACTTGAACCATAAAAAATAATCTAATACTGGAACGAGGAAGTATGCATTTGCAATAGAGGATTAAAGATAAAAGGCAATCACTCCAACTAATGGTTGTTTAATCTACTTAATGTGTGTGTTTTCTGTAGCAGAGACACATTAGCAGTCTTATCAGATGGGCCCTTAAACTTTCTTCTTTAGATATTTCCTTCTTGCATTAATCTGTCCTCCACTAGTGCAGGATAAAAGATTTATGTAGAAGGTATAAATAGTGTCTTTACTTAAGGCTTTTTACTTCATGCAAAGGCTTGAACCTTCCATGGTTCAGAGCACTCAGATCTTGTGGCAAGAAACTGGTTCTTGCACCAGATCAGAGCTTCCTGCACTTAGCATTTAATCCTTAAAATGAGTGTTCAATTATCGCAAGTGCTAGTTTACTATCGAATCAAATTGCACACATAAAAGTGAATGTTTCTGATCTTAACAAAATGAAAAAATAAAGAAACAATCATTTATCCTGTCATAAGGATTTAAAGAAATAAAGAAGATTGTGGAAAGTAGACTAAGAAAGCTTGCTACATCACACCAACATGCACTAGTGCAGGTTCATTTCTCGTGCTTGGACCAGGCAAAAAAACCAATTAAACATAATTGCAGGAAAAGGAAATATCACACCAACGTGCACTGGTGCAGGTTTTTTTCTCTTGCTTGTACCAGGCGGAGGAAAACCAATCTGAAATCAAGTGCAGGAAAGTAAATTGCAGGGAAATAAAATATATCTACTTCACACAACAGATCCGTTTTCACTCAGACAGGAATACATGTGCTAAAAGTTAAATCACATTTTGAAAATATGAACACAAATTACAAGAAACATAAAATAGGGTAAACGTGTTGGGTTGGCTGGGCTCTATCCAGCTAGCGCGTTTCCATTTTAAGTTAAAACGCTACTCAGTAAACTAGTCAATTAATCAGCTTAAAGACAAAAAAAAAAATTCTGAAACATGAGGCGGAAAAACCTTTTATTAATTCATTGAGGTGAATACATGCGTTAATACAATGCCCAACCCAGATTCGAGCGATAAAAAAAAACCTGTTACAGCCTATCGAACTTCGTTCTAAAAACTCTGCTCCAAAAACTCCCCTAAGTCCTATTTACATTTTACATTATATAGATCTGTTGGCCAAAGGCTAAAACAGATCGTTCAAATGATTACATAACCATCGCAAAATTTAGCATTCGGCCTTCAAAATTAGGCAGCTAACAAAACTGGTCATAGCTAATCTCCAGTCTTTTCGCCCTTCATGGATTCGTCTCGGCTGCCTTTGAATCACTCGTGCTGTCGTGGCTAAAGCTACTCAAGGCAAGGTGGTGATCAAGGACATTTGGATCTACCATGAAGATCTATTGTGTTAGCAATGGTGCAAGATCTGATCTTGCACTAAGATTAGCAGTCATGGTAAGCACTCTCACTATCAAATAACCATTGGAGATATTGATAAGTTACAAAAGTGATTTAAAAGTAAGAAATCATGTAATAAATATTTAATTAACTCTAAATTGAATTAAAACATGAAGAATACAGGTTTATACGAAATATGTCACCATGCTTGGACTGGTGCAAGATGAGGGTGCATAAAAGAGGTGAAACAAAGGCAAATGGTTATAATTTAGGAAGGGGAAAATGGTAAAAAGAGAGCAAATTACGGGGCTAACAAGCAGTACCTATAACAACATTATTGAAGAAATATGCATTTTCATGGAATCCTAAACAAACTAATGCCTTTGAACATCTGAAAGAGGTAATGTGCCTAGCACTGGTCTTAGCTACGCCAGACTTCAAAAAAACCTTTATTGTGGAATGTGATGCCTCAGAAATGGAATTGGTGTTGTTTTAATTCTAGAAGGAAGACCCATTTCTTTTGAATGTCATCCAATAAAAGGAAACTATTTATAGAAATATGTTTATGAAAAGGAAATGTTGTCAACATTACATGCACTAAAGAAATGGCAACCTTACCTAATGGGAAGATACTTCAAGGTAAAAATTGATCATGATAGCCTTAAATAATTTTTTTAACAAAGACTATCTTTAGAAGAACAAAAAAAATGGGTCACAAAGATGTTGTGTTATGAATTTGAAATCATCTACAAAAAATGAGCTAAATATTGTTGCAGATGCACTCTCAAGAAAGGATGAGGAGGTGGAAGCATTGATTTGTGCCATTTTTATTATCCAACTAGATTGGATAACCAAAGCAAGGGAGAAATGGAAGAATGATGAAGAAATGTGAACACTCATTTAAAATTTGCAGCAAGATCCTAGTACATCTGATACATTTAGTTGTAAAAATGATTCCTTATGGTATAAAGATCGCTTATATCTTTGTAAGAATTCCCAACTAAAATAAAATATTCTTGTGGAATTTCACACCTCTGCCATAGGAGGACACTCAGGATTTTTAAGAACTTACCACAGTGTGAAGAAAGAATTTTTTTGGGATGGCCTTAAATCTGATATTCAAAATTTTGTGTCAGAATGTTTTGTTTGCTAGAAAAATAAAGTTGAGACAATTAAGACCCTAGGTCTGCTACAGCCTTTACCCATTCCAAGTAAATGTTGGGAGGAGGTTTCAATGGATTTTATGAAATTTTACCTAAGTCTAAAGGAAAGAGTGTCATCATGGTGGTGGTTGATAGACCTACCAAGTATGCACACTTTTTTGCATTATCTCATCCATTTAAACCAAGTACAGTTGCTACTGCATTTATGGAAACAATTCAAAAGCTACATGGAAACTCAAATATTATTGTAAGCGACAAAGATCCCATTTTCACTGGAAATTTTTGGACGAAATTATTTTCTTGTTTGGGTACTCAACTATCCCATAGCTCATCTTATCATCCTTAATCTGATGGACAAATGGATATATTGAAAAAATGTTTAGAAGGATATCTTCGTTGCATTTTATCTGATAAAAAAACACAATGGGTCAAGTGGTTACCTGTTAGGTCCCTATATTACTAGTATAGTCCCTTATTATTGTTAGTGTAACCCCCTAATTGTTATTATTGTACCCTTGTAACCCCCATTTTGTTATTATTCTGCCCTTAAATTATTATTGTTAGGTCGGCTAGGATTACATTGTGGCCCACTAGGATTACATTATGGCCCCATAGACTCCTATATATAGAAAGAAGGTTTTGTAAATTGTATCATCCAAGAATTTTTCATTTATGTAATGTATTGGAGGTTTCCCCCTCGAAGTGGCTCATTTATAAGGCGTTGATATCTCTTTTCTTCTCTTTTTGGAGCTGGTTACACAACATTTGGTATCAGAGCTTTGGATTCTAGGGTTTCGCTGCTCCAAATAGGTCATCGGGGAATTTTTGCTATAACTTTTTTTCTATGAAGTTTCAGAAGCTACAATTTTTAGGGTGTGAAGCCAAAATCCTGAGGAATATTTTCTAAAAATTTCAGAGCTTGATTCTCAATATTTTCAGAGATATGATCTCTGGAAGTTAGGTCTTTTTTTCAAGCTCCTAAACAGGTCATCGTGGCATTTGCGCTATAATTATTTTTCTACGAAGGTTCAGAATCCGAAATTTGTATGGTGTGAAGTTGAAATACTGAAGAAATTATTCAAAAAATTTCAGAGCTTGGTTCGCAATATTTTTGGAGATATGATCTGTGGAAGGTAGTGCATTTTCAAGCTCCTGAATTTCATCTCAAAGAGGTGATCGTGGGAAAAGTTCAATAACTTTCTCTCTGGGCATCAGATTGGAGTGTCATAAAAATTGGTCACAATAACACGGACTGTAGTTTCTTGGCTATCAATTTCAGAGACGAAGGATGAAACAGTGACACGTGGCAAGTCATACAAGTTCGCTCTACCGAACCAGTCCATAATTAAGTCATTGTGGGAGATTGGACACAACTTTGTCTTGGAGAATCCAAATCAGGTCAGACCTGTGGCATTCAAAAGATAATTCAGAGGGCTACGTTGGTACTGAAAATAAAATATTGAAGTTTTGAAATCACAAATATAATCCAATTTCAATATCGAGCTCCTCAAAAGCAAGAAAAAGGTGTGTATTTTTTTTTTTCCGAATTGCATAAGTCTTGTTTGAAGAATCAATTTGAATTGATTCCAAGGGCATATTGTAGAATAGATATCAGTATTGGGTTCTAAAAGATGCCTTGTAAAAATAATTCAACACCCATTAAGCCATCAGAAGGGTCTACTATGACTCATGAAGATGAAGAATTACAACATGATCTATCAAAATTACAAGAGCAAGTGCAACAAATTTCACTCTCGCAAAGAGCAACAAAAAATGAAATGGAAGTTTTGAAGAAAGGCGTGGAAGCTAAGATGGATGGCGTGCAAGCTAAGATGGATGGCATGGAAGCTGGCATGGAAGCTAAGATGGAAAACATGAAGAATGATCTAAAAACAAACATCGAAGGTTTGACAAAGTTGATACAAGAAATGTTTCCTAATGGTGAAAAGATAGTAGAAGAACCTCATGATGAGAACAAAATCAATGTTAATCGTGATTTCATAAACTCTAATGTTGGCGGGAAGAACCACCATATTCGAAAAATGGATATGAGGAAGTTTGATGGAAAGGATCCTGTAACATGGATACTACAAATGGAGCAATATTTTGATCTCCATAATGTGAAAAACACACAAAAGGTACGCATTGCAACTTTACATTTAGAACAGAATACATTTGTATGGTATCGATGGTTTTTCTCCCATAAAAAAATTGTCACTTGGTCTATTTTTACGGAAGAAATGATAGCACATTATGAGGATACAAAGAGAAACACCTTTTTTAGCCAATTGATAAATATCAAACAAAAGGGTTTAGTGGGGTAGCACATTGAGGAATTCCAAAAATTGAATATAAGGGTAACTAATATTCTAGAGGAACATAGGATCGATCTCTTCATAAGCACTTTAAAGGATAATATCCAACATGAAGTTCACGTTTTGGAACCAGATTCATTGGAGAAGGCATTCAGGTTGGCAAGAAAAGTTGAATGTAAAATAATGGTGACAAGGAAGCCTACCACTCAATTCTATAAAGAAGGGAGTGTTGCTATGCCTAGATTTCCACAACCTACAAGGTTGACACCACAACAATTGGAAGAAAAAAGAGCAAAAGGGCTTTGCTACAGTTGTGATAGAAAATACACTAAAGGTCATAAGTGTGCTGAGAAGAAATTATTTTACATAGATTTTGAAAAGGAAGAAGAAAATGAACAAGAAGAGGATATACACCAGGAACCAGCCCTAGAAGAGGAAGAAATGAATCTGACCATATCGTGTAATGCACTGGCAGGAATTACCACTCCTCAAACTCTCAAGATAGAAGGACATATCAAGAAGAAAAGGGTAATAGTGTTGATTGATTCAGGTAGCACCTATAATTTTATTCATTATAAGGTAGCCAAGGAATTAAATTGTTTCCTATACCCAGCACCAGAATGTCAAGTGATGGTTGCAAATGGAGGAACTATAAATTGCTCTGGAAAATGCCATAATATCAAGCTAACCATGGGGGAATATGCATTGACTAGTCCAATGCTTTCCATTCCTATGGGAGGTGCTAATGTTGTACTAGGACTACAATGGTTACAATCTTTGGGGACGATAGCTTTTAATTTTCAAGAACTTTTCTTGAAATTTTTTTCAGAAGGAAAGGAAGTCGAATTACGGGGTATTGAAGGGAAGACGGGAAGGATAATAAGCTCTAATGTCATGAAAAAGCTTCTAAAGAAAGAACAACGAGGCGTAATTGCACAATTATGCTCACTAGAAGTTCCGACATCAAAATCATCTATTTCTGCAGATCTCCACCAAGTCTTGGACAATCATTCCAAGGTGTTTGAAACTCCCAAAGGACTCCCACCTATTCATGATCATGATCATGCTATTCATTTGATTCCAGAAAGTGTTCCTCCAAACATCAGGCCTTATAGATATCCTTACGTCCAAAAGAGCGAAATTGAACGTATGATTGCAGAAATGTTAGAGGCGGGTATAATTCAACCTAGTCAAAGTTCTTTCTCTGCTCCCATAGTATTGGTACACAAGAAGGATGGATCATGGCAAATGTGTCCGGATTATAGGGAGCTCAATAAGCTCACCATTAAAGATAAATTTCCCATTCCTGTGATTGATGAATTATTGGATGAATTACATGGAGCAATTTATTTTACCAAGTTGAATCTTCGTTCAGGATATCAAATTAGAATGAAGACTGAAGATATTCCAAAAACAGCATTTCGAACTCATGAGGGTCATTATGAATTTTTGGTCATGCCTTTTGGCCTTACCAATGCACCTTCTACATTTCAAGGGATGATGAATTCCATTTTCAAACCCTTCCTTAGAAAATTTGTGCTAGTATTTTTTTATGATATACTAATCTATAGTAGATCTTGGAAGGATCATGTTCAACATGTTGACAGGGTGCTCAAACTATTGCAGGAGAAACAATTATATGAAAAAACATCCAAATGTTTCTTTGGAGTACAAGAGGTGGAATATCTGGGTCATATTGTATCTCACGAGGGTGTTAAAGTAGACCCTAATAAAATTAAAGCCATTAAGGAATGGAAAGTCCCCACAACCATAAAGCAGTTGCGAGGATTTCTCGGGTTAACAGGGTATTATCGCAAGTTTGTTAAGAATTATGGGAGAATAGCAGCACCTCTAACAACATTATTGAGGAAAGATGCATTTTCATGGACTCCTGAAGCAACTAAGGCCTTTGAACATCTTAAAGAGGCAATGTGCCTAGCACCGGTCTTAGCTACGCCAGACTTCACAAAAACCTTTATTGTGGAATGTGATGCCTCAGGAAATGGAATTGGTGCAGTTTTAATGCAGGAAGGAAGACCCATTGCTTTTTAAAGTCATCCAATCAAAGGAAAGTATTTACAGAAACCTATTTATGAGAAGGAAATGTTAGCAATACTGCATGCACTAAAGAAATGGAGAACTTACCTAATGGGAAGACACTTCAAGGTAAAAACTGATCATGATAGTCTTAAACACTTTTTGGAATAAAGACTATCGTCAGAAGAGCAGCAAAAATGGGTCACAAAGATGTTGGGTTATGACCTTGAAATAATCTACAAAAAAGGAAAGCTTAATGTTGTTGCAGATGCACTCTCAAGAAAGAATGAAGAGGTGGAAGCATTACTTTGTGCCATTTCTATTATCCAACCAGATTGGATAACTGAAGCAAGAGATGAATGGAAGAAGGAAAAGATGTATGGACACTCATTCAAAAGTTGCAGCAAGATCCTAGTACATCTGATACATTTAGTTGGAAAAATGATTCCTTATGGTACAAAGATCGCTTATATATTTGTAAGAATTCCCAATTAAAACAAAAGATTCTTCTGGAATTGCACACTTCTCCTTTAGGAGGACACTCAGGATTTTTAAAAACTTACCACAGGGTGAAGAAAGAATTTTTTTGGGATGGCCTTAAATCTGATATTCAAAAGTTTGTGGCGGAATGTTTGATTTTCTAGCAGAATAAAGTGGAGACAATTAAGACCCCGGGACTTCTATAACCTTTATCCATTCCAAGTCAACGTTGGGAGGAGATTTCAATGGATTTTATCACAGGTTTACCTAAGTCCGAAGGAAAGAATGTCATCATGGTGGTAGTTGATAGACTTACCAAGTATGCACACTTTTGTGCATTATCTCATCCATTTAAAGCAAGTAGAGTTGCTACTACATTTATGGATAGAATTCAAAAGCTACATGGAAGCCCAAGGGTTATTGTGAGTGACAAAGATCCCATTTTTACTAGAAATTTTTGGACAGAGTTATTTTCTTGTTTGGGTACTCAATTAGCTCATAGCTCATCTTATCATCCCCAATTTGATGGTCAAACTGAGATAGTAAATAAATGTTTGGAAGGATATCTTCGTTGTTTTGTATCTGATAAACAAGCACAATGGGTCAAGTGGTTACCTCTCGCTGAATGGTGGTATAACACTTCCTTCCATACTGCAGCAAAAATGACCCCATTTATGGCACTTTATGGATACCATCCACCATCCATCACATCATCTTTAAGAGAAAATTCGAAGGTTCAAGCAGTGGAAGATCACATCGAGCATCAGCAAGAAGTTCTCCAACTCTTAAAGGATAACCCGAATTTGGCACAAAATCGAATGAAACAACAGGCAGATCAACATCGCAGCGAGAGAAGTTTTGATGTAGGAGATTGGGTATTTTTACGGCTACAACCATACAAACAAATGTCCCTCAAGCAAGCTAAGAAGGATAATAAATTATCACCAAAGTACTATGGTACTTACAAGGTGTTGCAAAAGATTGGTACTATGGCATACAAATTGGAGCTTCCTGCTTCTTCGCGAGTACATCCAGTTTTCCATGTTTCATGCTTAAAGAAGGTTATAGGTGAAAATATTCCAGTTCAAACAATATTTCCAGAACTTAATGAGGAAGGAAAAATCATATTGGAACCTGAAGCGGTCACGAAAACAAGAACTCGACAACTACGGAATCGATCAATTTCAGAGTATCTCATCAAGTGGAAGAACTTACCCACTGAAGATTCTACATGGGAGGATGACAATTTTATACAGAAGCACCCAAAGCTACTCAAGCGTTGAGGACAACACTTTTTTGAAGGAGAGGGGCATGTTAGGTCCCTATATTACTAGTATAGTCCCTTATTGTCATTAGTGTAACCCCCTTATTGTTATTATTGTACCCCTGTAACCCCCATATTGTTATTATTGTGCCCTTAAATTATTATTGTTAGGTCGGCTAGGATTACAATGTGGCCCACTAGGATTACATTATGGCCCCATGGACTCCTATATATAGAAAGGAGGTTTTGTAAATTGTATCATCCAAGAATTGTTCATTTATGTAATGTATTGGAGGTTGCCCCCTCGAAGTGGCTCATTTCTAAGGCGTTGATATCTCTTTTCTTCTCTTTTTGGAGCTGGTTACACAACATTACCTCGAGCTGAATGATGGTATAACACTTCATTCCATGCTGCAATAAAAAACACTCCATTTATGACAATTTATGGATATCATCCAACGTCCATCACATCATATTTAAGAGAAAATTCTAAGGTTCAAGAAATGGAATATCAGATCGAGCATCAACAACATGAAATTCTCCAACTCTTAAAGGATAACCTAAATTTGGCACAACATCGAATGAAACAACAGGCATATAAACATCACATCGAGAGAAGTTTTTATGTAGGAGACTGGGTAGTTTTACAACTACAACCATACAAACAAATGTCCCTCAATTAAGCTAAGAAGGATAATTAATTATCGCCAAATTACTATGGTCCTTACAAGGTGTTGAAAAATATTGGTACTATGGAATACAAATTGAAGCTTCCTGCTTCTTCACCAGTGCACCTAGTTTTCAATGTTTCATGCTTAAACAAGGAAAAAATCCCAGCCCAAACAATATTTCTAGAACTTGATGAGGAAGGAAAAATCATATTGGAACCTGAAGCAGTCATGGAAACAAGAACTCGAAAACTACGAAATCGATCAATTTTAGAGTATCTCATCAGTGGAAGAACTTACCCACTGAAGATTCGACATGGGAGGATCATAATTTTATATAGAAGCATCCATATCTACTCAAGCGTTGAGTACAACAGTTTATTGAAGGAGAGGGGCACGTTAGTTCCCTATATTACTATTGTAGTCCCTTATTGTTGTTAGTGTAGCCCCCTTATTGTTATCATTATACCCCTATAGTCCCCATATTGTTATTATTGTGCCTCATAAAACCCCAATATTGCTATTGTTATGCCATTACATTATTACTGTTAGTTAGAATAGGATTATATTGTGACCCCATGGACTCCTATATATAGAAAGGAGGTTTTTTCATTTGAATCATGTTGGGTGTGGAGCCTGATTATCTTGTTTACTTTGTATCATAGCATTGGACCCCTGTACCTTAAATGGGGAAGCAATGCCGCCCATAAATTAATTGCTGCTGTGGGGGGTCCAGGGGGGGCAGCAACGACTTTATGGAGCCCCCCCCTGGCGGGGGGTTTCGGGGGCAACGCCTCCGAAGCTAAAAACATATGTAAAATTTCCTTGTAAAAGTATAGTAATTTCTAGTCAATCTGGGCCATTCATTAGGCAAATGATCTGACAGTAGAAGTTATGTTTAGTTTAGGGTTTTTTTCCCTAGAAGGCAACCCCTCACTTTTATGAGGGTATTGTATTGTGACTGTGTAATGTATGTGTATTCTCAGAGCGAGAACCAGAGAGGGAGACTTTGAGAGAGAACAGAGGATATTATAGCGGATCTGCTATAGGTTGTGTCTCTTCATTTTGCTATATAATAGAAAGGAAGGACTGGCTGTTCGAGGTGGACATAGCCCAAACTGGGTGAACCACGTATATCTGTGTCTCTCTGGTTTTATGTGTTTTGTGTGCTTGTATTTTCCGCATATTTTATGTGTTGCATTTCTTTGTAATATATAATTTTCTAACAACTGGTATCAGAGCCGAAGGTATATTTGGCTAATAAACTCGCAGGAAAGAAGGGTTCCTAGTTCAAGTGGGAAAAATGGCGGAAGATGGTAAGTTTAGGGTCGAAAAATTTAACAGCCAAAACTTCCCACTGTGGAAGATGCAGATGGAAGATTATTTGCATCAGAAAGATCTATACCTACCATTGAGTGTAAAAACAAAGAATTCGACGACCATGACAGACGCGGAATGGAACATTCTCGATAGAAAGGCACTCGGAACAGTACGGTTGTGCCTTGCGACGTCAGGCGCCTTCAATATTTCAAAGGAAACAACAATAGAGGGTTTGATGCAAACGTTGGAGAAACTATATGAAAAACCCTCAGCCTCAAACAAGGTATTTCTTATGAAACGACTATTTAATATGAAGATGTCGAAAGGTGGATCTGTTGCAAACCATTCAAATGATTTTAATATAGTTACCAGTCAGTTAAGTTCTGTAGGGGTAAAATTTGATGATGAAGTTAGGGCTCTTTTATTTCTGTTCTCATTGCCAGAAAGTTGGAATGGTTTAGTTATGGCCATTAGTAACTTTGTCTCTGGATCTATTACTTTAAAGTTTGATGATGTTTTCGGTGCTATCCTTAGCAAGGAAATGCGACGAAAAAGCTCCGGTGAGACATCAGGTAATGCTTTGAGTGCAGAGTCTAGGAGAAGAAGAATGGAAAGAGGAAAGAGCTCAGGATATCGTGGTAAATCAAGAAAAGGCAGATCCAAGTCTAGATCGGGGATAGTGTGCTGGAAATGCGGAAAGAAAGGACACCTAAAGAAAGACTGTAGATCTCGGAAGGGAAAAGAAGGAGATGCACAACAAGAAAACAATCATGAAGAAAATGTGACAGGTGATGTGTTACAAGATGCTTTGATTCTTTCTTTTAAAAATGTTATTGATTCTTGGGTTGTAGATTCAGGGGCTTCATTCCATACCACACCTGATAAGAAATATTTTCATGACTATGTCCAAGGAGATTTTGGACAAGTTCGTTTGGGTGATGATAAATGCTGTAAAATTGTTGGAATGGGTAAGGTTCTTGTAAAACAGCAGAATGGAAACCAATGGCTATTAAAGGAGGTAAGGCATGTTCCAGATCTAAAGAAAAATCTGATTTCAACAGGGAAGTTAGGCAATGAAGGTTGTGTGACAACTTTCATAGATAAAGCTTGGAAGGTCACCAAAGGAGCCCTAGTAATAGCAAAAGGCAAAAAGGTTGGTACATTGTATTTATGCAATGGTATTTCTAACTTTGTTAATGCTTTAACTTCCAAAGGAGTAGATGCAGCATTATGGCATCATAGGCCTAGACATGAGTGAGAAGGGGACAAGATTCTTCACTCAAGAAATTGCTGCTAAGTTTGAAGAATGTTAGATTTGGATTTCGTGAGAATCAGATGGTAGAAACATGTGAGAGTTAGATTTCTTAGATGTGTGAAAAAGAAGAGCCAAATTGAGATGTGCAGCATGCATGGGCTGGGACCAGCACTTTCTACGTCCATGCAGTGGCTCTCTGTTATTGTCTACTTTTATTGATGACGTAACTCAGAAAACTGATTTACTTGTATATCTATTTAAATCTAATGGTTTCCATACTTTCAAGAAATGGAAAGTTTTGGTTGAGATTGAGATAGGAAAGAATTTGAAGTGTCTCAGATCATAAAATGGAGGTGAATATTGAGGCAAAGAGTTTGATAAGTACTGTTTAGAGCATGGAATTCATAGAGAGAAGACAGTTCCAAGAACACCACAAGAAAATGGTGTGTCAGAAAGGATGAACAGAACAATCATGGAGCGTGCAAGGTGCATGAGATTGCATGCGGGATTTCCTTTAAAATTTTGGGCAGATGCTTTAGATACTAATGTTTATCTAATAAACAGAGGGCCTTCAAGTTCCTTGGATGGTGGTATTCCAGAGGAAGCATGGACAGGTAAAAAGGTAAACTACTCTTTTTTAAAGCCTTCTGGTTGTGAGGCCTTTGTCCATATTAATAAAGAAAATGGAACAAAGCTTGAGGCAAAATCAAAGAAATGTACCTTTATTGGATATGGTGTTAATGATTTTGGTTATCGCATATATGATTATGAAAATCACAAAATCATTAGGAGCAGAGATGTAATATTCAATGAAAAGGTCTTGTATAAGAATGAGTTGCAGGAAAAGAAACAGGAAAAAGAAATCAAGGAATACACAATTCTTGATGAGATAACTGAAAAAGTAAAGGTGCCTGAAAATAATAATAATCAACAACCACAGAAGCAACAACCACCACAACAACAATAGACACCTCAAACACCTGAAAGTGGTGTTAGAAGATCTACAAGGATAAGTAGACCCCCTGAATGATACTCTCCTTCATTATATTATTTATTGTTGATTGATTCTGGTGAACCCGAATGTTATGAAGAAGAAATGCAGGTTGAAAGCAGGAAGAAGTGGGAGCTAGCCATGGAAGAATAGATGGACTCATTAATGCATAACCAGACTTGGGACTTAGTCAGGTTGCCTGCAGGTAAAACTACATTGCAGAATAAATGGGTTTACAGGCTGAAGGAAGAAGATGGAGGAAAACAGAGTTACAAATCTAGACTTGTGGTGAAGGGGTTTGCACAGAAGAAAGGTATTGATTTTGATGAAATATTTTCTCCTGATGTTAAGATGACTTCAATCAGAACTATTTTAAGTCTTGTAGCAGTGGAAGATTTACATCTTGAACAGTTAGATGTAAAGACAACATTTCTCCATGGAGATTTGGAGGAACAACTATACATGCAACAACCAGAAGGATATGAGGTAAAAGGGAAAGAAAAATTGGTGTGCAGGTTAAAGAAGAGCTTGTATGGCTTAAAACAAGCTCCAAGGTAGTGGTATCTAAAATTTGACAAGTTTATGCCCTAGAAGAAGATACTGATTTACTCCATTTCATTGTGTTTATTCGAAAATGCAAAATGATGAAAAATACATTACATTATGACAAGTAGACATATGTTTCATGTAGTATAAATATTGCAGAATAAATGTGCCTGAAAGAAATTTGGAAAAATCATCTGCAATGAAGGACTGGGAGCCGCAAAACAAATCCTTGGTATGAGATGTAATTGGGAGATAGGAAAATCACAAATTAACAATTGTTCTAATGAGTACATAGAAAAGGTGTTGAAAAGATTTAATATGCAGAATGAAAAACCAGTTAGTACACATTTTGCTAGCCATTTCAAACTTATTAAGGAGATGTTCCCCAAGACCCACGAAGAAATGGAATATATGTCTAAAGTTCCATATGCATCAGCAGTTGGAAGCTTAATGTATGCAATGGTCTGCACAAGGCCTGATATTGCACATGCAGTGGGAGTTGTAAGCAGGTACATGAACAATCCAGGAAAAGAACATTGGATGGCAGTAAAATGGATTCTCAGATATTTGAGAGGTACCACAAATCAAGCATTATGATTTGGTGGTTCAAACATTTCTCTACAAGGATATGTTGATGCATATATGGCAAGTGACAGAGATAAAAGGAGGAGAACTACAGGATATGTATTTTCTGTAGGTGGAACAGCTGTGAGTTGGGTTTCAAAAATCCAAAGTGTTGTTGCACTTTCAACAACAGAAGCAGAGTATGTTGTTGCTACAGAGGCTAGTAAAGAAATTACTTGGTTACAAAGGTTAATGGATGAATTAGGTAATAAGAATGATATGGGCACGTTATACAGTGATAGCCAAAGTGCCATTCATCTTGCAAATAACTCAAAATTTCATTCTAGGACTAAACACATACATCTCAAGTACCATTTCATACGGTCAGTATTGTAAGATGGAGAGTTGAAGCTAGAAAAGGTACACACTAGCCAGAATCCTGCAGATATGCTAAAAAAATTTGTAACTAGAGAGAAAATGAGAACGTGCTCAGTTTCAATTAGTATTCAAGGATGACGATGAAGATGAGAAACAACCATGTCGAAAGAGGATTCATTGTCCAACAAATGAAGCAGCGGTGGAGTTGATACAATCAGTTTCCAAGTGGGAGATTTTTGGGTGTGGAGCCTGATTATATTGTTTACTTTGTATCACAGCATTGGACCCCTATACCTCGTTGCCACCCGTAAATTAATCGCTGTCGTGGGGGGTCCCCCCCTGGCGCGGGGTTTCGGGGGAAGCACCCTCAAAGCTAAAAACAGATGTAAAATTGCCTTGTAAAACTATAGTAATTTCTCGTTAATCTAGGCTGTTCATTAGGCAAATGATCTGACGGTAGAAGTTATGTTTAGTTTAGGGTTTTTTGCCCTAGAAGGCAACCCCTCGCTTTTATGAGGGTATTGTATTGTGGCTGTGTAATGCATGTGTATTCTCGGAGTGAGAAATAGAGAGGGAGACTGTGAGAGAGAAAAAAGGATATTACAATGGATCTATCGTAGGTTGTGTCTCTACATTTTTCTAGATAATAGAAAGGAAGGACTGGCTGTTCGGGGTGGACGTAGCCCAAACTGGGTGAACCACGTATATCTGTGTCTCTCTGGTTTTATGTGTTTTTTGTGCTTTTATTTTCCACATATTTTATGTGTTGCATTGCTCTGTAATATATAATTTTCTAACAAATCGTCCAATAATTTTTCATCTATGTAATGTAAAGGAGATTTCCCACTCGAAGTGGCTGATTTCTAAGGCATTGATCTCTATTTTCTTCTATCTTTGGAGTTGGTTTCATAACACTACATATTCATTCTGTAGGAGTAGACAAATGTGCAGAAGGTTTTATATGTAGGAGAGATGGGAGGAGCAGTTGTAATCCATGAGAAAAATTCCATTAAGGAATTGGATAATTTCCTAGAGGCATGTAAAATTTTCAAAGAAGCGGGGTGGTTTGAATTTTTCGAGTGAGTTGAGGGGTCAGAACAAACTATCGCTTTGGAATTTTTCCAATAATTTGGACAGGAATCAGATGGAGGTCAGAGGTTTAAAGTTTTAAGCTACAGAGGAAGTAATTTCCAAGGTATCAACACTTCAACCTAATGGGAAGAAATGGTTTCACTAGAATATCAATGACACTTCCCTAAAAACTGAATTTCTTCTAGGGGAAGATCAATCGGTTAAGAAGGGTAGGCGAATTGACCTACTGTCCCTTCCTCAGCCATGGGGAGCTATTTTTTATTCATCATTAAGTATATTAAATGAGAAGGATGAGCAAAGATAGTGTTTAATTATCATTTTCTGATG
Organism: Pinus albicaulis; assembly: GCA_034641835.2. Lineage (NCBI taxonomy): Eukaryota > Viridiplantae > Streptophyta > Pinopsida > Pinales > Pinaceae > Pinus > Pinus albicaulis. The sequence continues at coordinate 1,367,878,686 of CM076574.1, forward strand.
TTAAATCATCTATGGCATAGGCGATTGATCAACCTTCCTTACTTCCTGATGGAGAATTATAAGCATATGTATATTGTTGTGAAAGTCTTCGTTCACCGAGAGGATTGTTTCACTAATCATGGAAAATTAATCATAATGGAGGCCCTAGAGTTCCAAGGATGAAGTTGGGAGGATTTCATGAGAAAAAAGAAAATTAATCCGCATCGGAAACTATCTAAAACCCTCACTAACGCTCCGAAAGAAGTTGGATTAGTTGACGAGTAAGGGCGGTCTTCTGGAAGAAAAATATATAAAATGTCATCAGAAATATCAATAGGTGGATGAACACCAAAAAGGAGACTCGGGGTTAGCACTCAACCTAAATTTGAAGATGTAATAAAGCAGAAGAAATAGGAATGGGCTAGGCAGGAGGAGACTACTTCACCAGGTAAGAATGAGATCCAAACCCTACTACTTAAAATTAAATAATTAGAAGCAGAAAATAAAGAATTAAGGGATAAAGTAGAAGGTATTAAAGTGGAAACAACGGTTCTGGGTCCTGATACTCTTGTGGAGGTTGTTGAAAAGATGAGAGCAAAAACTATGCCATGCCTTGTATGTACAACATGTGCTAAGAATATGGAAACAACAAGGTATAAATTTTTTGTTCCAAATACCATCTCGAAAGGAACCCAAATAGAGCCCTTGGAGGTTGTTACATAAGAACCCATTGATGATGTTGTTGTTACAAAAGAACCAACAACTAAAATGGATCATCCCACAATATTTGACCTGGAAACTAAAACACGAGAACTTGTTGATGTTGTTGGTTTTAAACAATAACCAACAATTGAGACAAAGGTTCCTCATGAAGAAGAAATGAGTGTTGTTCCACAAGAAATTGTTAATGATGTTTTTGTTACACAAGAACAAGCAGATGATGCAGAAAAACTCGAGACATGATATGTTGTTACACCCCCTATTGATGTTGCATGTGAGATATTACCAGATCCTGAAGTAAGGTGATACTCAAAGTAACTTTTGCTGATATCAGAATTGCATAAATGGAAGAAGTTGACACTCTATTTGCAAAAGTGAGTGATTTCTCTCGAGGAACAACAAAAATTAATTTACACTCTCAAAGATGAGTAGGGTGAGAATAGGTTTACAGAAGAATGGACAAAGTGGGAAGGAAAGAAAGCTAAGAAGGAGAAGGAATAATGGATATATCAACTATAGCAAAAGGTAAAGGAATTGACAGAGGACAAAGGTAAGTTGTATAGACTCACTCTGAAACTTTTAGTGTGCAGAGGTCATTATATATCTTATCAAATATTTCTACGGGAGATATTTCATCTTTTTTAATTAAAGGATGTCTATAAGAACATACCCTATCAGGGTAATTCTACCTAAACTTTCTTAGATGTTTTCACGCATGCGATTTTGATGAGGAAATATTGCTGTGTGAAATTTGTCTACATAACATTATTTGTGAATATGCTAGTCTACAGATGATCGTACACATCTTCTCCTATATGGGGGACTTGCAGTTGCACACTTGCATCTCCTTCATGAGAAACCAGGTGGAGTGTTTTCTCGCCATGAAATCATCCACCAAAAATGAAGATAAGGTAGATTTGTGGATAAGAACAGAACCTAGGATGGCTAATGAGATGAGGCGCGAGTTAAGAAGGATAGTTAGTGCCCCTAACATGGTGGAGCAACAAAACATCTATAGGAGGAGGATATTTGGATTTTTCCTTAATGTCTTTGCATAACTCAAAATTGGAGCATTGACTGGATGCTTGAAATGTACAAAGGCTGGCAGTGCAAGCCCACAAGCGAGTGATCCTTTTTATTTTTATAATTTTTTGGTTGTTTTTGCACGAGTTCCTGAATATGAAAGAATTGTAAAATAAATGGTAGCTTTCTGGTGATATTTTCACAAATCTAATGTTGAATCTTAAACTATTTTTCATTCCATGCCTGTAACATAGGGAGGAAGGCCCCTCCTCTTTAGCAGGGATCACAACAGTAGTAGATTATCTCTTTTATTTATATTGGTGAGTATTTCTCATTGTCGTTGAATATATTGTAGCACAAACACACTTATGTTTTCATATTTGTTATATGTTGTTACACATGATTGGTTAGATCTATAATATTCAATCAGCTCATACACCCTTATTAATAACGCATGGCACACCTCCTTTTGCAGTACATGAAGTGTGAATATTTTATGTATTGAGTTAATTTCATTCCTTCAATGTGTTTTTGATGCAGGATCATCCTGCTCAGAAAATCATTGTATATTTGGTTGACTTAGGGGTATGATGTTTTTTAATTTATTATAGGATTTTTTTATATTGTTAATAATTTGAGTGAAAAATATGTGTGTGAGGTTTTAATTGTAAATAATTCTCAATTATGTGACAATATCAGAGATGATTGAATTGTGAAGATATCATAGAGATCTTAGGGATTAGGAGATCCTAAGATAGGGAATTAGCTGAGTTAAAAGAGGAATTAGAATATTTTTAGGATATGTTTGAGTAGATTGTGGACATGAACTAGAAGTGGTTACGAAATCCATTTATATATATGTTGGTATGCCAAAAAAAAAAAAAAAAGAGAGAGTGTGTAAGAGTGATTAGAGATATAGAAGGCCATTATTAAAGAAAATCAGGCAAGGGTGAGAGAAATTAATTAAATGAATATTGTGGGTATATGCAAATTTTGATAAATGGAATAAAATTTTCATTATGTCATTATCTCTGAAAAAATTGTCAATGGAATTCCTGTCTGTATGAATCTAAATTAATGGGTGTTGATGGATGAGTCATTGGGTGTAGGTCTGCAATTACTACACTGTGATTGTTAAAGAACGTAATCTCAACCACCTGCTATGTGTTGAAACCGTAAGTCCAAGTGTCATAGGTCAGTTTGAGTGAGTCCAGTTTAGTCCAATTTAACTCCAGTTATTTATTGTTGATGTTTCCAATGTAATCCTATTTAACTAATTTTTAATATTGAGATGAGCAATTCTCTGCTCCATTTTACTTTTCAGTTTTTCAATTCTGTCATATATCGAGCTACTTGCATAAGCATCCTCGGAGAGCAGCAACAAAGCCGTTGAGCAAAAGAGAGAGGAGAGGCGAGCCTGGATAAGACTCTTCAAGAGCAGGCTTGAAGAACAACGCAAACCATGAAGAAGCAGAAGAAGAAAAAGGCCAGGCGAAACGAGTGAAAATGCCGGCAAAAGAAATAGAAGAAAGCCGATTTTTTTTTTTTTCAAAAAATTTGATGCGTAACACACTATTTTTTTCCTCCATCAGCGTTAGTCCTAACACACTTCCCGTTGAGAAGCTCCACGTTATAACGTAGGAGCAAAGAGATTTCACCCGTGTTAACCGTCAATCATTTACACGCATCTCAAGTGACGCGAGGCATGCATTGATCGGCTGTGTTAGGCTGCACGATGTAAGAGTGTTCCATCCCATGCGTTAACGAATCCGTGAAAGAAATTAAGGTATTTTTTGTAGAAATGAAAATCTACGTTTTCACTAGTCGGATTCTACATTAAGATTTTTTAAAAATATGATTTAAGAATATCCATAAAGGTCAATCGAATTCAATGTGACTTTTAAAGGTTGATGAAGCCCTTTTATATGAGAAAGGATTTTTTTTAAGTTTAAAAAAAAAAACACAAAGGTTTTATGAAGGAAAAAGTGGTTTGTAAAAGAAAGGGTTTTAATGGAAAACGTTTTTGAAAAATTTGCAAAGGGAAGAAGCCATGAATTTTAAAGAGCATGTGTGAAGTGTTTTGGAAAATGAGATTTAAAAGAGGGCTACAATTTTTAAAAGATATTTTAAATTTTTCAAAGAGATGAGATTTAGTTCAGAAAAGGAATTTTTTTTTGGAGTTTAAAAAAAAAAAAACTTTAAAATTGTGACAGCCTTGTGAATGTGAATGTTTAAAAGGAGTTTTTTTTTTTAGGAAGAAAATTTTTAGAAACAAAGTATTTGCAGCATATGTAGACTCGATTATTTGTGGAAACAAAGAAACGAAGTGATGGGAAAAGCCAAGAGGCTAAAGCAGAAACAAAATATGTTCGAGATATTTTTAGATATGGAAATACGAAGGCAAAAAGATGCTTATGCATTAAGATGCATAAACGAATCAGTCAATGAAAGTATACTTCTCTTGATTTCAGATGCTAAGACAGCCAAGGAGGCATGGGACACCCTTGAGAGATGTTTTGGTGCAAAGGGAAGCTTGAAGTTGAAGATGAAGGTGGATCTGTAGCAGAAAATCTATAGCCAGATGAACAGTCAGAAGAAGCAGAGAGAGAGCACAAACATGCTTGTGAACCCCACTGTGCAAAGCCACAAGTGGATGAAGAGATTCCAGCAACATGGCTTTCTGACGAAGATGTGATAAATCTAGCAACAGAGCTTGCTGATGTTGGGAAAAATACTAAGAGGGGAGGGTGAATTAGTATTTAGGACTGAACAATTTTTCTTTGCTTTCTCTTAAAACCATATGTTTCAGTACTGCATCCAAAATGTATGTCCAGATATCTTATATGTCTTTTCTTAGAGTATTGCATCATATAAGCATTAAGCATGAATAGAAATAACAAAACAAACCATCAAACAAAACAATACATATGAACACTGGGATTTAAGGTGGAAACCCAATTCGAGAGAAAACCACCGCTGCTGTAATCTCAATCTTCAATATTTATTATAGAGAAAACTTCTTACAATATATGCTGGTGTAGACTTATAACAGCACGTAGGCACCCACCTGCAGAAGGCTTCAACCTTCTCTCGTTTACCAGCCTCTACCGGAAGGGAGCTACTACCCCCTACTCTCATTTACCAGCTACCATTGGAAGGGAGCTACAACCCCCTCTCTGAAGGCTTAGACCCTTAGCAACACTATGGACCATGTTTCATCAACTTTCCTACTGGATCCACCAATTTCCATATGACATACCTTGTTGGTCCCCAGATTTATTTATTTTCTGTATACTCACACCATTTCCTCATGATTTCGTCCATCATTCACACCAAATATTCATCATTATATTCATGGGTGCATCGTATTTTCAGATTTATCAGTTAAGAACATATATTCTTTTTAGAAATTTTTATTCACCACCCTTACAATGCACACACCGTTCTTTATTTTTCTTCTCCTATATAGTTTTCCCTTTATTAAAACCATGAGTCAAAACCACGAACCGCTAATGGTATTCCTCTGACAGTATTCCTTATCCCACAGGGCTTTTTGATCTCTTTTTCATTTTTATTTATCAATTTGAAGAAATTGATAAAAAAATATATTTACAATTTAGAACTTTAGGATTAAAGTTAACCCTTCGCATTTTAACCCTTCCAAATTATATGGTAAACCTTTGACCCTGGGCCCAAAAATATAGTTAATAGCCAATCAAATACGTACATGGTACCATAGGTAAACTTCGTGCAAATCCATAATCTGATCACCGTTAGATTAGAAAGCTTCCAGCTCAATGGCGTATATGCATAACACTCGACCTCTGATACCGATGGTTAACGTGCGATGGCCCACTGTACCTGTGTTAATATTTGCGCACCTTCAAAACATGACGACCATCTGATGACCCCTTCCCAGATCAACGGCGCTCAACGATATCGCTGGGCATCCTGGGTCAAACTATAATGCGCGATGGCACACAATAAAAAGTGGTTTTGTAGAATCGTACAGGGATGTGTGTCACCTGTTCTATGGAATCTCTCCCCACCTCTTGAATACCACTTGCCCATTGAAAGCACTGCGATGAAAACCATAAACTGCCTTCACTGTTCCTCCTTCGTGGTTCCGCCCTTTGCTCAAGGTTCTGTTCATGATTCCAAAGGGTTATTCTGGGTTTGTGCTATAAATCTGGTCTATCTTTGGCAGGATTTCCAATAACCAACAAACAAATGTAGTTCTCTTCCAACGGGATTTCCTTACAAACATTAAATTGTGACAATTCAATGTCATTCCTCAATTCTACTATGATATATATACCATGTCAACCTTCCATTTCGAAGTTCTATCCTGTCACAGTTCCTCTTCTACCTGTACATTCAAAAACATCATATCTCTGCCACCACTAAGTTCTTCAATGGATACACTGAATGCCTCGAGAGCCCCCTATATACACAACCAAGTAGTTCCATGACTGCAAATATCAAACTAAGCCATATCTTCATTCTTCTCCGGGCACCCTAGGTATCCTCTTCCCATTATGAAATTGATCACATAGGTCATATATATTCCAGATGTACTCATACTTAGCACAATTCCATAGTTCTTCATTAACATAAACAAATCTTAGCCAGATATTCAATTTGTCCTTCAATCTATTATCTTGTCTCTTCCTAGCAGCTCTCCCTTTTGTCATCTCCTTTGCAAACTGTATTAAACCCCTAATTCAACTCTACTGGTCTGTCTCATCTGCTGCTTCTGCTCCTGTCTTTGCCAATTCCTTTGCCATCAATGACAATATTTCCAACAATCTCCCCCTTTGGCATTGATGGCAATACTCTTCCTCTGATGGCCTTACAGAAGCCCTTTGCTACTTTTCCTCCCCCTTTGACAACAATGGCAAATATTTTGATCAAGATCCTTTGAACCGATAATGTCATGCTCCCCCTGAGATCATTCTGCATCGTCAAACATAATATGACCAACAATTCATCCTTTTCATATGACCAATGCTCCCCCTGAGCCTGTGCATTCAAAGATGCCTAACAGTACCTCACAACCAATTTAATCTTCTGTATTTAAGTAGACCTGATCCTCTGCATGGCAGAGACTACTCCCAGTTTCTGTCTGAGATATTCGAACGCTTCCCTGGGTAGAGGTTTGGTAAATATATCAGTAACTTTTTCTTTGGAGGAAACATACTCCAATTTCACCTTTTGTTCAAGCACTTGTTCACGTAAGAAGTGATATTTGATGGGAATTTGCTTGGTCTTGTAATGCATAACAAGATTCTTTGAGATACTGATATGACTTGTATTATCACACATAATGGAGATAGGAGGTGAAAATTTGATTTGGAAGTCTTGTAGGGTTTGCATCATCTAGAGAAGTTGAGTGCAACATGATGCAGCAGCCACATATTCTGCCTCTGCTGTAGATAAGGCAATGGAGCTTTGCTTCTTGTTGAACCAAGATACTAACCGAGGCCCCATATAGAATGCGCCATCACTAGTGTTTTTCCGATCATCAACACTTCCAGCCCATTCTGCATCAGTGTATGCATGAAGAGTAAGATCAGAATTCTTTGGATACCATAGTCCAAAGTCTTGTGTTCTTTGTAGATATTTGAATATTATTTTCACGGCCTGAAGATGAGACTCTTTTGGATTAGCTTGAAATCTTCCAACAATCCCAACTGCATGCATGATGTCTGGTCTTGTCCCAGTGAGATAAAGTAGGCTTCCTATCATAGATCTATATTCAGGTTGATTCACCGTGGGGGAATCTTCATTAGAGCTGAGATTACGTCCGGTTATCATTGGTGTAGTTACAGGTTTGCAGTCTTCCATGCCATACTTCTTTGGGATTTGCTTGAGGTATTTTTCTTGTGATAAGAATATGCCATCTGTTGCTTGTTGCACTTGCAAGCCAAGAAATAATGTTAGTTCCCCAAGAAAATACATTTCAAATTCTTGTTGCATATTAGAAGAAAATTTCTAACTCATAGACTCTTTATTACTTCCAAAAATGATATCATCAACATATACAACCACAATCAATAGTTTTTCATTTTCAGTTTTTGTGTATAAGTTTCTATTAGCAGACCCTTTTGAAAATCCTTGTTGATGAAGATATTTGTCAAGAAGATAGTACCATGCCCTTGGAGCTTGTTTGAGACCATATAGAGCCTTTTTAAGTCTACAAACAAGTTTTTCATCATTTCCCAAAATGAATCCTTCTGGTTGTTCTATATAAACTTCTTCTTCTAGATCACCATTGAGAAAGGCAGATTTAACATCCATTTGATAAACTTTGATTTGTTGGAAGCTTGAAAAAGCAAGAAACATTCTTATGGCTTCAAGTCTGGCTACAGGAGCAAAGTTTTCTTCAAAGTCTATACCTTCTTGTTGAGCATACCCCTTGCAAACAAGTCTAGCTTTATTTCTTATAACATCCCCATTCTCATTTAACTTGTTTTTGAATATCTATTTAGTTCCAATGACATTTTTGTCATGAGGTCTTGGTACTAATTCCCAAGTGTGATTCTTTTCAATTTGATCAAGCTCTTCATTCATGGCTTGAATCCAACATTCATCTTTGCTAGCTTGACTGACACTGTGAGGTTCAATAGTGGATAGAAATGCCAGATTAATAGAAGATCCCACAAGAGTCCTTCTTGTTTGTACACCTGATCCCTTTTCTCCCAAAATTTGAGATTCTGGATGATTCTTTTGAACATATATAGATGGAGATTTTTCAGACAAATCCTCTTCGGGTTCTTCACTAGGTTCACTGTTTGTATCATTACTATTTGATGTAGAAGGATATGTGTCATCATCATCTTCATTTATTTTTTACTTTTATTCTTTTGGAGCTATAGGAGACTCATCAATAACAGCATCAATACATTCAACAATCTTCCGAACTCTTTTATTGTAACATTTATATGCCCTACTCCTAGAGGAGTAACCAAGAAATATTCCTTCATCTGCTCTGGGTTCAAACTTGCCAAGTTTTTCATCATTATTCTTGATAAAGAATTTTCCCCCAAAAATTCTAAAATGGTTTATAGTGGGAGGATTACCATACCAGAGTTCATATCGAGCTTTATCACTATATACATGAACATGTGCTTTGTTGAGAATGTTTACTGCTGTATGTGCTGCTTCACCCCAAAATGTGTCAGGTGTTCCAGAGTCATCAAGCATAGCTCTAGCCATTTGTTGAACTGTTCTGTTCATTCTTTCTACAACGCCATTCTGTTCAGTTCAACTGACAATATTTTATGCCATGTGTTCACGAGAATTCAAAATTGTGGTTATATATTCTGCTACCGATCAGATCAGAACACTTGATTTTTAGATCTAATTCATTCTCAACTAGTGCTTTGAAGATCTGAAATTTCTGAAATGCTTCATCTTTGTGTTTTAAGCGACCCAATCCAACACATTAGAGAAATCATCGATGAATAAGATATAGACAGTATTCACCGTGGTGAATTTTTCCTCATTAGGTCCACATATGTCAGTATGAATGAGTTCAAGAGGCTTACTTGATGATCCTTCCTTGGCATTAAATTGCACTCTGGTCTGCTTACCGAATTGGCAATATTTGCATATGATACTTTCAGGTAGAGTAATATTGGGAAGATCATGAACAACTTTAATTCTGCTTGATTTGTTGATTTGAGAGAAGCTCAAATGCCCCAACCTTCTATGCCATAGCCATTTTTTTGAATATTTACTCAAGTAACATTGTTATTTGCAGTTATTCAATACATACAGATTGTTTGGAGTTCTTTTTCCTTTTATAATTGCTTTACCTGTATCAAGATCACGTACCACACATTCTTTTGAACTAAAGACAACTTCAGTTCCTTGATCACAAATTTGACTTACACTTAACAAGTTATGCTTTAATTCATCCACATACATGACTTCATTGGCTTTCACCTTTTCTTTTAGAAAAAAAGACCCTTTTCCCTTAATGACTGCAGGAGTATCATTTCCAAATGTAACATTTTTTTTTTTTCTAGAGCACTATATGCAAGACGTTTGTCTTTATCACCTGTCATGTGTCTTGAGCATCCACTATCAATGTACCATTGGTTTTCTTCATCTTCTTCAAATAACGCTATGCCACAATTTTCAACCTGTAATTCCTTCTTTTTCCATAATTTGGAGCTTGAAGGAACATGTTCTTTTGGTTGAACTTTGCTCCTGCATTCAAATTCTTCATGGCCAAAGTTATTGCAATAAGCACATTCAACTTCATTTTGAAGAGGAGAAAATTTGTTATAAGTATTCTTCTTTTTTTCAATATCAATCCTTTTCTTTCTTGCTTCTCTTTCCATGATGGTTCTATATGCAACGCATTGAATAGCTTTATGACCAAAATTGTGACATGAGAAACATTGTCCATTGAAGAAGAAATTTCTGCGATCATAAAATCTGCTATATGAATTTACTTGTTGATTGGTGTTTCTTTGAAAGACATTCCTGTTAGTGTTCTTTGAATTGAGATTATCATGCTTTATCTGTAAAGATTCTTTATTCCCTTGCTGAGTGGCAGCATGTTGTAAACCAGTTGTAACTGCTTTTAGATAATTTGGTGCTGAAGCTTGAGAAGATTCTCCAATATATCCAAGACATGTCTTTATAAGAGGAGAACGTTGTACCTTGATAATCTCATCTAATGTTTCAGATCCTTTAGCAAATCTAAGATTTAGAGTTTTTACTTTCTCAATATCTTTTCTTAGACTTACTACTTAACACTCTAATTTCTCATTATGTTTCTCTTTTTCTTCAAGCTGATTTTTTAGAGTTTCTATGGTTATTTTACTTTCTTCTAAGCAAATCTTGAGTTTATTGTTTTCATCAAGAAAATCACTGTCTTCTAGAGCATCCACAAAAGTATGTTTTTCTTCTCTAGATTCTTTTTCAAATGCCATGAGAAGTCTAAGATCTTGTGACATTCTTCCTCACTATCAGATAACCCATCACTATCTTCATGAGTATAGTAACTCTTTCTAGTGCTAAAACGATTCTTATTCCTTTTTGCTACTTCCTTCCCCTTTTTATGTGTTTCTTTATAAGGACACTTAGCAGCATAATGACAAACTCTTCCACAATCAAAACATTTGAAAGGAAGCTTAGCTCTGAACCGTCCTGTGCCAAGTTGAAGTTTCTTTACAAAGTTTATCTCATCTTCTTCTGAGATATATCATGATCCTTCTGTTTTTTTTACTTCATTCCCTTTTGTAGAAGTTCTCAAGACTGCTTCTTTGACTTCAGAAGGTCTTCCTCTTCTCATTTCATATGCAGTTAGTATGCCATGAAGTTGCACCATAGTAAGGTTTTGAAGATCCTGCTTTTCTTCAAGGGCAGAAACTTTTGACTCAAATTTTGTCGTTACTGATCTTAAGATTTTCTCAACCAAGGTAGATTCGGTTATTGTTTCTCCCCGATTTCTCATACGATTTACAATGTCATCAAGACGTAAAAATAAATTGGAAATGCTCTCCTCATTATCCATTTTTATATTCTCATATTGAATTCTGAGAGTTTGGAGTTTAGCACTTTTTACTTTTGCATCACCTTCATAACTTAGAATGATTTTGTCCCATATTGTCTTCGTTGTATTCAGCTGCATGACTTTGAAAAATTTAGATTCAGTTAGACTTCCCAATAGAGCATTGACCGCCTTTGCATTTGTTTCATAATTCTTTCTTTCCGTCGGATCTGTTCGTATTGCAGCTGGGTATTGATATCCTTGTTCAAAAATTTCCCATACCTCTGCTCCCAGAGACTGAAGATACGATCTCATCCTTGTTTTCCAGAAGATTAAATTGTTTCCGTTAAAGAGCGGAGGCTTGATAGATTATGTTCCATCTTGATTGCTCATCTTGCTTGATCTTCCTTCTAGCGGCTAAGATTTTTTAGAAGGACCTAGCTCTAATACCAATTGTTGGGAAAAATACTGAGAGGGGGGGGTGAATCAGTATTTAGGACTGAACAATTTTTCTTTGCTTTCTCTTAAAACCATATGTTTTAGTACTGCATCCAATATGTATGTCTAGATATCTTATATGTATTTTCTTAGAGTATTGCATCAGATAAGCATTAAGCATGAACAGAAATAATAGAACAAACCATCAAACAAAACAACACATATGAACACCAGGATTTAAGGTGGAAACCCAATTCAGGAGAAAACCACTGCTGCTGTAATCTCAGTCTTCAATATTTATTATAGAGAAAACTTCTTACAATATATGCTGGTGCAGACTTATACCAGCACGCAAGCACCCACCTGCAGAAGGCTTCAACCTTCTCTCGTTTACAAGCCTCTCCTGGAAGGGAGCTACTACCCCCTGCTCTCGTTTACCAGCTACCACTGGAAGGGAGCTACAACCCCCTCTCTGAAGGCTTCGACCCTCAGCACCACTGCGGACCACGTTTCATCAACTTTCCTACTGGATCCACCAATTTCCATATGACATACCTTGCCGATCACCAGATTTATTTATTTTATGTATACTCACACCAGTTCCTCATGATTTCGTCTGTCATTCACACTAGATATTCATCATTATATTCATGGGTGCATCATATTTTCAGCTTTATCAGTTAAGAATAGATATTCTTTTTAGAAATTTTTATTCACCACCCTTACAATGCACACACTATTTTTTATTTTTCTTCTCCTTATATAGTTTTCCCTTTATTAAAAGCACGAGTCAAAACCACAAAACGCTAATGGTATTTCTCTGACCGTATTCCTTATCCCACGGGGCTTTTTGATATCATTTTTATTTTTATTTATCAATTTGAAGAAATTGATAAATAAATATATTTACAATTTAGAACTTTAGGATTAAAGTTAACCCTTTGCATTTTAACCCTTCCAAATAATATGGTAAACCTTTGACACCGGGCCCACAAATATAGTCAATAGCCAATCAAATACGCGCATGGTACCATAGGTAAACTTCGCGCAAGTCCAGCGTCCGATCACCGTTAGATTAGCAATCTTCCAGATCAACGACGTATATGCATATCGCTCGACCTCCGATACTGATCCTTAACGTGCGATGACCCGCCGTACCTGTGTTAATCTTCGCGCACCTTCAAAAAATGATGACCGTCCGATGACCCCTTCCCAGATCAAGGGCGCTCAATGATATCGTTGGGCATCCTGGGTCGAACTATAACACACGATGGCGCACAGTAAAAAGTGGTTTTGTAGAATCATACAGGGACACGGGTCGCCCATTCTATGGAATCACTCCCCACCTCTTGAATATCGCTTGCCCATTGAAAGCGGTGCGATGAAAACCATAAACCACCATCACTATTCCTCCTTTGTGGTTCCGCCCTTCGCTCAAGGTTCCGTTCATGATTCCAAAGGGTTAGTCTGGGTTTGCGCTATAACTCTGGTCTATCTTTGGCAGGATTTCTAGTAACCAACAAAAAAATGTAGTTATCTTCCGACGGGATTTCCTTACAAACATTAACTCTTGACAATTCAATTTCATTCCTCAATTCTGCTATGATATATATACCATGTCAACCTTCCATTTCGAAGCTCTATCTTGTCACAGTTCCGCTTCTACCTGTACATTCAAAAACATCAGATCTCTGCCACCATTAAGTTCTTCAATGGATACACTGAATGCCTCGAGAGCCCCCTATATACACAACCAAGTAGTTCCATGACTGCAAATATCAAACTAAGCCAGATCTTCATTCTTCTCCAGGCACCGTAGGTATCCTTTTCCCATTATGAAATTGATCACATAGGTCATATATATTCCAAATGTACTCATACTTAGCACAATTCCACATTTCTTCATTAACATAAACAAATCTTAGCCAGATATTCAATTTTTCCTTCAATCTATTACCTTGTCTCTTCCTAGCAACTCTCCCTTTTGTCATCTCCTTTGCAAACTGTATTAAACCCCTAATTCAACTCTACTGCTCTGTTTCATCTGCTTCTTCTGCTCATGTCTTTGCCAATTCCTTTTCCATCAATGACAATATTTCCAACAATCTCCCCCTTTGGCATTGATGGCAATACTCTTCCTCTGATGGCCTTATAGAAGCGCTTTGTTGCTTTTCCTCCCCCTTTGACATTAATGGCAAAGATTTTGATCAAGATCCTTTGAACCGATAATGTCATGCTCCCCCTGAGATCATTCTACATCGTCAAACATAATATGACCAACAATTCATCCTTTTCATATGACTAATGCTCCCCCTGAGCCTGTGCATTCAAAGATGCCTAACAGTACCTCACAACCAATTTAATATTTTGTATTTAAGTAGACTTGATCCTCTGCATGGCAGAGACTACTCCCAATTTATGTTTGAGATATTCGAACACTTCCCTGTGTAGAGGTTTGGTAAATATATCAACAATTTGTTCTTTGGAGGAAACATACTCCAATTTCACCTTTTGTTCAAGCACTTGTTCATGTAAGAAGTGATATTTGATGGGAATGTGCTTGGTCTTGGAATGCATAACATGATTCTTTGAGATAATGATAGCACTTGTATTATCACACATAATGGAGATAGGAGGTGAACATTTGATTTGACAGTCTTGTAGGGTTTGCGTCATCCAGAGAAGTTGAGTGCAACATGATGCAGCAGCCACATATTTTTCTTCTGCTGTAGATAAGGAAATGGAGCTTTGCTTCTTGCTGAACCACGATACTAATCGAGGCCCCATATAGAATGCACCACCACTAGTGCTTTTCTGATCATCAACACTTCCAGCCCAATCTGCATCAGTGTATGCATGAAGAGTAAGATCAAAATTCTTTGGATACCATAGTCCAAAGTCTTGAGTTCCTTGTAGATATTTGAATATTCTTTTCACAGCCTGAAGATGAGACTCTTTTGGATTAGCTTGAAATCGTCCAATAATCCCAACTGCATGCATGATGTCTGGTCTTGTCCCAATGAGATAAATTAGGCTTCCTATCATAGATCTATATTCATGTTGATTCACCATGGGGGAATCCTCATTAGAGCTGAGATGACATCCAGTTATCATTGGTGTAGTTACAGGTTTGTAGTCTTCCATGCCATACTTCTTCGGGATTTGCTTGAGGTATCTTGCTTGTGATAAGAATATGCCATCTGTTGCTTGTTGCACTTGCAAGCCAAGAAAGAATGTTAGTTCCCCAAGAAAAGACATTTCAAATTCTTGCTGCATATCAGAAGAAAATTTCTGACTCATAGACTCTTTATTACTTCCAAAAATGATATCATCAACATATACAACCACAATCAATAGTTTTTAATTTTCAGTTTTTGTGTATAAGTTGCTATCAGCAGACCCTTTTGAAAATCCTTGTTGATGAAGATATTTGTGAAGACGATAGTAACATGCCCTTGGAGCTTGTTTGAGACCATATAGAGCCTTTTTAAGTCTACAAAAAAGTTTTTCATCATTTCCAAAAATGAATCCTTCTGGTTGTTCTATATAAACTTCTTCTTCTAGATCACCATTGACAAAAGTAGATTTAACATCCATTTGATAAAATTTGATTTGTTGGAAGCTTGAAAAAGCAAGAAAAATTCTTATGGCATCAAGTCTGGCTGCAGGAGAAAAGGTTTCTTCAAATTCTATACCTTCTTGTTGAGCATACCCTTTGCACACAAGTCTAGCTTTATTTCTTATAACATCCCCATTCTCATTTAACTTGTTTTTGAATATCCATTTAGTTCCAATGACATTTTTGTCATGAGGTCTTGGTACTAATTCCCAAGTGTGATTCTTTTCAATTTTATCAAGCTCTTCATTCATGTCTTGAATCCAACATTCATCTTTGCTAGCTTGACTGACACTGTGAGGTTCAATAGTGGACAACAATGCCAAATTTCTAGAAGATCCCACAAGAGTCCTTCTTGTTTGTACACCTGATCCCTTTTCTCCCAAAATTTGAGATTCTGGATGATTCTTTTGAACATATCTAGATGGAGCTTTTTCAAACAAATCCTCTTCAGGTTCTTCACTGGGTTCACTATTTGTATCATTACTATTTGATGTAGAAGGATATGTGTCATCATCATCTTCATCTATTGTTTGATTTTCTTCTTTTGGAGCTGCAGGAGACTCATCAATAACAACATCAATACATTCAACAATCTTTCGAAGTCTTTTATTGTAACATTTATATGCCCTACTCCTAGAGGAGTAACCAAGAAATATTCCTTCATCTGCTCTGGGTTCAAACTTGCCAAGTTTTTCATCATTATTCTTGATAAAGCATTTTCTTCCAAAAATTCTAAAATGCTTTATAGTGGGAGGATTACCATACCAGAGTTCATATGGAGTTTTATCACTATTTACACGAACATGTGCTTTGTTGAGAATGTTTACTACTGTATGTGCTGCTTCTCCCCAAAATGTGTCAGGTGTTCCGGAATCATCAAGCATAGCTCTAGCCATTTGTTGAACTATTCTGTTCATTCTTTCTGCAACACCATTCGGTTGTGGAGTGCCAGCTACAGAGAACTGTCTTTTTATGCCATGTTGTTCACAAAATTCAAGGAATTCATTGGATGTATATTCTCCTCCTCGATCAGATCTGAGACACTTGATTTTTAGATCTAATTCATTCTCAACTAGTGCTTTGAAGATCTGAAATTTCTCAAATGCTTCATCTTTGTGTTTAAACAGCCCAATCCAACACGTTCTAGAGAAATCATCAATGAACTAGATATAGTATTCTTCACCACGTGGTGAATTTTTCCTCATAGGTCCACATATGTCAGTATGAATGATTTCAAGAGGCTTACTTGATGATCCTTCCTTGGCATTAAATTGTACCCTGGTTTGCTTGCCGAATTGGCATGATTTGCATATGATATTTTCAGGTAGAGTAATATTGGAAAGATCACGAACAGCTTTAAGTCTGCTTGATTTGTTGATTTGAGAGAAGCTCAGATGCCCCAACCTTCTATGCCATAGCCAATTTTCTGAAGATTTACTCAAATAACATTGTTCTTTGGGGTTCTTCAATATATACAGGTTGTTTGGAGTTCTTCTTCCTTTTATAATTTCTTTACCTGTATCAAGATCACGTACCACACATTCTTTTGAACTAAAGACAACTTCAGTTCCTTGATCACAAATTTGACTTACACTTAACAAGTTATGCTTTAATCCTTCCACATACATGACTTCATTGGATTTCACCTTTTCTTTTAGAAAAAGAGACCCTTTTCCCTTAATGACCGCAGGAGTATCATTTCCAAATGTAACATTGTTTTCCTTTTCTAGAGCACTATATGCAAGAAGTTTTTCTTTATCACCTGTCATGTGTCTTGAGCATCCACTATCAATGTACCATTGGTTTTCTTCATCTTCTGCAAATAACGCTATGCCACAATTTTCAACCTATAATTCCTTCGTTTTCCATACTTTGGAGCTTGAAGGAACATGTTCTTGTGGCTGAACTTTGCTCCTGCATTCAAATTCTTCATGGCCAAAGTTATTGCAATAAGCACATTCAACTTCATTTTGAAGAGGATAAAATTTGTTATAAGTATTCTTCTTTGTTTCAATATCAATCCTTTTCTTTCTTGCTTCTCTTTTCATGATGGTTTTATATGCAACACATTGAACAACTTTATGACCAAAATTGTGACATGAGAAACATTGTCCATTGAAGAAGAAATTTCTGCGATCATAAAATCTTCTATATGAATTTACTTGTTGATTGGTGTTTCTTTGAAAGACATTCTTGTTAGTGTTTTTTGAATTGAGATGATCATGATTTATCTGTAAATATTCTTTATTCCCTTGCTGAGTGGCAGCATGTTGTAAACTAGCTGTAACTGCTTTTAGATAATTTGGTGCTGAAGCCTGAGAAGATTCTCCAATATATCCAAGACCTGTCTTTATAAGAGGAGAAAGTTGTACCTTGATAATCTCATCTAATGTTTCAGATCCTTTAGCAAATCTAAGATTCAAAGTTTTTACTTTCTCAAGTTCTTTTCTTAGACTTACTACTTCACACTCTAATTTCTCATTGTGTTTCTCTTTTTCTTCAAGCTGATTTTTCAGAGTTTCTATGGTTATTTTACTTTCTTCTAAGCAAATCTTGAGTTTATTGTTTTCATCAAGAAAATCACTGTCTTCTAGAGCATCCACGAAAGTATCTTTTTCTTCTCTAGAATATTTTTCAAATTCCATGAGAAGTCTAAGATCTTGTTCACATTCTTCCTCACTATCAGATAACCCATCACTATCTTCATGAGTATAGTAACTCTTTCTAGTGCTAAAATGATTCTTATTCCTTTTTTCTACTTCCTTCCCCTTTTTATGTGTTTCTTTATAAGGACACTTAGCAGCATAATGACCAACTCTTCCACAATCAAAAAATTTGAAAGGAAGCTTACCTCTAAACCGTCCTGTGCCAAGTTGAAGTTTCTTTACAAAGTTTATCTCATCTTCTTTTGAGATATATCATGATCCTTCTCTTTTTTGTACTTCCCTTTTGTAGAAGTTCTAAAGATTGCTTCTTTGACTTCAGAAGGTCCTCCTCTTCTCATTTCATATGCAGTTAGTATGCCATGAAGTTGCTTCACAGTAAGGTTTTGAAGATCCTGCTTTTCTTCAAGGGAAAAAACTTTAGACTCAAATTTTGTCGTTAGTGATCTTAAGATTTTCTCAACCAAGGTAGATTCGGTTATTTTTTCTTCCAGATTTCTCATACGACTTACAATGTCATCAAGACGTAAAAATAAATTGGCAATGCTCTCCTAATTATCCATTTTTAGATTCTCATATTGAATTCTGAGAGTTTGGAGTTTAGCACTTTTTACCTTTGCATCACCTTCATAACTTAGAATGATTTTGTCCCATATTTTCTTGGCTATATTTAGCTGCATGACTTTGACAAATTCTGATTTAGTTAGAATTCCCAATAGAGAATTGATCGCCTTTGCATTCGTTTCATAATTATTTCTTTCCGTCGGATCTTTTGGTACTGTAGCTGGGTATTGATATCCTTGTTCTACAATTGCCCATACCTCTGCTCACAGAGACTGAAGATAGGATCTCATCCTTGTTTTCCAGAAGATTAAATTGTTTCCGTTAAAGAGCGGAGGCTTGATAGATGATGTTCCATCTTGATTGCTCATCTTGCTTGATCTTCCTTCTAGCGGCTAAGGTTTTTCAGAAGGACCTAGCTTTGATACCAATTGTTGGGAAAAATACTGAGAGGGGGGGGTGAATCAGTATTTAGGACTGAACAATTTTTCTTTGCTTTCTATTAAAACCATATGTTTCAGTACTGCATCCAATATGTATGTCTAGATATCTTATATGTATTTTCTTAGAGTATTGCATCAGATAAGCATTAATCATGAACAGAAATAATAGAACAAACCATCAAACAAAACAACACATATGAACACCAGGATTTAAGGTGGAAACCCAATTCGGGAGAAAACCATCGCTGTTGTAATCTCAGTCTTCAATATTTATTATAGAGAAAAATTCTTACAATATATGCTGGTGCAGACTTATAACAGCACGCAGGCACCCACCTGCAAAAGGCTTCAACCTTCTCTCGTTTACCAACCTCTCATGGAATGGAGCTACTACCCCCTGCTCTCTTTTACTAGCTACCACTAGAAGGGAGCTACAACCTCCTCTCTGAAGGCTTCAGCCCTCAGCACCACTGCGGACCACATTTCATCAACTTTCCTACTGGATCCACCAGTTTCCATAGGACATACCTTGCCGGTCACCAGATTTATTTATTTTCTGTATACTCACACCAGTTCCTCATGATTTCGTCCGTCATTCACACCAGATATTCATCATTATATTCATGGGTGCATCGTATTTTCAGATTTATCAGTTAAGAACAGATATTATTTCTAGAAATTTTTATTCGCCACCCTTACAATGCACACACCGTTCTTTATTTTTCTTCTCCTTATATAGTTTTCCATTTATTAAAACCATGAGTCAAAACCACGAACTGCTAATGGTATTCCTCTGACAGTATTTCTTATCCCATGGGGCTTTTTGATCTCCTTTTAATTTTTATTTATCAATTTGAAGAAATTGATAAATAAATATATTTACAATTTAGAACTTTAGGATTAAAGTTAACCCTTTGCATTTTAACCCTTCCAAATAATATGGTAAACCTTTGACCCCGGGCCCACAAATATAGTCAATATCCAATCAAATACGCGCATGGTACCATAGGTAAACTTTGCGCAAGTACAGCGTCCAATCACCGTTAGATTAGCAAGCTTCTAGATCAACGGCATATATGCATACCGCCTGACCTCCGATACCGATCGTTAACGTGCGATGGCCCACCGTACCTGTGTTAATCTTCGTGCACCTTCAACAAATGACGACCGTCTGATGACCCCTTCCCAGATCAACGACGCTCAACGATATCGCTGGGCGTCCTGGGTCGAACTATAACATGCGATGGCACACAGTAAAACGTGGTTTTGTAGAATCGTACATGGATGCGTGTCGCCCGTTCTATGGAATCGTTCCCCACCTCTTGAATACTGCTTGCACGTTGAAAGCGGTGCGATGAAAACCATAAAACGCCTTCATTGTTCCTCCTTCGTGGTTCCGCCCTTCGCTCAAGGTTCCGTTCATGATTCCAAAGGGTTAGTCTGGGTTTGTGCTATAACTCTGGTCTATCTTTGGCAGAATTTCCAGTAACCACAAACAAATGTAGTTCTCTTCCGACGGGATTTCCTTACAAAAATTAACTCGTGACAATTCAATGTCATTCCTCAATTCTGCTATGATATATATACCATGTCAACCTTCCATTTCGAAGTTCTATCCTATCACAGTTCCTCTTCTACCTGTACATTCAAAAACATCATATCTCTGCCACCATTAAGTTCTTCAATGGATACATTGAATGCCTCGAGAGCCCCCTATATACACAACCAAGTAGTTCCATGACTGCAAATATCAAACTAAGCCAGATCTTCATTCTTCTCCGGGCACCGTAGGTATCCTCTGCCCATTATGAAATTGATCACATAGGTCATATATATTCCAGATGTACTCATACTTAGCACAATTCCAGAGTTCTTCATTAACTTAAACAAATATTAGCCAGATACTAAATTTTTCCTTCAATCTATTACCTTGTCTCTTCCTAGAAGCTCTCCCTTTTGTCATCTCCTTTGCAAACTGTATTAAACCCTTGATTCAACTCTAGTGCTCTTTCTCATTTGCTGCTTCTGCTCCTGTCTTTTCCAATTCCTTTTCCATCAATGACAATATTTCCAACATCTGACGAATATGTGATGATTCCAGCAACACAACTTGCTGATGATGTTTTGATGAATCCAGCAACACAGCTTGCTGATGAAAATTTGATGGTTAATATTAACTTTGATAATGAATTTTTGACTGATGTGTTAGTCATCAATATTTTTCACCTATTGATGATGAATTTTTTTTAAAGCCAAGTTTTCTAGTAGCTGATCTCCAATTTGTCAAATTTGTCAGCTAGAAAACACCCCTAAAAATTTTTCCCTCCTACCTTTTCAATCAGCCTATGATGAGAAAAAACCTAATTGTCAAGCCCTATCTAGTCTCACTCATACAAACTTGTCCATCAGTTGTCATAAGCTAAAGTCATTTGCTGTCATTCACCCTCATCCCCAACTTATTCATTAACCAACTGATTGATAAGAATGTCAGCTACCCTACCTCTAGTCATATCTCATCTTGAGATCTGATCATACCAAAGAGAATACTCCAAATCTGTAAAAAATATCCCCTATGTTAGGTAGTGGCGCTTTAGGAAATCCTCCTTTGACAAACTATCCTAAGCCAAAAGAACCTCTATCTAATATCCACCAGTCATAGATGACCCTCCTATTTTGCAAACAAAGCTTGATACACCCTTAGGTCGCACCACTAAAAATTCTTGATGTCTCAGCAGTGCTTATGCCAAAATCCAAACTGATATTAGGTGGATTTACAATGTTTCAGTGTCTTTTTCCAGAAGACATTGTCAAGCAAAACATGAGAAGACAGTTGCTTCTCATTTTGTTTTGAGCCTGGGATGAAAGTACTAGACAGAGAGGTAATTCAATGAACTTTTGCAAACATAGTCAAAAAGGTTAGTGACTAATGAATAGCAAGTATTACTCTGCAGATACAAGGTAGGTTGCTTCTGGTTTCTAAATATACATAAGAGCATTTTAACAACAAGATACATATATCAGAGAATGCCTCTCATAGCATAGTGTCAATTTTGCACCTTATTACTTACTGTGATATACCAATCAGAGATGGGCATTACAAGGAAGGATAACACAGTTTGAGAAAGGGATGAAATGTCACTTGTTGAAAACCTCCTCCAAACATGAGCAGAGGGTTGGGTGACTGTGTAAAACCTCCTCTAAGCATGAGCAGATGGTTAGGTCATTGGTTGTAAACCTCCTTCATTTTAAAAGTAGATGGTTTGGAAATATGATTAAGGCCTCCTTCATTTAACAAGCAAAGGGTCAGGAACAAAGGTATGGCCTCATTCATAGAGCACAAGGCTAACAATGCTGAAAATTACCTAAAAAAATTGTTTAACACCTTTTTCTCCAATGGATGAAAGCACTAACACAGCAGTGGTGTTTCAAGGAATGCTTACATGGTTTCACTGATTGAAAGATAGCATTGAAGTTCAGTGAGAAGCAATTCAAGGTTTATGAGTTGAGGGTTGGTGTTGAACATAGGCCAAGCAGTGATATTATTGTATTCAAAGAAGCTTTGTTTTTCTTCTATCAAAGATCTCCTTCAAATGAAATCTAAAGCTAAAGTGAACAAAAATTGGAACAATCTTATCAATGATAGGAAGGGTATGACAAAATGTCTCAAATTCAAGACAATATTCAAAGAATCAAGCCATATCACTATCACAGACAAAGACCTCTTTATGTACATATGAACAAACCATGTTGTTGTATGTATTTGAATTAAGAGTTTCCAAAGTTTTTTCTCTTTGATCAACAAATATAAATCAAGCCATGGGTGAATGAAAATCGTAAAGAGTTCCTAACAGTTTTTGATCAACTTCACAATGGGAATAATCATCATCAAACACCAAGAGAGTTGAAATTTTCAAAATAAGTTTTAGAATCGTGAATCATCTCCTTCCAAGATATGGAAAAGGATGCATCAAAAATCTTGGATATGAATCTTAAGCAGTGCTCCTTTAAAGGTCAGAAATAGACAAACAATGACGAAGTTTCTTCCTTCATGAGAAATAGTGAAAAACTATTTTGGCTTTTAAGAAGTTTCTTTACTTCAAAAAGGGGGGTCATGTCTTTAGTATCTTAAAAAAGGTTGGCCACAGCATTTTGTTATATTCTTGTTTCGTAGAAGGCCTCATGATATTTAAAAAAGGTGATGAAATGATAAAGAATAGTATGTTGTGGTGTTATATGATAAAACCTTTTCGAAGAGCATTCAAACCCTAACGAAATAAATAAAAATGTTTTTAAGTTCATTTAAAGGTGGAGATACCATTGAAAAGCTCCTTGTGCAAATTCAAAATACAAAGCCATGCTCCCCTAGCTGCCCACTGGAGAAACAAGGGTTTCAGGAAAAAATTTCAAGTTTTTTCAAAGCTCGGACCTTCACGGTGCGCCTGTAGAAGTGTGCAGCGCGCCTGTGAGCGCATATACACAGGAGTTCAACGGTTGCACAATGCGCCTGTAGTGGCGTGCAGCGTGCCTGTGCGCGCGTTCACCAACTGCCCGAGGCCGACCCGACATTCTACTACGCGGCACCCTCCGATCTAAACGCGTCGCTCCTCCATTTGCCTTCCGAAAAAGCTCTAAAAGCTCCTCCAAAAGTCGACTAAGGGCCTTAAGCTTTTCTTCTAGGTATTCTCCATTTCCTCTTGGAAAAATTCAAAGTTTGAAACAGTTGTTTGTGGTGTTTTTATTCCCTAAGAAGGAAATAATGATTTTGAAACCATTTCATCATCTAAAACAATGAAATAGGCAGTGATAAAGAGACAGAGTTCTTGTCAAAGCTGAAGAAAGTTTTCTTATTTTTGGAGGTCTCAAATCAATTTGGACAGTGTCTTAACAATGGCTTTAAGGGAAGTTTGTCATTTAAAAAGCACAAGAGAAAAGCAGTGATTAGAGGTTAGAGCCTTTGGTAAAAAATTAAAGAGTTTTGTTGTTGTGATTTCCAAGGATTAGTACAGTGATAGGTGGGGTGTTTTTATCAGTCTTAAAGGGCCTTAGTTGCCTTTAATAACAATGAAAACCATACACAAATTACAAGACAAAAATACAGAGTTGTAGAGGTCTCAAGTTGGCTGGAAGGTGTCCTAACAGTGTTAAAACAAGAACAAACTTTGTCTGCAAAATCAAAAGGGAAAACACTGATTATAAGGTGAAGGCTTGGTCATATAAAGTGTCCTCTCTGTGTTGTGAAATAGTGAACTTTGTGCAGCCACCAGAGTTCCAAAAACAGAGTGTGTTGAAAGGTCTTTCAAGCTAGCTGAGGGTGTCTTGTTTACTTTGTAAAGAACAGCGAATAACAAAATAACATTATTTTCAGGAAAAGTGTTTTTGTTTTTGTCAAAACAAAAGAGTTTTTGTTTTTGTCAAAACACAAGAGTTCTCTCTTCACCAAGAGACCACAAATACATCTTTTCAAGACTTTTCCCAAACACAGTGATAAATTTTTTTTGGTTGTCATTGACAAATACTTGTTTGATTGGCATCAAAGAGGCACAGTGACTTATAAGGAGGATAGGGTGTGTTGTTGAGAAACCATTTCAAGGACCATTTGAGACAGCTTGTTTTTGTCAATCAGCAAAGAGTTTCCAAAACAAAATGCCTCCCAGGAAAGACAATAGAAGTGGCCCTCACAGGAGGTTTGAACCTGTTTCAACTAAAGAGGTAAATGCTCATCCATCAGTCCTGTTTAAATTTCATGAAGTTGGATTTCTAGAGTTTTGTCAAAGGGCGTAGGAGGTGAAAAGCTATCTCCCCTTGACACATCTTTGTGCTTTGATATTGCAAGGGAAACACTTTCAGCTGGTAGGCTTGGATTTCAAGTTTCCTCCTAGATCCATTTCCAAAGCTACCAAAATCCCTTATGTCAGGGAAAAGTGGTTTAAA
Source organism: Pinus albicaulis (assembly GCA_034641835.2). Taxonomy (NCBI): domain Eukaryota; kingdom Viridiplantae; phylum Streptophyta; class Pinopsida; order Pinales; family Pinaceae; genus Pinus; species Pinus albicaulis. Next base: position 1,367,903,571 of record CM076574.1, read on the forward strand.
CAAAGCTACCTAGACTCAGAATAGTACAAACTCCTTTTGAAGCTGAAGCACCGGGATACATGTCCATCCATATTTCCTTTCTCATATCTGTTAAATAGTTATGCTCCCCTCAAGAAGATAATCGTGAAATATTTCACATGCGAGGGAAGATTTTCCCAGGTCTATGCTTACCATGTCCGGTTGCTCATGCATTTCACAAGAGCCCAATTGTTAAATCTCCCCTTATTCCTCCATAGAAGTATTGAAAAGATGGCGTCCATTGTTCAGAAAAGACATCCTTCTTAGCAGTCAGCTTGCCGTTTCCATCATTACCTCATCAATATTATCATTCTTCATCAGCTTGAGAAGAAGGGAATCTCTTCAGACACTTTCATTGCACATCCAGATTTTGCCACTATACCTTCATCCCATGCATCTCCTTCACCTTCCACTCAGCATATTTCTCCTTCTTCAAGTAAGCCCATTCCCAAGAAGCTAAAATTTCCCATGATTAGTGAATAAGGGCAGCAAGATGAGGAAGAGCAGCATGATGAGGAATGGCAGCAAGATGAGGAAGAGCAGCAAGATGAGGAAGATCAGCCTGATGAGGAAAGGCAACAAATTGAAGAAAAACACAGTAGTGATATGCAACACAGTGATGAAGAAAAGCGCCATGAAAAAGAGAAAAAAAGTGAGGAGGGAAATGATGAGGAATTTGAACAGTTTGATGAGGATATTGATAGCCATCACAGCAGCAAAAAAGATGAAGATGAAGCCCAAAACATTGGGGAGATAGAGCCTCGAAGTCCTAAAGAAAGCAAAGACAATAGTAAAGAGGGCAGCCCTAAAAAAGACATGCAATATGACAGTCAAAGCATTCATGAAGAAACTAAAAACAGTGGCAAGGATGATGAGGGAAGTAGCAAGGGCAAAGAAAAAATAGAGTATGTGCTAGCTGCCTCTCCTAGGCAAGGGGCCATGCTTTCTTCTCCTAAAGTGGCAAAGCCCCGGACATCAAGGAAAAGGGTGCTATAACTCCAAATGTTACTAGGGCCCTTCGAAGCAAGGGGAAGTTGCCCAAGCAACCCATTTTCGAATTACCCAAGAGGAGGAAGACCAAGAAGGCCACCCAAAGCAAGGGAAAGGAGAAAGAAGAAAGAAGCCATGAGAAGGAGAGGGACTTTGACATAATTCAGATCCAAAGTGATGATAGCGACAATGAGGCCCGAATCCTACAGTCTCTCTTGATCAATAAAGAAGAAAAAATTGATGCTTTGAGGGCAGATCTAGAGAGGTCTAGAAACTTCATTCACTTTTTGCAAACACAAAATAAACAGATGAGTGTCCACATGGCGGTATATGAGACACGGGCCATCAAATATAAAAAGGAGGCCTCCAAGGTGCAAGTTAAATTGGAAGAAATCATGGGCGAGTTCAATGATAGTGAAGATGAAGATCATCCAAGGAGAAAGAGGCCAAGGACCATGGGACTCAAAAGAGCCCTTGAGAAATAAAAGGAGGAAGAAGCTGCCCTTTTCCAATCTTTTCCTCTCACTACTTTGTTCACCCAAGAGATAGAGAACAATTGAGAAGCATGGCTTGAGAGGGTGAATGATAACTTGGAAAAGGAGTTGGAAAAGGCCAATAGAGATTTGGACCTTCAAAGGAGGATGACCAGGCACTATAAGAAGCTCAATCAGTTCACCCGACGGAAATTGAAGGCCACATAGGAAAAACTCAAGGAAGCTCAAAAGAGGCGCCCGACACCAAAAATGAAGAAAGACACCTGAAAGCTCCAAATTTTGGCCTCAATATCTCAGCATGTTTCTGAAAACCCTTGAGGGTCATGCTCGGCAAAACTAGGCGAAATTCAACAAGTTTTTGTTTTTTGTCATTTTTTGGGTTTTTGGCTAAAAATCATGGGCATCGCCTTTTCTATTTGGGACATCCTCAAAGGATGAAAATAGTATCTTTGGATGCCAAATTTTAGGGGCATCTACTCAGTGATTTTCAAACCAATTGAAGATGATTCGGTCCCCTAAAATGGTGAAAAACACTCACTTTTTCCACACTCTACCCCATTTATCAGCGAAGTCTATTTTTTGGTTTTTTACACATAGGTCAGTTTTTTATAGAATTATATTGATCATTTTGTAGAAACATAAGAATTTTCAGAAAATAGACATTTAGAGCTTTCCAACGAGCCATCACGAGCCTCTTTTTGACATCGGGAAGGCATCCAAAAGATGCCCGCAAGACAGAGGACTTTCTGTTGATATATTTCTTAAGTATTTTTGTGAAAAATACACTTTTCTGAAGTGGTTTTTCCTAATATGCGTTTAGCTGTTTTTGGGCATAGTTAGTTATGAAAAGTCAATATATTTTCCTTTTTTAGCATTTTTGAGATATTTTATTAGATATTTTGTGCCTTGGGCTTTGCAAAGCCTCAAGGACAAAATCAGATATTTTTGATGGACCAATGAGATTGCAAGTTGCACTAGAAGGTTTTCCCTCATCTTGGCCTATATATTCCAAGAGACTTCATTGTAAATAAGGCTGAAATTGATGATATAGAGCAATATATGGTTATACAAGCTTGGAAGAAACACTTGTCTCATGCATTGGATAATTTCTTGAATGTTTTTGGATGATGAAAGAGGACTGTTGTTGAATTCCTTGACTTGGTAAAATGGTATAGTGTCCCTCTCTATTATGCTTCTTAGTTTTCATTCATATTCCATGTTTGTGCTTGCTATAAGACAATAGAGAATATATTTGAGATATGCCCTTGGAGGCACCTCAAATTTCCTGTTTCTTTATAGCTTCTATGTTTTCTTCCTTCTTAGTTATATCAAAGAATCCTTGATTTCTCTTTGATAACTGAAGAAATTGTTTGCTTGTTTCATTTATGTTTTTATGCATGCTAAGTATGATTCATGGTATGCCTTTCTTACTTATGTCTAGTCATATCTCCACCTTTGAAACCTTTCTTTGATTGTTTGATTGTCATTTGTTGAACGAAGGAGGTCTTGTATTGATCTTGCCCTTTGCCTAAAACTATGCAATATTGCTTCAAAGTGCCCAATAGCTTGAAATACTATGCATAGGTGTTTCCTCATAGTGATTTGAGTTGTTTTTTTGTCTTAATTGTATTTCCTCAAAGTCTGATAGCAATTTCCTAAAGTTAGAGAGTCATATATCTCTATGTATTGCTTGAATGTTTATTTCTATGCATTAATTAGTTTATAGTTACATTTCTCATGATTAATGGTTAGCCCTACCATGTTTATGTCAGCTATTGAACTATTTATGTTTGAAATCCTTTGTTATTCAAAAATTTAGTGTCCATCCCACTCCATTTTACCCAAAGATCCATTTTACCTCGATCAAATCGGCCCTTCAACAACCTTGTATCACCATCTAAAAGTTTTCTTGACATTTTCGACCCCATAGCCCAGTTAATCTGAAAATATTTTTATCTATCTTAGTATTTGATTAGTTCACCCTTCACAAACCTAAAAAAAAAACCAAAAACCTACTTCATAACTAGCCTAAAATTAGAAACACAAGAAGCAAAAACACAGATATCCCTTACACAAATAGAGAGAGCCCTCTCTGAGTCCAGGAAGGCTAGGTCCTTGGGCTCCAAATATTGGTTTGATGTTACCCTCTCACTTGGCTTGCCAATCAGCCAAATCATGGGACCCTAACATAATGGCGATCACGGTCGGACTTTTCTGAGTTCATTTAATCTGAATACCTTTCAAGATTCACGAAAATCCCATTTTTGAACTAAAACGCACTTTACTATTGAGCCACCTCATCGCCACACTAACATAATGGCGATCACGATGGGACTCTGAGTGATAAACAAACTTAGATTCCCTACTCATTTCAGCAGCCTTAAGAATACTATCTAATTGACTTATCCCACTGCTCACTAACATAATGGAAATCACGGCGGGACCTTTTGAGTTAGTGACAATCTAAGTACTCCTTAGTAACTCTTGAAGTCTCAATCAAACTTAGAAAAATTAAGTGTTGTTTGAAGAGTAGAAGCTAGCTCTTTCACCATCTTAGAAAAATGATGATTAAGTTATAGGAAACTCTTCCAAACCTCATAGGCTACACATAAAACTCAGAAAACCCCAAAAAACATCCCTAGATTGGCTTTTCCCTAGTTATTGGTGGTGGACCATAGCTACATCTCTACAAAAACAACCAAGTTCCACCTAGCGACTCCACTAGCCTCCAGTAGGCCTAAAAGCTCCATAAAAAACCAAAAAAAATCATAAACCATACCTTTCTATTGACTCATCCTTTCCAAAACTTAAAACTCATGGTGCAAACTCTGTGATCAGTGACAAACTAAGTATAACTTAGGGATTCAGAAAAATTCACCTAAACATAGGAGATAAATAGAAATAAACTTGCAAATAGAACCATTAGCTTGTCCAGAAAGCCTAGCAAACTGTTGAAATGAAGTAATAACTCTTCCTTGCAAGTTTCCACTTCAAATTTTGGTAGAAAACTTTTTTCCAAAAGCATCTTTGATAGTTTTGGTGGTGGACCATAGTTCTCAAAGAAATCCACCTGGCGACTCCACTAGCCCTCATTTTTTTTTTGACCATACTTCACATTAGCAAAACCCCTAGAGAGGCCATCCATCTGAAACAATCGAAAATACCATCCTCTCTAAACTCTGAATTCGAAATCTGGCTTCATAAAGAATCTATACCAGATCTCATCCGGACCCAAAACCCCCTATCATAGTAGATGACCTAGAGAAGATTCTGTGGCAAGCTTTCGAAACTGGCAACTTAGCTACCAATAGTTCCATCCGTAAATAAGATCAGTACCTGAGCATCTCACATCCTTGTAGGATTCCCCATTTGATTTAAAATCAGCAAAAATCCTTTTTAGAAGCAAGTCACAAAGTAAAGTAAACTTTGACGATCTTGAGCCCCTAGATTTGCCACAGAGTCCTAGTAGAGAAGCCTCACCTACTACACCTCCCGACTTTTAGCTTCTCCATCACTTTGGCTCCTACCACCCTAGATCTTCTCAAAATTAGATCACTAGCCCAAGTACATCCACCACACCCATCCAAACCACTACTGTTCAAATCACCTCAGCTCATCCTACGAGCCCTCATATTGTAAATCATCCATTATCTCCCGCCATGGCAGCCTGGTATGCACCCTTGGTGTTGCCACACCCTTTCTCTCCTTTACAAAATTACTATCAATCCAAAATCTCGCACTTTACCGGAGTTGAGGCTACTACCGCCCAAAAACATGTAGATAGAATTAGCAATGCCTTTGAATACATGGAAATAGAAGATGAGACTATAAGAATGAGGATGTTTGCCCAAAGCCTGGGCGGAGAACCCAAAAAATGTTTTAAGAGCTTAACTCCAAACAGCATACACGATCTCCCAGAACTCTACCAAACCTTCATACATAAGTGGGAAATTAGAAAGAACCCCATTCAAATCCTGTCAGAATATAACAATCTAAAAAGGGAAAATGGGGAAAGTGTCCAGGAATATTACACTAGGTTCAACAGTATGTATAATGCCCTCCCGCCTCACTTCAAACCTCCACTTGGCTCAGCCTTAGCAAAGTTCCCTAAAGGTTTCTACCCAAACATGACTTATCAACTAAGAGACAAGGACCCCCCAACCTTAGAGGAAATGAAAAAAGTGGCCATAAGTGCAGAAGCTAAATTAGCTTAAAAGAGAGCTAAGACCAGATTAGAAATGAAAGTCACATACCGGGATGAGGTCTCCCCTTCAGCCCCTTCCTTAGATCCTAGAATAGATGACTTGGTTAGATCCATTGCGAAAATGTGGGAAAAGATAAGTGAAAAGACACCTCTTAGGGACAACCAGCCAAACCCTCCAAACAGAAACCAGAACCAAAACTTTAGGAGAGAACAACCTCAAAACAAACCAAGGGAAACTGACCAACAAGTTAGGCCACCCTTTAATGAAAATTATGTTGATGAGGATGAGAGGGATACAGAACCCATTGATGAAAATCATTTGAACCTTATAGGTTCTGATAACGAGAGTGAGGTTTACCTCATAGAAGAAGAATAAGCTTTCTTCTCTCCAAATCAAAATGAAACCAACTATGAAGATTCCAAAGATTCTGCTATAGACTTTCAGAATGCCATAATAGAAGCTCACAGGCAGTATGACCTTAGAAGCAGAAAAAACCAAGACAATTCCAAGAAAGGCAGCTCGGACACTGCTAAAACCCCTGATACCATCCTTAAAAGTGCAGTGGATAGCAACAAATTCATGGTCAAGAAAACTGACCAAAGCAAAGATAAAGCTATTCAAACAAGCCTTGGCCCGGATTTTCCCAGTACCTCTTCCAAGATTCCCAAGATGGCTATTTTGAGCAAAATCCCGAAACAAAGTCAGCAAAATCAGAACATAGAGAAATTCATGGCTGAAAAACCTGAAACAAACCTATATAAACTACAAGCACCCTTCAGTTTCGAGGGAGAAATCGCCAAAATAAAGATTACCATGCCTCTCACTGAAATTATCTCCCAAAGCTCTTATAAATCCCAAGTGTTAAAGGTCCTGAATATAGGAAATGATGAAAACACCCTAAATCTAGCTGATGACACTCCTGAAGTGTTGTTTGGTCCAAAAATAGAAGGGAAATTCCAAGAAGGAACCACTCTTCCCTTTTAGATCAGTTTGAATATCCATGACCAAATCCTACATAATGCCATGCTAGACTCCGGGGCCTCACATAATCTCATGCCGAAGGTTGTGATGGAAATATTAGGCCTAGAAATCAGAAAACCTTATAAAGACTTATATTCATTTGATTCAAGTAGATTCAAGTTTCTAGGCTTAATTAAAGACCTTTGTTTCAGTTTGGCCCAAATACCTGCAAAACACCTGATCATGGACATAGTGGTAGCAGAAATTCCACCCAAGTACGGAATGATTTTATCTAGAACTTGGGGAGCTAAGCTTCAGGGAAATATTCAACTTGATATGTCCTACGCCACTATTCTTGTGTTTAACCAAACTAGAATACTCTATTAGGAATCACACATGAAATATATGGTCAACAGCCAAGAAAGTCCAGATAACATCCCAATGTACTCCTTGCATTCTGATCTGAACTCTTTCATTTTACACACTGATGAAGACATTGAAGAATAGTTGAGAGGATTTGAAACAAACTTAGACCCACCACATCAGCTGCCCCAAGTTCTCTATGATGAACTAGACACTCAAAATTATCATGACCATGATCAGTTATGTCTTGAGGAAAGAGAGTTTGTTCCTCTTGAAATAGAGATAGAGCAAGAAGCACAAAACATTATGTACCATCAAGAAAATTGCTCAAACCATAGGCAAACATCAGCAGTAACATCAGGGGACTTTTTGAGAACAGAGGCATTAGAAGACTTGCATATCACAAACCTCTTTGGAAATCAGGAGCAGGGGAGCTTAATGTTCTTACGATACCTTAAGGATTTACCATCACATAACTCTACCCCTTCAAATGAAACCTTGAATGTAGCCATAACATCTCAAAATCTAGGAGAAATTTATAAAAAAATTCTTATGAAAGGATATAATGACTGCAATCCAAATATACTTGAGTTGTTTGAACTAGCTAGCATTCTGCCACTCCATCAAAGACTTAGAACTGTTAGAATTTGCAATATTGTTCAAAATACTACTTCATGTAGAGAAAACAGTGAGAAGCACTATGCCACTACCATCACTCCAAGAAACAACTTCGACAAAAGAAAATACAAAAATCTTGACCAAACAATAGTAGTCCATTATAAAACAGTTGGTCATAGGATCTGTTTTGATTTTAGAAATACTAACAAACACCCTGGCGACAAAAACTACATCCTTCCTACCAAATGATAAATTCTTTTAATCATGTGTCTTTGCAAAATGATGTTTCAGGATATTGCCAAAAGATTCCTTTGCAAAGAAAACAGCTCAAATAATTTTTCAAGTATGCTAGAAGTAGTTCCATTTTCAAACCCAGAATTGCAAAATCACCAGACACCAAAAACATGCTCCTAAAAGCAATGTTTCCATTTCTGAATTTCTGCATTCTGATGTACCTTGATGATGTCATCATATACTTCAAAAATGACAAAGAATATCTGCATTATTTGAAAAAGATGTACAACAAAAGAAGGAGTGGGAATCAGAGGTATAAAGAGGTACAATGAGAAGATATGGGGTTGTTCAGAGATTCATGCATGAATCAGCTGAGTGGACCAAGAGTGGTAGGAGATCCTTATGAAGATAAGATGCTTAAGTTTCACCATTTCCAGGATTTTTGAGTTAAAACATTTTCATCATTGTATATACCATTGTTTGAAAAATAAAAAAAATAAAAAAATAGAAAATTCAAAAACAATAGAAAAATAGAAAAAGAGGGCGGTTTGAAAAATAGAAAGAAAGCCTTATGTTCCAAAAAATAGTCATTCTGAAAGCGCGCAAGTCTAAATGCTGCTACTAGTGCTCAAAATGTCTTGTTCAGTTATCTAGCCTAATCATAACTGAACATGTTTTAAATTTATTTGCTGATAAGTTAGTGAGAGGAAAGATAGTCAACATTGTGTAAGCTCGACTTGTCAAAGAAAATAGATTAGGAAAATATATTGGTTCCACATGCTCAAAACAGAACCAAAGAGGAAAGTAGGGATGAAAAACAAATTGTGTATCCTAGCCCTGATTTTCTAGATTTCATTTTATGAAAAATAATATTTGTGTGCAACTTGTTTTTCATGCCACAAGTACATAAAAAATCAGACTGTCTAATCCTGATTTAAGTCATTTTTCAATTTCATGTTTTAGATTAGAGAATAAAATCCTGTCAAACAGCTTAACCTTGACAGTCGATCCAGCATAAGTAGAGAAACAAAGGAGTTCATCAGCTTAATCTGAACTCCCAGCGGATATAAGTGTAGAATTAGATAGTGTCATTTAAAAAAAATATTATGTCAAAGGGTTGCTAGTCCAAATGCACCCAAAAGAAGAAAAAATGTTAGGAAATATAGTGGGGTAGGTAGAAATGTCTTTGATGCTAATCATGCTGTCAATTTTTAGAAATGGCATCAAGGAAGAAAGAAATTTGCACCAATGGATAAATGCACTGGTCTTCAAAGGACCGAGATCTGAAATTCTGGACACCTCCTGAAAAGGAGCTGCCCTCCCCAAATGGAGCCACTGTTAGTCATCAATATTTTTCACCTGTTGATAATGACTAGTTTTTAAAGCCAAGCTTTCTAGTAGCTGATCTCAAATTTGTCAAATTTGTCAGCTAGAAAACACCCCTAAACATTTTTCCCTCCTACCTTTTCAATCAGCCTATGATGAGAAAAAACATAATTGTCAACCCATATCTAGTCTCACTCATACAAACTTGTCCATCAGCTGTCATAAGCTAAAGTCATCTGTTTTCATTCACCCTCATCCCCAGCTCATTCGTTAACCAACTGAATGATAATAATGTTAACTACCCTACCTCTGGTCATATCTCATCTTGATATCTGATCATACCAAAGAGAATACTCCAAATCTGTCAAAAATTTCCCCTAAGTTAGGTAGTGGCGCTTTAGGAAATCCTCCCTTGACAAACTATCCAAAGCCAAAAGAACCTCTGTCTAATATCCACCAGTCATAGATCACCCTCCTATTTTGCAAACAAATCTTGATACACCCTTAGGTCGCACCACTAAAAATTATTGATGTTTCAGCAGTGCTTATGCCAAAAGCCAAAATGATATTAGGTGTATTTACAATGTTTTAGTGTCTTTTTCAAAAGTAGAGATGTTCAGGTTTTCCAGAAGACATTGTCAAGAAAAACATGAGAAGACAGCTGCTTCTCATTTTGTTTTGAGCCTGGGATGAAAGTACTGGATAAAGAAGTAATTCAATGAACTTCTGCAAACACAGTCAAAAAGGTTTGTGACTAATGACTAGCAAGTATTACTCTGCAGATACAAGTCAGGTTGCTTCTGGTTTCTAAAGATGCATAAGAGCATTTTAACAACAGGATACATATCTCAGAGAATGCCTCTCATAGCATATTGTCAATTTTGCACCTTATTACTTACTGTGATATACCAAGCAGAGATGGGCATTACAAGGAATGATAACACAATTTGAGAAAGGGATGAAATGTCACTTGTTGAAAACCTCCTCCAAACATGAGCAGAGGGTTGGGTGACTTTGTAAAACCTCCTCCAAGCATGAGCAGATGGTTAGGTCATTGGTTGTAAACCTCCTTCATTTTAAAAGTAGATGGTTTGGAAATATGATTAAGGCCTCCTTCATTTAACAAGCAGAGGGTCAGGAACAGAGGTATGGCCATTCAAAGAGCACAAGGCTAACAATGCTGCAAATTTCCTAAAAAAATTGTTTAACACATTTTTCTCCAATGGATGAAAGCACTAACACAGCAGTGGTGTTTCAAGGAATGCTTACATGGTTTCATTGATTGAAAGATAGCATTGAAGTTCACTAAGAAGAAATTCAAGGTTTATGAGTTGAGGGCTGGTGTTAAACATAGGCCAAGCAGTGATATTATTGTATTCAAAGAAGCTTTGTTTTTCTTCTATCAAAGATCTCCTTCAAAGGAAATCTGAAGCTAAAGTGAACAAAACTTGGAACAAGCTCATTAATGACAGGAAGGGTATGAAAAAATGTCTCAAATTCAAGACAATATTCAAAGAATCAAGCCATATCACTATCACAGACAAAGACCTCTTTATGTACATATGAACAAACCCTATTGTTGTATGAATTTTCGTTAAGAGTTTCCAAAGGTTTTTCTCTTCGATCAAAAGATATAAATCAAGCCATGGGTGAATGAAAATAAGGTTCTTCATCCATAGGCAAAGGAAAATCTCAAAGGGCACCTAACAGTTTTTGATCAACTTCACAATGGGCATAATCATCATCAAACACCAAGAGTGTTGAAATTTTCAAAACAAGTTTTAGAATCGTGAATCATCTCCTTCCAAGATATGGCAAAGGATGCATCAAAAATCTTGGATATGACTCTGAAGCAGTGCTCCTTTAAAGGTCAGAAATAGACAAACAGTGACAGAGTTTCTTCCTTCATGAGAAACAGTGAAAAAATATTTTGGCTTTTAAGAAGTTTCTTTACTTCAAAAAGGGGGGTCATGCCTTTGGTATCTTAAAAAAGGTTGGCCACAACATTTTGTTATAGTCTTGTTTCGTAGAAGGCCTCATGATATTTAAAAAAGGTGATGAAATGATAAAGAATAGTATGTTGTGGTGTTATATGACAAAGCCTTTTCGAAGAGCATTCAAACCCTTACGAAATAAATACAAATGTTTTTAAGTTCATTTAAAGGTGGAGAGACCGTTGAAAATCCCCTTGTGCAAATTCAAAACACAAAGCCATGCTCCCCTAGCTACCCACTGGAGAAACTAGGGTTTCAGGAAAAAAATTCAAGTTTTTTCAAATCTCTGACCTGCATGGCGCGCCTGTGAGCGCATATACACAGGAGTTCAACAGTTGTGCGGCGCGCCTGTAGCGGCGCGCGGTGTGCCTGTGTGCGTGTTCGCCAACTGCCCGAGGCCGACCCGACAGTCTACTACGCGGTGCCCTCCGATCTAAATGCGTCGCCCCTCCATCTTCCTTACGAAAAAGCTATAAAAGTTCCTCCAACAATCGACCAAGGCCCTTAAGCTTTTCTTCGAGGTATTCTCTATTTCCTCTTGGCAAAATTCAAAGTTAGAAAGGGGTGTTTGCGGTGTTTTTTTTCCCTAAGAAGGAAATAATGATTTTGAAACCATTTCATCATCTAAAACAATGAGATAGGCAGTGATACAGAGACAGAGTTATTTTCAAAGCTGAAGAAAGTTTTCTTATTTTTGGAGGTCTCAAATCAATTTGGACAGTGTCTTAACAGTGGCTTTAAGGGCAGTTTGCCATTTAAAAAGCACAAGAGAAAAGTAGTGATTATAGGTTAGAGCCTTTGATAAAAAATTAAAGAGTTTTGTTGTTGTGATTGTCAAAGATTAGTATAGTGATAGGTGGGGTTTTTTTATCAGTCTTAAAGGGCCTTAACTGCCTTTAAGAACAATGAAAACTATACAAAAATTACAAGACAAAAACACAGAGTTGTAGAGGTCTCAAGTTGGATGGAAGGTGTCCTAACAATGTTAAAACAAGAACAAACCTTGTCTGCAAAATCAAAAGGGAAAACACTGATTATAAGGTGAAGGCTTGGTCATATAAAGTGTCCTCTCTGTGTTGTGAAATAGTGAACTTTGTGCAGCCACCAGAGTTCCAAAAACAGAGTGTGTTGAAAGGTTTTTCAAGTTAGCTGAGGGTGTCTTGTTTACATAATAAAGAACAGTGAATAACAAAATAACATTGTTTGGGGGAAAGGTGTTTTTGTTTTTGTCAAAACACAAGAGTTCTCTCTTCACCAAGAGACCACAAATACACATTTTCAAGACTTTTCCCAAACACAGTGATAAATTGTTTTTGGTTGTCATTGACAAATACTTGTTTGATTGGCATCAAAGAGGCACAATGACTTATAAGGAGGACAGGGTGTGTTGTTGAGAAACCATTTCAAGGACCATTTGAGACAACTTGTTTTTGTCAATCAGAAAAGAGTATCCAAAACAAAATTCCTCCCAGGCAAGACAGTAGAAGTGGCCCTCACAGAAGGTTTGAACCTGTTTCAATTGAAGAGGTAAATTCTCATCCATCAGTCCTATTTAACTTTCATGAAGTTGGATGTTTATAGTTTTGTCAAAGGGTGTAGGAGGTGAAAAGCTATCTCCCCTTGACACATATTTGTGCTTTGAGATTGCAAGGGAAACACTTTCAGCTGGCAGGCTTGGATTTCAAGTTTTCTCCTAGATCCATTTCCAAAGCTACCAAAATCCCTTATGTCGGGGAAAAGTGGTTTAAACAAAGCTACCTAGAATCAGAACAGTACAAACCCTTTTTGAAGCTGGAGCATTAGGATACATGTCCATCCATATTTCCTTTCTCATATCTGTTGACTAGTTATGCTCCCCTCATGAAGATAATCATGAAATATTTCACATGCGAGGGAAGATTTTCTAGGGTCTATGCTTACCATGTCCGGTTGCTCATGCATTTCACAAGAGCCAAATTGTTAAATCTCCCCTTCTTCCTCCATAGAAGTATTGAAAATATGGCCTCCACTGTTTAGAAAAAACCTCCTTCTCAGCAGTCAGCTTTCCTTTTCCATCATTCCCTCATCAAGATTTGCATTCTTCATCAACTTGAGAAGAAGGGAATATATTGGGACACTTTCATTTCACATCTAGATTTCGCCACTATACCTTCATCCCATGCATCTCCTTCACCTTCCACTCAGCGTATTTCACCTTCTTCAAGTAAGCCCATTCCCAAGAAGCTAAAATTTCCCATGATTAGTGAAGAGGGGCAGCAAGATGAGGAAGAGCAGCATGATAGGGAAGGGAAACAATATGAGGAAGAGTAGCAAGATGAGGAAGGGAAGAATGATGAGGAAGGGCATCAAGATGAGGAAGAGCATCAAGATGAGGAAGAGCAACATGATGAGGAGGAAAAGCATGAAGAGGAAAGGCAGCAAATTGAAGAAAAACACAGTAGTGATATGCAACACAGTGATGAGGAAAAGCACCATGAAAAAGAGAAAAACAGTGAGGAGGGAAATGATGAGGAAATTTAACAGTTTGATGAGGATATTGGTATCCCTCACAGCGACAAAAAAGATGAAGATGAAGCCCAAAACATTGGGGAGACAGAGCCTTAAAGTCCTAAAGAAAGCAAAGACAAGAGTAAAAAAGGCAGCCCTCAAAAATACATGCAAGATGACAGTCAAAGCATTCATGAAGAAACTCAAAATAGTGGCAAGGATGATGAGGGAAGTAGCAAGGGAAAAGAAAAAATAGAGCATGTTCTAGCTGCCTCTCCTAGGAAAGGGGCCATGCTTTCTTCTCCAAAAGTGGCAAAGACCAAAACATCAAGGAAAAGGGTGCCTCAAACTATAACTCCAAATGTTACTAGGGCCCTCCGAAGCAAGGGGAAGCTTCCCAAGCAATCCATTGTCGAATTACCCAAGAGGAGGAAGACCAAGAAGGCCACCCAAAGCAAGGGAAAGGAGAAAGAAGAAAGCATCCATGAGAAGGAGAGGGACTTTGACATAATTCAGATCCAAAGTGATGATAGCGACAATGAGGCCCGAATCCTAGAGTATCTCTTGATCAATAAAGAAGAACAAATTGATGCTTTGAGGGCAGATCTAGAGAGGTCTAGAAACTTCATTCACTTTTTGCAAACACAAAATAAACAGATGAGTGTCCACATGGCGGTATATGAGACACAGGCCATCAAATATAAAAAGGATGCCTCCAAGCACAAGTTAAATTGGAAGAACTCATGGACGAGTTCAATGATAGTGAAGATGAAGATCAGCCAAGGAGAAAGAGGCTGATGCAGGGGCATTAGGCTCAAAAGTCACTTTGTACATAAGTAGACATAGTGGGTACCATGTTCTTTAAATTTCTTGTAAATATTAAATAAATTTGGTAGGGAATTGTAATTGTTCTCAAGTCATTTTGAGAGCATGAGAAATTGGTTAAGATAGGAATACGAAGAGTCAGTTTAGGATTAGTTCAGTTATTGAGTTTGATTTTAGGAATTGGGAATGCTAAGAGTTGCTGAACTATTTGGAGACATGAATCGATTCAGGTCATCCTTGTGGTATAAATGTAATCCTGAAGAGGTTATATGCGAGAGTTAGAGAACTTCTTCAGCAATAGAGTAGGAGGGTAGTGGCCACTGAACTGAATATCTAGCCTGCCTTGAAATTGTAAGAATTTTCTTTTGAGATTGATCACTTGTATCTATATATATATATATATATATATATATATATAGATAATTGTTTATAAATCTCGTGTGTGACTTTATGTCTTCTTGATCGAATTACATGGAGACTCAGTAAATAAATTCAGGGGTGTTTAGAATATAAATCACTACGGCATTGTATTGATAGTGGTGATTTTACTCGGGCTAACAAAGACTGTGAGTTATTGAAGAAATCAGCTTTCTTGTCGGTGTGTGTCTTAATTGTATGTGCCTTGATTGTATTGAGTTATGCGTGAAGCACTTCAAGTAAATTGGCTTGTGAGGTGAGGTGAATCGATCACTGTAAGGATCGATTCTGAGATAGAAGAATTCTTGTGTTCGCTATATGCCTGAGAGTTTCAGTCCCTTTGAAATTGCTGGATCATATGTGATCTGTGTGGAGGATATACGAGTTCTGTAGCAAGAATTCTGTATGGGCGAGACCCTATAACAGAGTGTACATAAGAATGCACGATAACCTCTGTGTGAGAATTGCAGTCTCGGTTATCGAAGTAATTGCAGCGAGAAGGGCTCGATGGCGAGGAAGAGCAACTTTGCAGTCATGTGGGGTAGCCTGTTAATGGAATTGTGCTTGACAGAACCTTGAGCGAAAGCTGAGCGGAACCTGGAGTAGGGAAGCGGAATCGTGACCGAAGTGAACAATAATGACGGTTGGAGTGAATAGTAAAGGCGATTTCTGTTTTTGATCGCACCTCTTTCGTCAGGCAAGCGGTATTTAGGAAATGGGAGCGATTCCATAAAAAGGGTGACACGTGTCCTGGAGCAAGTTGGAAAAACCGCTTTCATAGCGCGCCATCGCGCATTATCATTCGTGCAAGTAGCTCGAGTGATATCTGTCGGATCATCTGAAGCCATGCAATGTGCTGTCCGCCATTGGATGGAGAAGATCGTTAGTGTTGGGGCCCATGCGTATGTATGTATCTATCGTTGTTAAGGTCTGTGGGTTAATAAAGGTATGCCCGATTATTGTTGGACTTCGTTGTAATGTTTCCAATAAATGAAGAACATTGTAATATATGTATTGATATAAAGCATGCATATAATGTTTGAATATGCGAAGTGGGGGCCATATGAATTGTGATTTAGGCAGGTAGTAAAAATACCGAGGGTTAATATGTATAGCGTGGGAGCCTTATTATTTGGGTTTAATATAATATTGGACTAAATTATTCACTTATCAATTTCTATGAAATTGATAAGTAAATAACAAAGAAGAAATCGAGTGGTGAGATTGTGAAACCTCGGCTCAGTGATTTATTTAATTTGGCTAGTCCCAGAAGAAATAGAACAGTTGAGGTTTCCCAGATTGTGAGTTGATTAGGCAAGAAATTTTGAATGCAATTGTGCATACAGCTTAGAAAAAGTTGAGTGAACAGGGGTTGTGGGTCAATCCCGCTATCAAGTGGTATCAGAGCTTCAGGAATAGCTCTTTTTGAAAAGTCCAAGTTTGGTGAATGCAAGGAAACCAGACTTGTGAACTAATAAGATTGTAGCCTACAGAGATACAGTGAAGGTGATTGCAGAATTGCAGATTCCAATTGAAGGACAAGAGTTTGAAGACTGCAGATTTGAAGAAGGAAGATCAGGCAGCAAGGATACACAGAATCACAGTGAACAGGATTTGCAGAGTGAGTGGAGGACAGGATCTCAATCTTGTAGGTAATTAACTTGATTTGAAATTGTAATTACAGAATTGTGGTTACTGAAAGTGCAGACAGAGTTTGATAGTGAAGGCAGTGATCCTGGTATTCAGCTGAAGGTTGGATAAAGAGGAAAATTGCAGTGTTCTTAAGAGAAGATGAGCAGTGGTTAACTCTGGTTGAAGGAGTGTTTGTAGAAGTCAGAGTGTAGAAAATTGAAGACATCTTAGCAGAAGTAGATCATAGCTTTGAGAGCAGTGGTAGAAGAGTCAAACAAGGGACTCTGAGTAAAGAAGGAAAGTGTGGCAGAACCTGGCAGATTCCCAAGAGAGGTTGGATGAGCAGAGAGCAGAGGTTTTCTTGAGGAAAGTTGCAGAGTGAAGCCTAGTGAGTAAGAGAGAGTGCTCAGAAGGTTCTAGAGAGAGAGGGGACCAGTACTTGCGAAAAGCCAGAGCTCAGGAGAGAAGCTTGGTGAGGTAAGTTGCAGAAAGAGAGCTTGTTGTTGCAAAGGCTTAGTGCAACTTGTGAGTGAAGAACTCCTAGAGAAGAGAATGGCTACTGAGAGCCATAGCAGGGACTACAGAGATTGTAGAGGTTCTGAGAGAAGCCACAACAGAAGAATGACAGAAGATGCCAAAACAGTTGGCATGAGGAAGAGACTCACAGATGAAGAGTATTGGAAGAAATTTTCTAAGATCAGGAAAGAGTGCAATAGATTGAAACTGAGGATAGAAGAAAGCCAGAGAGTTGGTTGGCTCCTGAGGAAGAATGTGAAATGGAAACCATTACAGTTGAGGTTGAGGCAGAAGAAAATTGCCTTGTTGAGAGAAGAACTCAGAGCAGCTGAGTTGAAAGAAGAAATTTCTGCCTGTGAAGCAGAATAGAGCACAGATGAAGAGTGGGGACCTACGGGAGTTCTTGTGAGAAATGATGAAGACTTGAAGTAGCAAGAAGCTTGTCTTGCTGAGGAGGATATCATTGAGGATTTCCTGGGTTATTGGACAAGTCCAGATGATGTGAGGGCTTGTGTTCTTGAGTCTGACAAATGTGAAGTAATGAAAGACTCCCCAGAGGAAGAATAACCCAGAGTTCTTGAGAAAAGGATGGAAACATAAGATTCCATGTGCAGACTTGTTCAAGGAGAAGTGCTTGAGGGAGCAGCCAAGACTGAAAAGTCTTATGATTTGAAAACTAAAAAGTTGTGTGTGTTTTCAAGTACACCACTGGAAGATGAACAAGCTTCAGAGTTTGTTGCTGAGAATAAGACATTGAATCTGGAATCTATTCAAATCAATGCTGAGATAGTGAGATCTCAGGGAGAGATAAAGACAGAGAATCAGTCAAGAACCAGCAGAGGCATAAAATTTTGTGTAAGGTTCCCGAAATCTACTCCTATTGAAGTTGTTGATTTGTATAGGAGGTTGGACTTCTAGAGAAGAGAATTGGAGGAGTAGAGGACCTATGCACTGGATAAGTTGTTGGGAAAGCAAGGGAGGAAGATCTTCATGGATGGAGTTCATGAAGTAGATGATGGAAGAAAAGTGAGACTAGCTGACAGTCTCATAAAGGATGCAGATCAACATGCTGAGGTGCTGACAGAAGAATTGGAAAGAATTTCTGAACAACATACTGATGTGTTTTCATAGGAAAAGGAGACATTGAAGCATTGGAACTTTACTACTGATGATTCATGTGTTAATAATACAGAGAAAGAGGAAGAACAACAGTTGAAAGTTGTTAGAGAAGTGAATAAGAAGGAAACTGTGTTGGCTGGAAACATAGTGAGGGATCATCATTTGGACATGGTGATTGGAGAAGTGGAGATGACTCTGACAGCTGAAGAAAAAGATGATGAAGAACTTCCAAGCCTTGGACCAGACTTAGAATTGCCGGGAGAAGAATTGGTGACCAGGTCATCAAGTGAGACCATTGGGTCTCATGGTTTTAACACTGATAGTTTGTTTATGTGTACAGGTGATGCAGGAGAAAATTCATCCCTTGAAATTGTCTTGAGAGAATAAAAACTGTTGCTGAAGGAGGATGAGACAACCATGTCTCATATGCAGGGATTTGTCACTGTCATTGACAAAGAAGAATTGGCTAGACTGATGAGCCAAGAGAAGATTGAAGAACATATTTTAAAATCTGAAGTGAGGAAGAATCAACATTCCATGTTGACATAAGATGAAGATATAGTGGCTATAGAACTTGATTGGATTTCCAGAATCCATCAGGAGTATGAGAGGCAATTGCTGAAGATTTCCCACAAAGAAGAAGGAAATGCTGAGTTTAAATTACAGCATGCTGAAGATGTAAAACAAACACAGGAGAAATGGCTGAGTTGTTTGCTGGGAGCATTTGAAGAAGAGAAAGGGATTGCGGATCTTGGAGCAAGGATACCTGAAGCTATGAAGAAGAGAGGAGTAGATACTAGCTTGCAGAATCATATTTTGTTTACTAGTATCCTGGAGAAGTATGTCACTGCTAGTAGGAAATTAATTAGTGAATTGTTTTCTAAGAATGAATTTGCAGATGGTGAACAAAAGAAAAGTGTTGCACAGGGAAATATCCTAAAGGATATTTAGGATGTTTTCGCGGAGGAAACAGTGGCAACATCAACACCCACGGTGGCAGCAGACGCAACATGGAAGATGACACCTGTAGAAGTAGTAAACATGTTAATAGCATGTGAGATTGCAAGAGCAGCAATATTGGCAGCGACAGAGATTGAAAGCAGCAACAGAGGGCAAGATAATTTCCAGCTAGAGGATAAGCTGGACATGGAGATTTAGTACATTAGAAGACTGATGGTGAGAGTGACTCAGGCGCAACAGACATCACCAGGAAAGTAGGAGAGTTTCAGTGAAAGAAAGACAAAAGCAGATTGTGAAAGTATAGCTGGAAGTGGCTTACAGAACAAAGTCTAGAAGCCTGGAGAAGATCAGTTGAAGGATGATGTGGTTGATGGACAGCAAAAAAACCAAGTATGGGATCCTAGAGGCCGAGACGAAGAGCACATGATCAGGAGATCATGAACAATTTGAAGCTTGGGAGTCTGATGGAGGGGCATTAGGCTCAAAAGTCACTTTGTACATAAGTAGACATAGGGGGTACCATGTTCTTTAAATTTCTTGTAAATATTAAATAAATTCAAGAGGGAATTCTAATTGTTCTCAAGTCCTTTTGAGAGCATGAGAAATTGGTTAAGATAGGAATACGAAGAGTCAGTTTAGGATTAGTTCAGTTATTGAGTCTGATTTTAGGAATTGGGAATGCAAAGAGTTGCTGAAATGATTGGAGACCTGAATCGATTCAGGTCATCCTTGTGGTATAAATGTAATCCTGAAGAGGATAGATGCGGAGAGTTAGAGAACTTCTTCAACAATAGAGTAGGAGGGTAATGGCCACTGAACTGAATATCTGGCCTGCCATGAAATTGTAAGAATTTTCTTTTGAGATTGATCACCTGTATATATACATATACATATACATATATATAGATATACCCGTGTGTGACTTTATGTCTTCTTGATCGAATTACATGGAGACTCAGTAAGTAAATTCAGGGGTGTTTAGAATATAAATCGCTCCAGCATTGTATTGATAGTGGTGATTTTACTCGGGCTAACGAAGACTATGAGTTATTAAAGAAATCGGCTTTCTTGTCAGTGTGTGTCTTAATTGTATGCGCCTTGATTGTATTGAGTTATGAGCTGAATCGATCACTGTAACGATCGATTCTGAGATAGAATAATTCCTATGTTCGCTATATGCGTGAGAGTTTCAGTCCCTTTGAAATCATTGGATCATATGTGATCTTTGTGGAGGATATACGAGTTATGTAGCGAGAATTCTGTATGGGCGAGACCCTGTAACAAAGTGTACATAAGAATGCATGATAACCTTTGTGTGATAGTTGTAGTCTCGGTTATCGAAGTAATTGCAGCGAGAAGGGCTCGATGGCGAGGAAGAGCGATTTTGCAGTCATGTGGGGGAGCCTGTTAATGGAACTGTGCTTGACGGAACCTTGAGCAAAGCTGAGTGGAACCTAGAGTAGGGAAGCAGAACCGTGACCGAAGTGAACAGTAACGACGGTTGGAGTGAACAGTAAAGGAAGGTTCTGGTTTTGATCGCACCGCTTTCGTCGGGCAAGCAGTATTTAGGAAATGGGAGTGATTCCACAGAAAGGGTGACGCGTGTCCTGAAGAAAGTTAGGAAAACTGCTTTCATAGCGCGCCATCGCACATTATCGTTCGTGCAAGTAGCTCGAGCGATATCCATTGGATCATTTGAAGCCGTGCGATGTGTTGTCCGCCGTTGGATGGAGATGACCGTTAGTGTTGGGGCCCATGCGTATGTATGTATCGATTGTTGTTAAGGTCTGCGGGTTAATAAAGGTATGCTAAATTATTGTTGGACTTCGTTGTAATGTTTTCAGTAAATGAAGAATTCCATAGTATATGTATTGATATAGAGCATGCATATAATGTTTGAATATGAAAAGTGGGGGCCATATGAATTGTGATTTAGGCGCGTAGTAAAAAGACCGAGGGTTAATATGTATAGCGTGGGAGCCTTATTATTTGGGTTTAATATAAGATTGGACTAAAGTATTCACTTATCAATTTCTATGAAATTTATAAGTAAATAAGAAAGAAGGAATCGAGTGGTGAGATTGTGAAACCTCGGCTCGGTGATTTATTTAATTTGGCCAGTCCCAGAAGAAATAGAACAGTTGAGGTTTCCCAGATTGTGAGTTGATTAGGCAAGAAATTTTGAATACAATTGTGCATACAGCTCAGAAAAAGTTGACTGAACAGGTTCTGTGGGTCAATCCTGCTATCAGAGGCCAAGGACCATGGGACTCAGAAGAGCCCTTGAGAAACAAAAGGAGGAAGAAGCTGCCCTTTTCCAATCTTTTCCTCTCACTACTTTGTTCACCCAAGAGATAGAGAACAATCAAGAAGCATGGCTTGAGAGGGTGAATGATCACTTGGAAAATAAGTTGGAAAATGCCAATAGATATTTGGACCTTCAAAGGAGGATGACCAGGCACTATAAGAAGCTCAATCATTTCGCCTAACGGAAATTGAAGGCCACACATGCAAAACTCAAGGAAGCTCAAAAGAGGCGCCCGACACCAAAAATGAAGAAAGACACCTAAAAGCTCCAAATTTTGGCCTCCGTTTCTCAACATGTTTCTGAAAACCCTTGAGGGTCATGCTCGCCAAAATTGGGCGAAATTCAACAAGTTTTGGTTTTTTGTCATTTTTTGGGTTTTTAGCTAAAAATCATGGGAATTGCATTTTCTGTTTGGGACATCCTCAAATGATGAAAATGGTATTATTGGATGCCATAATTTTAGGGGTGTCTACTCAGAAATTTTAAGATCAATTGAAGATGATTTGGTCCCCCAAAATGGCGAAAAACACTCACTTTTTCCACACTCTGCCCCGTTTATCAGCAAAGTCTATTTTCTGGTTTTTTACACACAGGTCAGTTTTTGACAAACTTGTAGTGATCAGTTTGGAGAAAGCTAAGAATTTTCACAAAATAGACATTCATAGCTTTCCAACAATCTATCACGAACCTATTTTTGACATCGGGAAGGCATCCAAAAGCTTCCCACAAGACAGAGGACTTTTTGCTGATATATTTCTTAAGTATTTTTGTGAAAAATACACTTTTCTGAAGTGGCTTTTCCTAATGTGCGTTTAGCTATTTTTGGGCATAGTTAGTTATGAAAAGTCAATATATTTTCCTTTTTTAGCATTTTTGAGATCTTTTATTAGATATTTTGTGCCTTGGGCTTTGCAAAGCCTCAAGGACAAAGTCAGATATTTTTGATGGGCCAATGAGATTGCAAGTTGCACTAGGAGGTTTTCCCTCATCTTGGCCTATAAGGCTGAACTTGATGATATATAGAAATATATGGTTATACAAGCTTGGAAGAAACACTTGTATCATGCACTGGATAGTTTCTTGAATGTTTTTGGATGATGAAAGAGGACTGTTGTTGGATTCATTGACTTGGTAAAATGTTATAGTGTCCCTCTCTGTTATGCTTCTTAGTTTTCATTCATATTCCATGTTATTGCTTGCTATAAGACAGTAGAGAATAGATTTGAGACATGCCCTTGGAGGCACCTCAAATTTCCTGTTTCTTTATAGCTTCTATGTTTTCTTCCTTCTTAGTCATATCAAAGAATCCTTGATTGATCTTTCATAACTAAAGAAATTTTTTGCTTGTTTCATTTATGGTTTTATGCATGCTAAGTATGATTCACAGTATGCCCTGCTTACTCATGGCTAGTCATAGCTCCACCTCTGAAACCTTTCTTTGATTGTCTCATTGTCATTTTTTGAACCAAATAGGTCTTGTACTGATCTTTCCCTTTTCCTAAAACTATGCAATCTTGCTTCAAAGTTCCCAATAGCTTGAAATACTATACTTAGGCATTTCCTCATAGTGATTTGAGTTGTTTGTTTGTCTTAATTTTATTTCCCCAAAGTCTGATAGCAATTTCCTAAAGCTAGAGAGTCATATATCTCTATGTATTGCTTGAATGTTTATTTCTATGCATTGATCAGTTTATAGTTACATTTCTCATGATTAATGGTTAGCCCTACCATGTTTATGTTACCTATTGAACTATTTATGTTTGAAATCCTTTTTTCTTCACAAATTTAATGTCCATCCCACTCCATTTTACCCAAACATCCATTTTACCTCAATCAAATCGGCCCTTCAACAACCTTGTATCACCATCTGAAAGCTTTCTTGACCTTTTCAACCCCATAGCCCAGTTAATCTGACAATATTTTTATCTATCTTAGTATTTGATCAGTTCATCCCTCAAAAACCTAAAAACAAAACCAAAAACCTACTTCATAAGTAGACTAAAATCATAAACACAAGAAGCAAACACATAGATATCCCTTACACAAATAGAGAGAGCCCTCTCTGAGTCCAGGAAGGCTAGGTCCTTGGGCTCCAAAGATTGGTTTGATGTTACTCTGTCATTTGGCTTGCCAATCAACCAAATCACGGGACCCTAACATGATGATGACTAGTTGCAGATGATGCAACAAAAATATGATGTCGACATGATGCTATTTGGTGAGATAATCCCACTTCAGTTAGTGGAAGACAACCTGTTTGCAACAACACAAGTTAGTAAAGAAAAGACAGAGATAGAAGCAAAGAAAGAAGTCTGAAAAGAGAAAGTAGAAACAGAGATAGAGACAGAAGAAGAAAAAGTGCAATAGGAGAAAGCTCTCATTGCAGAGAAGAAAGACTAGAATGAATGTCGTTCTGCAAGTAGTTTTAATTCTAACATTGATTTTCAGTGTGCAGGTACACAGATTGATTATGAAGAAAAGTTAAAGTTTATTGAAACATGGATTGCAACACTATGTCTGGATGAGATCTCCACAGAAGATGTAGATATGAATGATGAAGATGGCATGCATGATGAACATGTCAATGAAATTTTCAGCTATTGGAGTTTTGAAGAAATCAGATATTATTCTAATATTATGTTTTAGCATTTTGATGATGAAAAACACACTACAGAGGATAATATGTGGCAGAAGCCCACATACAAGTCAATTTTTGAAGAAGTCCAGGACATGCTTAGATAGTCTAGAACAATAGAAGACCCGCACCAGCAAATGAATAAACTGAGGTTTGAAGGATACAACAAAGCGAAAACTCTAAAACAATTTAGAGGCTACAGAATCTGGAAAAAGAGAAGAAGAAAACAAAATCTAGTTGAAGTCAATTTTTTTGTAAGCCTCGCTGAGACATAGAACAACAGGTATCTGAATTAAATTTTTATGTGGTTGAAATTAAAGGGGAGTGTTAAAGAACATAATCTCAACCACCTGCTAGGTGTCGAAGCCGTAAGTCCAAGTGCCCAGTTCATTTTCAATTAGTCCAGTTTAGTTGAGTTTAACTCCGGACATTAATTGTTGATGTTTCCAATGTAATCCTATTTAACTAGTTCATAATATTGAGATGAGAAATCCTCTGCTCCACTTCTTTTCAAATTTTTAATTCTTGTCAGTGATATTTTGGATTTGTTAATATTGTCTAAAAAATGGATTGCAATGGATTTTTGTGTGGATTTTTGGTGCAGCCAATTATATAAACAACCTAAAGGGGAGGATATTTCCAAAGGACAAGTGCTACGGTGTGATATCGTAAAGGACATCATAAAGGAAACATGATACGGTGTGCTAGTTCCAATAAATAACTCATTTAAGGATATCGTAAAGGAAACATGCTACTGAGTGAGTTTAAACCCAAGTGAGTGTCGAGTCCAAAGTGAAGTCCGTAGACTGTTAAGGAATAACTGAAAAAAAGTCGTAAGAAGAATGTGAAGTGCCAGAGCATTGATTTGTTAACACTACAGGTTTAGTTTCATGTGTGCAACACGAGAAAGTTGCTACAATGGAATGTGAACTTTTGTTTACCACAAGAGAGTAGAACCGAGTAGTTGATTGAAAGATGTTGTAAAGGAAGACAATAGAAAATTGCATGGAAATTACCTTAGAATGCATGGAAACAAACAGAGTATAAATTACTTGAGTTTATTACCTACTTGGATCGGCGACTCCCTGTTTTCCTGTGTGTACTACTGCAGATCTGTGTCAGAGAAAGGTTCGTAGAGCATTCAAAATTTACCTCAAGAAGTGTGAAAGGTAGTTTCAATTTCCACCACTCATTGTGCCCCAGAAACCCACTCAATATCCAGAGAAAAAATAATTTCTGAAGTGGGCTACGCTTTGGAGGCATTGCACTTTTCCAAGGGATTAAAGTTTTTCCTGAATGGTTAGTTATTTTTATTGAGATTACCTTCTTGTATTGGAATACATAGTTGACCCTCAAAGCTGGATGATGAAGTCATTAATCTAGTAGGATATTGAAATGCCCTAAGCTTTATTCTGTTTGTAATTTATTGTTGTATTCAAGCAAGCCTTTGAATGGAAGGAAATTGAGCTTGTACTTTCCTTTCAATGTATCTAATTGGGTTTTTGTTAAGGATTTGGAGTGAATCCAATTCTTTATTTTGTAGTGTGTATTGAGAGAAATCTTTCTTTATGAAACTCATGCTCTGCCCTTTGGGTTCAAGACTCATCAAGACCAAATTATTGTATACATTTCCAAGGATTATAGCTCATCTTTCAAATTGGATGTCGAGCCTACCCATCATGGTTATGGAAAATTTTAAATTCATGGAATCAAGCATAATGTTCTTCTGATTATGGAGATTGATAAATGGAATAAAATTTTGATTATGTTCATTGTCTCTGAAAAAATTTCCAATGGAATTCCCATGTGTATGAATTTGAATTAATGGTTGTTGATGGCCAAGTCATTGAGTGTAGGTTTGCAGGTATTATACTATGATATTTTGGATTTGTAAATAAATTGAGTGTAGGTCTAGAAAATGGATTGCAATGGATTTTTACGTGGAATGTTGGTGCAGAAAATTAGATAAACAACGTGAAGAGGAGGGTATTTCCAAAGGACAAGTGCTACGGTGTGATAATTTATTAGTTCCAATAAAGAAATAATTGAAGGATATTGTAAATTAAACATGCTACGGAGTTAGTTTAAACCCAAGTGAGCATAAAGTCTGAAGTGAAGTCCATAGAAAATTCAAGAACAACTTGAAAAAAAAATATGCAAGAAGAATGTGAAGTGGCAGAACATTTATTTGTGAATGTGAAGTCTGGTATTCATGAAAATATGCAGGTTGTGGAGTTATATACGATGGATTCATGCGCGCAACATAAGAATGTTGCTACAATCCAATGTGAACTTTTATCTACCATGAGAGAGCAGATTTAATTAGTTGATCGAAAGATGATGTAAAGGAAGACAGTAGAAACTTGCAAGGAAATTACCTGCGGAAACAAACAAAGTATAAATGCATTGAGTTGATTAGCTGCCTCAATCGGTGCCTCCCTACATCTAAGAAAGGTTCATAGAGCATTCAAAATTTACATGGAGAAGTGTGGAAAGTAGTTTCAATTGCCACCACTCATTGTGCCCCAACAACCCAGGTGAAAATCCAGAGAAAAATCAAATTTCTGAAGTGCACTACACTTTGCAGGCACTGCACTTTTCCAACGAATCAAGGTTTTTGTCTATATTGAGATGACCTTCTTGTATTCAAATACATATTTTACCATCAAATTTGGATGACGGAGTCTTGAATCTAGTCGTATATTGAAATGCCCCAAGTTTTGTTTTATTTGGAATTGATTGACTATATTCAAGCAAGCCTTTGAATGAAAGGAAATTAAGCTTGTACTTTGTATTCAATGTATATGATTGGGTTTTTGTTAAGGATTTGGAGTGAACCCAACTCTTGCTTTTGTAGCGTATATTGAGAGAAAACTTTATTTACGAAACTCTCGCTCTTCCTTCTAGATTCAAGGCTCATTAAGACGAAATTCTTGTATACATTTTGGAGGAGTATAGCTCATCTTTCAAATTTGATGTCGAGCCTACCTATCATGGTTATAAAAAATTTTAAATTCATGGACTCAATCATAATGTTCTTCTGATTATGGAGATTGATGTGACATGGCAATGTAGCCATAGTGTTTTAATGTTACCAATTGGGAAGTCATAGACCTGCCTTGCCATCATTTTTTTTTTCTGCATGAGTGTTTTGAGTTTTAAAATTGTGTTGAATGACACTTCTTTCATTTTTTTTCTTGGATGTTACGTATCGGCACAGATAGTGCAGACACCTTTGAAATAAAAATACCTACCCTTGTTAAGAATTAATGGTTTTAATGAGTGATTAAACCATCTAAATAGGCTAGGCATTAAAGTATTTTTCATTTTCGATCACGTTGGTTATAGAAATTTGCACTTCAGAGCACATTGGTTATAGAAATTGGTTTGTTGTTTAAGAAAGGCTTTAAATTTTTATAAAATTTGATCCATAATTTTCCATGGATATTCCACTATATAGGTTTTCATGAGAGATATAATAATATTATATTAAAAATATGCATTTCTTACATTATTACAATTTTATTGAATTTCAAGATTTGTATATTTTACTCGAATTAGTGCATGCATGCGAATGAAAATTATGCAAAAATAGAGAACGACAAAGTAAAATCTCACATTCAAACATAAAATAAAATATATTCTCTAGGAAACCCTTTCAGAGGAAAAACCAACTGGAAGGTCAGGTTGCCTCACTTTCTTTCTCTGTCTAGAAATATGGCTGCAAGTAGAAAAAATTATGGCATGTGGCTGGTAGGCAACTACAGTGAACAAATCCTCTCTATCTACTCTACTTCCTATCTATCTTACATATTTTTTTCAAATATGGAATAAATTCTCTTAAATTAATGAAGTTCCTCTTTTTCCTAGAGGCCCGGTTATAACACAACCCAATAACATACTAGTGGTTAAGTTTGACTACCTCAAATATTAATCAGAGTTACATATAAAATATTCTAGAGTTTTTTACGTCAAAATCATGTGACTAGCCCATTTTCCATCAATAATGGGGGCTGACATTGAATCCTCTCGAACCATGGTGGTGAAAATAGGAAGGTCAACTTTTGAATGGCATAAATTTCACATAGAGACTTCAACTAATGTGATTCTTGTGCTATTGGAAATGTGTTTGTGTGTAGAATAACATGAGAAGGTGCACACTAAAGCTACAAATTTTTACCCCTAAGGTTTCCCTAATATTTTTTTTTGATGCCTCAAAACACTCTAGAAGGTTTCAAACCCTCTTTTTCCAAACTAGGTAGGTCCTACTAGTAAATATGATCCCCTAAGTTGATTTCTCCACTTTTTCCACTCCAAATGCATCAGTATGGATGAAAAGAAATATAATGATCCAATACGGATCAAAATTTGACCATTATGACCAAAACTTAGTTGTGAAATGTTACAGGATTCCTAATGACATTATTAAATATCTAATACAACCTCACTGAATTTAAGGAGTTGTAACCATATGGGTTTTCTAAGCATAAGGATGAATTTGATACTTAGATACACCGCTATAGATACACCGCTAACCTTGGTGATTTTAAAAATAAATATATTGTAAAATCACTTTAGATAGGAATCCTTTTGTAAACTACCTCTACATTGTTTTAAATATTGTGATGTATTTTTTTCTTCGTGTCTTAAATGTGTTGTAAGTCTTGAGCCCATTTTGCTGCACAAATTCAAGCCATATTTTTTGCTATATATATGGAAAAGTTTCATATGGTTCTGAGAGAAACTACTAACTAGGAGGTCCTTGTATGACCATACTCTGATAAAAATGTAATTGCAGGGTTCATTAAAAGAATTCACACAAATCTTATTGTTGTTTTTCTAATATGAAACTAATTCCCACAAGAAACTCACACATGAAAGAATCTTCAAGAAACTAGTTGCTCAGGCTCATGTTTTATTTGTTTTTGGTATCAAGGAAAAATTAACCCTTTAATCCTTCCAACAATATTGCGAAGAAGGAATTTTATATTGCTAAGAAGCAATTTAAAGAGACAGTGAGTTAAGAAGTTTATAATTCAACCTTATAGTGAGTTAATAAGGTGATAATACAAGCTTTCAATGATAACAAGCCAAATAATTCAGCGATTTTCGATATAATTCCACTACATAATTTTCAAGTCCAATGTTAATATTCAATGCTTAAAAAGAAAATAAATATTTCAATGATTTAACATTTTCCAAATTCAACCAAATAACAAAAGGATGTGAATGACTTTTATCAAAGAGTTTCCACATTTATCACCTTAAGTGGAAATTTAGGCCATGATTTGAGTTTTTCTGTCACATTGATTTTTCTTTGGAGGCTTGTGTGTACTCGAATTGAGAGTGTAACTCATTCCAAGAAATAATTTAATAATAGCTCATTCACATTACATTAAGGGTAGTTAGAGCGAATAAATTATTTTAAATATTATAGGGTCATGTGTGGAGGTTGTAGAAATTTGAATAACTGATATATTATTCACCAAAATTCTCCTGATCACACACTATTTTAGCTTCATGCATAATACAAAATCTCTTCTACCATTGATCATTAATTGCGGAAATAAAATCAATTGCATGCACACATTAAAACCACGAACAATCACGCATATGAACACAATATTTAATGGGAAAGATTAAAGCTGAAAACCCCAACTATCTGTATATTATATGTCATGGAGATCATGTAACAATAATAGTACAAAGCTCCTCACAAGCTCTCATGCACCACTTCCAATTGCTACACACTATCAAGCTAGATCTAACAAAACACATGCTCCAATCTTTTGCCACTTGATAGCCAACCTCTATTGCGTTATCAATGCTATGGGATGGCTTCATTAAATAGATAAACCATCTGGCTTGTACTGTGAAATCCTCATGGGCTTCTCCACCTATCTGTGTGTTGCAAATAGAAAGTGTATAATCACAACTGATAGTTAACCTGCTCTTTCACCTATCTCTGCACTGGTCTCCACTGAAACTGTCCGTGCACTGAAGTTAATTGATGCATTATTTAGTTGATTAATGAGTTTATAATAAGTGAATTAATTAATAATTAATTCACACCACTCTCACTAATTGTATCAATTAGTTAAACTGAATACAAATAGCTCAACTATGTTTATATTAGTTAAACTGAATACAACTCCACTAGCTTCCTCAATCAACTCCACCAAACTCTGTCACATGAGTTCTAACTGAAGTATCCATGCAATAGCTCCACATAACCCTCAGGAATAGCACAATTCCATCTTTCAGCTCCTGTGCCACATCTGTGCACTTAACTGAAGTGCTCCAAGAGAATAAGATAATGTTTATAGTCCAAATATTATTAAGAGCTAATAATATTTGACATATCTATTTTTAGACTCGCAATATAAAAATAGATTCCGCCCAGTATGTCTAAAAATAGAAGTCCATCTATTTTTTTCGACTTGACCAACCATCCGCAAATAGCATCCTGCAACTCATAGAACATGATCCATATGTCTAAAAATAGACATAGTCTAAAAATAGACTTTGCGCCAAAAATAGCCTGCGGGCCCACTTAGTGAATGCGACTCCTTTCCACTGAGCTCTTCATCTTGTTGCAATCTCAACACTCCCTCTCAACAAGATAAGGATTATCTGCAACCCCTATCCTGCCCTCGTGGTATTCGAATTTTCTCCTGGTGAGCGCCTTCGTCAAGATATCAGCATCCTGATCCTCCGTAGGAATGTATGAAAGTAACATGATCTTTTGCTACACAAAATCTCTGATATGATGATACCGGATGTAAATGTATTCAGATCTATCAGGAAATACTGGATTAACCGAGAGTTTGATGCAACTCTAATTATCACAATAAATCACAGTAGGATCCAAGTGTGAACCGAACAACCCGACCAGGATCTTCCTCATCCATATAGCCTCGCATGCAGCCAAACTTGCTGCCATATACTTGGCCTCTGCTGAACTGAGTGCCACAGATCTCTGCTTCCTTCTCTACCAAGAAACTATTGTCGACCTGATACTGAAAATCCCTCCAGATGTGCTCTTTCTGTCCGTTGGGCTCCCTGCCCAATCTGCAT
This sequence comes from Pinus albicaulis, assembly GCA_034641835.2. Classification (NCBI taxonomy): domain Eukaryota; kingdom Viridiplantae; phylum Streptophyta; class Pinopsida; order Pinales; family Pinaceae; genus Pinus; species Pinus albicaulis. The sequence continues at coordinate 1,367,934,749 of CM076574.1, forward strand.
CCATGAAGCCACATAGCTTCACCTCATCTGACTGTCTGTACCATAATCCATATCTGGATGTGCCTCTGATATATCTCAATAAATGCTTGCCTGCCTTCCAGAAGAGCTTGGTTGGCTTAACCATAGCTTGTGAAAGCTCGTTAATAGCATAGCATATGTCAGGTCGTGTATTGACAAGATACATAAGCAACGCCACTAACTGTCTATAAATAGTGGCATCCACTACCTCCGCTGAAGTAGCATCCTCCTTCCTCCATCCACCAGGAAGAGTATCAATAGGCTTGCAGCCATGCATGTTGAACTTCTACAATATCTCCCGGGCATACTTTCCTTGAGAAACAAACAGTCCATCACTGCGCTGCCAAATTTATAATCCTATGAAATAATGAAGGAGGCCCAAGTCCTTCATCTAAAACTCTTTTGCAATATCATCCTTGCATGAGCGTATCAATAGTTCATCACATGTCAAAATCAAATCATCTAAATAAAGTACAATGGTCAGCAACTTACCCTCCACCACTATCTGGTATAGGTTCAGATCCGCCTCACTCTTGGAGAATCCAAGTCTGGTGAAATAACTGTCTATCCTTGTGTACCGAGCACGAGGTGCTTGTTTCAACCCATACAATGCTCTCTTGAGCTTGCACACATGTGACTCGCTGCTAAAGATCTCGAAACCTTTGGGCTGATATATGTACACCTCCTCCTCAATGACTCCGTTGAGGAACGCAGTCTTCACATCCATCTGATGAATCTGCCACCCCATCTACGCTGAGAGAGCAAGAATTGTCCATATGGAAGAATACCTTGTGACACGTGCAAAGGTCTCCTCATAATCGATCCCCTCAATCTGTGAAAAGCCTCGGGCAACAAATATTGCCTTGTACTTCTCCACACTCCCGTCAGCTGCCTGCTTCACTTTGTAGATCCATCTCGAACCCACCACTGATTTCCCCTCCGGCCTTGGGACAATCTCCCACCATGGCATCTACACATGCAGAGTCCTCCACAGCTTCCTTGAAAGAGGATGGCTCTGTCATGATACACTTGCTCATAAGAGCCATGTATCCATTATACCGGTCAGGTGACTGTCTCTGTCTGCGTTGTGATGTAGGTGCTCCTACAACCTTCTCTGCATCTTGAGCCAGTCGCTCAGCTTCTGTAGTGTGCTTCTTCCCTCTGATGGTTGGGCTGCCTGAGTGGTCTCTTCTACTCCATGAACCTCATCTTGTGGCTGATCCACATCCTGAGACTCATCCTTAGGAAATAATAGCTCCTCATCTACATGCAAGTGTGGCTCCCTCTCAAGCAAACACTTTATGGCTTTCTCCTCCTGAAATTTTATATCCCGTCGCACAACAGTCTTGCGACTATCTGGAAAATACACACGATAGTTATGGGGCGTATCAGTGTACCCCACAAATATACAAACCTCCACAGTTGGCTCCATATTCTTCCTGGCATCCTTTGTCACATGAATGTAAACAAGTGAACCAAAAATCCTCAAATGGGAAATATCAGGCTTCTTACCAGAAAACGCCTCCTTGGGTGTACTCATGCCAAGTATCTTGTGAGGACAACGGTTCTGCACATATACTGCAGTATTGCACGCCTCAGCCCACAAGTGTATGGGTAGGCCCTGATCATGCAACATCGCCCATGCAGCACCCACGATCGTTTTGTTATTCCACTCAGCAACCCCGTTCTCTTGTGGGTTATGAGGTGCTATGAGCTCTCTTCGAATTCCTTCTGCGCTGCAAAAGTCCTTGAATTCTCTAGAGATGAATTCACCACCATTGTCACTCCGAAGAGCCTTCACCTGCTTCCTCGATTCTTTCTCAACCAGTTCCTTGAACTCACAGAAATTTGAGTATGTATCGCTCTTCTTCTACATGAAGAGGATGCAGCACTTACGAGAAAAATCATCAACAAATATCACATAATACCTATGCTTTGCTATCGAAGCTACTGAGAAAGGTCCACACACGTCTGTGTGAATTCTCTCAAGGATCGTCGTGGCACGAATATCCTTCTCATGAAAGGTGGCTTTCACAAATTTTCCCAAGGTACACCCCTTGCACTGATTTGAGTGCGTAAGAGTGCCTTTAGGAAGCCCAGTAGAAATTTGCTGCAGTATCTTCAAAGCTCCATGGTGAAGGTGGCCCAATCTCCAGTGCCACAACTCACCATCATCCTGGCTCACCACTCCTTTTGCCTTGCCTGCCATTGTTGTGCAGCCATCTACCTGTAATTGATAAAGGTTCTGAACTCGAACCCCTATCCTCCGGGTCCCACAAGTTGCCTTACTACGCAAGAAAGCCTTTCCCTCGCTAAAGACAACATCATATCCCTTGTCTTCTAACATCGCCACAAAGATAAGATTCTTCTTCAATTCAGGAACATGCATCACTTCCTTCAATATGAAGGGTTTACCAGACTCCCTCTCAAAGGAAATGCTACCGATACTAGTCGCACTGTATCTACCATCATCGCCCATCTCGATGTGCACTCCAAGATCTTTCTCATCCAGATCAGTAAACAAATCTCGATCTCCTGTCATGTGAAAAGACGCACCACTGTCAAGAAACCACACTGATCCCATCATACTTGAAACCAAGAATGCGATCAGCAAAAAATCCAGCTCAAACTGTGAGGCTAAGGCCTCTCCAACTGCAGTCCCAGCAGCCTACTTATTTTTCTTCTTTTGTGGACAACTAGTGGCATAATGTTCGTGTTGGTGACAATGAAAACACTTCACCTTGGACATATCCTGCTTCTTTCCTTTCTCACCAGATTGAGAAGCTTTATTTCTCTTCCCCTTATTTTCTTTGGAAGCCAAAGTGCAATTCTCTTCATCAGAGTTCTTTGATGAAGATTCGTTCTTGGTACTCCGCCTTATCTCCTCTTGCATAAGATCCGACCAAAGTCGCTCCCATCCTGGCAATTTCTCTCAACCATTGACAGAGTCCTTATAGGAGTGCCAACTCTTCAGAAGCCCAAGGAGAGCCAATCTCACCAATTCCTCATCATCAACAGTAACCCCCACACTTCCCAGCTCATCCCTACATTGGATGAACTTTGTGAGGTACTTGGGCATACTGTTGCCTTTCTCCATCTTTATGTTCCTAAGTTTGTCCTTGAGTGCCAACTTCCTCTGGTCGCTCTTGATTTGGAATAAATCTATCAAATATTTCCACATCAAGAATGGAGAAGCCTTACCATGAAGGCTGGACACTATGTGATCCTTCACACCTTCCAACAGAATCCTTCGACACTTTACTGTCTTCTTTTGCCATGCGTCAAGTACGACATCATCACTAGAAGTAGGCTTTGGAATTTCTGCATCTATGAACTCCTTCAATCCATTGTCTTGCAGCACCACCTCCATCCTGTCCTTACATGCAATATAATTTGAGCTGCCCTCAAGGGCATACTCCAATCGCAATCCGTTGAAAGACATCTCAACTTCGACACCAAGAAAACACTGCTACAAATTCGAATTCCACCAGCACAAAACCCAACCACTTTAATGTTTTGTAATTGCTCCAATGATAAATATTGCTCTGATACCATGTATAAATTTGAATAAATGATATATTATTCACCGAGATTCTCCTGATCACACACTATTTTAGCTTCATGCATAATACAGAATCTCTTCTACCATTGATCATTAATTGCGGAAATAAAATCAATTACATGCACACATTAAAACCACGAAGAATCACACATATGAACACAATATTTAATGGGAAAGCTTAAATCTGAAAACCCCAACTATATGTACATTATATGTCATGGAGATCTTGTAACAATCATAGTACAAAGCTCCTCACAAGCTCTCATGCACCACCTCCAATTGCTACACACTATCAAGCTAGATCTAGTAAAACACATGCTCCAATCTTTTGCCACTTGATAGCCAGCCTCTATTGTGTTATCAATGCTATGGGATGGCTTCATTAAATAGATAAAACACCTGGCTTGTACTGTGCAATCCTCATTGGCTTCTCCACCTATATGTGTGTTGCAAATAGCAACTGTATAGTCACAACTGATAGTTAACCTGTTCTTTCACCTATCTCTGCACTGGTCTCCACTGAAACTGTCCATGCACTGAAGTTAACTGATGCATTCTTTAGTTGATTAATGAGTTTATAATTAGTGAATTAATGAATAATTAATTCACACCACTCTCACTAATTGTATCAATTAGTTAAACTAAATACAAATAGCTCAACTATGTTTAGATTAGTTAAACTGAATACAACTCCACTAACTTCCTCAATCAACTCCACCAAACTCTGTCACATGAGTTCTAACTGAAGTCAACATGCAATAGCTCCACTAAACCCTAGGAATAGCGTAATTCCTTCTGTCAGCTTCATGTGCCACATCCGTGCACTTAACTGAAGTGCTCCAAGAGGATAAGATAATGTTTAGAGTCCAAATATTATTAAGAGCTAATAATATTCGACATATCTATTTTTAGACTGGCAATCTAAAAATAGATTCCGCCCAGTATGTCTAAAAATAGAAGTCCATCTATTTTTTCCAACTTGACCAACCATCCACAAATAGCATCCTGCAACTCATAGAACATGATTAATATGTCTAAAAATAGACTTTGCGCCAAAAATAGCCTGCAGGCCCACTTAGTGAAGGCGACTCCTTTCCACTAAGCTCTTCATCTTGTTGCAACCTCAACAGAGGTTAGGGTTTCATAATATATGTGAGAGGTCTCAAGTGTGGAAATCCCATGTGAAGGTTGATATGCATCACATGATACTCTTGAAGAAGAAAATATTATCAAAGCATTCACAAGTTTTGACACTTAGCCTACATGGATCACCAACATGATGAATGGTGCACATCAAAGGACGAAATATATAGAGAAATCACATATACAATGACTAAGGTTGTGTATATTACAAAGGTCCTCACAATGAATTCCACCTCCACACTCTGCACATTGAACTTCCTCTGCATTCCCACTCAAGACCAATGGTTACTGTATTGGAACAATAAACTGCATTCTCACTCAAGATCAATGGTTACTCTATTGGAACAATAAACTAAGTAATGTACTTATTCAATTTTGTTGTTACCTACACACAATACCAATCTACAGTTATTTTATTTCAAACCAATACAAATTACATATATTAATATTCAAAATTTATTTCCAACTAAATCAACTTTGTCCTATATTCCAACAATAACTTCTCATCCCTTTTGAATATTGGCATGTCATTTTCCTTCTTACTACTTATATTTAAACTTATTATATTTGAAGGATAGTGATGAAGGATATATATATGATTTATCTTAAATGAAACAAACTATGACACCATTGTTTGGCAAGCAATAAATACCCATAAATTCCAACTCAGGAAAACAAACAGTTTTCGAACTTTCCCAGCAGTAAGGGAAAAGCCAAAGCGAAGTCACACGTCTCCCACTCCATTTTTAACTCCACACCTTTATGAGGATCATTCTCCTTCTCCTGATCCTTCCATCACCCATTAGTTATATTTTTAGCTCAGATCTTCCCCTTTAATTAAAACAAATTAAGGGATCTTACACTTCCACGAGAGGAGATCAATCAAGTGGCATGAGTTATCTATAAGCCGATCACTCGCTATGATATTCACGATTCTCTTTACCACGTCAGCACAACACTTATCCATGGCACAAAATTCAACCAATATTAAATTATTACAAGGAGGAAAGATGTTCTCAATGTGTTGTTGGAAGACATGTTTGTAAGTAAAAAGTTTGAGAGTAAAATACGAAATAATGTTGATATATTGTGTGAAGGAAGCTTTATTTCCCTGCATTCTGCATAATTTTTCCCCTTTATTTTTGGAAATACTCCCAACCACTGCGATGAATAAGCTGGCAGAAACCCACACTTAAATTCAATGTTTTTTGCAGGGAAGGACAAAGAACAAGATTCAAATCCAGAAGTGTTTATTCTACTTCACGTAATTTCCATAAAATATCAGAAAATAGAGTATCTGAGCCATTTACTCTGTGTTATTTCCTTCTGCCATATTCACCTACCTTTTTCCCACACTTCATACCCCACAAGTTTTTACCTTTTCTTCTTAAGTCTTCGCCGAAACATAAAAATTCACCGAGGTGATTTTCTGGGACCCATCCAACCTTGATACATTACCAAATCCACATGAAAACATTTTTATTTCGTTTTTTACTTACCTTTCTCGTTTTAGCACTTCTCAGTGTTTTGCGCATCGCATTTCGCACTTCGCACAATTTAAGATTTAACTTTTAAGTGCCCATAAGTTATTTGTTTTAATTTGCGATGCGATCACATAATGCATGTCACAATGCTCAAGAGGACAATGCCTGCAACTTTAAAGTTTTAAGTTGCAATGCGATGCGATCGTATACCCACATCGCAAAGCTCAAGTGGATAGTGCCCGAAAGATATTTGGTTTAAGTTGTGATGCGATAGTGCCATCACACATCGCAATCGCAAGAATTTAAGTTTTATGTTATTGCGACAAGTTAAATTTTGCACCATGTGAACTGCGACGAGGGTGCAGACATGATGTGGTTTCGTAGCCAAAAACCATAGAATTTCATGTCTGGAATTACGTGTTGTGTACATTGTTTCGTGAAGAAGCAGTAGAACGGAGAGGAAGGAAACTTTTCTTGTTAGCTATCTGATCCAGCATAAATTAGCATTAAATTGTCAGCTCCACAATTTGTGTATTAAGCATACTGTTCTTCATATGTTATGCAACAGAGTTGAAGCCTGCTAAAGCAGATGAAAGAAATATAAAAATTCTCTCTAATTTTTTCTCTTTGTGCATGGCTCTGTAATTTTTGTGGCTAAAACTGTGTTTTTATTGATTTTAATTTTTTTCTTCATCTCTGTGTAAAGTGGTTATTGTCGGAATAGAATTTCGCTATTTTCTTTTGAGCTTCTCTATTTTGTGTATGTGAAACATGTCATCGGAGCATACCAGAATTTTCAACTTGGTATCAGAGCGGGTTTAATCTCTCAGTGAAATAAATTTTTCTTAATTGAAGAGTTGAAAGGTTGTTTTGAGAAGCAGATTCTCTAGTAGTGAGAAGGTTTTTGTTTACACAGTGAAAATGGAGACAGCAAGCACGAGCTTGAATAATCCAAAAATACCATAGTTTAATGGGACGAATAATGATTATTAGGTTATTACAATGAAGGCCATGTTCTCCTCAGAATATATTTTGGAGCTGGTGGAAAATGGTTTCCAAGAACCAGCAGATGCAGCAGCATATAATGCTTTGACACAAGAAGAAAGAGATTTGTTGAGAGACAATAAGGAGAATGATTCTGGAGCCCTCTTCTATAATTTCCAGGTAATGCATGAAAGTATTTTCCCAAGGGTTGCAATAGCAACGAAGTCTAAGAATGCGTGGGATACCCTCTAGACATCCTACCAATGCATAGAAAAGGTGTAGACTCCAAATATTCAAATGCTGAGAAGATATTTTGAAACTCTTTATATGAAATAATATGATAATATAGACTCATTCTTTACACATGTGATTGAGTTGGTTACCAAAATCAGGTCTCATGGTGAGACAGTTGAAGAAAGGAGAGTAGTTGAGAAAGTCTTAAGAAGTCTACCATCAAGGTTTCATGCCATAGTTCTGGCCATAGAATAGACAAAGGAGCTCTCACATTTTTCAGTGGATGAGCTTCATGAATTACTGATGTCTCATGAGCACATATTGAACAGAGAAACAAAATTCTCATTAGAGCATGCATTTAAGACACAAATGTCTTTTGGTCAAGGTAGAGGTTGAGGAAGATCAAACTATCGAGGAAGAGGAAGAATCCCACATAGAGGTGGAAGAAGCAACCCTGCAAGCACAAGTGGAAGGGGAAACAATCTGAATTCAAGCCAAGGCTCAAGCCAGAATCAACCACAAGGACATAGGTATGATAAATCTCATGTCTAATGTCATTATTACAAAAAGTATGGTCATTATGCAAATGAATTTAGAAAGAAGCAAAATGACAAGGGTAGTAAATCAAGTGTAAATTTTACAAAAGAAAATCAGAACCATGAAAGTTTGTTTTTATCTTGTAATGTAGCACAAGAAAAATAACAAGATATATGGTTCTTAGATTCAGGGTGTAGTAAACATATGACTGGAAACATAGCAATGTTTTTCCAATATAGATGAAAGTGTAAAATCTGAGGTGACATTGGGGACTGACAGCAAAGTCTCTGTCATGGGAAAAGGGAGAGTAGATGTTTTGACAAAGAAGGGAGAGAAGAAGTTCATGCCATATGTCTATTACATCCTTGTTTTGAAAAGTAACCTTCTAAGCATTGGAAAACTCATGAAAAAGGGATACAATGTGTTTTTTAAAGATGATGTTTTCACAATCATGGATAAACCTCCAAGTAGACAATTCATTGAAAAAGTTCATATGACAAGCAATAAAATGTTTCCTCTGAAGATGAGATTAGACTTGAAAAAAGGAGGTTATGTAGGAGCTGTCACATAAGAAATATTTCAAGAAGAAGTGAAAGATGAGAACTGGTTATGGCATTTGAGATTTGGTGATCTCAATTTGGGAGGTTTGAATTTGTTCCATAGAAAAGGCATGGTAAAGGGATTACCACTCATAGAGAAACCAGGCAGCCGATGTGAAGGTTTCATCTAAGGCAAACAACAAAGAGAATCATTTCCAGTAGGAAAGTCAATAAGGGTAAAGGCACCTTTGGAGATTTTCCACTCTGATTTATGTCGAGCAATGCAAACACCATCATTTGCTGGCAGCCACTGTATTCTGACATTCATAGCAGATTACATAAGGAATACATGGGTCTATTTTCTAAAACAGAAAAGTGAAGTGTATGACTGCTTTCGCCACTAAAAATTTCTTGTTGAGAAGCAAAGTGGACACTACATAAAATTCTTGAGAACTGATAGAGGAGGAGAACATATTTCCAAAGACTTCATATGTTTCTGCAGGGAGCATGGAATTCACAAGAAGTCTACTACAAGGTATACATCTAAGCAAAATGGTGTTGCAGAAAGAAAGAATAGGACCATCATGGAAATGGCAAGGAGCATGTTGGGCTGAATATGTCTCTTGTGCAACATATATCATAAAGATATGTCCAACCAAAAGTGTTATGGATATAGTTCCAGAAGAAGCATGAAGTGGAACAAAGAAATTTGTCATTCACATGAGAGTGTTTGGATGTGTGGCATATGCACATGTCCCAGATTAGTTAAGGAAGAAGTTGGACAATAAGGGGGAGAAATGTATATTTCATGGGTACAGTGATGAATCCAAGGCTTACAAGCTCTACAATCCATCAACCAAGAAAGTAATAGTCAACAGAGATGTTCAGTTCATAGAAGAAGAAGCATGGGATGGAAGTTTAGAGAAGACAGTAAATGTGAAGACATGTATGTCTCATGAAGAGAAAGAGGAATGGACTGCAGCAAGTAACTCCTCAACGGTGGCTCCTCCTCCACCTACACAACCTCAACAGAGCACACCACAAGAAAGAAATAGGACAACACTGCACAACAATGGAAGTGCATCTCCAAGCACACCACAGGGATTAACAACTCCCTCAGGTTCAAGTGCAACTCCAAGCACATCTTCAGCAAATATAAGAAGACCAAAATTCAGAAAATTAAGTGAAATTTATGAGCAAGAACTTGAGATTAGTGTTGTTCTGAATTATTTATTTGCATTATATTTCCATGTAGATGACCCAATCCACTTTAAAGATGTAGTCACAGAAGAGAAGTGGATTAAGGAAATGAATGAAGAGATTGTAGCAATAGAAAGAAATTATAAATAGGAGTTAGTGGACCTCCCAGAAGGAAAAGAAGTTATTGGAGTGAAATGGGTCTATAATACCAAGAGAAACATTGAAGGCAAGATAGAAAGGCACAAAGCAAGGCTATTTCTCAAAGGCTAAAAGCAGCAACAAGGAAGAGATTATGAGGAAACCTTTGAAGCAACTGTAAGGATGGAGACAGTGTGGACAATGTTATCTATAGCAACACAAAAAAATTGGAAAGTTCATCAAATGGATGTGAAGTCAACATTCTTGAATGGAGCGTTGAAAGAGGAAGTGTATGTTGAACAACCTCCTAGCTATGAAATAGAAGGCCAAGAACACTAGATGTGTAAGTTGCAGAAAAATCTTGATGGGCTGAAGCATGCACCACATGCATGGTACAACATGATTGATGCTTACCTAATGGAAAAAGGGTTTGACAAGTGTGATGGTGAACCCACATTCTACCTCAAAGAAAATGACGGTAAAATTTGTATTTTTTTTTTGTATGTAGATGATTTTATTTTTACAGGAAGTGATGTTTCTCTCATTGTTGATTTCAAAACAGCCATGAAAAGTGAGTTTGAAATGACTAACTTGGGATTGTTAAGATATTTTTTGGACATAGAAGTGAAGCAAACAGAAAAGGAAATTTTTATCTCCCATGCAAGGTATGTTGCAGAGATTTTAAAAAGGTTCAATATGCAGAAAAACAAGCCATCGTCAACTCCAACTATCATGGGGTTGAAGTTGAGCGAGGACGATTAGAGCAAGAATGTCAATCCAACATTGTGCAAAAGCATGGTTGGCAGTCTAATGTATTTGACTGCAACTAGGCCTGATATAATGTATGTAGTAAGTTCTATATCCAGATTCATGGAGACACCCAAGGAGACACATTGGAAAGCAGCCAAAATAATTTAAAGTATGTCAATGGGATGAAGGAGTATGGCGTTCTATGCTCTGCAAATGATGATTTTAAGCTCATTGGTTACACTGACAGTGATTAGGCTGGAAGTGTTGATGAGAGATAGAGCACATCAAGGTATGTTTTTCATTTGGGATTGGGAACCATTTCATGGGCTTCCAAGAAGCAGCTAATAGTTTCATTATCAACGACAGAAGCTGAATATGTAGCAGCAACGACAACAACATGTCAATGAGTTTCGATGAGAAGGATGTTGAGGGATTTATGCCATGAACAAGACAAAGGAACCACAATTTTTTGTGATAACAATTCAACAATTGCATTGTCAAAGAATTCTATTTTCCACAAGAGAACAAAGCATATTGATGCCAAATACCATTTCATAAGGGAATTAGTTAACAATGGTGAAGTTGTGTTGCAGCATTGTAGGTCAGAGGAACAATTTTCAGATATCCTTAGAAAGCCATTGGGACATAAAATTTTTGTTTATCTCATAAAATGTTTGGGAATGGTTAATGGTGAAAATTGTGATATAAGCTGGAAATTGTGATATAAATGCTGACAGGGGGAGTGTTGGAAATACTCCCAACCATCGCCATGAATAAGCTGGCAGCAGCCCACACTTAAATTTAATGTTTGTTGCAGGGAAGGACAAAGCACATGATTCAAATATGCGGGCGTTTATTCTAATTCACGCAATTTCCATAAAATATCAGAAAACAAAGTACTTGAGCCATTTACTCTGTGATATTTCCTTCCTCTGTATTCACCTACCTTTTTCCTGCACTTTACACCCCACAATTTTTTACCTTTTCTTCCTAAGACTTCACCGAAACATAAAAATTTTCCTATGCGATTTGGTGGGACCCATCCAACCTTAATACAATACCAAATTTGCATGAAAATATTTGTATTTCACTTTTTCCTTACCTTTCAATTTTTTGTTCTTCCAAGCGTTTTGCGTGTCACATTTCGCACTTCGCACAATTTAAGATTTACCTGTTAAGCGCCTACAAGTTATTTGTTTTAAGTTGTGATGCAATCGCATATCTCACATCACACGTCGCAAAGCTCACGAGGGCAATGCCTGCAACTTTAAAGTTTTATGTTGTAATACGATGACATCACATAATGTACATCGTAAAGCTCAAGTGGATAGTGCCTGCAAGATATCCGTTTTAAGTTGCAATGCGATAGTGACATCACACATCACAATCGCAAGAATTTAAGTTTTCTGTTATTGCGACAATTTAAGTTTTGCACCATGTGAAATGCGATGAGGGCGCAAATGTGATGTGGTTTTGTAGTCGAAACCCATAGAATTTCAAGTCTGACATTATCTATTTTGTACACCGTTTCGTGAAGAAATAGTAGAACAGATCGGAAGGACGGTTAGCATTAAATTGTCAGCTCTGCCATTTTTGTATTAAGCAGACTGACGAAAGAAATAGAAAAATTCTCTGTCATTTTGTCTCTCTATGCGTGGCTCTATAATTTTTGTGGCAAAAACTGTGTTGTCATTGATTTTAATTTAATTTCCGCATCTTTGTCTAAAGTGGTTATTGTGGGAATAGCATTTCCCTGTTTTCTTTTGAGCTTGTCTGTTTCGTGTATGTTCCAACATGTTCTCAAAGCATACCAGAATTTTTAACATTTATTAATTCATTTTGTACTTTATTAATTAGTTTCAAATAAGGATTCATTGTCCTAGTCATGGAGATATAAACGTACTGAGTGCAATATATAAATTTTTTGAATGTATTACCAAATCTAAATTGGCACCACTTAGCGGGAGTTTTACAAACTACAAGTTGCAAGCTCAAAGGTGTAGAAGGTGTTTATGTATGCAGAGGAGCAAATCCGAGGTTGAATCCTTTTTTTGGCCATCATCTTTTCGATGGAGATGGTATGATACATGCACTTTGTTTGAACCAAATCACAACTAGCTACTGTTGTAGATACACTTGAAAATATCGTTTATGTTAAGAGGAGAAGATTGGTAGAGCCATGTTACCAAAGCCAAATCAAGAGCTTTATGGCCACTCGAGATTAAATACGTTAAAAATTTTTATTGTTAGGGTTGTTACATGATTCCAACAATGGATTGGGTGTTGATAATGCGGGTCTTTATCGATACACGACAAGTTAAACACTCTTAGCACATCGACGATTTACTGACTAGCTCTAATACAATGTTTAATGTCTCTTTGTGGAGGTCGTTTTCATTATGTGGAGGTGGATTCACACTCTGCACTCTCCTTCGATCACTACATTGCAATATCTTGCAATGTTATAGTTCTAAGACTGATTGTTGGTTGGCAACATGTGCAGAGCGGGGAGGAGTGGAGGAAGCTTAAAGTTGAGAAGGAACTTATGCAAATGCGGTTGTCATTATACATAGTGAGTTGTGCAGAGTGCAAAGTGGATGTGTGTGGTTGTCATTATACTTAGTGAGTTGTGCAGAGTGCAAAATAGATGTGTGAAAGTAGGAATAATGATAGATTGGGGATACAATTAAAAAAAATAGAGAATTCTCTAATAACTACAAAATATTGATAACACATTACATTAATTAGTTAATTTCCTTTCAGCTATTAATATTTGAATATAGCTTCTTCTACTTCTAGTAAAAATAGCTTCCTCAATTTCATGTGGGCCTACATTATCCTTAGTTTTCTAGTGGTTTATATTCTCTTTGTTCTAGCTTGTCTACTTCAATTTAAATGAATTCCAATTTCAATTTTTGAAATTTAGTGTAATTTCAAATTCAAAACTCTAATTATACCCAAAATATCAAACTTATTCAGTTTCTTCGAGTGAATATAGCTTCTTCTACTTCTCCAGAAAATAGCGTTTTCAGTTTCATGTGAATATAGCTATTTTTGGTTTCATCTTAGCCTAGTTTTCTAGTGACTTATATTCTCTTTAATCTTGCTTAAATGACTTCAAATATAAAATTTAGAAATTTTCTCCTATTTTTCAATTCAAAAGTATAATTATATCTAAATATCAATTTTCAATTTTATCTCTTTTTATATTAATTTAAAATAATTTAATTTCTCATATCTAATTGAGTTTATTATTATTATTATTATTATTATTATTATTATTATTATTATTATTATTATTATTATTATTTGTAAGTTATGGAGGGACTATTCACATTAATCAACAAAATATAGTTACATAGACGAGCCTACAAGGTGATTAACCATGTACTTGCACATATCAGGAAGGATCCCACACCCAGGGAGAGGGAGAACAGGGAAGGTGAAGCTGAGCGGGGAGAACAAAAATCCTGCATTGACCAAAAAGGAGCACGCAGGCTCAAGACAACAAAAAAGCGAGCACGCAGGCTCAAGATAGACAAAAAGGAAAATCAAATTCATAACGGAGAAAACAGAGAGAGTTACAGATCAGGAGGAGCCCCTAAGTCAGCAGCCTCAAAGCCATCCACGTCAATGTTTATCAGCTGCTCAGGAGTGCCGTCTAGCCCAGCAGTGGGGGAGCAGCGAGAAGGGCCTGCAATTAGAGGGGAGGTCTTTGAAGGGCCAACCTCAGCTTTGACCATCACACTTTGATGTAGTCTAGAGCGTTTCTTCAGAAGTTTGTAGTGCATCTAGGAGCTCTCTACGAAGTGTAGGTGATGAACTGTGCGGAAAGAAGTCTCAAATTTCTGAGAGAGGGCCTGAATATTCTTCTCCAGATTCCTACTGATATCATTCTGCTCTTTAAGCGAAAGGGAAAGGAGCATATTAGTGTGCCAATGTAGGTCAATTACTCTCATGAAGAGGTTCTCCCTACTCTGGGTGAGCCCAGGGTCCAAAATCCACTAAAAATCTTCATCGACCGCTTCTGTTGGGGTGGCTCGATGACGCTCCAACACTGCAGCATCCAAACCAATGAAGAAACCTTGCAAATGATCCGAGGTGACTTCCCAAAAAAGCCGTGCAGCATTACGTGCCTGATTCTCAGCGTGAGTCGTGGGAGATCTAGCAGGATTGTCCCAATTGGAGGCGCGGTTGCGCCTGGGAGGACGGGGGGGAGGTGGGTGCCTATGGCGAGGAGCCACGATAGGGCCAAGGAAAGAGGCTAGAAAGAACAGTAGAAGGGAATCAGGGGCAACCAAAGGAGAAGTGAAGGGGAAAAGATGGGGCCAGACGGAAGCAGAGTGAGGAGGTTTAATTCACTTTTTATTATTTTATTTAATTATAAATTCTATAAATTTTATTGAATTATAAATTTAAAATTTCAACTTCTTATTATAATAATTTTTTATATTTGTTGTTTTTTAATATTTTATTTGAATTTCTTTTTCATTTTTTATTTAAAGAAACTTTTACTTTAATTTTTATTTACCATTAATAAATATAAATTTATTATTAATTCTTATTTTTATATTGGTTAATTATTAAGTATTATTTTTCAACCATTCCTTAATTTTATTTGAGTAATTCTTATTTTATAATTTTGAGTGGTTTAATTTTTTTTTATAGATTATTTAATTTATAATTGTGAATTTGGTGATTTTAAAGCAGTCATGAAAAGTGCATTTGAAATGACTGATTTTGGTTTCTTGAGATATTTTTTGGGAATTGAAGTATAGAAAAATGAAAATAGTATTTTCATTTCCCAAGAAAAATATGTTGATAAAGTGTTGAAAAGATTCAACATGTAGAACAGCAAAGCAGTTGTAACTCCAACTGTCATGGGGTTGAAATTGAGCAAAGAAGACAACAGCAAGGATTTTGATCCAAAATTGTATAAAAGCATAGTTGGCAACCTTATGTACCTGACTGCAACTAGGCTAGTTATTATGCATGCTATAAGCTTAATTTCCAAATTTATGGAAAGGCCGAAAGAAACTAATTGGCAGGCAGACAAGAGAATTCTCAGGTATGTGAATGAAACGAAGGGGTATGGTATTTTCTACTCCTCATCTGAAATTTTTGAATTGACAGGTTACACTGACATTGATTGGGATGGAAGTGTAGATGACAGGAAGAGCACATCATGATATGTGTTTCATTTGGGATCGGGAGCTGTTTCATGGGCTTCCAAGAAGCAACCGGTAGTTGCTTTATCAACAACAGAGGGAGAATATGTGGCAGCAACAGCAGCAACATGCCAAGAAGTATGGCTAAGAAGAATTCTCAGAGATTTGTGTCATGAACAGGTAAAGGGAACAGTGATTTATTGTGACAATAGCTCAGCCATAGCTTTGTCAAAGAATTCTGTGTTTCACAAAAGAACGAAACAAATTGATACCAAGTCTCAATACATAAGGGAGCTAATGAACAATGGAGAAATAATTATGAAACACTGCAGAACATAGGAGCAATTAGCTTATATCCTCACAAAACCATTAACACAGAAAGGTTTTAATTTTTTCAGAAAATGCCTGGGTATGCAAGAAAAAACCAACAGTTGTAATTAAGGGGGAGTGTTGGAATTTAATTCCAACTGCCCGCATGACATAGCAGGTCCCATCTACCATCCAAGTGTCGATGCGATGTGTCGATATCGCAAAAACACAAATTGACAATTCTCTGCACAAATCATGTCCCGTTGTCTCGATGTGATGCGATGCGATATCACCGATGCGATGGACCGTGATGCGATATCTCACATCGCATATCGTATTTGGAAAATTCCAAGCCACCACACCCATCCACCTGCCAATCGCCGATGCGATGTGGTCCCCACAGTCATCGCTCATCGTTCATCGCATGTCCCATAAAAAAAGTAACAAGGTCATTCGTCCCATCGATTGTCGATCCATGATGTGTTAAAATTCACACAAGTTCATAGCGCGATCACCGTCAGATGAGAGATCAACAGTTTGCGAGAGAAAAAATAGCCCGACAATTAACATGGATGGGTGCCTTCCACAATTGACCCGCCGATCGGGCGTTGACCAGAGATCAACAATCACGATTTACTGTGGGGGCACACCCCAACTATATGGAACTCACGATGGAGTGCCTCCACAACCACCAGAAGGGGGTGTTGCCACCTGTTAAGTGGTGTCACCGCCTACAAACCACCATAGCGCCACCACTGCCACCACCAAGCAGTTCGACATCAATGCGATTTCCAAAGCGGTGCCACCATAGTTATAACGCCATCAATACAATGTTCAAGTAGTGAATTTTTTTGTTGTGTCAATTAATGGCATTCAATAGCATTAGGTTGTAATAAATTTCTATAGTCGGTCAGTGAATATATAGAGGTTAAATTTCATTGTAAGTGTGATTGATTATTTTTTATGCCTAAAGGCTGAAGACAGAGTTTATAGATAGAGAGATATTGTAGCGCTGTGTATGTAACAGCCAAGAGAATTTTTTTTTCTGCTGTGAATCCAGAACCTTGTTCTGAAGAACATTAATATTGTAACAGAGTTTTTTTAATGAAATAGCAATGTTATATTTCATTTCTCTATACCTGCAAATTTAATTTTCATTCCTTGTGTTGTGGAAGAGGAATTGTTTTATTCCTTTGTATGTGTATTAAGGAATTACTCAAAAAGTTCCAACAATGTGTGCAAGAAATGGAAGACTATTCTGTCATCCAAGTACTTCATAAGTCATAGTACATGGCCAAATGCGAGCAACCACAAGAACCCATGACTGCTTCTCTATGAATTCTCTCTCAATTTTCTGTGTTTGGCATTCTGCTTCTACACAAACACTTGGAAGGTCTGCGCCTTCTCGTTTTCTTACATGAAAGAGAAGGGATTAGAGCATTATAAATTCAGTTGTGAAGGATCGGTGTTAGGGTTAGTGTTGGTCACTACTTTTAAGTGGGAGAGAAAGGCCTGGTTGTGCAATCCTTATACTAAAATGTGAGTTAAGCTTCCTCCCTTGTCAGCCATAAGATGGGTCAAATTGAGATGCATTGTGGAAGATAAAAGTAGCAAGAGTTCCTGGAAAGTTATCGTTGTTGGCTCAAAATATTATGCAGGACTGTTTGGAGATCCATACACAGTGGCAATGTGCGATCACTCTCAAAACACATGGAAAATTTTGGGACAGTTTGCGGAGTTGAATCATTTTATAGTTTGGATGGTTTCCATAGATGGTTCATGCTATTGTTTGCTGGAAGACACACCTATATGGATGATTTTTTTTTTGAGCATCATCCCATTAAATGACCAAAGCAACCCAAGTCCCCTGCTTGTTGCAACCATCCCAGCATTAGGGTTTCATAACCCTAGATATAGAATTCACTTGTGGATCACATTTGTTCTTAATCGCATATGGCAATGTAGATGAAGTTCAAGAGGCCATGATATTGGAATTTTTGGTAGAGAATAAAAAACCCTGGAAGTGGAGTTGGAAATAGATTACAAGGATGCTTGCAACTATTTTCAGTGATCTTTCTATTGTTCCTTGGGCCGCAAACCGTTTTAAGTGTATAGGAGTAGGGGATACTCTATGTTTCACAATAACCAATTATGACAGACATGTAAACGTAGTTTCCTACAGTTTAAGCATAGGTTCATGGAGCTATCTTCCTAGTTTTCCATGGGAAGATCATTTTTTGAAACACAACAACACAAGACAATTAGAATTAGAACCTATTTTGATGTCGATGGTCTTTGAGCCAAGACTAGATACATGACCGCAGCCTTTATTTCAGACAATACTAGCCTTTCAGCCAACACCAGATACATGACCCGTACTACTTGAAATTATTAATTGAGATGGAAGATATGCATCTGGTTAATTAGTGGATGAAAATATAGCTTGCGATGGATGCATCTTTACTAATTAACGCATTTGATGGTTTGAAAATTCTTGACTATAATTTTAGGATGTGATTAATTTTAAGATATTTTTTAATCATTTTTTTTCAAATATATATGACTAAGCTAGATGATAAACCAACAACATGCATTTATCTAGGATATGCACATGAAAAATTGGGTTATTGTCTATGTCAAACATAAAATTATTAGAAGCAGGGATGTTATATTTAATGATTCATAAATGTTTAAGAGGAATGTAGGTGAGGTGTAAGTAAAGAAATTTATTGACAGGTTTGAAGAGCATTGTTATTTTATAATTTTGAGTGGTTTAATTTTTTTTTTATAGACTATTTAATTTATAATTGTGAATTTGCTGAAATGTAAATGTAAATTTAAATTATAATTTTTACTTAAATCTCAATTTTCTTAATAATTAAATTTAGTATTTTTTTACCATTTTAACTCTCACTTCTTTATTTTCGTTAAGAGATATTTGGTTATATTTTTCTTAAATAAAAAGATTTCTAAGCTTTAATTTCTTCTCAAAATTTGGTTGTTAGTTTATTTACAAAGACTACTTGGAGCTTACTTTTATCTATTTATTGATGAGATTTCTCATATTGTCTTGATGATGAACTAATGAACGATTTGGACAACATGAACCACACTGGCTATTTTTTTTTAAATTCCTAGACAATATATACTTTGATGTGATTATGACCTAACAATTTTATATAAATTCACTAAATTCTTTAATCTTTGATGATGAGTGGAATAACCATCTTGAACAATTTTATATACATTCACCAAATTCTTTATTCTGTGACGATGAGTGGAATAGCCATCCTAAACTCATGCTAAACATTTGAAGTGTTCTAAATGGGTCTCACAATATATAATTCGATGTGATTATCACCTAAAATTTCTATATGCATTCACTAAATTCTTTAATCTATAATGATGAGTGAAATAACCATCCTAAACTCATCCTAAATATTTAAACTGACAAAAAATCCATTACACAATTCTTTTCAAAATCAGAAAGCCAATTCAAGAAAACCCAAGATATAGTTTAGATGAGTAATGTGAAATTTCATTAACCCTAAATAAAGAAAAATGGAGAGTATAAATACTCATTTATGGGTGATAAAATTACTGCAAACACCATTCATACTCCATAAATTTGCTGCAAGCACCATTATTTTTCTTTTCGCATCCATTTCTCATTGATACAAATGTATTTGTCGAGTTCGGCTGAAGAAATTATAATGTGAAAGGAGAGAAGGCCAAGGGAAAGAAGAAAACGGTAAGAGGGAGAAGAAAATGGAAGTTGCAGATGATGTATACGCCTCTGAGTGGTGGAATGAATTAACAGATAAGGTATCCGCCTATTTTTATGTCGACGGTCTTTCAGCCAAGACTAGATACATGATCGTAGCCTTTATTTCAGACAATACTAGCCTTTCAACCAACACCAGATACATGACCCATACTGCTTGAAATTAGTACTTGAGATGGAAGATCTAAGTCTGGTTAATTAGTGGATGAAAATATAGCTCGAGATGGATAATCAGATTTGTTTCTCCATTCTTAATTTGTATTGCGTTGTTGTGATAGTCAACATATCCATGCCACAAATGTTAACCAATATTAAACTAGCACAATCAAATTTACCAATGTGGTTGATATAGGCCGATAACGGTATATGAAATAGATTTAAAACCACATTCACTAATGTGTTTGATATACTCCCATAGGCCTATATCCACCACCCACCACATGTATTTTACCAAAATAATCATTATATATTTATGAATATAATTACCAATATATTTTATATATCTACTTGTAAAATATTAATAATATAAACTATATTCATACTATATAAAATATAACATAATACAATTATTTTATTACTATTTATAATAAGTATATATCTCTTACCAATATATCAAGGGATTATTAATATTATAAGCCAAAGGAACTAATAAGAAAGGTCTAATATTATAAACCCAAGGAATTGTTGAACCCAAGGGAAAAATATTAAAAATATAACACTTCAATAAGCCGAAGGGGTCCATATTAGAAAGATAAGATATTAATAAAGCCTAGGAATTAATATTTTAAATACAAATGAATGATAAACTCACATGATTATTAATATTACAAACCGAAGAGAACAATCAACTTTATGGATTTTTAATATTATAAACCCAGTGAATTAAAGAACTAAATGATTAATATACCCAATGGATTGATATTAAAAACCCAAGAGATTAATAAGGCCAAGGGATTAATATTAAAAAGACACGAAATTAATAAACCTTAAGAATTAATATTTTAAACTCAAAAACCTAGGATATTAATAAACCATAATAATCAATATTTTAGGCTCGGAAGATGAATAAACGCAAGGGATTATTAATATTATATACGAAAAGAAACAATAAGAGAAAGGGATTAATATTATAAACCAAAGGAATTGGTGAACCCAAGGGATAAATATTAAAAATCTACGAGATCAATAAAGCCAATGGATCAATATTAAAAACATAAAATACTAATAAAACTTAAGAATAATTTTTTTAAACTAAAAAACATAAGTAAATAATAAACCCTAATGAATAATATTTTAAATTAAATAGATTAATAAACCTATGACATTATTAATATTATAAACCAAAAGAAGTAATAAACCCAAGGGTTTAATATTATAAACCAAACTAATTGGTGAACTCAAGAGATTAATAAACCCAAAGGTTAAATATTAAAGACCTATGTGATCAATAGGGCCAAGTAGTCAATATTAAGAACATAAGAGATTAATAAACCATAAGGATTAATATTTTTAACTCAAAAACCTAAGAAATTAATAAACCCTAAGAATTAACATTTTTAACTGAAGAGATTTTAAGACCCAAGGGTGGGTTCATATTATAAATGAAAATAAATAATAAGCCCAAGGGTTTTATATTATAAACCCAAGGAATTAGTGAAGCCAAGCGATAAATAATAAAAACCTAAGAGATCAATAAGGTGAAGGGATTAATATGAAAATCAGAAGATATTAATAAAGCCTACAAATCAATATCTTAAATAAAAAGGTTTGATAAAATCTCATGATTATTAATATTATAAACTTAGGGGGGAAATATTAAACCGAAGAGATTAATATTATAAACCTAAAGTATATAAAAAAATTTAGATAAATATTATAAACCGTAACATAAACATGATTGAGCATGCTTAATTTAAACATTGAGACAATTGTTGTCACAATGCAACGTTGGATGAAGAATGAACATGGTTTGCCATGGTTTATTTTCATATTGATCCAATCTTTGTCACAATGTGAGATTCGACCATGGAAGAACTTGATGGACTACGACTAACTATGATTAACAATTATAACCCAAAGTTGATTTTCATATTGAGACAATGTTTTTCATAATGTGACATTGGACCATGTATTGATATTAAAGTGTACGACTAATATTTAACACCTAATATTACCAACCCAAAGAATTAGAAATCTCAAGGGATTAATAAACCTTAAGAATTAATATCTTAAACTCAAAACCTAAGGATTAATAATTTAAACTGGACATTAATAAACTGAATGGATTATTAATATTATAAACAAAAGAACTAATAAACCCAAGGGTTTAATATTATAAACCAAAGGAATTGGTGAACCCAAGGGATAAATATTAATATTATAAACCAATAAATTAATAAATCATAAGAATCAATATTTTAAACTCAAGAGATTAGTAAACCCTAAGAATTAATATTCTATACTTAATAGATTAATAAACTCAATGGGTTATTACTATTATAAACCAAAATAACTAATAAACCCCAAGTGTTTAATATTACAAACCAAAGGAATTGGTTAACCCAATGGATAAATATTAAATACCTAAGGGATAAATAATGCCAAGGAACCGATATTAAAATGCAAGAGATCAATAAAACCTAAGAATCAATATTATGAACCAAAATATTATAATCCGTGTTTTTATAAACTCTAATATTATAAACCCTAATCTTAAACCCAAATATTATAAACCCTAATATTAAACCCAAATATTATAAACTCAATATTAAACCCAAGGGATTATTAATATTATAAACTGAAAGAACTAATAAATGCAAGGGTTTAATATTATAAACCAACTTAATTGGTTAATGAAAGGATAAGTATAAAAAACCTACGGGATCAATAAGGCCAATGGATCAAACTTAAAAACAAAAAAAAATATTAATAAACCCTAAGAATAAAATTTTTAAACTCAAAAACCTAAAAAATTACTAAACTCTAATAATTAATATTTTAAATTAAATAGATTAATAAACCCAAGACATTATTAATATTATAAACCAAAAGAATTAATATTATTATTAATATAAATATTAATATTATAAACCAAGAAATTAATAAACCCTAATATTTAATATTTTAAAATCAAGAGATTATTAAACCTTAAGAATTAATATTTTAAACTCAAGAGATTAATAAACCGAGGGGTTTATTAATATTATAAACAAAAAGAACTAATAACCCCAAGGGTTTGATATTACAAACCAACGGAATTGGTGAACCCAGGGGATAAATATTAAAGACCTAAGGGATCAATAAGGCCAAGGGATCAATATTGAAAATAGAAGAGATAAATTAACCCTAAGTATTAATATTTTTAACTCAAAAACCTAAGAAATTAATAAACCCTAAAAATTAATATTTGTAACTCAAGAGATTTTAAGACCCAAGAGTGGCTTGATATTATAAACGAAAAGAGCTAATAAACCCAAATGTTTTATATTATGAACCAAAGGAATTGGTGAACCCAAGGCATAAATATTAAAAACCTAAGGGATCAATAAGGTGAAGGGATCAATATGAAAAACATAAGAGATTAATATTATAAACCTTAAGTATATAAAAACCTTTAGATAAATACAATAAAAAGTAAAATAAACATGGTTGAGCATGCTTGATTTAAACATTGAGATAATTTTTGTCACAATGCGACGTTGGTTGAAGAATGACCATGGTTGATTTTTATATTGTGACAATCTTTGTCACAATGTGACATTCGACCATGGAAGACCTTTATTGACTACGACTAACTATGTTTAACAATGGTAACCCATGGTTGATTTTCATATTGAGACAATGTTTTCAATAATGTGACATTTGACCATGCATTAATATTAAAGTGTACGACTAATATTTAACGCCTAGTATTACCAATCCAAAGAATTAAAAAACTCAAGGCATTAATAAACCATAATAATTAATATCTTACACTGGAAAGCTAAGAAATGAATAAACCCTAAGAATTAATAATTTAAACTCAATATATTAATAAACCAAAGGGATTATTAATATTATAAGCCAAAATAACTAATAAAGCCAAGCGTTTAATATTATAAACCAAAGGAATTGGTGAACCAAAGGGATAAATATTAATATTATAAATCAAGAAATTAATAAAGCATATGAATTAATATTTTAAACTCAATAGATTAATAAAATCTAAGAATTAATATTTTAAACTCAAGAGATTAATAAACCTAAGGGTTTATTAAAATTATAAACCAAAAGAACTAATTTATTACATGTATTTTGGGATATTACATATTGTAGATTTGTTTCTGTAAATTTGTTTCTGTACATGGATAGGTTATAGAAGGAATTCGAAATGGGTAGCATGGAGCTTTCAATACTCCGTGAACAACAATTTTTTTAAAGTAATAAAAAAAATAATAATAGATCAATCCAAGAGAGCAAGAATAATTTAATAAAATAATATTTTTTTCTTTATAGTAAACTATG
The DNA here is from genome assembly GCA_034641835.2 of Pinus albicaulis. Taxonomy (NCBI): domain Eukaryota; kingdom Viridiplantae; phylum Streptophyta; class Pinopsida; order Pinales; family Pinaceae; genus Pinus; species Pinus albicaulis. The sequence continues at coordinate 1,367,959,102 of CM076574.1, forward strand.
AGTGGGCATACAATTGAATGGCATGCATGTGAAACAGGAGTGGATGAAAAGTTTTTTTAAATCCACATTTCCCAAGTGGTTGAAAGAGGTATACGTTTTAGACTGCGAACAGTCAAAATTAATCCATGTTGCAATGCAATGTTTTATCAAGTTTTTTTTTTAATTTCATTTCTAACTAAGTAGCATACGTGGTTATCAACAACACGCATGGTAAATTTTTAATCATGTTTTGGAAAAAATTAATTTAAGTACGGTTTAAACATGGGATTAGATATGCAAGGAAGTTATCACTTTTAATTAGATTTGTGATGGAGTGGCAACCACGAGAATATACTGGCATCATCCAATTTACACCATCCGATGAAAAAGATTAATTACAAAAGTAATTAAAGTAGCAAGTTCCAACAAGGGGGATGCCTATGGGCATAATGATTACAAGGAAGCAAGGTGTTCTCAATGTGTTGTTGTAAGACATGTTTGTAAGTAAAAAATTTGAGAGTAAAATATGAAATAATGTTGATATATTATGTGAAGGAAGCTTTCTTTCCCTGCATTTGGCATAATATTTCCCCCTTTATTAATTATTTTTGTACTTTATTAATTAGATTCGAATAAGGATTCACTGTCCTAGTCATGGAGATGTACAAGGAGTGAGTGCAGTATATAAATTTTGGAATGTATTACCAAATCTAAATTGGCACCACTTAGCGAGAGTTTTATAAAGCACAAGCTGCAAGTTCGAATGTGTTGAAGGTGTTTATGTATGCAATGGAGCAAATCCGAGTTGATATAATACATGCAGTTGGTCTGAACCAAAGCACAACTAGCTACTACTGTAGATGAAAACATCGGTTATGTTAAGAGGAGAAAATTGGTGGAGCCATGTTTCAAAAGCCAAATCAAGAGTTTTATGGCCACTCAAGATTAAATATGGCCACTCGAGCTTTATGGCCAATCGAGATTAAAGAGTTAACATTGTTTATTGTTAGGGTTGTTACTCCATACCAACAAAGGAATGGAAGTTGCTAATGTGAGTCTTTATCGATCAACAAGTTAAACCCCCTTAACACATCGATGATTCACTGTCTAGCTATAATGCAATGTATATAGTTATAAAGTGAACATATCGAGTACGAAAGTCTCATCTTTATTAGAATGTGTAGACGTCTCTTTTCCAATGTGGGTAATATTCATTACAGATTATGAGCATGTTGATTATGGCATCCGCAAGCTGCAATGTTTAATCTCTCTTTCTGGAGGTCGTTTTCATTATGCGGAGGTGGCTTCACACTCTGGATTCTCCTACCATCAATGCAATGCAATGTTTTAATTCTAAGATAGCTGGTTGGTTGGCCACATGTACAGAGTGGGGGAGGAGTGGAGGAAACATGAAGCTTTGGGGGAGAGAACGAAGTTGTGCAAAGGTGATTGTCATTATACAGAGTGAGTTGTGCGAGTGCAAAGTACAAATGTGTGTGGAGATAGGAATAATGATAAATTAGGGAGACAAATGAAAAAATAGAGCATTCTCCAATAACTACAAAAGAATGATAACGCACTACATTAGTTAATTAATTAATTGCCTTGCTGCTATTAATATTTGAATATAGCTTCTTCTACTTCTAGTGAGAATAGCTTCTTTAATTTCATGTGGGCCTACATTATCCTTAGTTTCATAGTGGCTTCTATTCTCTTTGTTCTAGCTTTTCTACTTAAATTTAAATAAATTCCAATATCAATTTTTGAAATTTAATGCAATTTTGAATTCAAAACTTTAATTTTACCAACTATCAAACTTATTTAGTTTCTTCTAATGAATATAGCTTCTTTTATTTCAAATGGCTTTTTCAGGTTCATGTCATTATAGCTTTTTCTAGTTTCATCTAGGCCTTGTTTTCTAATGCCTTGTATTCACTTTACTACTACTTTTATTCACTTCAAATATCAAATTTTGAAATTTGTTTTTATTTTTCAATTCAAAAGTCTAATTATACCTAAATATCGAGTTTCAATTTTACTTAGTTTCAAATTTATTTTTATTTTTTTATTAATTTAAAATGATTTAATTTCTCATATTAATTTAAAATTATTTAATTTATCATATTTAATTGAGTTTTTTTTTTTAATATTTTTTTCAATAAAATTTCATATTTGAATTTTTTTTTAAATACTTTATTTGAATTTCTTTTTCAATTTTTATTTAAGGAAACTTTTACTTTAATTTTACTTACCATTAATATATATAAATTTACTATTAACTCCTATATTAATTTTAATATTTAGATTAGTTAATTATTATGTTTTAATTTCTAATCATTCCTTAATCTATTTAACTAATTCTTATTTAATAATTTTCAATTGTTTAATTTTTTTTATATAGATTATTTAATTTACAATTATGAATTTCGTCAAATGTAAATTTAAATTATCATTTTTACTTGAATCCCAATTTTTTTAATAATTAATTTTAATATTTTTTTACCATTTTTCGCCTTGACTTGTTTCTTTAAGGAACTCTAACTCAAAAGATATTTAGTTATTTTTCTCTTAAATAAAAAGTTTTCTTAATACTAGTTTCTTCACAAAATTTAGTCCTTCAACCTTAATTTATTTACAAAATTTTTAGTTTATGTGATGGTGAGTGAAATAACCATCAAAGGCATTACATAGAACTATCAAAAATCCATTACACAATTCTTTTCAAAAACAAATTCAACAACCATATACATTTCTTGTGCTTAAATGTTAAATAATCATAGATTTTAATAAATATTATAATAAGCCATTTTGCCAATTCAAAAACCCTAAGATATACATGAGTAGTGTGGAATTTGGTTAACCATAAATAAAAAATGGAACGTTGGCGTGTATTGATTGATACAGGGCTACTCAAACTATAAATTGAGGAGAAATTTTCTCCAAAGGGCATACTTTTGCATCAACTCATTGATGCGTGATAAACTTACTGCAAACACCATTCATACTCCATAAATATGCTGCAAGCACCGCTTTTTGTCTTTCTGCATCCATTTCTCATTGATACCGCATATTTGTCTAGTTCTGTTGAAGAAATTATAATGGGAAAGGAGAGAAGGCGATGGGAAAGTAGGAACAAAATGAAGAACGGTAAGAGGGGGAAGAAAATGTTGGAATTTACTCCCAACTGCAACCTAAAACAGAAGGACGAAAACATCAAGTTTTGATGTGAATTCAAAGGACACTGCAACGACAAATTTGTTTTAGTTTTTGCACTCAACCGTGCATTGAATTTTCTGTGTTTTAAACCCCTGGAACAACCGTTCTTCTTACATGGCAGTAGTCCTCTCTAGATTTGAAAATTGTGGTTTAACCATATGCAAACCCCGCCATTAAAAACCCTTGCACGTACCCACCATTACTCATATACACCAACCACAGTAACTCCCGTGCCATTCATCTGAATTTAAAACAATCCACGTCACACCAACGAGTAACCAATCAAAATCCTATCGGAAGTTTTGTTGCCGACGTCATCACGGCTTCGCGATCGTGCAATAGTGTGACCCCACCAGTGCCACCTCATTCCGCGTCGACCAATTGCGCACCATCACAAGTGTTTGAGGTCCAGTCACCCGATGCGACGATCGATGCGAAGACTCTTCACAAAATTTCTCCCCTTTGTTTATTGCATGGATTGATGGTGACATCATGCGGCACATGGTTTGATGCGATAAACATATCGTAATGTTTTGTAATGTTTTGCGTATGTTTTAAAACACCACCACAGCATAATTTTATTTTAAGCTTTAGACTTAGGTTTATAATTTTTTTTTTTATGCGCCCCGACATATTTCCATATAGTTTTAAAATTAGGATATTATTTCTATATATGTATTGTAAACATATATATGTTTACAATACATAAGACAGATAGTAGTGTATGTTGTGTATGCCGAGAGTAGAGTGTTGACTATGTGAGATAAATAGACTGTAAAGGAGCAGCAAATGAAAAAAAAAAATCGAGAACAAATTATTTTTTATTTGTATTAACCAAGTTTTTTTTAATGACAGACATTGTTTTAGCTTCCCACTATATGATTTGTTTTAATGCTCCATCTGGAAGCTGTGTTTGTGAAATATCTATGTTGACAGAGGAAATTTTATTCCTCACTATGTGTTAGGATTTCTTAGAAAATCCAACATGGTATCAGTGCTAGTCCAAGCTCTCAGTATTTGCTGAAGGAAGAAGAAAAATGTTGAAGCATTTCTCCATTAGAGTGAAGGTTTCAGCAAGTTAGTGAGAAAGTTTTATTTAAGATACACAGTCAAGCTTTGTGGTTTTGCACAGTAAGAATGGAAAGAACTAGCACAAGCATGAGTATGGGAAATACTCAACTTCCACAATTCAATGAGAAGGACTATGATTATTGGGCAATCAAAATGAGAGCCCTGTTTGCATCTCAATATTTATGGGAACTGATTGAAGATGGATTTGAAGAACCACCAGATGAACAAGCAGAGAAATATTTGCTGAAGATTAATAGAAATGACTCAAAAGCCGTCTTCTATCTCTATTAGGCAGTGCATGAAAGCATGTTTCCAAGAATTGCAGCAGCAAAGAAGTCCAAGGATGCACGGTATACCCTCCAGATAGCCTACCAAGGTATGGATAAAGTAAAGACAGCAAAGCTTCAAGTAATGAGAAGAGAGTTTGAAGTTATTTTCATGAAAGAGTTTGATAGCTTAGACTCATTCTTCACACTCTTTGTTGGGTTGGTTACCCAATGAGATCTCATGGAGAGACAATAGAATAAAGAAGAATAATGGAGAAACTATTGAGGGGCTTACCCTCAAGATTTGATGTGATAATAACAACCATTGACGAGACAAAGGATCTCTCAATGTTTATTTTTGGTGAGCTTCATGCATCATTGATGATACGTGAACAAAAACTAAATAGAATAGAAAACTACTCCTTGGAGCATGCCTTCAAGACCCAAATTTCCTTTGGAAGAGTAAGAATTCATGGAAGATCAAACTACCAAGGAAAACGTAGAGGCAGAATCCAGAATAGAGGAGGAAGAAACAACCTTGCAAGTACAAGTGGAAGGTGTAGCAACCAAAATCAGAACCAAAGCCAAGGCAGTGGCCAATAGGGTGGACAAAATCAAGCACTTGGACAAAGGTATAATAAATCCCAAGTCCAATGTTATTACTGTAAGAAGTATGGGAATTATGCCAATGAATTTAGAAAGAAACATAGTGACATGGGTAATAGACCCACTGCTAACTTTACTAAAGAGACTTTGAGTCAAGAGAATTTATTTTTAGCATGTAATATGGCTAAAGAGAAGAATGAAGATATATGGTTTCTAGATTCAAGATGTACCAACCATGTGACCGGAAACATCTCTATGTTTTCCATGTTAGATGAAAATGTCAAGTCTCAAGTAACATTAGGGACAGATAGTAAAGTCTCTGTCATAGGAAAAGGCAGAGTGAGTGTTATAAAAAATAAAGGAGAAAAGAAGAGCATATTTGATGTATACTATTTACCACGTATGAAATGTAATTTTTTAAGCACTGGACAACTCATTCAAAAGGGCTACAATGTATTATTTGAAGATGATGTGTGTACCATCATGGATGTACCAGCAAGAAAGCAATGTATTGCACAAGTGAAGATGACAATAAACATAATGTTTCCTCTCAATATGAGAGAAAATTTGATGAAAGGAGTTGCAATGACAACTGTAACTCAAGAGACTTACCAAAGAGAAGCAAAATATGAAAACTGGTTGTGGAATTTTAGATTTGGACATCTCATCTTTGGAGGTCTGAATTTATTGCACATAAAAGGAATGCTAAAGGGATTATCATTGATTGAGAAACAAGATAGTCTTTGTCAAGGCTACATCTTGGGCAAGCAACACAAAGAAAGTTTTCCATCAGGAAAGAGCATAAGGGAAAAAGCACCCTTAGAAATAGTCCATTCTGATTTGTGTGGACCAATGCAAACACCATCATTAGTAGGTTGCCACTATATGCTGACCTTTATTGATGATTACACGAGAAAAACATGGGTGTATCTCTTGAAGATGAAGAGTGAAGTATTTGAGAAGTTTTGCCACTTTAAAGCTCTTGTTGAGAATCAAGGTGGGTAGCACATAAAATTTCTCAGAACTAACAAAGGAGGAGAATATATATCCAAATAGTTTCTGCGTTTTTGCAAAGAAAATGGAATTCATAAGGAATTTACAGCAAGGTATACACCACAGCAAAATGGAGTTGCTGAAAGGAGAAACAGAGCCATCATGGACATGGTAATAAGTATGTTGAAGGCAAAACATCTTCCAAATGAGTATTGGGCTGAAGCTATACATTGTGTAGCATATGTTTTGAATAGATTCCCAACAAAGAGTGTGATGAACATAGTTCTGGAAGAAGCATGGAGTGGCATAAAACAATTTGTCGCCCAAATGAGAGTATTTGGATGTGTGGCTTATGCACACATTCTAGATCAACTAAGGAAGAAGTTGGACAATAAGAGGGAGAAGTGCGTATTTGTTGGTTACAGTGATGAACCAAAGGCATACAGATTGTATAACCGATCCACCAAGAATTTTATGATAAGAAGAGGTGTGTATTTTATGGAGGACGAAGCTTGGGATGGAAGCATTCAGAAAACAGTGAATGTAAAAACATATTTGTCTCAAGAGGATGATGAGGAAGAAATGTAAGGAAGAAAACCCTCATTAACATCACCATCTACACCAACACAAGGAAAACAAGGAACACCACAAGCAAGTATGAGAACAACCTTGAGAAGTGATGAAAGTGCTTCTCCAAACACATCACAAGGAGCTGATTTAAGTGCTTCAGCAAGCACAAGTTCAACAAGTGAAAGAAGAACCAGATTCAGAAGTTTAAATGAAATTTATGAGCAAGAGGAAACCAATGAAGGTATGAACTCTTTATTTTCATTATACTGTAATATAGAAGATCCTATTCATTTTTAAGCAGAAGTAAAAGATAAGAAATGGATAGAGGCAATGGATGAAGAAATTAACGCAATAGAGAAGAACAATACATGAGAATTAGTTGATCTCCAAAAAGGCAAGGAAGTGATTGGAGTAAAATGGGTTTACAAGACTAAAAGCAATGCTGAAGGTAATATTGAAAGGCACAAGGCTATACTTATTGTCAAATGCTACAAGTAGCAACAAGGTAGAGATTATGAAGAAAATTTTGCACCAGTTGCAAGAATGGAAATAGTAAGAGAAGTGATGTCCATAGCAGCACAACACAAGTGGAAAGTTTATCAAATGGATGTGAAATGGGCATTCCTAAACGGAGTATTGATGGAAGAGGTTTATGTTGAAAAACCTTTGGGCTATGTGAAAGAAGGCCAAGAGCACAACGTATGAAAATTGAAGAAATATTTATATGGGCTGAAACAAGCACCAAGAGCATGGTACAGTAGAATAGATGCATATCTACTGGAAAATGGGTTTGAAAAATGTGAAGGAGAACTCACATTATACATCAAAGAAAAGGATGGTAAGATGCTCATTGTTGTTTTATATGTTGATGATGTGATATTCATAGGTAAGGATGCTTGCCTCATTGAAAATTTTAAAACAGTCATGAAAGAAGAATCTGAGATGGCTGATATGGGATTGCTCAGATGCTTCTTAGGAATAGAAGTAGAGAAAAATGAAAATAAAATATTTATTTCTTAAGAAAAATATGTAAAAGAAGTTTTGGAAAGATTTAATGTGCATGATTCCAAGGCAACAATAACTCGTACAGTGATGGGATTGAAAATGAGCAAGGAAGACAACAACAAGGATGTAGATCCAAGTTTGTATAAGAGCATAGTTGGAAGCCATATGTATTTGACTCCAATTAGGCCAAATATTATGAATGATGTAAGTTTAATTTCCATATTTATGGAAATGCCGAAGGACACACATTGGCAAGCAACAAAAATAATTCTAAGGTATGTCAAAGGAACAAAGGGGCATGGTATTTTATACACCTCTTCAAAAAATTTTGAGTTAATTGGCTATGCTGATAGTGATTGGGTTGGTAGTATAGATAACAATAAAATTACCTGTGGATATGTTTTTCATTTGGGATGAAGAGCCATGTCATGGGCTTCTAAGAAACAACCAATTGTGGCTTTATCAACAACAGAGGTAGAGTATGTCAAGCAATATGGATGAGAAGAATGTTAAGAGATTTGTTCCATGAACAAGTAAAAGGCACAACAGTTTATTGTGATAATAGATCAGCAATAGCTTTATCCAATAATTCAGTGTTTCATAAAATAACAAAACACATTGATGTAAAGTATCATTATATCAGAGAATTGGTGAACAATGGAGAAGTTGTTCTGAAGCATTGCATAACACAATAATATTTTGCAGATATTTTAATAAAACCATTGGGGCAGAAAAGTTTTAATTATCTTAGAAAATGTTTGGGAATGCAAGATAGCAGTTTTTGTGATTAAGGGGGAGTGTTGGAAGTTACTCCCAACTGCAACCTGAAACAAAATGATGAAAACATTGATGATGATGATGATAAACCTATCCAACTATAGGTTGGAAGAAAGGAGAGAGGTGACTCAGTGCAAAAGAGTAGAGAAGCTCTAAGAGGTTCAAGGGAGTGGACCAAGAGATAATACTGAGGAAGAGATCAAGCTTAGAGAGGAATCTTGATAGATTATTTAGTAGCAGGTGAGAATTGCAGATCACCTAGATGAGCATGGATGAGCTCATCAGAGAAATAATCATGGAGGATCATAGAAAAGGTTCAGATAAATACCATGAAGGTAAGATGAGTAATGAAGAGCATGATATAAGTCTTGCAGTGATGAGAGCACAGATGGATATACTAATAGAATGGCTACAATGAAAAGAGAATGAAGACAAGAGACGTGGATGGAGAATGAGGAAACGAGTTAGATGGAAGCTATTGTAAAAGAAATGGAATGCCAAGTTGATAAACAAGTTTAGAGAACTTGAACAAATACATATTTATTTGTTGGATAAGGAGAGACTCAAAGGGATTGAGTCACAAAAAAGAGGATTTGCTAAAACCCAGAAAGTTCATTATGGAAGATTGGTGCTTGAAGCATCAAATGAGCTTGAAAGGTCTTGTTATTTTAAAGCTGATAGTTTTTTTTATGTATGTAGGTACAATACCAAATGAGGAGTTTTTTGCTATGAAGGAGAAGAAAACTATGACAGCTAATGACCATAGCAAAGATCCATAAAGAAATTATGAGAAAGAAGAAGTTCTTTTTGAGCCTGAAGGGCATTGAGATGATTTTTCTTCATTCCATGAAGTTGAGTTATCAACTCAATTAGAGAAGGAAATAGATATAAAGGATGGGGATGATGTGTAATGGGCTACTGATGCTTCTATTGAAGCTGCACAACAACGTATTAGAGAGAAATTGACTACTGCTACAAGTGAAATAGTCATGTTAGACAGCCATAAAGAATAAATTCAAAATCACCAAAGAAGTCTTTAGGCAAGAATGAAAAGGTTGATCTTGATAAGAAATATCAAGCTGAAAATGGTGATGAGGTATTTGAGAAGCCTGTGAAACAAGATTCTGAGGAGGAGATTGTTCTAAACAAATTGAACACATTGAGCATTCATGATGAGCTTGCCCTTATTTTCAAGAAGTGCTTGAAGACTCGATATTCTCTGAAACAATTACAATCTGACATAAAATATTCAAACGGCTCTCCATGGGAGAACATGAATGCCTATTTTCAAGCTCCGTTTTGGGGCGTTGGAAAAGGATTTGCAAGAGAGGCAGTTGTGAAGAAATTCTATCTATCTAGAGCTGTGCAAGACGAAAATTCTCAGTTGATGCTGCTTGGTGCTATTGAGACATTTTGTAACCATGCACACGCTAAAGTGGTCAAAGAAGTTTCTGTAGTTCTTAAAGTTTTATATGATGAGGACATCTTCAAGGAAGTCATGAGAGAAACTAGCATAAAAAATGGTATGAAAGATATAAGTATAGGACTTTTAAATTACATTGAAGAAATTAATATCTTCCATAATACTTAGATCGGTATGTCTGAAAGACATGAGTTTCAAATAAAGAAGGCTATAATTGATGAAATGAATAAAAAATACAAACAATACTACAAAAAAATGTAAATTGTAGTTTCATCATTTGAAACTATGACTGGGTTTGGGACTGCAAAGACATACACTTCCCTTTCTTTTGGATCTATCTCTAGGCACTTCCGATTATTGAGAGATGAAATTGTGGTTCAAATTTGTGTGTCTAGCAAAAGTTTGGATGAGCAAGATTCAAAGTCAGAGGAAGGATCTTAAAATAGCTAGGATAATGAAGATCAGAGAAATTGACGATAGGATAATGACATAGGATTTTGGAGGAAGCTTGTTCAGGAGTATTTAGCTCCGAGAACAATGAAGCGATGGTGCTTACCAAGCTACAGATCTTCTAAAATGAGCAGGAATGCACAAGGCCTGTTTCTGATAGATTATTGGTTCTACAACATATGTGGAATGCAGCCTCGGTGAGGATTCAAATATGGTATAGATTTCCTGCCGAGACTTTTCAAGATGAAATACGAAAATGGGCTTTTAGAGAAACGTTTTGACATAGTTGAAGAGAGTTACATGATTCCATAAGGAAAATGGGTATTAGAGCTTGCACACAAAATTCATAAGTCTATATTTCTGGAGCTAAGTATGGTGCGATATGGAAATTTGAGAGTCACATTCAATAGTTCTTTGAAGATATTATCCTGGGGATTTTGTGCTAGACCACATGATGAGATTATCCCCCTGAAGGACCAGGAGAAAAACAGAGTTTGGAATCGTGGAGGTAGAAATTCATTGAGACTTGTAGTTGTGACGTTACTACAGAAAAGTGGCAGACCTCATAGATGGGAGTCTATGATTTTTTTTTTCTACATTGGGAGTCTGATGCAAGAGCATCCTACTCATAAAATCATTGTGTATTTAAATTTATTATAGGAGTTTTGTATATTTTTAATAATTTGAGTGAGAAATAAGTGTGTGAGGTTTTAATTCTAAATAATTCTCAATTATGTGAGAATATCAGAGATGATTGACTTGTGTGGATCTCATAGAGATCTTATGCATTAGGAGATCTTAAGATAGGGAATTGTTTGAGTTAAAAGAGGAACTAGAAGGTTTTTAGGATATGGTTGAGTAGATTATGGATCTAAACCAGAAATGGTTGCAGAATCCTTTGTTGTATTTGTTGGTAAGCCTCAAAGGAGAGATAGAGTGTGTGTGAGAGTGATTAGTGATATAGAAGGCCATTCTTAAAGAAAATTAGGCCATGGTGACAAATTAATTAAATGAATATTGGGAGTATATGTATAGTTTGACAAATGGAATAAAATTTTGATTATGTTCATTGTCTCTGAAAAAATTTCCAATGGAATTCCTCTGTGTATGGGTGTTGATTGCTGAGTCATTGAATGTAGTTTTGCAAGTATTACACTGTGATATTTTGGATTTGTAAATACTGTCTATAAAATGGATCACAACAGATTTCTACGTGGAATGTTGGTGCATAAAATTAGATAAACAGCCTGAAGAGGAGGGTCTTTTCGAAGGACAAGTGGTACGGTGTGATAATTTATTAGTTCCAATAAAGAAATAATTGAAGGCTATTGTAAATTAAACATGCTACCAAGTGAGTTTAAACTCAAGTGAGCATCGAATCTGAAGTGAATTTCATAGAATATTCAGGAACAACTGAGAAAAAAAAATATGTAAAAAGAATGTGAAGTGGCAGAGCATTTATTTGTGAACACTAGAAAGTCTAGTATTCATGAAAATATGCGGGCTGTGGAATCATATATGATGGATTCATGTGCGCAACATGAGAATGTTGCTACAATCCAATGTGAACTTTTGTCTACCACGAGAGAGCAGAACCGAGTAGTTGATTGAAAGATGATGTAAAGGAAGACATTAGAAACTTGCAAGGAAATTACCTTAGAATGTATGGAAAGAAACAAAGACTAAATGCATTGAGTTTACTAGCTGCCTCGATCGGTGCCTCCCTACGTTCTTGTGCGTACTGTTCTAGATATACATCGAAGAAAGGTTCATAGAGAATTCAAACTTTACATGGAGAAGCGTGCAAAGTAGTTCCAATTTCCACCACTCATTGTGCCCCGGCAACCTAGGCGAAAATCGCAAGAAAAATCAAATTTCTGAAGTGCGCTACTACACTTTGCAAGCGTTGCACTTTTCCCAGGGATTAAGGTTTTGTCTAAATGGTTAGTTATTTATATTGAGATGACCTTCTTGTATTCGAATACATAGTTTACCATCAAATCTGGATGATTGAGTTCTGAATCTAGTAGTATATTGAAATGCCCCAAGTTATGTTTTGTTTGGAATTGATTGACTATATTCAAGCAAGCCTTTGAATGGAAGGAAATTGAGCTTGTACTTTCCATTCAATATATATGCTTGGGTTTTTGTTAAGGATTTGGAGTGAACTTAATTCTTGCTTTTGTAGCTTGTATTGAGAGAAAACTTTATTTACGAAACTCTCGCTCTTCCTTCTAGATTCAAGGCTCATCAAGACTGAATTCTTGTATACATTTCCGAGGAGTATAGATCATCTTTCAAATTTGATGTCGAGCCTACCCATCATGGTTATCGAAAATTTTAAATTCATGGACTCAAGCATAATTTTCTTTCAATTATGGAGATTGATGCGGCATGGCAATGTAGCTATAATTTTTTAAGGTTACCAATTGGGAAGTCATAGACCTACCTTGCCATCATTTTTTTATTTCTGCATGAGTGTTTTGAGTTTTACAATTGTGTTGAATTACACTTCTTTCATTTCTTTCCTTGCATGTTACGTATCAGCACAAATAGTGTAGACACCTTTGAAATAAAAATACCTAACCTTGTTAAGAATTAATGGTTTCAAAGAGTGATTAAATCATCTAAATAGGCTATGCATTAAAGTATTTTTTCATTTTCGATCACGTTGGTTATAGAAATTTGCTTTTCCGAGCACATTGGTTATAGAAATTGGTTTGTTGTTTAAGAAAGGCTTTAACATTTTATAAAATTTGATCCATAATTTTCCATGGATATTCCACTATATAGGTTTTCATGAGAGATATAATAATACTATATTAAAAATATGAATTTCTTACATTATTAAAATTCTATTAAATTTAAAGATTTTTTGTATTTTACTCGAATTAGTGCATGCATTGGAATGAAAATTATGCAGAAATAGAGAATGAAAAAATAAAATCTCACGTTCACACATAAAATAAAATATATTCTCTAGGAAACACTTTCGGAGGAAAAACCAGCTCGAAGGTCAGTTACCTCACTTTCTTTCTATGTCTAGAAATATGGCTGCAAGTAGAAAAATTATGGTATGTGGCTGGTAGGCAACTACAGTGAACAAATCCTCTCTATGTGCTCTACTTCCTATCTATCTTACCTATTTTTTCTCAACTATGGAATAAATTCTCTCAAATGAATGAAGTTCCTCCTCTGCCTAGAGGATCAGTTATAACACAACCCAATAACATACTAGTGGTTAAGTTTGACTACCTCAAATATTAATCTTAGTTACAATATAGAATCTTCTAGAGTTTTTTACGTTAAAATCATGTGACTAGCCTATTTTCCATCAATAATGGGGGTTGACATGGCATCCCCTCGAACCATCGTGGTGAAAATAGGAAGGTCAACTTTTGAGTCGCATAAATTTCGCATAGAGACTTCAACTAATGTGATTCTTGCGCTATTGGAAATGTGTTTGTGTGTGAATAACATGAGAAGGTGCATACTAAAGCTACAAATTTTTACCCCTAAGGTTTCCCTAATAAACATTCTTTGATGCCTCAAAACACTCTAGAAGGTTTCAAACCCTCTTTTTCCAAACTAGGTCCTACTAGTAAATATGATTCCCTAAGTTGATTTCTCCACTTTTTCCACTCCAAATGCATTAATATGGATGAAGATAAATATAATGATCCAATACGGATCAAAATTTTACCATTGTGACCACAACTTAGTTGTGAAATGTTACAGGATTCCTAATGACATTATTCAATATCCAATACAACCTCAATCAATTTAAGGAGTTGTAACCATAGAGGTTTTCTGAGCATAAGGATGAATTGGATACTTAGATACACCGCTAACCTTGGCGATTCCAAAAATAAATATATTTTAAAATCACTTTAGATATGAATCCTTTTGTAAACTACCTCTACATTGTTTTAAATATTGTGATGTATTTTTTTCTTGGTGTCTTAAATGTGTTGTAATTCTTGAGCTCATGTTGCTGCACAACTTCAAACCATATTTTTTTCTATATATATGGAAAATATTCATATGGTTCTGAGAGAAACTATTAACTATGTTAGGTCCCTATATTACTCCTATAGTCCCTTATTGTTGTTAGTGTAACCCCCTTATTTTTATTACTGTACCCCTATAACCCCCATATTGTTATTATTGTGCCCTTAAATTATTATTGTTAGGTCGGCTAGGATTACATCGTGGCCACATGGACTCCAATATATAGAAAGGAGGTTTTGTAATTTGAATCATCCAAGAATTGTTCATTTATCTAATGTATTCGAGGTTTCCCCCTCAAAGTGACTTATTTCTAAGGCGTTGATATCTCTTTTATTTTATTTTTGGAGCTGGTTTCACAACATTTGGTATTAGAGCTTTGGATTATAGGGTTTTGTTGCTTCAAACAGATCATCATGGAATTTTCGCTATAAATTTTTTTCTACGAAGGTTCAGAAGCTGAATTTTTTAGGGTTCGAAGCCGAAATCTTGAGGAACATCATCACAATATTTCAGAGCTTCATTCGAAATATTTGAGGAGATATGATTTGTGGAAGTTAGGTCTTTTTCAGGTTCCCTAATTTCATCTCAAAGAGGTGAACGTTGGAAAATCTTTATAATTCTCTCTGAGAATCGGATTGTGATTACGTAAAAAGTGTCTGGAATTAAACGGACTGTAGTTTCCTGTCTATAAATTTCAAAACGAAAGGAGCAGACAGTGACACATGGCAAGTCGTACAAGTTTGCTCTACTGAACCAGTCCATAATTACGTCACTGCGGGACATTGGACATAGCTTTGCCTTGAAGAATCCAAATCAAGTCAGACCTGTGGCATTTGAAAGAAGCTTCAGAGGACTACTACAGGACCAAATTTTAGATATTGAGGATCTTCAATTATAGGGATAATTCAATTTCAATATAGAGCTCTGCAAAAGCAAGTAAAAGGTGTGTATTTTTTTTTTCGAATTACATAAGTCTTGTTTGAGGAATCAATTTGAATTGATTCCAAGGGCATATTGTAGAATAGATACCAGTATTGGTTTCTAAAATGGTCCCTAAAAAGAATTCAACACCCATTAAGCCTTTATAAGGCTCTACTATGACTCATGAAGACGAAGAATGGGAACATGACATATCAAAATTACAAGAGCAAGTGCAACAAATTTCACTCTAGCAAAGAGCAACAAAAAATGAAATGGAAGTTTTGAATAAAGGTGTGGAAACTAAGATGGATGGTTTGAAGAAAGGTGTGGAATCTAAGATAGATGGCATGGAAGCTGGCATGGAATCTATGATGGAGGACATGGAAGAAAAAATGAAAGACAACATGGAAAACATGAAGAATGATCTAAAGGCGGACATGGAAGGTTTGACAAAGTTGATACAAGAAATGTTTCCTAATAGTGAAAAGATAGTAGAGGAAACTCATGATGAGAACAAAATAAATGTTAATCATGATTTCATAAACTCTAATGTTGGCGGGAAGAACCACCATATTCCAAAAATGGATATGAGGAAGTTTTGTGGAAAGGATCTTGTAACATGGATACTACATATGGAGCAATATTTTGATCTCCATAATGTGAAAAACACATAAAAGGTACGTATTGCAACTTTACATTTAGAAAAATATACATTTTTATGGTATCGATGGCTTTTCTCTCGTAAAAAAATTGTCACTTGGTCAATTTTTACGAAGGAAATGATAGCACATTATGAGGATACAAAGAGCAGCACCTTCTTTAGCCAATTGATAAATCTAAAACAAAAGGGTTTAGTGGGGGAGCACATTGAGGACTTCCAAAAATTGAATATAAGGGTGACTAATATTCCAGAGGAACACAAGATTGATCTCTTCATAGGTACTTTAAAGGATAACATGCAACATGAAGATCGCATTTTGGAACCTGATTCATTGGAGAAGGCATTCAGGTTGGCAAGAAAAATTGAATGTAAAATTATGGTGACAAGGAAGCCTACAACTCACTTCTATAAAGAAGGAAGTGTTGCCTAGATTTCGACAACCAACAAGGTTGACACCACAACAATTGGAAGAAAAAAGAGCAAAAGGGCTTTGCTACAGTTGTGATAGAAAATACACTAAAAGTCATAAGTGTGCTCAGAAGAAATTATTTTACATAGATTGTGAAGAAGAAGTAAATGAACAAGAATAGGATATACACCAGGAACCAACCCTAGAAGAGGAAGAAATGAGTCTGACCATATCATGTAATGCAATGGCAGGAATTACCACTCCTCAAACTCTCAAGATAGAAGGACGTATCAAGAAGAAAAAGGTAATAGTGTTGATTGATTCAGGTAATACCCATAATTTTATTCATTGTAAGGTAGCCAAGGAATTGAATTGTTTCCTATACCCAGCACAAGAATGTCAAGTGATGGTTGCAAATGGAGGAACTATAAATTGCTCTGGAAAATGCCATAATATCAAGCTAACCATGGGGGAATATGTGTTGACTAGTCCAATGCTTTCCATTCCTATGGGAGGTGCTGATGTTGTACTAGGAGTACAATAGTTACAATCTTTGGGGACGGTAGCTTTTAATTTTCAAGAACTTTTCTTGAAATTTTTTTCAGAAGGAAAGGAAGTCGAATTACGAGGTATTGAAGGGAAGCCAGGAAGGATAATAAGCTCTAATGTCATGACAAAGCTTCTAAATAAATAACAACGAGGCGTAATTGCACAATTATGCTCACTAGAAGTTTCGACATCAAAATCATCTATTTCTGCAGATCTCCAACAAGTCTTGGACAATCATTCCAAGGTGTTTGAAACTCCCAAAGGACTCCCACCTATTCGTGATCATGATCATGCTATTCATTTGATTCCAGGAAGTTTTCCTCCAAACATCAAGCCTTATAGATATCCTTACTTCCAAAAGAGCGAAATTGAACGTATGATTGCAGAAATGTTAGAGGCGGGTATAATTCAACCTAGTCAAAGTTATTTCTCTGCTCCTGTAGTATTGGTACACAAGAAGGATGAATCATGGCGAATGTGTCCGGATTATAGGGAGCTCAATAAGCTCACCATTAAAGACAAATTTCCCATTCCTGTGATTGATGAATTATTGGATGAATTACACAGAGCAATTTATTTTACCAAGTTGGATCTTCGTTCAGGATATCATCAAATTAGAATGAAGACTGAAGATATTCCAAAAACAACATTTCGAACTCATGAGGGTTATTATGAATTTTTGGTCATGCCTTTTGGCCTTACCAATGCACCTTCTACATTTCAAGGGTTGATGAATTCCATTTTCAAACCCTTCTTTAGAAAATTTGTGCTAGTATTTTTTGATGATATACTAATCTACAGCAGGTCTTGGAAGGATCATGTTGAACATGTTGACAGGGTGCTCAAACTATTGCAGGAGAGACAATTATATGCAAAAACATCCAAATGTTTCTTTGGAGTACAAGAGGTGGAATATATGGGTCATATTGTATCTCACGAGGGTGTTAAGGTAGACCCTAACAAAATTAAAGCCATTAAGGAATGGAAAGTCCCCACAACCATAAAGTAGTTGCGAGGATTTCTTGGATTAATAGGGTATTATCACAAGTTTGTTAAGAATTATGGGAGAATGGAAGCACCTCTAACAACATTATTGAAGAAAGATGCATTTTTATGGACTCCTGAAGCAACTAAGGCCTTTGAACATCTTAAAGAGGCAATGTGCCTAGCACCAGCCTTAGCTACACCAGACTTCACAAAAACCTTTATTTTGTAATGTGATGCCTTAGGAAATGGAATTGGTGCCATTTTAATGCAAGAAGGATGACCCATTGCTTTTGAAAGTCTTCCAATTAAAGGAAAGTATTTACAGAAACCTATTTATGAGAAGGAAATGTTAGCAATACTACATGCACTAAAGAAATGGTGAACTTACCTAATGGGAAGACACTTTAAGGTAAAAACTAATCATGATAGTCTCAAACACTTTTTGGAACAAAGACTATCTTCAGAAGAGCAGCAAAAATGGGTCACAAAGATGTTGCGTTATGACTTTGAAATAATCTACAAAAAAGGGAAGCTAAATGTTTTTGTAGATGAAATCTCAAGAAAGAATGAAGAGGTGGAAGCATTTCTTTGTGCCATTTCTATTATCCAACCAGATTGGACAACCGAAGCAAGAGATGAATGGAAGAAGGACGAAGAAGTGTGGACAGTCATTCAAAAGTTGCAGCAAGATCCTAGTACATCTGATACATTTAGTTGGAAAAATGATTCCTTATGGTACAAAGATCTCTTATGTCTTTTTAATAATTCCCAACTAAAACAAAATATTATTTTGGAATTGCACACTTCTCCTTTAGGAGGACACCCAGGATTTTTAAAAACTTACCACAGGGTGAAGAAAGATTTTTTTTGGGATGGACTTAAATCTGATATTCAAAAGTTTGTGGTAGAATGTTTGGTTTTCCAGTAGAATAAAGTTGAGACAATTAAGACCCCAAGTCTTCTACAACCTTTATCCATTCCAAGTAAATGTTGGGAGGAGATTTCAATGGATTTTATCACAGGTTTACCTAAGTCCGAAGGAAAGGGTGTCATCATGGTGGTAGTTGATAGGCTTACCAAGTATGCATACTTTTGTGCATTATCTCATCCATTTAAAGCAAGTATATTTGCTACTACATTTATGGACAAAATTCAAAAGCTACATGGAAACCCAAGGGTTATTGTGAGCGATAGAGATCCCATTTTTACTGGAAATTTTTGGACGAAGTTATTTTCTTGTTTGGGTACTCAATTAGCTCATAGCTCATCTTATCATCCTCAATCCGATGATCAAACTGAGATAGTAAATAAATGTTTGGAAGGATATCTTCGTTGTTTTATATCTGATAAAAAAACACAATGGGTCAAGTGGTTACCTCTCGCAGAATGGTGGTATAACACTTCCTTCCATACTGCAGCAAAAATGACCCCATTTATGGCACTTTATGGATATCATCCACCATCCATCACATCATATTTAAGAGAAAATTAAAAGGTTCAAGAAGTGGAAGATCACATCGAGCATCAACAAGAAGTTCTCCAACTCTTAAAGGATAACCTAAATTTTGCACAAAATCGAATGAAACAACAGGCAGATCCACATCACAGCGAGAGAAGTTTTGATGTAGGAGACTAGGTATTTTTACGGCTACAACCATACAAACAAATGTCCCTCAAGTAAGCTAAGAAGGATAATAAATTATCACCAAAGTACTATGGTCCTTACAAGGTGTTGCAAAAGATTGGTACTATGGCATACAAATTGGAGCTTCCTGCTTCTTCACGAGTGCATCCATTTTTCCATGCTTCATGCTTAAATAAGGTTATATGTGAAATCTTCCAGTTCAAACAATATTTCCAGAACTTGATGAGGAAGGAAAAATCATATTGGAACCTCAAGAAATCACAGAATCAAGAACTCGATAGCTACGGAATCGATCAAGTTCAGAGTATCTCGTCAGGTGGAAGGACTTACCCACCGAAAATTCTACATGGGAGGATGAGAATTTTATACAGAAGCACCCAAAGTTACTCAAGCATTGAGGAAAACATTTTTTTGAAGCAGAGGGGCATGTTAGGTCCCTATATTACTAGTATAGTCCCTTATTGTTATTAGTGTAACCCCCTTATTGTTATTATTGTACCCCTGTAACCCCCATATTGTTATTATTGTGCCCTTAAATTATTATTTTTAGGTCGGTTAGGATTACATTGTGGCCACATCGACTCCTATATATAGAAAGGAGGTTTTTTAATTTGAATCATCCAAGAATTTTTCATTTATGTAATGTGTTGGAGGTTGCCGCCTAGAAAGTGGCTTATTTCTAACGTGTTGATATCTCTTTTCTTCTATTTTTGGAGCTGGTTTCACAACAAACTGGGAGGTCCTTGTATGACCATACTCTGATAAAAATGTAATTGCAGGGTTCATTAAAAGAATTCACAAAAATCTTATTGTTGTTTTTCTAATATGAAATTAATTCCCACGAGAAAATCATACATGAAATAATCTTCGAGAAACTAGTTGGTCAGGCTCATGTTTTATTTATTTTTGGTATCAAGGAAAAATTAACCCATTTATATCCTTCCAAAAATATTGCGAAGAAGGAATTTAATATTTCTAAGAAGGAATTTAAAGAGATAGTGAGTTAAGAAATTTATAATTCAACCTTCTAGTGAGTTAATAAGGTGATAATACAAGCTTTCAATGATAACAAGCCAAATAATTCAACGATTTTCGATATAATTCCACTGTATCATTTTCAATTCCAATGTTAATATTCAATGCTTAAAAAGAAAATAAATATTTCAATGATTTAACATTTTCCAAATTCAGGGTGTAAATAAATATTTCACTGAGTTAATATTTCAATGATTTAACATTTTCTTAGATTTAGCGTGTAGTAAACACATGACTGGAAACATAGTGATGTTTTTCCAATCTAGATGAAAGTGTAAAATCTGAAGTGACATTGGGGACTGACAGCAAAGTCTCTGTCATGGGAAAAGGGAAAGTAGATGTTTTGACAAAGAAGGGAGAGAAGAAGTTCATGCTAGATGTCTATTACATCTTTGGTTTGAAAAGTAACCTTCTAAGCATTGGACAACTCATGAAAAAGGGATACAATGTGTTTTTTAAAGATGATGTTTGCACAATCATGGATAAATCTCCAAGTAGACAACTTATTTCAAAAGCTCATATGACAAGCAATAAAATGTTTCCTCTCAAGATGAGATTAGACTTGAAGGAAGGAGGTGTTGTAGGAGTTGTCACACAGGAAATCTTTCAAGAAGAAGTGAAAGATGAGACTTGGTTATGGCATTTGAGATTTGGTCATCTCAATTTTGGAGGTTTGAATTTGTTCTATAAGAAAGGCATGGTAAAGGGATTACCACTCATAGAGAAACCAAGTAGCCTATGTGAAGGTTTCATCTAGGTAAAACAACACAGGGAATCATTTCCAGTAGGAAAGTAAATAAGGGCAAAGGCACCTTTGGAGATTTTCCACTCCGATTTATGTGGAGCAATGCAAACACCATCATTTGGTGGCAGCCACTATATTCTGACATTCATAGATGATTACACAAGGAATACATGTGTCTATTTTCTAAAATAGAAAAGTGAAGTGTATGACCTCTTCCACCACTACAAAGCTCTTGTTGAGAAGCAAAGTGGACACTACATAAAATTATTGACAACTGAGAGAGGAGGAGAACATGTTTCCAAATACTTCCTACATTTTTGCAGGGAGCATGGAATTCACAAGAAGTTTACTTCAAGGTATACATCTCAGTAAAACGGTGTTGCAGAAAGAAAGAATAGGACCATCATGGAAATGGCAAGGAGCATGTTGAAGGCAAAGCATTTTTCAAATGATTATTGGGCAGAATTTGTCTCTTGTGCAACATATATCATAAAGAGATGTCCAACCAAAAGTGTTATGGGTAGAGTTGCAGAAGAAGAATGGAGTGGAACAAAGCAATTTGTCACTCACATGAGAGTGTTTGGATGTGTGGCATATGCACATATCCCAGATCAGTTAAGGAAGAAGTTGGAATAAGGGGGAGAAATATATATTTCTTGGGTACAGTGATGAATCCAAGGCTTACAAGCTCCATAATCCATCAACCAATAAAGTAATAATAAGCAAAGTTGTTTAGTTCATAGAAGAAGAAGCATGGGATGGAAGGTTAGAGAATATAGTAAATGTGAAGACATGTATGTCTAATGAAGAGAAAGAGGAAAGGATGGTAGCAAGTAACTCCTCAACGGTGGCTCCTCCTCCACCTACACAACCTCAACAAAGCACACCACAAGAAAGAAATAGGAAAACACTGCACAACCATGGAAGTGCATATCCAAGCACACCACAAGGATCAAAAACTTCCTCAGGTTTAAGTGCAACTCCAAGCACATCTTCAGCAAATATAAGAAGACCAAAATTCATAAATCTAAGTGAAATTTATGAAGAAGAAGCTGAGAGTAGTGCTGGTCTGAATTATTTATTTGCACTATATTTCCATGTAGATGACCCAATCCACTTTAAAGATGCAGTCAAAGAAGAGAATTGGATCGAGGAAATGAATAAAGAGATAGTAGCAATAGAAAGAAATTACAAATATGATTTAGTGGAAATCCCATAAGGAAAAGAAGTTATTGGAGTCAAATGGGTCTACAATACCAAGATAAACATTGAAGACAAGATAGAAAGGCACAAAGCAAGGCTAGTTGTCAAAGGCTACAAGCAACAGCAAAGAAGAGACTATGAGGAAACCTTCGAACAAGTTGCACGGATGGAGATAGTGTGTACAATGTTATCTATAGTAGCACAACAAAAATGGAAAGTTTATCAAATGGATGTGAAGTCAACATTCTTGAATGGAGTGTTGAAAGAGGAAGTGTATGTTGAACAACCTCCTAGCTATGAAATAGAAGGCCAAGAACACTAGGTGTGTAAGTTACGGAAAACTCTTGATGAGCTGAAGAAAGCACCATGTGCATGGTACAGCAGGATTGATGCTTACCTAATGGACAATTGGTTTGACAAGTGTGATGGTGAACCCACATTCTACCTCAAAGAAAATGACGGTAAAATTCTTGTTGTTGTTTTGTATGTAGATGATTTGATTTTTACAGGAAGTGATGTTTTTCTCATTGCTGATTTCAAAACAGTCATGAAAAGTGAGTTTGAAATGACTAACTTGGGATTGTTAAGATACTTTTTGGAAATAGAAGTGAAGCAAATAGAAAAGGGAATTTTTATCTCCCAAGAAAAGTATGTTGCGGAGATTTTAAAAAGGTTAAATATGCAAAACAACAAGCCATCGTTAACTCCAACTGTCATGGGGTTGAAGTTGAGCAAGGATGATTGCAGCAAGAATGTCAATCCGACATTGTGCAAAAGCATGGTTGGCATTCTAATTTATTTGACTGCAACTAGGCCTGATATAATGTATGTAGTAAGTTTTATATCCAGATTCATGGAGACTCCCAAGGAGACACATTAGCAAGGAGCCAAAATGATTTTAAAGTATGTCAATGGGACGAAGGAGTATGGTGTTCTATACTCCGCAATTGATGATTTTAAGCTCATTGGTTACACTAACAGTGATTGGGCTGGAAGTGTTCATGACAGATAGAGCACATCACATTATGTTTTTCATTTGGGATCAGGAGCCATTTCATGGGCTTCGAAGAAGTAGCTAATAGTTTCATTATCAACAACATAAGATGAATATGTAGCAGCAACAATAGTAACATGTCAAGAAGTTTTAAAGAGAAGGATGATGAGGGATTTATGCCATGAACAAGACAAAGGAACCACAATTTTCTATGATAACAGTTCAGCAATTTCATTGTCAAAGAATTTTGTTTTCCACAAGAGAACAAAAAATATTGATGCCAAATACAATTTCATAAGGGAAATAGTTAACAATGGTGAAATTGTGTTGCAGCATTACAGGTCAGAGGAACAATTTGCAGATATCCTCTCTAAGCCATTAGGATAGAAAAGTTTTTTTTATCTCATAAAATGTTTGGGAATGGTTAATGGCAGCAATTGTGATTAAAGGGGAGTTCTGGAAATACTCCCAACCACTGCCATGAATAGGCTCATAGCAAACCACACTTAAATTGAATGTTTGTTGCAGGGAAAGACAAAGCACAAGATTCAAATCCGCGGGCGTTTATTCTACTGCACATAATTTCGATAAAATATCAGAAAATAGAGTACCTAAGCCATTTACTCTACGTTATTTCCTTCTGCTGTATTTACCTACCTTTTGCCTGCACTTCACACCTCGCATGTTTTTACCTTTTCTTCTTAAGACTTCACCGAAACATAAAAATTTTCCTATGCGATTTGGTGGGACCCATCCAACCTTAATACATTACCAAATGTGCATGAAAGTCTTTGTATTTTTCTTTTTCCTTACCTTTCACTTTTTTGCACTTCCGAGCATTTTCCACATCACATTTTGCACTTCGCACAATTTAAGATTTACCTTTTAAGCGCGTGCAAGTTATTTGTTTTAAGTTGCGATGTGATTGCATATCCCACATTGCACGTCGCAAAGCTCACGAGGACAACGCCCACAACTTTAAAGTTTTAAGTTGTAATGCGATGCGATCGCATAATTCACATCGTAAAGCTCAAGTGGATAGCACCCACAAGTTATCTGTTTTAAGTTGTGATGCGATAGTGCCATCGCACATTGCAATCGCAAGAATTTAAGTTTTCTGTTATTGCGACAAGTTAAGTTTTGCGCCATGTGAAATGAGATGAGGGCACAGACGCGATGTGGTTTCATAGTCGGAACCCATAGAATTTCAAGTCCGGCATTATGTGTTTTGTACATCGTTTCGTGAAGAAATAGTAGAACAAATCAGAAGGTCAATTAGCATTAAATTTTCAGCTCCACCATTTTTGTATTAAGTAGACTGTTCTTCATATGTTATGTAAGAGAGTTGAAGCGTGCTCAAGAAGATGAAAGAAATAGAAAGCTTCTCTCTGGTTTTGTCTCTCTATCCGTGGCTCTGTAATTTTTTTGGCAAAAACTGTGTTGTCATTGATTTTAATTTAATTTCTGCATCTTTGTGTAAAGTGGTTATTGTGGGAACAACATTTTCCTGTTTTCTTTTGAACTTTTCTGTTTCGTGTATGTTCCAACATGTCATCAAAACGTACCAAAATTTTTAACATTTATTAATTCATTTTGTACTTTATTAATTAGCTTCAGATAAGGATTCATTGTCCTAGTCATGGAGATGTAAACGTACTGAGTGAAAAATATAAATTTTTGGAATGTATTACAAAATCTAAATTGGTACCACTTAGCGAGAGTTTTACAAACCACAAGCTACAAGCTCGAAGGTGTGGAAGGTGTTTATGTATGCAATGGAGCAAATCTGAGGTTGAAGCCTTTTGTTGGCCATCATCTTTTCTATGGAGATAGTATGATACATGCACTTGGTTTGAACCAAAGCACAACTAGCTACTATTGTAGATACACTTGAAAACATCGTTTATGTTAAGAGGAGAATATTGGTAGAGCCTTGTTTCCAAAGCCAAATCAAGAGCTTTATGGCCACTCGAGATTAAATATGTTAACATTGGTTATTTTTAGGGTTGTTACATGATTCCAACAATGGATTGGGAGTTGCTAATGCGGGTCTTTATCGATCCACGACAAGTTAAACATGCTTAGCACATCGATGATTTACTGACTAGCTCTAATACAATGTTTACTATCTCTTTGTGGAGGTCGTTCTCATTATGTGGAGGTGGATTAACACTCTGAACTCTCCTTTGATCCCTGCAATGTAATTTCTTGCAATGTTATAGTTCTAAGACAGATTTTTGGTTGGCAACATGTGCAGAGTGGGGAGGAGTGGAGTAAGCATTAAGGTGATAAGGAACTTGTGCAAATGTGGTTGTCATTATACATAGTGATTTGTGCAGAGTGCAAAGTAGATGTTTTTGGTTTTCATTATACTTAGTGAGTTGTGCAGAGTGAAAATTAGATGTGTGAAAGTAGTAATAATGATAGATTGGGGATACAGTTAAAAAAATAGAGCATTCTCTAATAACTACAAAAGATTGATAATGTAGGAATTTACAGGGTAAGTTCCGTAGATCAAGAACCAAAGGTCACCGCTCACAAATAGATCACAAATCAGTACACCTGTATAATCACGTGGTTAAAACCCTCAAAGAGGGAAACGGCCCACGCCTTGAGCCAACACGACCACTTCAGGGAATTTATTAATATAAAAGGAAAGTTACATATGTTTCGCTCATAAACGGTTTTCAGAAAAATGACCCTCCATGCTCTTTAAATAGAGATCATGGACCAATCAGGTGTTAATTCATGGATCAAGTGCCGTTAATACCGAGGTGAGAGATAACCATCTGATCACTACAAATCGTGACTGTTGAATTATAAGT
Organism: Pinus albicaulis; assembly: GCA_034641835.2. Classification (NCBI taxonomy): domain Eukaryota; kingdom Viridiplantae; phylum Streptophyta; class Pinopsida; order Pinales; family Pinaceae; genus Pinus; species Pinus albicaulis. The sequence continues at coordinate 1,367,985,443 of CM076574.1, forward strand.
TACAAATGTACATGGTAAAAAAATACACTTTACCTAACTCTACACTAGACTAAGTTATCCTTAACTATTTCCTATGTGTCAGAATATCCTAACACCCCCCTTTAAGAACAACTTGGGATAGGATTGAAGGATTTACAAAGGTGACACAAAAGGAGCCTATTTCCTATGTGTTGAAATATCCTAACATCCCCCCTTAAGAACAAATTGGGATAGGATTGAAGGATTTACAAAAGTGCCACAATAGGAGAAGGAAGGAGGTATTAGAGCCTATCCCCCCTTAATGATAACTTTCTTGAACTCCAAGCATGGATTGAAGTTTGGTAAACTTCACTTCTGTGAAAGCCTTTGTAAAGATATCGGCTACCTGATCATTGGTTGGACGGTACTACACTTCAAGAACACAATCATGAATGAGATTTCTGATGAAGTGTATGTGGAGTTCAATGTGTTTCATACGTTGATGTTGAATTGGATCTTTACATAGCTGAATGCAACTCTGATTATCACACCAAAGTGTAGTTGGATGTTGTTGATGGAGACCAAATTCAGACAGGATCTGACGAAGCCACATGGCTTCCTTGTTGGCTTCAACTGCACCATGATACTCTACTTCTACTGAAGAAAGGGAGATGGCACTTTGTTTCTTACAAGACCAAGTAATAGGTCCTGAACCAAGAGTGAATACATATCCTGTGGTGGACTTACGATCATCAGGGTCACCAGCCCAATCAGAATCAGTGAAACCAATCAACAAGGGAGATGCTCCTGCACTATAATGAATCCTGAACTGAAATGTACCTCGAATATATCGAAGTATTATTTTAGCTGCTTTCCAGTGACTTTCATGAGGTTGTTGGATAAACTGAGCAACAAGACCAACGGTAAAGGAAAGTTCAAGATGGGTATGGGTTAGATATAAAATTTTACCAACAATTTGATGGTATAAAGTAGCATCAACTTAGGGATAGTATAGTTGACTAAAAGCTTGACTCTAGACTAAAAGGGAGAAGGGGAAAGCTTACAGTCTTCCATGTGAAAGTGGTGTAGAGGATCACAGGCATACTTGGACTAAGAGAGGGTAATGCCTTCCTTGGATTACAAGACTTGAAGACCAAGGAAATAATGCAAGTGTCCTAAGTATGTCATTTCAAACTTCTTTTTGAGGCTAGACTTCACATGGTTTATATGGTCTGGATCACTACCAGTAAGGATAATATCATCAACATAAAGAACAAGGATGGTGAAGGAATTACCCACTTTCTTGGTGTAGATAGTGTTGTCAGAATGACACCTAGAAAATCCATTATCTAAGAGAAATCTATCAATTTTGGCATACCAAGCCCAAGGAGCTTGTTTGAGACCATAGAGAGACTTCCTAAGGCGACAAACAAGGCTGGAGTCTTTTGGGATAAAGCTAGGAAGTTGTTCCATGTAGATTTCTTCATGCAAATCTCCATGTAAGAAGGTGGATTTAACATCCATATGATGGACTTCCCATTTAAAGGAGGTAGCAAGGGAAAGAACAAGGCGGATAGAATTCATTTTGGAAACAGGGGAGAAGGTTTCAGTATAGTCAATGGCTTCAACTTGTGAAAAACCTTTAGTAACAAGACGAGCTTTATGTCGATCCACTTTTCCATCTGATCCAAACTTTTTTTTGTAAACCCATCTACATCTAACAAGTTTTCTTCCTTTTGGAAGAGGAACAAGATCCCAAGTATTGTTTGCCAATAAGGAATGATACTCTTCATTCATAACTTCATCCCAATTTGGATGACGGGAGGATTCTTCAAAGGTTTCTGGATCGATTTTTTCTGGAACTTGAGCCAATAAGGAAGAAGCTCTTTCGAACTAAGAACATGTACGTCGCCGTTTGTCAGGGTCACCTGCAAGAGAACCTGCTGCATCTTGAGTAGAGTGGACCCATCCTGGAAGTGGTGGAGTATGAGGAAAAAATTCACGAGTTGGAGGAGGATTTCCATCCTCGCTGTCATCATTTGAACTTGAAGGAATGATATTAAAAATAGAAGAGAGATAGAGAGAGGTGGCACATATGCCGAATCAGGCTCGCAGGCCAAAGGTGGCACACCCGTCGAACTAGGCTTGCAGGCCGATATATTTTCATCAAACTTTACATCTCTTCGAATGATTATAGTTTTGGATTTTGGTTGAAGAAGTCTATATCCTTTGACATCTTCAGAATATCCAACAAAAATAAAATTTTCACTCTTAGGTTCTAAGGCTGTATGTTTCACATCTGGAATATGGGCCCAAGCATCACCTCCAAAAACACGAAAGTGACTTACATCTGGTTTGATGGAGCTCCAAGCTTCTTCTGGAGTTATATTCTTTAAAACCTTAGTAGGAGTGCAATTTACTGTGTAATTTTCACAGTTAATGGCTTCTGCCCAAAAATTGAGACCAAGTCCTTTAGATTGAAGCATACAATTAGCCATTTCTTTTAAGGTGCGATTATTCCTTTCAGATACACCATTTTTTTGTGGATTATATGGAACAATATGTTTCAATTGAATGTCATGCTCAATGTAGAAGTTGATAAATTTTTTGTTAACATATTCTCCTCCATTGTCTGATATTAACTTCAGAATTTGATGTCCAGATTGTTTCTCAACAAAGGCCTTAAAGGCCAAGAACATGTTAAAATCTTCACTCTTGATTTTTAAGAAATATACCCAAGTGCGTATGGAAAAATCATCAATGAAAGTTAAGAAGTACTTGCAACTAGAGAAAGAAACAACAGGAAGTGGACCACATAAATCACTATGCACAAGCTGCAAAGGGGCTGAAGCATTCCAAGAGGAACGTTTGTCAAAACTATCCCTATGACGTTTTCAGAGTACACATCTAGAGCAAACACCATCCCGACAAGATACCATAGCAAGGCTTGTCGCCATATTTTCCTTACATAGAGTTTGAAGAGAGCGATAGTTTAAGTGACCAAATCACTCATGCCAAAGTTTGCTCACATCACCATTATGAGCAACAAAAACAGAGGGAAGAGATGATGACCCAAAGTTGTCAAACTTATATAACCTTGTGGAATCATCAGCAATGCCAGTAGCTAAAATATGTTTAGGATCTTTGAGGTCCTTGATTACAACATCATGAGGTGAGAATTCTACTATTTTCCCTTCACCTAAATGAGTTATCTCATAAACAGATAGAAGGTTGCATGACAAGGTAGGAACACATAGTGCATCATTAAGCTGACCATTATCTAGATGAATGGTTTGAGATCCTACAACACTAAGAGATCTATCATCACCAACATAAATATGTTTGGTGTTACAATCATTCAAAGAAGAAAACATGGATTTATTTTTAGCCATGTTGTAAGAAGCTCTAGTATCAATGAGCCACTCATGAGAAGGAGAAGAAGAAGATACATTTAATGAATAACCAGATCTTAATGCTTGAAAACCAAAAGCAGAAAGTGCCATGCCTGAACATTAAGGTGAAGTGTGTTCCAAATTGATGTTCTGCTTCTTCATTGTAGCTTCTAAGGCTTCCATCTTCTTAAAACATTTGGACTCTATATGGCCATCCCAATTGCAAAAGTTGCAATGTCTATCTATATTCTTCCCTTTGTTTTGATTTGCCTTATTATTTTGGTGATTTCATTTTTCATTTTGTGGCTTAAATTGCTTAGGGCCCTTGTTTAGTTTAGGACAATATTTTTTAGGATACTGCTTCTTGGGATTCTTTTGATATGGTTTCTTTTGGGTTGCTAAGGCTTTCTTAGAAGCGTTTCTAGCAGTGATAAGACCAAGGTGTAAAAATTTTTCTTGTTCTCTTATCAAAGAATCACAAAAGGCATCAAAAGAGGGATTCTTGTAGGTGGTTTCTGAAGAAATGATGGCTTCTCTGGTGGAATGGAAGGCGGAAACAAATACAGAGTATGTAGGACCAAGATTAGCAAGAATGCAGTATATGAGGCTACCATCTTCCTTTTTGACCTTACACCCTTCTAAAAGAAGTCTAAGGGTCTTGAATTTGGACAAAAAGTCTTCAATAGACAAGAAATTATTAGGGTTCAAAGTAACCAACTCGTTTTCAAGCTGGTGGACCTTGATTTGATTTTGAATGCCAAAAAAATTATTTAGCTATTCTAGGGCTTTATCGGGAGTGTCAATGTCAAGGATGTGAAATAAAATATCTTGAGCAATGACATTCCTACCAACCCTCATGCTTGATCTTGTCTATTTTCCCATTTAGAAAATTTATCATCATTGGAAGGTTTAGTTTCTTGTCATGTGGCTATTCTATAAATCCCTTTACTTCTAAGTATATCTACCATGTGAGGTAGCCATTGGAAATAATTGGTGTTGTTAAGAATAATCAGACATGCACTTTCCATTTAAAAAAAAAAAAAAAAATGAAGCTAAGAAAATCTGAAAATAACTACTCCAATGGAAATATCTCGAAAAATTAGGCCGTTTCAAAAAAAAGGGCTTGAAAAACAGCTTCTAGATGAAGAAGTTATGCCTTTTGAAAAATCTGAGTTGTAGATGTCGAAGAGTTACGGGAACAAGATGAAGTGCGTTTTTTTTTTTTTTTTTAATTCCGCCCTTTTGAACAAAAAAATTTTACAAAAAAACTTGAGAATGAGACTTGAACCCAAGACCCCTATTCTCATAAACTAACCCCTCACCAAGTGAGATAGTAAAAAGATCATGTTATTTTAGAAAGGAGGAAAGAGGGATTATTATTATTATTATTATTATTATTATTATTATTATTATTATTATTATTATTATTATTATTATTATTGCTCTTCAATGTGCATGCTTCCTGCACAAAAAAACACAAAAAATAAGAAAAGAAAAAACGAAATGCAAAGTCTTACGGCAGAATGTTATATTCTTGGTTATCCTTACCGACAACTATCACTTTTTTCACTATTTCTGATTTCCCAAGATCGCACAAAGACACGAGGAAAGAGAATACATAGCGAAAAAAAAAAAAAACCCCTTTTTCCTGTTTTGGATTTGCTGAGATCGCACATAGTGCAGAACAAAGAACATACACAGAGAAGAGGGTATAGATCCAGCGAATAAATAAAACCTTAATACAGGAAAAAAACCAAAATAAGCATAACTATTAACAAATATAAGTGCAAAATAGATGCTTTATACCTCCAGATCTAAAATGACATAACTTGGGCAGCCGGAAACCTTTTCGCATGAAACGGAAGGCATTCCTCACTATAACAGACAGTCCAAACACAACCGAGCAGTTCTCCAAGCCCAAAAATGTTCAGAAATAGTAGATCTACAAAACAACATTCACATGCAGTCAAACCGGCTTCAGATTTTGATCAACAATGGATGTGGCCCTCAAAATAGCTCTGATACCATGTAGGAATTTTACAGGATAAGTTACGTAGATCAAGAACCAAAGGTCATCACTCACAAACAGATCACAAATCAGTACACCAGTATAATCACGTGGTTAAAACCCTCAAAGAGGGAAACAGTCCACGCCCTGAGCCAACACAACCACTTCAGCGAATTTATTAATATAAAAGAAAAGTTACATATGTTTCTCTCATAAACGGTTTTCGGACAAATGACCCTCATGCTCTTTAAATAGAGATCATGGACCAATCGGGTGTTAAGCCACGGATCAAGTGCCGTTAATACCGAGGTGAGAGATAATCGTCGGATCACTACAAATCATGACCGTCGGATTATAAGTTACAAATGTACATGGTAAAGAAACACACTTTACCTAACTCTACACTAGACTAAGTTATTCTTAACTATTTCCTATGTGTGATAACACATTACATTAATCAATTAATTGCCTTGCATATAGCTTCTTCTACTTCTAGTAAAAATAGCTTCCTCAATTTCATATAGGCCTACATTATCCTTAGTTTTCTAATGGTTTGTATTATCTTTGTTCTAGCGTGTCTACGTAAATTTAAATGAATTCCAATTTCAATTTTTGAAATTTGTAATTTTAAATTCAAAACTCTAATTATACCCAAAATATCAAACTTATAAATTTCTTCGAGTGAATATAGCTTCTTCTACTTCTCTAGAAAATAGCGTTTTGAGTTTCATGTGAATATAGCTATTTTTTGTTTCATCTTAGCCTAGTTTTCTAGTGACTTATATTCTCTTTATTCTGGCTTAAATGATTTCAAATATCAAATTTAGAAATTTTCTCTTATTTTTCAATTCAAAAATCTAATATATCTAAATATCAATTTTCAATTTTATCTCTTTTTATGTTAATTTAAAATAATTTAATTTCTCATATCTAATTGAGTTTTTTTTTTTTTTAATTTTCAATAACAATGTGTTAATTTCACTTTTTCTTATTTTATTTAATTACAAATTTTATAAATTTTATTTCTATTATAAATTTAAAATTTCTGTTATAATAATTTTTCATATTTGTTTTTTCTTAATATTTTATTTGAATTTCTTGTTATTTTTTATTTAAAGAACTTTTACTTTAATTTTTATTTACCATTAATAAATATTAGTTTTTTATTAATTTTTATTTTTATATTGGTTAATTATTAAGTTTTATTTTTCAATTATTCCTTAATTTATTTGAGTAATTCTTATTTTATAATTTTGAGTGGTTTAATTCTTTTTTATAGATTATTTTATTTATAATTGTAAATTTGGTGAAATGTAAATGTAAATTTAAATCATAATTTTTAGTTAAATCTCAATTTGCTTAATCATTAATTTTAGTATTTTTTTATCATTTTAACTTTCACTTCTTTATTTTCCTTAAAAAATATTTGGTTATATTTTTCTTAATTAAATGATTTCTAATCTTTAATTTTTTCTTAAAATTTGGTTGTTAGTTTATTTACAAAGATTAGTTGGAGCTTCCTTTTATCTATTTAAAATAGTTGATTGATCAGATTTTTCATCTTGTCTTGATGATGAACAAGTTGCACAAGATGCATTTTTTTTCGAAATTATATTGATGTGATTATCACCTAACAATTTTATATACATTCACTAAATTCTTTAATATATGATAATGAGTAGAATAACCATCCTAAACTTATGCTAAACATTTGAAGTGTTCTAAATAAGTCTCACAATATATACTTTGATGTGATTATCACCTAAAATTTTTATATACATTCACTAAATTCTTTAATCTGTAATGATGAAAATAACCATCTTAAACTCTTCTTAAATATTTAAACTGATCAAAAATCCAATACACAATTCTTTTCAGAAAATCAAAAAGCACATGCGTTTAAATGTTCAGTGTTAAATAATCATAGATTTTAATAAATATTATAATAAGCCATCATGTCAATTCAAAAAAACCTAAGATATAGTTTAGAAGCGTCGTGTGAAATTTCGTTAACCCTAAATAAAAAATGGAACGTCGATTGGTACGCCCTACTCAAAATATAAATTGAGGATAAATACTCATTTATGCGCGATAAACTTACTGCAAACACCATTCATACTCCATAAATTTGCTGCAAGCACCATCATTTTGCTTTCCGCATCCATTGCTCATTGATATAAGCGTATTTGTCGAGTTCGGCTGAAGAAATTATAATGGGAAAGGAGAGAAGGCCAAGGGAAAGCAGAAACAAGACGAAGAAAATTGAAGTTGCAGATGAGGTATACGCATCTGAGTGGTGGAAGGAATTAACAGATGAGGTATCCACCGAGGTATCCACAGATGAGGAATTAACAGATGAGGTATCCACGTCTGAGTGGTGGAAGAAATTACCACGTCATTGGTGGAAAAAATTGGGGGACCATTTGCAAATGGAGATATTGGGGAGGCTGCCACCGGAAGACGTGGGGAGATATAGCAATGTGTGCAAGAAATGGAAGAGTGTTCTGTCATCCAAGTACTTCATAAGTCACACATGGCCGAATGCGAGTAACCACAAGAACCCTTGGCTGCTTCTCTACGAATTCTCCCTCAATTTGCCGTGTTTGGCGTTCTGCTTCTACACAAACACTTGGAAGGTCTGCGCCTTCTCGTTTTCTTACATGAAAGAGCGGGGATTAGAACGTTATCCATTCAGTTGCGAAGGATCGGTGTTAGGGTTAGTGTTGGTCACTACTGGTAAGTGGGAGAGCAAGGCCTGGTTGTGCAATCCTTATACTAAAACGTGCGTGAAGCTTCCTCCCTTGTCAGCGATAAGATGGGTCGAATTCAGATGCATCGTGGAAGATAAAAGTAACAAGAGTGCTTGGAAAGTTATCGTTGTTGGCTCAAAAGATCATGCAGGACTGTTTGGAGATCCATACACAGTGGCAATGTACGATCACTCTCAAAATACATGGAAGATTTTGGGACAGTTTGCGGAGTTGAATCGTTTTATAGTTGGGATGGTTTCCGTAGACGGTTCATGCTATTGTTTAGTGGAAGACGCACCTATATGGACGATTTTTGGTTTGAGCATCATCCCATTAAACGACCAAAGCGACCCAAGTCCCCCACTTGTTGCAACCATCCCAGCATTAGGGTTTCATAACCCTAGATATAGAATATTCACTTGCGGATCGCGTTTGTTCTTAGTCGCATATGGCAATGTAGAGGAAGTTGAAGAGGCCATGATATTGGAATTTGTGGTAGAGAATAAACAACCCTGGAAGTGGAGTTGGAAACAGACTACAAGGATGCCTGCAACTATTTTCAGTGATCTTTCCGTTGTGCCTTGGGTCGCAAACCGTTTTAACTGTATAGGAGTAGGGGATACTCTATGTTTCGCAATAATCAATATTTATGACAGACATGTAAACGTAGTTGCCTACAGTTTAAGCACAGATTCATGGAGATGGCTTCCTAGTTGTCCATGGGAAGATCATTTTTTGAAACACAACAGCATAGGACAATTAGAATTAGAACCTATTTTGATGCCGACGGTCTTTCAGCCAAGACTAGATACATGACCGCAGCCTTTATTTCATTTCAGAGAATACTAGCCTTTCAGACAACACCAGATATCTAATTTATAATTGTGAATTTGGTGAAATGTAAATGTAAGTATAAATTATAATTTTTACTTAATTCTCAATTTGCTTAGTAATTAAATTTAGTATTTTTTTTTAATTTGACTACTGTGATCCATAAATTGTGAGTAAAATCTTTAGGTAAAATTCACATCAAAATAATTTTGGTCAATGCTTTTCGAACCAGCCAATGTAGTTCATCAAAATTTAGTATTTTTTACCATTTTAACTCTCACTTCTTTATTTTCATTAAAAGATGTTTGGTTATATTTTCTTAAATAAAAAGATTTCTAAGTTTTAATTTCTTCTCAAAATTTGGTTGTTATTTTATTCATAAAGACTACTCTGACCTTCCTTTTATCTATTTTTTGATTAGATTTCTCATTTTGTCTCATGATGAACCAGTTGGACAACATGAACCACACTGGCTATTTTTTTTGGAAATTCCTGGACAATATATACTTTGATGTGATTATCACCTAATAATTTTATATACATTCACTAAATTCTTTAATCTGTGATGATTAGTGGAATAACCATCTTGAACAATTTTATATACATTCACTAAATTCTTTAATCTGTGATGATGAGTGAAATAACCATCCTAAACTCATGCTAAACATTTAAAGTGTTCTAAATAGAACTCACAATATATACTTTGATGTGATTATCACCTAAAATTTTTATATGAATTCACTTAATTCTTTAATCTGTAATGATGAGTGAAATAACCATTCTAAACTCATTCTAAATATTTAAACTAATCAAAAATCTATTACACAATTCTTTTCAGAAAATCATGAAGCCAATTCTAGAAAACCTAAGATATAGTTTAGAAGAGTAGTGTGAAATTTTGTTAACCCTAAATTAAAAAAAAGGAACGTCAGCGTGCATCGATTGGTACGGCCCTACTTAAACTATAAATTGAGGATAAATACTCATTTATGCCGGATAAAGTTACCGCAAACACCATTCATACTCCATAAATTTGCTGCAAGCATCCATTGTCTCATTGATACAAGCATATTTGTCGAGTTTCGCTGAAGAAATTATAATGGGAAAGGAGAGAAGGCCAAGGGAAAGCAGAATCAAGAGGAAGAAGAACGGTAAAAGGGAGAAGAAAATGGAAGTTGCAGATGAAGTATACGCCTTTGAGTGGTGGAAGGAATTAACAGATGAGGTATCCACCTATTTTGATGCCGACGTTCTGTCAGCGAAGACTACATACATGACCGCAGCCTTTATTTCAAACAATACTAGCCTTTGAGCCTGTTGAAATGTTACTTTCAACACTGGTTGTGTAGAGTCGCTTTCCATTTTCAATTTCCAGTTTTTTCTCCTCCAGGTGCTTTCTAAATACAGTGAACAGTCAGTCTTAGTTTTGGTTGAATCTGCGCAGTCATGTTTATTTTGAAAAATATAGTCCTTTTAGTTTGATCGGGGATAGTCTCTGTTTTGGGCAAAACAGAGTACCTTTTTTTTAAAAAAAAAGTGAAGAATTTTTTTGTATGCGGGCGTTTTATTTTTTATGTACCCCGTGGTCCCCACAGTGTTTTGTTGATGTGGTGAGTTCCGCAAACGGAACGATCACATATATATCATAGCCTTTGTTTTTTTTTGGCCCGATGCGATGCATTGACTGCAATTCGCATGTCATATTATGTTATAATCGCCCTCCACCATAAGCCGAGGTCCGCGGGTCCACAGACCACATGGTAGAATAATATGAAATCGCAAAGTGTGAATTAGGAGGACATTATTTTATGCCCTGATTGCAATAATCAAATGGTGGACTTGATCTGTTTATTGCAGCAGAGTGTATTTCCCATCTCGGATCCGCCTTTCAATTGGAATCGGAAGCACTTTGTTCAAGGCCTGATTACACTGTGTAATACCCGGACTCGATTCATTTATGAAGGCGGAGTTAAATGGAGTCATCGCGTCTGTTTCTCAATTGGGGATCAGAAATTTTGATTGACCTAATTGAAATGATATAAGTCCGAACCTGGTGGACTTTATACAATGGATTTAATGTGTTGATTTTGCGCTACAACAACAGCTTGCGTCAGTAGCCCTCGGCGGACGCGATAAGGTTTTATGTGCTCGATTCTATAATCCATCGCGCACACAAATGCATACATCAGCAAGGAAGGATTTGTTACGCGAAAAAGTTCATGTGATTTGGTTTAAAATTCTTTGAAGTCCAGCGTCCATCGCGCGATACAAAGTCTTATGTCAAAGGTTAATGTTTCGTGTTAATGTTTTAATATGCGTGATAGGGTTTATTACAAAGTCTTTTGTAATGTAGCCACTGGGGCTCCCGACAATATTTTTCATAGGTCTGTCGTTTAGTTTTAATTTTATATAGTTGTAATGTTTTATTATGTGCGTTGCATATAAAAGCGAAAAGGCCTGAGAGCCTGTATAGTATTGTTTTTTTTTTACAACATATAGTTTTTTGAAAGCACAACAGTGCGTATTTTAAAACACAAAGACAGAGTGTTGTTTTGTTGAGACAGTGAAGTCTTTTATTGGCACTGCATTTTGAAGCAATCCAGATTTTGTATTAGTTTGTTTTTGAAGATTAATGAAATAGTTTGAGTGAAAACTCTGTCTCCTGTGAGTGAAATTTTAATATTTTCTCTGTGTTAAAGAGGGGAGTTTTATTCTCCATTTGTTGTTCTGGAATTTTCATAAATTCCAACATGGTATCAGAGCTAGTCCAGACTCTTTGAAGGTAAAAGAAGCTGAAGGAAGGATTTCTTTCTTGCAACAGCTTCTCCAGCAGTGTGAAGACTCGGCCAAAAGGAATTCAATGTATTTCTCTATACAGTTTATTGTGTTACTGTTGCAAAACAGTCAGTTATTTTAAATACACAGTCAAGTGTTTTTAAAGCATAGTTAAGAGTGAAAAATGGTTGGAGCCAGCACTAGCATGGGTATTGGAAATACCCAACTCCCACAATTCAATGGGAAAAATTATGACTACTGGTCAATAACTATGAGAGCTTTATTTGCTTCCCAAGATTTATGGGAACTTGTTGAGGATGGCTTTTATGAGCCAGCAGATGAAAATGAGCTTGATGATTTAACACAAGCAGAGAAGGAACTGCTGAAGAGCAATAAGAAGAAGGATTCAAGAGCCATTTACTTTTTGTATCAAGCAGTGCATGAGAGTGTGTTTCCTAGGATAGCAGCAGCCAAGAGATCCAAATAAGCATGGACAACTCTGAAGATAGCCTATCAAGGCATGGATAAAGTGAAGACAACAAAACTTCAGTTGTTGAGGAGAGACTTTGAGACTCTCTGTATGAAGGAGTCAAATAACATTGACTCATTCTTCACTCATGTGATTGGAATGGTCACACAGATAAGGTCTCATGGAGATACTCTTGAAGAAAAGAGTATTTGTGGAAAAAATCTTGAGGAGTCTACGCTCAAGATTCGATGTGATTGTCACCACCATAGAGGAGACTAAGGATCTCACAAATTTTTCAGTGGATGAGCTACATGCATCACTGATGACCCATGAGCAGAGATTGGGTAGGAGTGAAAACTCATCTCTGGAACATGCCTTTAATACCCAGATTTCTTTCGGAAGAAGAAGAAGGAAAGGCAGAGGAAACAAAAGAGGAAGAGGCAGAAGCCAAAACAGAGGTGGAAGAAACAGTCCAGAAAATGCTCAAGGAAGGGGCATCAATCCAAATCAGCATCAAGGCCAAGGCAGCAGCCAGCAAAGCGGTCAACAGAATGCTCAAGGACAAAGGTATGATAAATCCAATGTCCAATGTCACTATTGTAAAAAATATGGACATTATGCTAATGAATGTAGAAAGAAGCAGCATGATATGGGAAATAGAAAAAATGCAAATTTTACTAGAGAAAACATCATCCAAGATAAATTATTTTTAGCTTGTAATATGGCTGAAGAAAAGAACGAAGATTTATGGTTTCTAAACTCTGGTTGTAGTAACCATATGATAGGAAACATAGCAATGTTTTCTATGTTAAATGAGAGTGTGAAGTCACAAGTCACACTAGGGACTGATAGTAAAGTTTATGTTATGGGAAAAGGAGATGTAAATGTTTTAACAAGGAAAGGTGCAAAGAAATCCATAAAAGATGTCTATTATGTCCCAGGAATGAAGTGTAACCTCTTAAGTATTGGACAGCTTGTTCAAAAGGGGTACAATGTCTTTTTTGAGGATGATTTTTGTACCATCATGGATAAAACACCCAACAAACAATGTATTGCTAAAGTGAAGATGACAAGGAACATGATGTTCCCTCTCAGAATGAGAGCAGATTTGAAAAATGAAGAAGAGATAGCAACAGTGACACAAGAGGCTTTCCAAAGCGAACCAAAAGATGATAATTAGTTGTGGCACTTGAGATTTGGACATCTCAACTTTGGAGGTCTTAATTTGTTGAATAGAAAATGAATGGTAAGAATTTTACCATTGATAGAGAAACCAGACAACCTTTGTGAAGGTTGTATCTTGGGGAAACAACATAGAGAAAGTTTTCCTTCCAGGAAAAGCATAAGGGAAAAAGCACCCTTAGAGATTTTCCACTTAGATTTGTGTGGACCAATGCAAACTCCATCACTTGCTAGCAGCCACTATATGTTAACATTCATAGATGATTTTACAAGAAAAACTTGGGTTTACTTTTTGAAAAACAAAAGTGAATTGTTTGAAATATTTTGCAATTTCAAAGCACTTGTTAAGAACCAAAGTGGGCTGCATATCAAAGTCCTAAGGACTGATAGAGGAGGTGAGTATATCTCTAAATATTTTCTACGTTCTTGTAGAGAAAATGGTATTCATAAGAATTTTACAACTAGATATACTCCGCAGCAAAATGGAGTAGCCGAAAGGAAGAATAGAACCATAATGGACATGGTAAGGAGTATGTTAAAGGAAAAGCATTTGCCTAATGATTATTGGGCTGAAGCTGTACATTGTGCAACGTACATTTTGAATAGGTGCCCTACAAAAGCAGTTATGAACAAAGTGCCGGAAGAGGCATGGAGTGGCACAAAGCAAGGTGTCACACACATGAAGGTTTTTTAATGTGTGGCTTATGCACACATTCCGGATCAGCTAAGGAAGAAGTTGGACAGCAAGGGGGAGAAATGTATTTTCATTAGATACAATGAGGAATCCAAAGCTTATAGGTTGTATAACCCATCCACCAAGAAGTTTATTGTGATCAAAGATGTTCAGTTCATTGAGGAGGAAGATTGGGATGGAAGCATAGAGAAAACAGTGAATGTTAAACACTGTTTATCTCATAATGAAAATGATGATGAGTTGGCTGAAATACATCCCCAAACAACAGCACCAACACAAGGGCAGAAAGGCACACCCTTGATGAGAAATGAAAGTGCTTCTCCAAGCACACCACAAGGAGGAAATTCAAGTGCTTCTTCAAGCATTTGTACACCTAATGAAAGAGGTAAGAAGTTCAGAAATTTGAATGACATTTATGAACAAGAGACAGAAAATGAAGGTATCAATTCTTTGTTTGCTTTATATTGTCATGTTGATGATCCTGTTCATTTCAAGAAAGATATAAAGGATAATAAATGGATAGAAGCTATGGATGAGGAAATAAATGCCATAGAAAGAAACAAGACTTGAGATTTGGTTGAACTCCCAAAAGCTAAAGATGTCATTGGAGTTAAATGGGTCTACAAGACCAAGAGTAATGTTGAAGGCAAAATAGAGAGACATAAGGAAATACTTGTTGTCAAAGGATATAAGAAGAAGCATGGGATAGACTATGAGGAAACTTTCGCACCAGTTGATAGAATGGAAACCGTGAGAGCAATGTTGTCCATAGCAGCACAAAACAAGTGGAAAGTTTACCAAATGGACGTGAAGTCAGCATTCGTAAATGGAGTGTTAATGGAAGAGGTTTACATTTAACAACCTCTCGGCTATGAAAAGAAAGGCCAAGAGCACAAAGTGTGCAAGTTGAAGAAAGCTCTTTATGGGCTAAAGCAAGCACCAAGAGCGTGGTACAGCAGGATAGACTCCTATCTACTGGAAAATGGATTTGAAAAGTGTGAGGGAGAACCCACCCTCTACATCAAAGAAAAGGATGGTAAAATGTTGATTGTAGTTTTATATGTTGATGATGTTATTTTCACAGGTAATGATGACTACCTTATTGAAAATTTTAAAATAGACATGAAAGAAGAATTTGAAATGACTGACATGGGTTTGTTGAAATACTTAGGAATAGAAGTAGAACAAGATGAAAATGGGATTTTTATCTCACAAGAAAAATATGTTAATGAAGTTCTTGAAAGATTTAATATGCAGGAGAGTAAAGCAGTAATCACTCCCACAGTGATGGGAATAAAACTCAACAAAGAGGACAGCAACAAGGATTTAGATCCTAGCTTGTACAAGAGCATAGTTGGAAGCCTCATTTATTTGACTGCAGCTAGGCCCGACATAATGCATATTGTTAGTTTGATTTCCAGATTCACAGAGAAACCAAAAGATGCACACTGGCAGGAAGCGAAGAGAATTCTGAGGTATGTTAAAGGTACTAAAAGGTATGGCATTTTATATACTGCTTCAGAATGTTCAGATTTAGTTGGATACACTGAGAGTGATTGGATTGGAAGTGTAGATGATCGAAAGAGCACTTCTAGTTATGTTTTGCACATGGGTTCAAGACACATTTCGGGCTTCTAAAAAGCAGACGATTGTAGCATTGTCTACAGCAGAGGCAGAATATGTGGCAGCTACAGCAGCAGCGTGTCAAGAAACTTGGATGAGGAGGATGCTAAGAAGTTTGTGCCAAGAGCAGGCAAAGGGAACTGTGATTTTTTGTGACAATAGCTCAGCTATTGCATTATCTAAGAATTATGTGTTTCACAAGAGAACGAAACACATTGACACAAAATTTCATTACATCAGGGAATTGGTAAACAATGCATAAATTGTTTTGGAGCACTGCAGAACTCAGGAGCAATTTGCAGACATTCGGACCAAGCCATTGGGACAGAAGAGTTTTGAATTTTTGAGAAAATGTCTGGGTGTGACTGATAACCCAGCAGTTGAAAGTAAGGGGGAGTGTTGAAATGTTAATTTCAACAGTGGCTGTGCACAGTTTCTTTCCATTTTCAATTTCCAGTTTTTTCTCCTCCAGCCGCTTTCTAAATACAGTGAACAGTCAGTCTCAGTTTTGGTTGAATCGCCGCAGTCCTGTTTATTTTGAAAAACAGAGTGCTTTTAGTTTGATCAGGGACAGTCTCTTTTTTGGGCAAAACATAGTACTTTTTTTTTAAAACACAGTGAAGATTTTTTTTGTATGCGAGCGTTTTATTTTTTATTTACCCCGTGGTCCCCACAGTGTCTTGTAGATGTGGAAAGTTCCGTAAATAGAACGATCACATATATATCACAGCCTTTGTTTTTTTTGGCTCGATGTGATGCATTGACTGCAAATCACATGTCATATTATGTTATAATCACTCTCCACCATAAGTCGAGGCCCGCAGGTCCACAGACCACACAGAAGTATAATATGCAATCCCAAAGTGTGAATCAGGAGGACTTTATTTTATGCCCTGATTGCGATAATCAAATGGCTGACCCGGTCCATTTATTGCAGCGAATTTTATTTCCCATCTCGGATCCGCCTTTCAATCGGAATCAGAAGCGCTTTGTTCAAGGCCCGATTACACTGTGTAATACTCAGACCTGATTCATTTATGAAGGCGAAGTTAAATGGAGTCATCACGTCTGTTTCTCAATCGAGGATCAGAACTTTTGATTGACCCAATTGAAATGATATAAGTCTGGTCCCGATGGAATTTATACAATGGATTTAATGTGTTGATTTCACGTTACAATAGCAGCTTGCGTTAGCAGCCCTCCGGCGGACGCGATAAGGTTTTATGTGTTGGATTCTATAATCCATCGTGCGCACAAATGCATACGTCAGCAGGGAAGGATTTGTTACGCGAAAAGCATTCATGTGATTTGGTTTAAAATTATTTGAAGTCCAAAGTCCATCGCGCGATACAAAGTCTTATGTCAAAGGTTAATGTTTCGTGTTAATGTTTTAATATGCACGACGAGGTTTATTACCAAGTATTTTGTAATGTAACTAGTGGGGTCCCCGACAATATTTTTCATAGGTCTGTCGTTTATTTTTAATTTTATATAGTTGTAATGTTTTATTATATGTATTGCATATAAAAGCGAAATGGCTCGAGAGCTTGTATAGTATTTTTTTGTTTTTACAATAGACAGCTTTTTGAAATCACAGCAATGCGTATTTTAAAACACAGAGATAGAGTGTTGTTTTGTTGAGATAGTGAAGTCTTTTGTTGGCACTGCGTTTTGAAGCAGTCCAGATTTTGTATCAGTTTGTTTTTGAAGATTAATGAAATAGTTTTAGAGTGAAAACTATGTCTCCTATGAGTGAAATTTTAATATTTTCTCTGTGTTAAAGAGGGGATTTTTATTCTCCATTTGTTGTTCTAGAATTTTCATAAATTCCAACACAGAAAACACAAAATACATGACCCGTACTGCTTGAAATTATTACTTGAGATGGAATATCTACGTCTGGTTAATTAGTGGATGAAAATATAGCTCGAGATGGATAATTAGATTTGTTTCTCCACTCTTAATCTCTATTTCACTGTTGTGATAATCAACATATCCATGCCACAAACTTTAACCAATATTAAATGATTACAAGGAGGCAAGGTGTCCTCAATTTTTTGTTGTAAGACATGTTTGTAAGTAAAATATTTGAGAGTAAAATATGAAATAATGTTGATATATTGTGTGAAGGAATCTTTCTTTCCCCGCATTTGGCATAATGTTTTCCCCTTATTAATTCATTTTTTACTTTATTAATTAGCTTCGAATAAGGATTCATTGTTCTAGTCATGGAGATGTACAAGAAGTGAGTGCAATATATAAATTTTTGGAATGTATTACCAAATCTAAATTGGCACCCCTTAGCGAGAGTTTTATAAAGCACAAGCTGCAAGTTCGAATGTCTGGAAGGTGTTTATGTATGCAACAGAGCAAATACAAGGTTGAAGCCTTTTGTTGGACATCATATTTTCGATGTAGATGGTATGATACATGCAGTTGGTCTGAACCAAAGCACAACTAGCTATTTCTGTAGATACACTTAAAAACATCGGTTATGTTAAGAGAAGAAAATTGGTAGAGCCGTGTTTTCCAAAGCCAAATCAAGATTTTTATGGCCACTCGAGATTAAATATGGCCACTTGAGCTTTATGGAAAATCGAGATTAAAGAGGTTAACATGTTTATTGTTACGGTTGTTACTCCATACCAACAAAAGAATGGAAGTTGCTAATGTGGGTCTTTATCGATCAACGACAAGTTAAAACCCCTTAACACATCGATGATTTACTATCTAGCTATAATACAATGTATATAGCTATAAAGTGAACATATCGAGTACAAAAGTCTCATCTTTATTAGAATGTGTAGTCGTGGTCTATTTTCCAATGTGGGTAATATTCATTACAGATTATAAGCATGTCGATTATGGCATCCGCCAGCTGCAATGTTTACTCTCTCTTTCTGGAGGTCGTTTTCATTATGTAGATGTGCCTTCACACTCTTCATTCTCCTATTATCAATGCAATGCAATGTTATAGTTCTAAGATAGATGGTTGGTTGACCACATGTACAGAGTGGGGAAGGAGTGAAGTAAACACGAAGCTTTGGAGAGAGAAGGAAGTTGTGGAAAGGCAGTTGTCAATATACAAAGTGAGTTGTGAGAGTGAAAAGTACAAATGTGTGTGGAGATAGGAATAATCATAAATTGGGGAGACAATTGAAACAATAGAGCATTCTCCAATAACTACAAAATAAGGATAACACACTACATTAGTTAATTAATTGATTGCCTTGCAGCTACTAATATTTGAATATAGTTGACTCCTAAAAATTGTAATCTTAGGGTTTGTAATATTTATCTTAGGTTTAGGTTCACACCGGAACACCTTAGAATATACGGACAAGAATTATCTGAGCTAGGGTTTACAACAGCCTCCACAACGGTGTGGCTCTAGTGCAAGCGGATCCACCTGTGACCTCTCTTCTCTCTGCAGTCTCGAAATAAGGCGGTCACTGGTCCATACCCAATGGATATTCCAGTGGGGGGGTTAATACGCCTCCCCCTATAGGCGATCAGATCCCTGTCAATCTTGGCACAACGCATACGCCATCCTCTGCAGCACCATAGAACCAAAGTAACTCATCTCATGCGCAACAAGACAAACCCACTGAGCCCCTAGAAAAAATGGCTCCGCCTAAGGCGACCTTCGCTACTTGTCGACCTATAGCAGCAGAGCACCCAAAGATAGATCTGCTAAGCCACCACATCAATGCAAAAATATAGTACATTAAGGATCATGCACTCATGGGAAAAGTTGTCGGCTTCTCGCCCATTGAGAAAGCCCTACATGGTTGGATAAATTCCAAATGGAAACGAAAAGGACATGTTACCCTTCAGTTAGGGCTGAAAGGTTTCTTCAATGCCATCCTCAACTGCATTGAAGACAAAAATCGTATCTTAGATGGAGGCCCCTACTTCTTCAACTCAAAAGGCCTTTATCTCAGAGATTGGGTTGAAAGATTCAACCCCAACAAAGAGGACTTCAGTTGGGCGCCTGTCTGGATAAGGATGTACTCCTTGCCCCTGGAATATTGGGATGAAGAATCGCTAAAGGACATCGACAATGGACTTTGGGAGTTCATCAAGATAGCAGAGGAGACCAAGCTCAGGCGATACACCTCATATGCCATAATATGTGCCTACATGCACTTGACAAAGGCCCTCCCGGACTCGGTAAGCCTCTATCATGATGAATTTGAATGGTTACAACCTATTGATTATGAACATGTTCCTTTCTGCTGCCAAAAATGCCATGTACATGGTCACTTATTCCGAGATTTCCCTTTAAATCCCTCCTCCAAACCCTCTGTTACCATTAAAACCTCTCATGTAGAGGGGTTCACTAAAGTTCCTGCCCGCAAAAGACATCACAAGAAACCCCCCACCACCACCAAAACCCCCATCCAAGCCTCTGATATCCCGTCTACCAGTAATAGCTTTGACATCCTAGCAAAGCATCCTCAGCTTGATCCTAGCAAAGAATTCTTAGCCCCTTCTGCTTTGGCTCCCCTTTCTAACTCTCAAAATCCTCACATGCCTCCAAAACCTCGGCTTTAATCTCTACTCCTCCCCACCAATCCCAACTCTGATACAGATCTAGTCATCTAGAAACCCAACAACATGGACATAGATGGCTCTGCTGCTGAAGGTAGTCATCCTAGTCACATGGAAGAGGAACCAGAAAGTATTGATATGGGTGAACTGGATATCTTTGGTCTTGAGAAAGCCTGCAAAAAAAAGGAATATGACAAAATAACAGCCAGACAGATAGACAGTCTAGAGGTGGTTCTCGTTCAGGCACAACAACATCAAATATCACTAGGAATACAACTAGGAAGTCAGTGGGATGGGAAAAAAATCCTTAAGGAGTCCAAGAAAATAGGAAGGCAAACAGATCTTCAAAGTACCATCATAATTGGGGAAATGTTGATGGAATCTAGAAGATACCCCAAGTTCACCAAGTTTTACCGACCACTTGAAAATAGTTCTCAATGAAGCTCACCTATTGGAATATAAGGGGATTAAATGGCCCTATGAAATACAAAATGATTAAAAACATGATCTAGCAGGAAATACCCCAAGTATTCTTCATACAAGAAACCAAATGTAATAGTAATACTCTGGGCTCCATCCTCTCCAAAGCTTGGCCAAGAAGTCACTCAGTTGTAGTAGATGCCTCAGGAGCCTCAGGTGGCCTAGCCATAGCTTGGGATCCGCAAGAGATTTCAATCACTGACGCTCATTCAGTGCACAATCTATTTCAAGCTACCTTCCATCTCATTGGAACCAATATCCATGGGCACCTCACCAATGTATACTTCCCTCAAGACTCTATAACAAAAATAGCATTGCTCAACATAATGGAAGCCCTCAACTCAAATCACACCCACCCACTCCGGATTATGGGTGGGGACTTCAACATGATTACCAAATTAGAAGAGAAGAGAGGAGGATGGGCCAAGCTAGATATGGACAACACCCACTTCAAGAAATTTATTCAAAATAACTGGTTAATAGATCTTCCTTTCTCCAATGGCATGCATACCTAGAACAAAAAACGCTCTGGCTCTTAGCAAATTGCCTCTAAAATGGATCTTTGTCTCATTTCTAACAATGCCATCCACATTGGGGGCGAAATTTATGCATCCATTCTGCCTCTCTCAGGCTCTGAAAATTGGCCCATCTCTCTCTAATGGATGCGACCTGGAGACACCACCAAAAGACCCTTCTGATTCGAAGCCTTCTGGCTAACTCATCCAGACTTCAAGGCCATGGTTACCAATGCATGGAAAGCATTCACTCCTCTGGTTGGTTCCATGATGTTTCAATTTTAGAAACATCTCAAAGACCTCAAAACTCACATCAAAAGATGGAATCATTCCAATTTTGGGAACATATTCCAATAACAAAAGATTCTAGAAAGCAACATGGCGGAGCTTCAACAACGCATAATCTAAGATGGTAGAACTGAGACGCTTGTAACTCAAGAAAAAACCCTCCTTAAACAACTGGACGAATGGAGAAAGCAAGAGGAGATACTCTGGAAGAAAAAATCCAGAATAAGGTGGTTAAAAGAAGGGGAGAGAAACACCAAATTCTTTCACCGATCAACAATTCAAAGAATAATACACAATAATATCACCCAGCTACAAAACCAAAATGGAGAAAAGTTGGAAGACCATTAGGACACAGAGAAATAGCTACTAGCTCACTTCAAATATGTGCTTTAGGAGAACCAAGACAACAGGCAACCAGCAATCACTAAAGTCCTCCAACATATACCCAAAATCATCAATGAAGAAAAGATCAGATGTTACTCCATCCCGTCTCTCTCTAGGAAGTCGAAAAGGTGGTGGCTCAATGCAAGGATGGCAAGGCTCCAGGTCCGGACGGCTTCACCTCCAACTTCTTCCATCACTTCTGGGACCTCATAAAGGCCGATGTCTGGCAATTAGTAGAGGAATCCCACTCCATGCATTGGCTTCTCCCATCCCTCAATGCTACTTTCATAGCTCTCATACCCAAAGAAGACCATTCTAGTACACCAGATAAATTCAAGCCCATTTCCCTATGTAATGTCATCTACAAAGTCATCTCAAAGGTGATTGCCAACAAGCTCAAGCCTCTGCTGCCCTTTCTCATTTCCCCTGAACAAACAGGCTATGTGGAAGGTCGTCAGATCCTTGATGGAATCATTCTTACACATGAAATCATACACTCCCTGAAACACAATAAAAAGGCAGGCATGCTTCTTAAAATTGATTTATCTAAAGAATTTGACAAGTTAAGTTGGAATTATATTCAACAAATGCTTTTAGCCTTTGGCTTCAGCCCGACGTGGATTAGATGGGTTATGAATCTAATTTCCTCTTCCTTCTTCTCCATTCGGTTAAATGGAATTCCCTCTCGCCCCTTCTCACCATCACGAGGCATCTGTCAGGGAGACCCCCCCTCTCTGTTTCTCTTCATTCTAATGGCAGAAGGGCTTGGTCGCCTCATCTAGTAGGCTCTTCATACCCAGCAACTTCGAGGTATCTCAGTTCATGGCTCTCCAGCTACCACCCACCAATAGTTTGTTGATGATAACATGCTCTTCGGGCACCCTTCAGTCCAAGAAGCTCTCACCTTCAAATCCATTCTGGATACCTTCTCGGAAGCCTCAGGCACCTCTGTCAACGCTGCCAAATCTCAGATATTATTTTTCAACACCCCGATCAATACCCAACATAATATTTCCAGGATCCTTGGTTTTACCATAGCTCATCTACATGCCAAGTACCTTGGGGCTCCGCTGATTGACTCTGCCATCAAAGACTCTTCTTGGCATTCACTTCTTGAAAATCTTGAAGCTCAACTCTCCTCTTGGACCTTCCACTCCCTAAATCTGGCTAGTTGCCTCACTCTCATCAAATTTGTTCTGTAATCTATGCCCCTCTATTTATTCTGTATTCTTGCAGCCCCAAAATGGGTTCTCAAGCAGATCAAAGCCTTGCAACGCAATTTTCTTTGGGGATCCTCGGGGCAAAACAGAAAATGGGCATTGGTCAAATGGACAATGGTCTGCAAGCCAAAGAAGGATGGTGGTCTTGCTCTTCGTGATCCGTACGATAGTAATGTAGTCATGGGTGCCAGAATCTGGTGGCAATGGATGTCAGCACCACATATGCCATGGGCACTACTCTGGACAGCCAAATATGATAATAATAGACCACTCGAAGATCTCATTCGACTGAAAATAGTGGAAGTTGGTTCCCTGATCTGGAATGTAGCTAAACAACACATATTCATGATACAAGAGCATAGCTTTTGGGAAATTCGAGATGGAAGTATGGGCCGCTTCTGGGTGGACTCGTGGAAACAACTTCCCAAACTAGTCAACATCATCACACCTTAGCTACAACCAGATGTGATCGATAGTCTAGATGGAAATGTTAAGCACTACTAGACAACAATACCAACCCAAGGGTACCAACAGTGGAAACAGGCAACTTACTTCTTAGGCCGCAGGCAGGAGAACACACACAGGGATATAGACACATAGCTCACTAGCAGGAGGATTAGATACTGAGAGGAAAAATATCTTCTCTGATGGGGATATATGGCTCGAGGAAATTTCACCACCAAAGAAGCCTACATACTCTTGACACAAGGTCAAGAACCTATAGACCCCATCTCGGAAAATCTATGGTCTCCAAGCATATGGCCCAAAGTCTCCACATTCGTGTGGCTCCTCTGTCACAAAATAATCCTCTCTTGGGATAACCTCATCAAACGGGGCTTCATAGGGCCTTCAAGATGCCCCAACTGCATGAACCACAATGAGACTATTCACCATCTTATGGACACCTTCTCACTAGAAAATCTCCTGTGAGAAAAAATCAGCTTCAGATGCAAAAAAGAGGGCAGAATACCAGGGGACATAAACAACACCATTCGCAACTGGCCCCCCGCTCCTTACAATAGTAATTTATTAAAATCTCTGTGGAAGCTACTTCAAGGACTCACTCTGTGGACAATCTGGAAATAAAGCAACAAACGGATCTTCAAGAACCAATGCACTCCTTTGGACATAATATGGAACAACTTTTGCTGCAACATCCAAGAAACTTTGGCTCTCCATCAATGGCAGAAGGAAGATCTTCCTACGCAAAACTTGGAAAGGTCTATCTCGGAGAACTAAAAACTCTTGCTACCTCCATGTCCACTCAATAAATGCTCACCCATAACACACCTAGACTCTCTAAGAAATTGGACTCCCCCTTTGGTTGGCTTTTTGAAGATGAACTTTGATGGCGCTTCAAAGGGAAATCTAGGAGAAGCAGGGTATGGAGGAATCTTTAGGGACCACAAAGGCACTCCCTTGTTAATCTTCTTCGGATCCATAGGATGGGACTCCAACAAATTTGCAGAACTAGAAGGTTTGTGGCAAGGTTTGTGTCTAGCTCAACAACACAACTACTTCCCTATTGAGATAGAAGGTGATTCCCAAATCCTCATCAATGCGTCCAATCAACTTCTCATGGGAGCTTCTTCCTGGTTGCCTGCCTCCCCTGTCTCAACCTCTAGGAAGCTATTTCCCCCCTGGAGTCACAGAGTCGAGCTCCTGCATGTCAACAGGGAGATGTTGTAGCCTTCTCTGTTGTATAGAGATTCTCCCTGGCCACCACTATTCGCAGAGCATCCTCTGTCATTTGAATTTCTCCCCTGCAAATTGCTTCACCCCCACCACTGTGCCTTCGACTCTGTGGCGCCACCACCCTCCTTCTTCTGCAGCTCAGAGCACCCACCACCCTCACTGTGCCACCATGCCTTGTCTCTGGTACCGCATGCATTACAGGCATGGCACCAGTAGAGGGCAGGCTGCTCATTCATCTCGCTCTTCCCATTCCGACACCTTGCCTTCCTCCCTGGAGAACTTCCATGACCGGTATCCTACTACCCACAGTGGGCGTGGCCGCTTCGCTGGTCAATCATGTTCTTCTTCTCAACCCTCTGATTCCGCGACCTATCCAATGCCTTCGCCCCATCTAGACTCCTTAGCCTCTCCGCAGTCCACCCACTCAGCTCAATTCCACTTCCACTGCTCCATGGACCGCCCCCGTGTCATAGCCACCATTACTGTTTCCTCTAAGGAGGAATCCACCGAGGTCACTAGATTCCGCCTGCCCAAAATGCAGAAACTCCCCCACCGTGAGGCCTCCTCCGCAGACGTTAAGGGTGACCCTGGTTCTGGCTACCACAGTACATGTTGTAACAGCAGCAGCAACTCTGGAATCAACAGGGATGAAAGGATGCATGGCAAACATGCTCCGGGCAAAGCTAGCGAGACCAAGGAGCCCCAACATGTAGCAAACACCACCCAGGACATGCAGGCCAATGACACCGATGAATACAGGTGTCTCATTGTAGAAGAGACTCCTCCTACTCCTCATCACACCTAGGCTCTCGGGTTATTTCTGTTTTATCATTTTTGGTCTTAAGGTCCTTGGTCACAAGATTTTGTTAATTTCTAGTATCAATGTATGGCACAATATGCAAGAAATTATCAGTTTTATCAGTATAACGCTGGTTTCATCTCACAAGGCAGCGAAACAAACTCTTATTGGACTAGTTTCCCCTGCATGGGCAGTCCCATTTTTTCTTTTTTTTGCGAATTATGCCTTTGAATTCGGCTAGATCTGTACAGGCCTGAGCCTCCATGTACACTATGTTACACTAATAGAAAGTAAGCTTATTTAGAAAATATATATAGATATATATATATATATATATATATATATATATATATATATATATATTTGAATATAGCTTCTTCTACTTCTAGTGAGAATAGCTTCTTTAATTTCATGTGGGCCTACATTATCCTTAGTTTCCTAGTGGCTTGTATTCTCTTTGTTCTAGATTTTCTACTTAAAAATTTAAATAAATTCCAATATCAATTTTTGAAATTTAGTGCAATTTTAAATTCAAAACTCTAATTATACCAACTATCAAACTTATTTAGTTTCTTCTAGTGAATATAGCTTTTTTAATTTCAAATGGCTTTTCCAGTTTCATGTCAATATAGCTTTTTCTAGTTTCATCTAGGCCTAGATTTCTAGTGGCTTGTATTCTCTTTATTCTGGCTTTAGTCACTTCAAATATCAAATTTTGAAATTTATTTCTATTTTTCAATTCAAAAGTCTAATTATATCTAAATATCAAGTTTCAATTTTACTCTAGTTTCAATTTTATTTTTATTTTTTATATTAATTTAAAATGATTTAATTTCTCATATTTAATCGAGTTTTTTTTAAATATTTTTTCTCAATAATTTTTCATATTTGAATTTTTTTTTAAATATTTTATTTGAGTTTTCTTTTTAAATATTTTTTTTCAATAATTTTTCATATTTGATTTTTTTTTAAATATTTTATTTGAATTTATTTTTCAATTTTTATTTAAGGAAACTTTTAGTTTAATTTTATTTACCATTAATATATATAAATTTACTATTAACTCCTATTTTAATTTTAATATTTAGATTATTAAGTTTTATTTTCCAATCATTCCTTAATCTGTTTAACTATTTTTTTTTTTTTTATAGATTATTTAATTTACAATTCTGTAAATTTAAATTATCATTTTTACTTGAATCCCAATTTTCTTAATAATTAATTTTAATGTTTTTTTTACCATTTTTCTCCTTGACTTGTTTCTTCAAGGAAATCTAACTCAAAAGATATTCAGTTATCTTTTTCTTAAATAAAAAGTTTTCTTAATACTAGTTTCTTCATAAAATTTAGTTTTTCAACCTTAATTTATTTACAATTTTTTTAGTTTATGTGATGATGAGTGAAATAACCATCAAAGGCATTACTTACAACTATCAAAAATTCATTACACAATTCTTTTCAAAAAAAAAATTCGCAACCATATACATTGCTTATGCTTAAATGTTAAATAAACATACATTTTAATAAATATTATAATAAACCATTCTGCCAATTCAAAAACCCTAAGATATACATGAGTGTTGTGAAATTTGGTTAACCATAAATAAAAAATGGAACATTGGCATGTATTGATTGGTACGGGGCTACTCAAACTATAAATTGAGGAGAAATTTTCTCCAAAGAGCATACTTTTGCATCAACTCATTGATGCATGATAAACTTACTGCAAACACCATTCATACTCCATAAATTTTCTGCAAGCACCACTTTTTGGCTTTCTACATCCATTGCTCATTGATACCGCATATTTGTCTAGTTCGGTTGAAGAAATTATAATGGGAAAGGAGAGAAAGCGATGGGAAAGCCAGAACAAAATGAAGAATGGTAGCAGGGGGTTGGAATTTACTCCCAACTGCAACTTGAAACAGAAGGATGAAAACATCAATTTTTGATGTGAATTCAAAGGACACTGCAGCGGCAAATTTGTTTTAGTTTTTTCACTCAACCATGCATTCAATTTTCTGTGTTTTAAACCCCTAGAACAACCATTCTTCTTACATGGCGGTAGTACTCTCCAGATTTGAAAATCGTGGTTTAACCATACGCAAACCCCACCATTAAAAACCCTTGCACCTACCCGCCATTACTCTTATAAACCAACCGCAGTAACTCCCGTGCCATTCATTTGAATTTAAAACAATCCACGTCACACCAACCAGCAACCAATCAAAATCCTATCGAAATTTTTGTTGCCGACGTCATCACTGCTCCGCGATCGTGCAATAGTGTGACCCCACTAGTGTCACCTCATTCCGCGTCGACCAATTGCGCACCATCACAAGTGTTTGAGGTCCAATCACCTGATGCGACGATCGATGCAAAGACTCTTCGAAAAATTTCTCCCCTTTGTTTATTGCATGGATTGATGGTGACATCATCCGGCACATGGTTCGATGCAATAAACATATCACAATGTTTTGTAATGTTTTTCGTATGTTTTAAAACACCGCCGCAACATAATTTTATTATAAGCTTTAGACTTAGGTTTATAGGTTTTTTTTATGTGCCCTGAAATATTTCCATATAGTTTTAAAATTAGGATATTATTTCTATATATGTATTGTAAACATATATATGTTTACAATACATAAGACAGATAGTAGTGTATGTTGTGTATGCCGAGAGCAGAGTGTTGAATGTGTGAGAGAAATATACTATAAAGAAGCAGCAAATGTAAAAAAAAAAAAGCCAGAACAATAGTTTTGTGATTTTTATTAACCAAGTTTTTGTTAATGAAAGACAGTGTTTTAGCTTCCCATTGTATGATTTGTTTTAATGCTCCATCTGCAAGCTTTGTTTTTGAAATATCTGTGTTGACAAAGGAAATTTTATTCGTCACTGTGTGTTATGATTTCTCATAAAATCCAACATGGTATCAGAGCTAGTCTAGAATCTCAGCATTTGCTGAAGGAAGAAGAATAATGTTGAAGCATTTCTCCAGCAGAGTGAAGGTTTCAGCAAGTTAGTGAGAAAGTTTTATTTAAGATACACAATCAAGCTTTGTGGTTCTTCATAGTAAGAATGGTAGGAACTAGCACATGCATGAGTATGGGAAATATCAACTCCGACAATTTAATGGGAAGGACTATGATTATTGGGCAATCATAATGAGAGCCATGTTTTCATCTCAAGATTTATGGGAACTAATTGAAGATGAATTTTATGAACCGGTAGATGAACAAGCATTTAATGCCTTGACATAGACAGAGAAATATTTGTTGAAGAGTAATAGAAAGGACTCAAAATTCGTCTTCTATCTCTATCAGGAAGTGCATGAAAGCATATTTCCAATCATTGCAACAGCAAAAAATTCCAAGGATGCATGGGATACCCTCCAGAAAACCTACCAAGGTATGGAGAAAGTAAAGACAACAAAGCTTCAAGTAATGAGAAGAGAGTTTGAAGTTATTTGCATGAAAGTGTCCGATAGCTTAGACTCATTCTTAACACTATTGATTGGGTTGGTTACCCAATGAGATCTCATGGAGAGATAGAAGAATAAAGAAGAATAGTGGAGAAACTATTGAGGAGCTTACCCTCAAGATTTGATGTGATAATAACAACGATTGACTAGACAAATGATCTCTCAATGTTTACTGTTGATGAGCTTCATGTATCATTGATGACACATGAACAAAGACTGAAAAGAATAGCAGACTACTCCTTGGAGTATGCCTTCAAGACCCAAATGTCCTTTGGAAGAGGAAGATGTCATGGAAGATCAAACTACCGAGGAAACCATAGAGGCAAGAGCCAAAAAAAGAGGAGGAAGAAACAACCTTGCAAGTACAAGTGGAAGGGGTAGTAACCAAAATCAGAACCAAAGCCCTGGTAGCAACCAACAAGGTGGACAAAATCAAGCACTTAGACAAAGGTATGATAAATCCCAAGTCCAATGTCATTACTGTAAGAAGTATGGGCATTATGCCAATGAATGTAGGAATAAACATAGTGACATAGGTAATAGACCCAGTGCTAACTTTACTAAAGAGATTTTGAGTCAAGAGAATTTATTTTTAGCATGTAATATGGCTGAAGAGAAGAATGAAGATATATGGTTTCTAGATTTAGGATGTAGCAACCATATGACTGGAAACATCTCTATGTTTTCCATGTTAGATGAAAATTTCAAGTCTCAACTAACATTGGGGATAGATAGTAAATTCTCTGTCATGGGAAAAGGCAGAGTGAGTGTTCTAACAAAGGGAGAAAAGAAGAGCATATCTGATGTATACTATGTTCCACGTATGAAATGTAATTTGTTAAGCATTGGACAACTCATTCAAAATGGCTACAATGTATTCTTTGAAGATGATGTGTGTACCATCATGGATGTACCACCAAGCAAGCAATGTATTGCACAAGTGAGGGAGGAGTGGAGGAAACACTAAGCTTTGGGGAGAGAAGGAAGTTGTGCAAAGGTGGTTGTCAATATACAGAGTGAGTGGTGAGAGTGCAAAGTACAAATGTGTGTGGAGATAGGAATAATGATAAATTGGGGAGACAATTGAAAAAATAGAGCATTCTCCAATAACTACAAAAGAATGATAACATACTACATTAGTTAATTAATTAATTGCCTTGCAGCTATTAATATTTGAATATATCTTCTTCTACTTCTAGTGAGAATAGCTTCTTTAGTTTCATGTGGGCCTACATTATCCTTAATTTCCCAGTGGCTTGTATTCTCTTTGTTCTAGCTTTTATACTTAAATTTAAATAAATTCCAATATCAAATTTTGAAATTTAGTGCAATTTTAAATTCAAAACTCTAATTATGTCAACTATCAAACTTATTTAGTTCTTCTAGTGAATATAGCTTCTTTTATTTCAAATGGCTTTTTCAGTTTCATGTCAATATAGCTTTTTCTAGTTTCATCTAGGCCTAGTTTTCTAGTGGCTTGTATTCTCTTTATTCTAGATTTAGTCACTTCAAATATCAAATTTTGAAATTTGTTTCTATTTTTCAATTCAAAAGTCTAATTATATCTAAATATCAAGTTTCAATTTTACTCTAGTTTCAATGTTATTTTTATTTTTTATATTAATTTAAAATGATTTAATTTCTCATATTAATTTAAAATTATTTAATTTCTCATATTTAATTGAGTCTTTTTTTAAATATTTTTTTCAACAAATTTTCATATTTGAATTTTTTTTTAAATATTTTATTTGAATTTATTTTTCAATTTTTATTTAAGGAAACTTTTAGTTTAATTTTATTTACCATTAATATATATAGATTTACTGATGATGATGATGATGATGATGATGGTTAACGTCCACTCAGACCAATATTTGGTCTATCAGACCTAAAGAAAAGAGTTATTTAGTTTGATTTAAGATTTTATTCCTATGCTCAAAAATCTTGGAGAGAAGCCTCCCGAGCTCACTATAATTTTGACATCTTCAAAGGCTAGGAATGTTAGTATTGTAACAAAGATTATGAAATTGAGCTCTAATGTGGTTGTACTTGGGGCACTCTAAGAGGAAGTGATTTTCATCCTCGATGTTCGTATTCTCATAGAGGTGGCAGATCCTTTCCATCCATGGTGTTTTAGGCACTGTCCAACGACCTATTTCACTATGGAGCTCATGAGAGTTCATTCTAATCTTGGCTATATTAATTTTCTTCTTTGAGCTAGTTAAAATAGAGAGATACTTTTTATCTTCTAGGGTGGGGTTGATGACCTCCTTATAAGATCTTCATTTTATTTTAGCTGCTAGATATTTCTCACACCACATTTTTTCTTTGAACTTAGAAGTAACATTTTTTTTAATGTTATTAATGTTTTGAAATGAAATATTCTTTTTGATCTCCCAATGGTTTAACCAGGCCTTGGTGTCTTTATATTGACCTCGTTTAAGCCTTAGGTGGTTTTGGCTGGAATTTAAAGCTATCTTAGGAAGTCTATGGTCTCCTATGCTATTGAGCTTGTGCTTGTACAATAGAAGCCTAGTCATAGCTAGGCTCTCGATAGGGGAAAGACCCACTTCTATAAGGAGAATAGGATAGGGTGTATTGCTTTTAATTTTAAGGTTATAAGTTATAAAATGCTTCTGGATTTTCTCAATCTTTCTCCAGGATTCTCTAGAGATGTTGCAACCCCAAACCTCACATCCATATAAGATAATTGGAGTGGCTAAAGTTTCAATATGAACTTCTTTCTATCCCACATTACGAGGTTTTCCGTTTTACAATTATTTTCAGGAAAAAAAAAAGCTTTCCACCCCCCATTTATCCTTTTCTGAATGCTATAGTTCCAGGTGAGCTTGTGATGAATATCAATTCCTAGGTACTTGTAAGAAGACACTTCCTCCAAGTTACTATTGTCATACATAAAATTAGCGTAAGTGTCCTTCTTGGATTTAATAATCATAACTTTTGTGTCCTTCTTGTATTTAATAATCATAACTTTTGTTTTGTGAGTGTTAACAGACATACCCATGGTAGAGCAGAAATCATTAAGAAGTCTAAGTTGCTTATCAAGATCAGATTAATTGATTATTAAGTTTTATTTTCCAATCATTCCTTAATCTATTTAACTAATTCTTATTTAATAATTTTGAGTTGTTTAATTTTTTTATAAATTATTTAATTTACAATTCTGAATTTCCTCAAATGTAAATTTAAATTATCATTTTTACTTGAATCACAATTTTCTTAATAGTTAATTTTAATGTTTTTTTACCATTTTTAGCCTTGATTTGTTTCTTCAAGGAACTCTAACTCAAAAGATATTTGTTTATCTTTTTCTTAAATAAAATTTTTTTCTTAATACTAGTTTCTTCACAAAATGTAGTTCTTCAACCTTAATTTATTTACAAATTTTTTAGTTTATGTGATGATGAGCGAAATAACCATCAAAGACATTACTTACAACTATCAAAAATCCATTACACAATTCTTTTCAAAAAAAAAATCAGCAACCATATACATTTCTTGTGCTTAAATGCTAAATAATCATAGATTTTAATAAATATTATAATAAGCCATTCTGCCAATTCAAAACCCCTAAGATATACATGAGTGTTGTGAAATTTTGTTAACCATAAATAAAAAATGGAACGTTGGCATGTATTGATTGGTATGGGGATACTCAAACTATAAATTGAGGAGAAATTTTCTCCAAAGAGCATGCTTTTGCATCAACTCATTGATGCCCGATAAACTTACTGCAAACACCATTCATACACCATAAATTTTCTGCAAGCACCACTTTTTGGCTTTCCGCATCCATTCCTCATTGATACCGCATATTTGTCTAGTTCAGTTGAAGAAATTATAATGAGAAAGGAGAGAAGGTGATGGGAAAGAAGGAACAAAATGAAGAACGGTAACAGGGGGTTGGAATTTACTCCCAATTGCAACTTAAAATAGAAGGATGAAAAGATCAAGTTTTGATGTGAATTCAAAGGACACTACAATGGAAAATTTGTTTTAGTTTTTGCGCTCAACCATGCATTGAATTTTCTGTGTTTTAAACCCCTAGAACAACCATTCTTCTTACATAGTGGTTGTCCTCTCCAGATTTTGAAATCATAGTTTAAACATACGCAAACCCCACCATTAAAAACCCTTGCACCTACCCGCCATTACTATTATACACCAACCATAGTAACTCTCGTGACATTCATTTGAATTTAAAATAATCCACGTCACACCAACCAACAACCAATCAAAATCCTATTGGAAGTTTTGTTGTCGACGTCATCACCACTTTGCGATCGCACGATGGCGTGGCCCCACCAGTGCCACTTCATTCCACGTCAACCAATTGCGCATCATCACAAGGTTTGGAGGTCTAGTCACGCAGTGTGATGATCGATGCGAAAACTCTTCACAAAAGCTCTCCCATTTGTTTAATGCATGGATTGATGGTGACATCATCCAACACATGGTTCGATGTGATAAATGTATCGCAATTTTTTGTAATGTTTTGCGTATGTTTTAAAACACCGCCGCAACATAATTTTATTATAAGCTTTAGAATTAGGTTTATAAGTTTTCTTTTATGCCCCCCGAAATATTTCCATATAGTTTTAAAATTAGGATATTATTTCTATATATGTATTGTAAACATATATATGTTTACAATACATA
This sequence comes from Pinus albicaulis, assembly GCA_034641835.2. Classification (NCBI taxonomy): domain Eukaryota; kingdom Viridiplantae; phylum Streptophyta; class Pinopsida; order Pinales; family Pinaceae; genus Pinus; species Pinus albicaulis. Next base: position 1,368,019,224 of record CM076574.1, read on the forward strand.
AGACAGATAGTAGTGTATGCTGTGTATGGCGAGAGTAGAATGTTGACTGTGTGAGAGAAATAGACTGTAAAGGAGTAGCAATTGTAAAAAAAAAAAAAAAAAAACCAGAACAACAGTTTTGTGATTTGTATTAACCAAGTTGTTTTTAATGAAAGATAGTGTCCTAGCTTCCCACTATATGATTTGTTTCAATGCTCCATCTGCAAGCTTTTTTTGTGAAATATCTGTGTTGACAGAGGAAATTTTATTCCTCACCATGTGTTAGGATTTCTCAGAAAATCCAACATGGTATCAGAGCTAGTCCAGGCTCTCGGCATTTGCTGAAGGAAGAAGAAGAATGTTGAAGCATTTCTCCAGCAGAGTGAAGGTTTTATCAAGTTAGTGAGAAATTTTTATTTAAGATACATAGTCAAGCTTTGTGGTTATGCACAGTAAAAATGACAGGAACTAGCACAAGCATGAGTATGGGAATTACTCAACTCCCACAATTTAATGGGAAGGACTATGATTATTGGGCAATCACAATGAGAGCCCTGTTTGCATCTCAAGATTTATGGGAACTGATTGAAGATGGATTTCAAGAACGAGCAGATGAAAAAGCATTTAATGCCTTGACACAAGTAGATAAATATTTGTTGAAGAGTAATAGAAAGGACTCAAAATTCATCCTCTATCTTTATCAGGCAGTGCATGAAAGCATATTTACAAGAATTGTAGCAGCAAAGAAGTCCAAGGATGCATGGGATACCCTCTAGACAACCTACCAAGGTATGGAGAAATTAAAGACAACAAAGCTTCAAGTAATGAAAAGAGAGTTTGAAGTTATTTGCATGAAAGATTATGATAGCTAAGACTCATTTTTCACACGGTTGATTGGGTTGGTTACCCAATGAGATCTCAAGAGAGACAGTAGAACAAAGAAGAATAGTGGAGAAACTATTGAGGAGCTTACCATCAAGATTTGATGTGATAATAACAACCATTGACAAGACAAAGGATCTCTCGTTGTTTAATGTTGATGAGCTTCATGCATCATTGATGACACATGAAAAAAGACTAAATAGAATAAAAAACTACTCCTTGGAGCATGCCTTCAAGACCCAAATTTCCTTTGGAAGAGGAAGAGGTTATGGAATATCAAACTACCGAGGAAAACGAAGAGGCAGAATCCAGAAAAGAGGAGGAAGAAACATCCTTGCAAGTACAAGTGGAAGGGGTAGCAACCAAAATCAGAACCAAAGCCAAGGCAACAGCCAACAAAGTGGAAAAAATCAAGCACTTGGACAAAGGTATGATAAATCCCAAGTCCAATGTCATTACTGTAAGAAGTATGGCCATTATGCCAATGAATGTACGAAGAAAAATAGTGACATGGGTAATAGACCCAGTGCTAACTTTACTAAAGAGTCTTTGAGTCAAGAGAATTTATTTTTAGCATGTAATATGGCTGAAGAGAAGAATGAAGATATATGGTTTCTAGATTCAGGATGTAACAACCATATGACTGGAAACATCTCTATGTTTTCCATGTTAGATGAAAATTTCAAGTCTCAAGAAACATTGGGGATATATATGAAAACATAAGTGTGTATGTGCTACAATATATTCAACGACAATGAGAAATACACACCAATATAAATAACATAGATAATCTACTACTATTGTGATCCCTGCTAAAGAGGAGGGACCTTCCTCCCTATGTTGCAGGGATGGAATGAAAACTAGTTAAAGATTCAACATGAGATTTGTGAAAATATCACTAGAAAGCTACCATTGATTTCACAATTCTTTCATATTCAAGAACTCATGTAAAATAACCACAAAATTATAAAAATCAAAAGGATCACTTGCTTACAGGCTTGCACTTCCAGCCTCTGTACATTTCAAGCATCCAGTCAATGCTCGACTTTTCAGTTGTGAAAATACATTAAGGAAAAATCCAAAGATCCTCCTCCTATAGATGTTTGGTTTCTCAACCATGTTAGGGGCACTAACTAACCTTCTAAGCCATTCTTCCAATTCAAAAACCCTAAGATATACACGAGTGTTGTAAAATTTGGTTAACCATAAATAAAAAATGGAACATTGGCATGTATTTATTGGTACGAGGCTACTCAAAGTATAAATTGAGAAATTTTCTCCAAAGAGCATAATTTTGCATCAACTCATTGATTCGTGATAAACTTACTGCAAACACCATTCACACTCCATAAATTTTCTTTAAGCACCAGTTTTTGGCTTTCCTCATCTATTTCTCATTGATACCACATATTTGTCTAGTTCGGTTGAAGAAATTATAATGGGAAAGGAGAGAAGGCGATGGGAAAGTAGAAAAAAAATGAAGAACGGTAAGAGGGGGAAGAAAACGTTGGAATTTAATCCCAACTGCAACATGAAACAGAAGGACAAAAACATCAAGTTTTGATGTGAATTCAAAGGATACTACAGTGGAAAATTTGTTTGAATTTTTGCACTCAACCGTGCATTGAATTTTTTGTGTTTTAAACCCCTGGAACAACCATTCTTCTTACATGGCAGTAGTCCTCTCTATATTTGAAAATCATGTTTTAACCATATACAAACTGCACCATTAAAAACCCTTGCACCTACCTGCCATTACTCCTATACACCAACCACAGTAACTCCCATGCCATTCATTTGAATTTAAAACAATCCACGTCACACCAACCAACAACCAATCAAAATCCTATCGAAAGTTTTGTTGCCGACATCATCACCACTCCATGATCGCGCGATAGCACTACCCCACCAGTGCCACCCCATTCTGAATCGACCAATTGTGTATCATCACAATTTTTGGAGGTCTAGTCACCTGGCACGACAATTGATGCGAAAACTCTTCGCAAAATTTCTCCCCTTTGTTTATCGCATGGATTGATGCTGACGTCATCTGACACATGGTTCGATGCAATAAACGTATTACAATGTTTTGTAATGTTATGCGTATGTTTTAAGACACCGCCGCAACATAATTTTATTATAAGCTTTAAACTTGGGTTTATAAGTTTTTTTTAATGCACCCCGACATATTTCCATATAGTTTTAAAATTAGGATATTATTTCTATATATATATATATTGTAAACATTTATATGTTTACAATACATAAGACAAATAGTAGTGTATGTTGTGTATGCCGAGAGAAAAGTGTTAATTGTGTGAGAGAAATAGACTGTAAAGGAGCAGAAAATGTAAAAAAAAAAAACCAGAACAACAGTTTTGTGATTTGTATTAACCAAGTCTTTTTTAATGAAAGAAAATGTTCTAGCTTCCCACTGTATGATTTGTTTTAATGCTCCATCTGCAATTTGTTTGTGAAATATCTGTGTTGATAGAGGAAATTTTATTCCTCACTGTGTGTTAGGATTTCTCAGAAAATCCAACATGGTATCAGAGCTAGTCCAACCTCTCAGCATTTGCTGGAGGAAGAAGAAAAATGTTGAAGCATTTCTCTAGCAGAGTGAAGGTTTCAACAAGTTAGTGAGAAATTTTTATATAAGATACACAGTCAATCTTTGTGGTTCTGCACAGTAAGAATGGCAGGAACTAGCACAAGGATGAGTATGGGAAATACTCAACCGCCATAATTCAATGGGAAGGACTATGATTATTTGGAAATCACAATGAGAGCCTTGTTTGCATCTCAATATTTATGGGAACTAATTGAAGATGGATTTGAGGAACCAACAAATGAACAAGCATTTAATGCCTTGACATAGGCAGAGAAAGATTTGCTGAAAAGTAATAGAAAGGACTCAAAATTCCTCTTCTATCTCTATCAGGCAGTGCATGAAAGCATATTTCCAAGAATTGCAGTAGAAAAGAAGTCCAAGGATGCATGGGATACTCTCTAGACAACTTGCCAAGGTATGGATAAAGTAAATACAACAAAGCTTCAAGTAATGAGAAGAGAGTTTGAATTTATTTGCATGAAAGATTCTGATAGCTTAGACTCATTCTTCACACTATTGATTGGGTTGGTTACCCAATGATATCTCATGGAGAGACAGTAGAAGAAACAATAATAATGGAGAAACTATTTAGGAACTTACCCTCAATATTTGATGTGATAATAACAACCATTGACAAGAAAAAGGATCTCTCAATTTTTACTATTGATGAGCTTCATGCATCATTGATGACACATGAACAAATACTGAACAAAATAGAAAAATACTCCTTAGAGCATGCCTTCAAGACCAAAATGATCTTTAGAAGAGAAATAGGTCATGGAAGATCAAACTTCCAAGGAAAATGTAGAGGCAGAAACTCAAAAAGAGGTGGAAGAAACTACCTTGCAAGTAGAAGTGGAAGGGTAGCAACCAAAATCAGAACCAAAGCCAAGGCAGCAACCAACAAGGTGGACAAAATCAAGCACTTGGACAAAGGTATAATAAATCCCAAGTCCAATGTCTTTACTGTAAGAAGTATGGGCATTATTTCAATGAATGTAGGAAGAAACATAGTGACATGAGTAATATACCTAGTGCTAACTTTACTAAAGAGACTCTAAGTCAAGAGAATTTACTTTTAGCATGTAATATGTCTAAAGAGAAGAATGAAGATATATGGTTTCTAGATTCAGGATGTAACAACCATATGACTGGAAACATCTCTATGTTTTCCATGTTAGATGAAAATGTCAAGTCTCAAGTAACATTAGGGATAGATAATAAATTCTTTTTCATGGGAAAAGGCAGAGTGAGTGTTCTAACAAAGAAAGGAGAAAAGAAGAGCATATCTAATGTATACTATGTACAACGTATGAAATGTAATTTGTTAAGCATTGGACAACTCATTCAAAAGGGATACAATGTATTCTTTGAAGATGATGTGTGTACCATCATGGATGTACCACCAAGCAAGCAATGTATTGAACAAGTGAAGATGACAAGAAACATAATGTTTCCTCTGAAGATGAGAGCATATTTTAAGAAATGAGTTGCAATGACAGTTGTAACTCAAGAGACTTACCAAAGAGAAGCAAAATATGAAAAATTATTGTAGAATTTGAGATTTGGACATCTCATATTTGAAGGTATGAATTTATTGCACATAAAAGGAATGGTCAAGGGATTACCATTGATTGAGAAACCAGGCAGCCTTTGTCAAGGATGCATCTTGGGCAAACAACACAGAGAAATTTTTCCATCAGGAAAGAGCATAAGGGAAAAAACACCCTTAGAAGTAGTTCATTCTGATTTGTGTGAGCCAATGCAAGCACCATCATTAGCAGGAAGCCACTATATGCTAACCTTTATTAATGATTACACAAGAAAAACATGGGTGTATTTCTTGAAGATGAAGAGTGAAGTATTTGAGAAGTTCTGCCACTTTAAAGCTCTTGTTGAGAATCAAAGTGGGTAACACATAAAATTTCTCAGAACTGATAGAGGAGGAGAATATATCTCCAAATAATTTCTGCATTTTTGCATAGAAAATGGAATTCATAAGAAATTTACAACAAGGTATACACCACAACAAAATGGAGTTGTTGAAAGGAAAAATAGAACCATCACGGACATGGTAAGAATTATGTTGAAGGCAAAACATTTTCCAAATGAATATTGCACTGAAGTTGTACATTGTGCAGCATATGTTTTGAATATATGCCCAACAAAGAGTGTGATGAACAATGTTCCGAAAGAAGCATGGAGTGGCATAAAACAATTTGTCTAGTTCGGTTGAAGAAATTATAATGGGAAAGGAGAGAAGGCGATGGGAAAGGAGGAACAAAATGAAGAACGGTAACAGGGGGTTGGAATTTACTCCCAACTGTAAATTGAAACAGAAGGACGAAAACATCAAGTTTTGATGTGAATTCAAAGGACACTATAGCGGAAAATTTGTTTTAGTTTTTTCCCTCAACCGTGCATTAAATTTTTTGTGTTTTAAACCCCTGGAACAACCGTTCATCTTACATGGCGGTAGTACTCTCAATATTTCAAAATCATGGTTTAACCATACACAAACCCCACCATTAAAAACCCTTGCACCTACCTGCCATTACTCTTATACACCAACCGCAGTAACTCCCGTGACATTCATTTTAATTTAAAACAATCCACATCACACCAACCAACAACCAATCAAAAGCCTATCGGAAGTTTTTTTGTCGACGTCATCACCGCTCCACGATCGCGCGACCCCAATAGCACCACCTCATTCTGCATCGACCAATTCTGCATCATCACAAGTTTTGAAAGTCCAGTCACCTGGCATGACGATCGATGCGAAAACTCTTTGCAAAAGTTCTGCCCTTTGTTTAACACATGGATTGATGGTGACGTCATCCAGCACATGGTTCAATGCGATAAACGTATCGCAATGTTCTGTAATGTTTTGCGCATGTTTTAAAACACCGCCCCAACATAATTTTATTATAAGCTTTAGACTTAGGTTTATAAGTTTTTTTTTATGCGCCCCGAAATATTTCCATATAGTTTTAAAATTAGGATATTATTTATATATATGTATTGTAAACATATATATGTTTACAATACATAAGAGAGATAGTAGTGTATGTTGTGTATGCCGAGAGAAGAGTGTTGACTGTGTGAGAGAAATAACAATTTTGTGATTTGTATTAACCAAGTTTTTGTTAATGAAGGACAATGTTTTAGCTTCCCACTGTATGATTTGTTTTAAGCTCCATCTGCAAGCTTTGTTTGTGAAATATTTGTACTGAGCGAGGAAATTTTATTCCTCACTATGTGTTAGGATTTCTCAGAAAATCCAACATGGTATCAGAGCTAGTCCAGGCTCTCAGCATTTGCTGAAGGAAGAAGAAGAATGTTGAAGCATTTCTGCAGCAAAGTGAAGGTTTCAGCATGTTAGTGAGAAAGTTTTATTTAAGATACACAGTCAAGCTTTGTGGTTCCGTACAGTGAGAATGGTAAGAAATAACACAAGCATGAGTATGGGAAATGCTCAACTCCCACAATTCAATGGAAAGGACTATGATTATTGGGAAATCACAATGAGAGCCCTATTTGAATCTCAAGATTTATAGAAACTTATTGAAGATTAATTTGAAGAACGAGTAGATGAACAAGAATTTAATGCCTTGACACAGGCAGAGAAAGATTTTATGAAGAGTAATAGAAAGGACCAAAAAGTTGTCTTCTATCTCTTTTAGGCAGTGCATGAAAGCATATTTCCAAGAATTGTAGCAGCAAAGAAGTCCAAGGATGCATGGATACCCTCCAGACAACCTACCAAGGTATGGAGAAAGTAAAGACAACAAAGCTTCAAGTAAAGAGAAGAGAGTTTGAAGTTATTTTCATGAAAGAGTCTGATAGCTTAGACTCATTATTCACACTATTGATTGGGCCAGTTACCCAATGAGATCTCATGGAGAGACAGTAGAAGAAAGAGGAATAGCAGAGAAACTGTTGAGGAGCTTAAACTCAAGATTTGATGTGATAATAACAACCATTGATGAGACAAAGGATCTCTTAATGTTTATTGTTGATGAGATTCCTACATCATTGATGACACATGAACAAAGACTGAACAGAATAGCAAACTACTCCTTGGAGTATGCCGTCAAGACCCAAATGTCCTTTGGAAGAGGAATAGGTCATGGAAGATCAAAATACCAAGGAAAACGTAGAGGCTGAAGCCAGGGAAAATTTTAAGGATGGAAAATTATTTTGAAGTTTAAAATATTGGCGAATATTTTTTATAAAAAAAAGAAATTGGCGAATATTTTTTTCAAAAAATCATGGAAAATTAGCTCACCTACGAATATTAGCCCCTAAAATTTTCCATGGTAGAAGCCAAAACAGAGGAGGAAGAAGCAACCTTGCAAGTACAAGTGGAAGGGGTAGCAACCAAAATCAGAACCAAAGCCCTGGAAATAGCCAACAAGGTGGACAAAATCAAGCACTTGGAAAAAGGTATGATAAATCCCTAGTCCAATGTCATTAATGTAAGAAGTATGGGCATTATTCCAATGAATGTAGGAAGAAACATAGTGACATGGGTAATAGTCCCAGTGCTAACTTTACTAAAGATATTTTGAGTCAAGAGAATTTATTTTTAGCTTGTAATATGGCTGAAGATAAGAATGAAGATATATGGTTTCTAGATTTAGGACGTAGCAACCATATGACTAGAAACATCTCTATGGTTTCCATGATAGATGAAAATGTCAAGTCTCAAGTAACATTGGGGACAGATAGTAAAGTCTCTATCATGGGAAAAGGAGGAGTGAGTGTTCTAACAAAGAAAGGACAAAAGATCATATCTTATGTATACTATATACCACATATGAAATGTAATTTATTAAGCATTGGAAAACTCATTAAAAATGGCTACAATGTATTCTTTGAAGATGATGTGTGTACCATCATGGATGTACCACCAAGAAAGAAATGTATTGCACAAGTGAAGATGACAAGAAACATAATGTTTCCTCTCAAGATGAGTGCAGATTTGAAGGAAGGAGTTGCAATGATAGTTGTAACTTAAGAGACTTACCAAAGAGAAGAAAAAATATAAAAACTGGTTTTGGAATTTGAGATTGGACATCTCATATTTGGAGGTCTAAATTTATTTCACATAAAATGAATGGTAAAGGGATTACCGTTGATTGACAAACCAGACAGCCTTTTTCAAGGCTACATCTTGGGCAAACAACACAGAGAAATTTTTCCATCAGGAAAGAGCATAAGGGAAAAGACACCCTTAGAAACAGTCCATTCTGATTTGTGTGGACCAATGCAAACACCATCATTAGCAGGCAGCCACTATATGCTGACCTTTATTGATGATTGCACAAAAAAAACATGGGTTTATTTCTTGAATATGGAGAGTGAAGTATTTGAGAAGTTCTGCCACTTTAAAGCTCTTGTTGAGAATCAAAGTGGGCAACACATAAAATTTCTTAGAACTGACAGAGGAGGAGAATATACCTCCAAATAATTTATACATTTTTGCAAAGAAAATGGAATTCATAAGTAATTTACAGCAAGGTATACACCACAGCAAAATGGATTTGTTGAAAGGAAAAACAGAACCATCATGGACATGGTAAAAAGTATGTTGAAGGAAAAACATTTTCCAAATGAATATTGGATTGAAGCCATACATTAGCATCACCACATCCACCAACACAAGTTCAACAAGGAACACCACAAGAAATTATGAGAAAAAACTTGAGAAGTGATCAAAGGGATTCTCCAAGCACATCACAAAGAGCATATTTGAGTGCTTCTACAAGCACAAGTTCAACAAGTGAAAGAAGAACCAGATTCAGAAGTTTAAATGAAATCTATGAGCAAGAGGAAACCATGAAGGTATGAACTCTTTATTTTCATTATACTATCATATAGAAGATCCTATTCATTTTGAAGAATCAGTAAAAGATAAGAAATGGATAGATGCTATGGATGAATAAATTAATGCAATAGAGAAGAAAAATACATGGGAACTAGTTGATCTCCCAAAATGCAAGGAAGTGATTGTTGAAAATGGGTTTACAAGACCAAAATCAATGTTGAAGGTAAGATTAAAAGGCACAAGGCTAGACTTATTGTCAAAGGCTACAAGAAACAACAAGGTAGAGATTATGAAGAAACTTTTGCACCAGTTGCAAGAATGGAAACAGTAAGAGAAGTGATGTCCATAGTAGTACAACACAAGTGGAAAGTTTATCAAATGGATGTGAAATAAACATTCCTAAATGGAGTATAAATGGAAGAGGTTTATGTTGAACAACCTCTGGGCTATGAGAAAGAAGGCCAAGAGCACAAGGTATGCAAATTGAAGAAATATCTATATGGGTTGAAACAAGCACCAAGAGCATGGTACAGTAGAATAGATGCCTATCTACTAGAAAATGGGTTTGAGAAATGTGAAGGAGAACCCACATTATACATCAAAGAAAAGGATGGTAAGATGCTCATTATTGTTCTATATGTTGATGATGTGATATTCACAGGAAATGATGCTTGCATCATTGAAAATTTTAAAACAGTCGTGAAAGAAGAATTTGAGATGACTGATATGGGATTTCTGAGACTCTTCTTAGGAATAGAAGTAGATAAAAATGAAAATAAAATATTTATTTCTCAAGAAAAATATGTAAAATAAGTTTTGGAAAGTTTTAATATGTAGGATTTCAAGGCAACAATAACTCGTACAGTGATGGGATTGAAACTGATCAAGGAAGACAAAAGCAAGGATGTAGATCCAAGTTTGTATAAGAGCATATTTGGAAGCCTTATGTATTTGACTGCAACTAGGCCAGATATTATGCATGCTGTAAGTTTAATTCCAGATTTGTGGAAAGGCCAAAGGAGACACATTGGCAAGAAGCAAAAATAATCCTAAGGTATGTCAAAGGAACAAAGGGGTATGGTATTTTATACCCCTCTTCAAAAACATTTGAGTTAATTGGTTATACTGACAGTGATTGGGATGGTAGTATAGATGACAAGAAAAGTACCTCTGGATATGTTTTTCTTTTGGGATGAGGAGTCATCTCATAGGCTTCTAAGAAACAACCAATTGTGGCTTTATCAACAGCAGAGGTAGAGTATGTAAAGCAATATGGATGGGAAGAATGTTAAGAGATTTGTAACATGAACAAGTAAAAGGCACAATAGTTTATTGTGATAATAGCTGAGCAATATCTTTATCCAAGAATTTAGTGTTTCATAAAAGAACAAAACACATTGATGCAAAGTATCATTATATCAAATAATTGGTGAACAATGGAGAAGTTGTTCTGAAGCATTGCAGAACACAATAACAGTTTGCAGATATTTTGACAAAACCATTGGGGCAAAAAAGTTTTAATTATCTCAGAAAATGTTTGGGAATGCAAGATATCAGCAGTTGTGATTAAGGGGGAGCGATGGAATTTCCTCCCAACTGCAACCTAAAACAAAAGGATAAAAACATCAATTTTTGATGTGAATTAAAAGGACACTATAGCATCAAATTTGTTTTAGTTTTTGCACTCAACCGTGCATTAAATTTTTTGTGTTTTAAACCCCTGCAACAACCGTTCTTCTTACATGGTTGTAGCCCTCTCCAGATTTGAAAATTTTGGTTTAACCACATGCAAACCCTGCCATTCAAAAACATTGCACCTACCCGACGTTACTCCTATACACCAATTGTAGTAACTCTCGCGCCATTCATTTGAATTTAAAAAATTCCATGTCACACCAACCAGTGACCAATCAAAAGCCTATCACAAGTTTTTTTGTTGATGTCATCACCCCTCCTCGATCGCGTGATAGTGCGACCCCACCAGCGCCACCTCATTCCACGTCGACCAATTGTGCATCGTTGCAAGGTTTGTAGTTCCAGTCTCCTAGTGCGATGATCGATGCGAAAATTCTTCGCAAAATTTCTCTCATTTGTTTATCACATGGATTGATGGTGGCATCATCCGGCATATGGTTCCATTGGATAAACGCATCACAATGTTTTGTAATTTTTTGTGTATGTTTTAAAACATTGCCGCAACATAATTTTATTATAAGCTTTAGACTTAGGTTTATAAGTTTTTTTATGCGCCCCGACATATTTCCATATAGTTTTAAACTTAGGATATTATTTTTATATATGTATTGTAAACATATATATGTTTACAATGCAGAAAATAGATAGTAGTGTATGTTGTGTATGATGAGAGCAGATTGTTGACTGTGTGACAGAAATAAACTACAGAGGAGTAGCAAATGTAAAAAAAAAAAACCAGAACAACAGTTCTGTGATTTGTATTAACCAATTTTTTTTAATGAAAAACGGTGTTTTCGCTTCCCACTGTATGATTTGTTTTAATGCTCCATCTGCAAGATTTTTTTGTGAAATCTTTATGTTTACAGAGGAAATTTTATTTCTCACTGTGTGTTAGGATTTCTTAGAAAATACAACATAAAATGGAAGTAGCAGATGAGGTATACACCTCTGAGTGGTGGAAGGAATTACCAGGTGATTGGTGGAAAGAATTGGGGGAGCATTTGGAAATGGATATATTGGGGAGGCTGCCAGTGGAATACATGGGGAGATATCATAGGTTTTTATCTCACAATGAAGAGGCGGATTAAGAACAAGAAGCAAAGGGAGGAACAATATAAGAATCAATCACACAAAATATTTAGAACAAGAATGGAGATTTTATCAAAATTTCTTCATATGTGATATACCTCATAGTAAAGGAGTTGATTGCTTCATATGTGATATACCTCCTAGTAGGATGTTGTTTGTGAAAGTAAAGATGACAAAGAAGGAGAAATATTTTCTTATCATGAAATATAATAGACATGATTACTCATGTCGACACAAAGAAATATGCTTGTATGATTTTTGTTTACAACACTTCAGGTTTGGTCATCTACATTTTGCTTGAAGGGTTGTCTCTCATTCAAGAGCCAATTAGTTCATGTCATAGGTGCAATTTTCCAAAAAAACATAGGAGTAACTTTTCTAGCTGAGTTTTTTATAGAGAAAATGTACTTTGAGAGTTGGTTCATATAGATCTATGTCATGGAGTGTGACATAGTCAGTTTGACAAAGTACTTCCTAGCCTTCATAGATGATTGCACCATAAATACTTGGGTGTATTTACTCATAAGGAAGTCTTGAAATTTTGAAAAGTTTGGATCTATCATGGTAATGTTAGAGAAAGAAAGTGGTCATTACATAAAATTGTTATGATTAGATAGAGGAGGCTAGTATGATTTAAAATCCTCATAGTTCAAGGGGGGCTAAGAATAGAAGTTTGCAATCACAGGAAATAAAAAATTAAGTGTTATTATTGTATTATGATGAGCTATTATGCACATGAATGAAAAAAGCATAAATTTTATCTTAATATAAAAAGTGTAAGTATTATTTCAAGAATCTAGATGAAAATTTATTACAAAATCATAAAGTATCTAAATTTATTTCTAATTTACAAAAATAAAACTGCAAAATAGTTGGTCTAGAACATATTCGAATAGTCAACACATATTCTAAGGGCGTTGTTTGATGACTGCTCCCTTTCAACTGTTTTTTTTCTTTCTTCTCCTCTTTTTACTATGGTTGGTCACTAAATTCCTGCTTATTCTTACTCGATGAGCTCAAATAACTTATCCCATCTCTTTTCAGTTGGAATTGAGAAATTAACCATTTTCCTATATCTTTCATCCACCTCTATATATGTTTCAAAAGTTGGTTTGTTAATAGATAAGTGATGAACTTCATGTTGAATGAATAAATCATATTGTAAACCTTCAAATGAGTTTGTTGACCAAAATTTGCACTAGGTGCCAAAAATGAAGAAGAGTAAATAAGGACATTGTCCATAAAATGTTGGCCAAAGGCACGAAAACACGCCTAAAACATAAAAAACCCCATAAATAATACTAGTCGCCTGACGTGATATATGCACAATTGTTTGGGACTTTTCCTTGAGGTGATGGGAGACAGAAGTCACACTATACATGCCCTTCAAAGTGCGCCATCCCAGTCCCCATATTTTCTACTTTTTGAGTGAGTTGATTTTGGCCTTGCTAACCCACAACCAATCTCTCCCACATGTGACACTGAAAATAGTGAATTTGGTCCAATGTCTCCATCTGTGTTTCATGCTCCTCGTCGAAAACTCTTATCTCCATCCACTTTTTCCATCATAATGTTGATAATATCTGAACATTTCTTGAGAAAGCCTCACCTCTTGTTCATTTCTAGTAGCATCGGATGTGCTCTAAGTCAAAAAAAATTTCACTGAGGCTGAGACACACGTATTTCAGAGAACCTAGAAATTGTTTTGGGAAATTCCACCACGATTATATTCTATTAAAAGAATTAATTATTTTAGAAGGACCCTAAGCATAACTTAGGAAAATAAAATAATTAAAGTGAATTAATATAATATGGGTGCGAATGTTCTAGAAAAAATGGATTGAGTCAAAAGTTAATTTTAGTCGTTGATTAGAGATTTAATCTCAGCCATTGAAGTTTCAACGAGCATATTGTAAGAAGGGCTTGAAGGATCATTTTGAAAACACACAGTAAGGATCAATATATCGATTTATTTCATGAGGAGTGCTCAGGGAGAAATATTGATCAAGAGATTCTTTGTAGAGAGGGGCAGGGATAGTATTCGAACATAAATCTTTCTCGGTAAGAGAATCATCAACAAAGAAGGCAAAGAGAGATCCAATAGAGGAAACGTAGATCCCGAAAGGTTGACGCATAGGCACGCAGGGCTACGGAGAATCCAAGAGGGAATCTGAATACTTGTTGAAGGAATCGATTGCTGAAGCCATGAACTCGGGTGTGAGATCAGGAGGTAGAAATCAAAGTTCCTTGACAAAAAATAAATGATTAGAACGGATGACGTTATAACGAGGAGGTTTGACGTTGGGACTGCGCAAAGACAATGTAGAGGTTGTCAAGGAAAACATATTGAGTGGTTGGAACGTCAGCGTGTATTTATTGGTATGACTCAAAACTATAAATTCAGGAGAAATTTTCTCCAAACACCATGCTTTTTCATCAACTGATTTATGCGTGATAAACTTATTGCAAACACCATTTATACTCCATAAATTTTCTGCAAGCACCATTATTTTGCTTTCCGCATCCATTTCTCATTGATATTGTGTATTTGTCAAGTTCTATTAAATAAATTATAATGGGAAAGGAGAGAAAGCCAATAAAAATCATGAAAAAGATGAAGAATGATAATAGGGGAAGAAAATGGAAGTAGCAGATGCGGTATATACCTCTAAGTGGTGGAACGAATTACGAGGTGATTGGTAGATAGAATTGGGGGAGCATTTGGAAATGGAGATATTGGGGAGGCTTCCAGTGAAATATGTGGGGAAATATAGCAATGTGTCCAACTAATGGAAGATTGTGTCCAATGTGTCTAACTAATGGAAGAGTTTGTCCAATTTCTTCCTATACCCAGCATGAGAGTTTCAAGTGATGGTTTCAAATGTAGGGACTATAAATTTCTTTGGAAAATGCCATAATATCAAGATAACCATGGGGGAATATGTATTGAAATAGTCCAATGCTTTCCATTCCAATGGGAGGTGTTGATGTTGTACTAGGAGTACAATGGTTACAACCTTTGGGTACAGTAGCTTTTAATTTTCAAAAACTTTTCTTGAAAATATTTTCAGAAGGAAAGGAAGTTGAGTTACGGGGTATCGCAGGGAAGTCAGGAAAGATAGTAAGCTCTATGGTTACAACCTTTGGGTACGGTAGCTTTTAATTTTCAAAAACAATTCTTGAAATTTTTTTCAGAAGGAAAGGGAGTTGAGTTACGGGATATCACAGGGAAGTCAGGAAAGATAATAAGCTCTATTGTCATGACAAAGGTTCTGAAGAAATAGCAACAAGGTGTAATTGAAAAATTATGCTCACTAGAAGTTCCAACATCAAATTCAGCTATTTCTCGAGATCTCCAAAAAGACTTAGACAATCATTCCAAGCTGTTTGAAACACCCAAAGGACTCCCACCTATTGGTGATCATGATCATGATATTCATTTGATTCCAGGACTTAGTCCTCCAAACATCCAGCCTTACAGATATGCTTATGTCCAAAAGAGCGAAATTGAACGTATGATTGCAGAAATGTTAGAGGCTAGTATAATTCAACCTAGTCAAAGTTATTTCGTTTCTTTAGAAGTATTGGTGCACAAGAAGGATGGATCATGGTGCATGTGTCTGGATTATAGGGAGCTCAATAAGCTCACAATTAAAGATAAATTTCCCATTCTTGTGATTGATGAATTATTGGATGAATTACATGGAGAAATTTATTTTAACAATTTAGATCTTCGTTCAAGATATCATCAAATTAGAATGAAGACTGAAGGTATTCCGAAAACAACATTTCAAACTCATGAGGGTAATTATGAATTTTTGGTCATACCTTTTGGCCTTACCAATGCACCTTCTGCCTTTCAAGGGTTGATGAATTTCATTTTTAAACCCTTCCTTAGAAATTTTTTGTTAGTATTTTTTAATGATATACTAATCTACAACAGGTCTTGGAAGGATCATGTTCAACTTGTTGACAAGGTGCTCAAACTATTATAGGAGAAAAAATTATATGAAAAAACCTCCAAATATTTCTTTGGAGTAAAAGATTTGGAATATCTGGGTCATATTGTATCTCGAGGGAGTGTTAATGTAGATCCTAACAAAATTAAATCCATTAAGGAATGGAAAGTCCCCACAACCATAAATAAGTTGCGAGGATTTCTCGGGTTAATAGCGTATTATCGCAAGTTTTTTAAGAATTATGGGAGAATAGTAGTACCTATAACAACATTATTGAAGAAATGTGCATTTTCATGGACTCATAAACAAACTAACACCTTTGAACATCTTAAAGAGGTAATGTTCCTAGCACCAGTCTTAGGTACGCCAGACTTCAAAAAAACATTTATTCTGGAATGTGATGCCTCAAGAAATGGAATTGGTGTTGTTTTAATTCTAGAAGGAAGACCCATTTCTTTTGAAAGTTGTCCAATCAAAGGAAAGTATTTATAGAAATATGTTTCTAAAAAGGAAATGTTGGAAACATTACATGCACTAAATAAATGGCAACCTTACCTAATGGGAGGACACTTCAAGGTAAAAATTGATCATGATAGTCTTAAATAATTTTTGTAACAAAGATAATCTTTAGAAGAACAACAAAAGTGGGTCACAAAGATGTTGCGTTATGACTTTGAAATCATCTACAAAAAAGGAGCTAAATCTTGTTGCAGATGCACTCTCAAGAAAGGAAAAGGAGGTGGAAGCATTGATTTGTGCCATTTTTATTATCCAACCAGATTGGATAACCGAAGCAAGGGAGGAAAGTAAGAATGACGAAGAAGTGTGGACACTCATTTAAAAAATGCAGCAAAATCCTAGTACATCTGATACATTTAGTTGGAAAAATGATTCCTTCTATTATAAAGATCGCTTATATATTTGTAATAATTCCCAACTAAAATAAAATATTATTTTGGAATTGCACACCTCTCCCATAGGAGGACACTCAGGATTTTTAAGAACTTACCACAGTGTGAAGAAAGAATTTTTTTGGGATGGCCTTAAATTTTATATTCAAAATTTTGTGTCAAAATGTTTTGTTTGCTAGCAACATAAAGTTGAGACAATTAAGACCCTAGGTCTGCTACAACCTTTAACCATTCCAAGCAATGTTGGGAGGAGGTTTGAATGGATTTTATGACATTTTTACCTAAGTCTGAAGAAAAGAGTGTCATCATGGTGGTAGTTGATATACTTACCAAGTATGCACACTTTTGTGCATTATCTCATCCATTTAAACCAAGTACAGTTGCTACTTCATTTATGGAAACAATTCAAAATCTACATGGAAACTCAAAGATTATTGTAAGCAACAGAGATCCTATTTTCACTGGAAATTTTTGGAGGAAAATGTTTTCTTGTTTGGGTACTCAACTAGCCCATAGCTCATCTTTACATCCTTAATCTGATGGACAAACTGAGATAGTGAAAAAATGTTTGGAAGGATATCTTTGTTGCTTTTTATATGATAAAAAACACAATGGGTCAAGTGGTTACCTCTAGCTGAATGATGTTATAACACTTCATTCCATACTACAAGAAAAATGAATCCATTTATGACACTATATGGATATCATTTAACGTCCATCACATCATATTTAAGAGAAAATTCAAAGGTTCAAGCAATGGAATATCAGATCAAGCATCAACAACATGAAGTTCTCCAACTCTTAAAGGATAACCTAAATCTGGCACAACGTTGAATGAAACAACAGGCATATCAACATCATATTGAGAGATTTTTTTATGTAGGAGACTGGGTAGTTTTACGGCTACAACCATACAAACAAATGTCCCTCAAGCAAGCTAAGAAGGATAATAAATTATCGCCAAAGTACTATGGTCCTTACAAGGTGTTGAAAAATATTGGTACTATGGAATACAAATTGGAGCTTCTTGCTTCTTCACCAGTGCACCCAGTTTTCCATGTTTCATGCTTAAAGAAGGACAAACTTTCAGCTCAAACAATATTGCTAGAACTTGATGAGGAAGGAAAAATCATATTTGAACCTAAAGCAGTCATGGAAACAAGAACTCGACAGCTACGAAATCGACCAATTGTAGAGTATCTCATCAGTGGAAGAGCTTACCCACTAAAGATTCGACATGGAAGGATGAGAATTTTATACAGAAGCATCCAAATCTACTCAAGCGTTGAGTACAACAATTTTTTTAAGGAGAGGAGCTTGTTAGGTCCCTATATTACTAGTGTAGTCCCTTACTGTTATTATTTTAGCCCCCTTATTGTTATTGTTTTACCCCTATAGTCCCCATATTATTATTATTGTGCCCCATAAAACCCCAATATTGTTATTGTTGTGCCCTTACATTATTATTGTTAGTTCGACTATGTCACGTCTCCCAGACCCAGTTTCTTGACCTCTACTCTTCGCAGTCCATCTGGTTGACTTATATAGCTATATATATATTAGGTTGTATTTCTCAGGTCAGTTGTTCAGAGTTTTGACCAACTCTCGTTGATCGCTAGGCCCTTCCTCAAACTTTCTAGTTTGTAAGCCTTATAGACTTTTCAGCATTTTAAAGTTTCAGCATCAAGGTATAGATGTATGCATCCACGTATACATCTATCTATATTCAGTTGACCTTCGTTGCTCCAACCACTTTCTCAGCAGTTTATATGGAAGGTAAATGGATGCTCTTTTCCTAGTATTTTTAAAGAGGCTTACAATCCTCTCTCACAGAGACTTTTATCACACCATTACATTTTCAATAGGACTCTCCCCTTATTTTATTGTTACACTTATTCAACATATTTGAGACTCTGGTGCAGATTCAACTATTCCATGGGAAAATTAGGAAACAGATCCTCTTGCTTCAATCAAATGGAGGTAGAGAATACTGAACTGGATAGTTTAGAATCCCTAGTGTTAGATCCTCGTCCTTAGTTAGGATTCAACTTCTTCTTTCATATGTTTACACTTACATTTAATAGAATAATTTAAATTCTAAATTTTACAATTCTTTCCATTGTAACACAGCTGACATACTGAACCCCATACTGCTATCACAGGGTTGTTGTTTCCTACTTTCTGTTATTGGTTACGGGGAATTCTGTGCCATCAGTATTGTTATGATAGGTTTAGTTGTTTGGTACTTGCTGTTCATGGGTACTGTTTTGTTAAAATTTTTTTTTTATACACACAGAAATTAAATATTCCTTTAAAAGATAGCAAGCTATACCTATACATAGTTATTAGATTTGCTGTTCAATTGATCTATCATCTCTAACCTCATTACTACAAGGTACTCATCCCTACAACCCAACCCTTTGTCTCTGCTATCAGTAGCTTTAGTTTGAAATTACATGAGTTAATGAACAATTATTCAATCTAACATTTGCATAATGCACCATAACATAACAATTCATAAATTGCATAATGAACCATAACATCACAATTCATAAATTGCATAATGAACCATAACATCAAACTTCATAAAACAGGGATATGTTTAATACAGACTTACAGATATCTCCAAATTTATGCATGCACACCTCTACTATGACCAGTCCTCCCAACCTTAGAGTTCGTTTATCTCCAGAACTCACCCCCGAGCTGAGATCCTCCAAGAACAGACTAACCTCAATCTGTTCTGGAGCAGCTTATTTAAGTTGTGCTTTCCCCAAAGCCTGTTTCCAATTCTGCGTCCAGAATTCCAGGATGCTTTATTCCTGTTTAGCCTAGGCTTCCCATTTTGGGACTCTTTAAAGCTGCTTTAAGCTTTTCCTCAGCTTTTCCAGCTTTTTCTCACCTCTTCCCAACTACTCCTCTTCATTGGGGAAATTTAGATTTTTTCCTCAAAAATATAAATTAGAAATAATTTCTTTCAAGGATTTTTGAAAGATTTTGGGGAAAGTCTTTTCCTTTTCCATCACCTTATGGATTAGGCAAGTGATCTCACTTTCTCATCTGGTCATAGTGCCTACACAATATTTTATTTATTTTTCATAAATAAATAGTTAACCACATCCACACAATAATTATCCATTGGGTTCCACTCCCCTTTGGATTTATGTTCAAATGTCCCATTTGAAAAGCATAGGACTTAGGGGTGTTACATATTCCCCTTCTGAAATTTAACACCGTCCTCGGTGTTGACAACTATCTACTTAGTTTATTTTGAACATAACTATGAATGCTGTTCCATCATCTTAGCTTCTCTGTCCCATGTAGCTTTTCAGCAGGAAAGTGCTCCACTGCACCTTTACTCTAGCTACGATTCGATTTCGCAATTCAATTTCATCCCGCTTTCATCTTTGAAGCGACTCTGGAAGGAAATTCTTCTGCTGGTTCCACCTGGACCACATTCCAATCAATCATGTGAGAAGCATCATGTACAAAAATTAAAAAAAAAATTCAACAAGGAGACATGAAACATATCAGGAAATTTAATAAGCAATGGTAGGGCTAGTTTATAAGCCATTAGTTTCCCTCCTTTCCAACACCTTCCTCAGTGTTACCCTTTCACGTTGATTTCCAACTTTGACAAAGATTTCTTCTTCGTCCTTGATTAGTTTCCAGCAGAGTACTCTCCTGCTTCTACTCTATTTACTGATGCCTTATGTAGTTGGTTTTCTTCCTACTTCTTTGCAAGAAGTCTGTCTGGAAGATCTTTTATTCTGTTTTCTCTGTCCACAATTCATACCAATGTAAGTAATGTCATGTACATACAATTTATAATCCACAACAACATTCTGTATTTCCATAACTTAAGAAATTCAGTTATTAGTTAAACCATTCAGGTTCATAATAGTTTAGTGCACTTTTAGTACACTACTTATCCTTTCTTATATTTTTCAGTGAGATTCTTTCCCCACGCAACTTGGTCCAGTTCAGCTTTTCTTGAGTTTCTAGGTGATTTATCTTCACCTTTTTTTTTTTCTCCTTGGTTCCAGAGTGTACACTTTCCTGTTACACACTTGACTAAACAATTTTACAACTTTTCATTAGTACTCATAAATGAAAGAAAACAATTGTATCATATGCATGCTTATGCTTACCCTTTCTCATTTCATAGCTGTACTTCCAGCATCTTCTCATTGTTTTCTTTTATTAGTCAATCAATTTAATTAGTAATAACTAGCCTCGTTAATCATCTCTATAATTCAATTCTTACTTCATACATGAATGTTTTTTTTTTCTTTCTTTTTCTTCCTCTAACCTCTTTTATGAATTGTATTCCACTAGTTCAAAACTTACGTGAATAAATTTGGATCTGATGGGTTCCCCCACACCCAAGTCCAACTGCATCTCATCTTCTTTTCTCTTAATCGGTAGCTGTGTGATTTCACACTATTTCCGGTCTTTGAATTTACGGCTCAGGAAAATTAAATTAAATAAAATTTATCCCAAAAAAATTTGATAGTGTGAATAAATGTAATCACTATTATTCATCACATTTGCTAGTATTACTACTTGAGAATGTCAATATTGAATTTGACAGAATTTCCCTTTTTTTTCAAAGTATTTCCATAATTTATACCTTTACTTCAATTTTTTTTTTTTTTTCATGCTGTACATATTCCAATGATAATTTGAGGAAATTAACTATGTCCCATTGGATTTTTATCCATGCATGCTCATTTTCATAATCATTTTCCCTAGCTAACTCACCTGGGAAAATTTAATGTATCCCTTCATTCATTCATTCATAACTCAATGTAAGGGATCTGCATTACATTATGCAATGTTCCACAATTACTAAACCAACTATTTACTGGGTTTATAACTCATACTTAAGTTTACCACTTCATTATTTTCCATGTATATGAGGCTAAAATATGTTTATCACAAAATACTTTAGTCATGACTTAAATATACTTGTCTTGAACCTCATCTTGGTAATTTTTTTCCACATTATACTTTTACCCCTTACTCTACCACTATAGTGTTTATTTCTCTTTTAACCCTATTTAGAGTAATAATATTCCGACCATAGGGTAAAATATGTCCTTCCACTTTACTTGCAACTTTTAAGGTAAATTCACTTTTAATATTCCCTAGTGAATTTTTTTTCTCCCTTAATCCCGTGGGTATAAGTTGGAAATTTTCTAACTGAACTAAATTATCATGTATGAAGGTATTATATTCATACAACTCAACAAAGTTAACATTATAACAAGATCACCTATCTTTATAATGTTACTTGTAGATTTAACTTATGTCCCACGTGCAATTTCTTTCATTTTAATCTATCATGTCTCATGATAATGACTATTATTTTATATATATAAATATATATTTTTAATAGTTAATTATGAATTTACAACTTATATTTAACATACCTCTATTAAATATAAATTGTTCTTTTTCTATTATCCCCCTTTCTTTATATACTCCAATGTAACTTTTCGTTCTTCTTTTGTTCCAATAATTATGGTAACACCTAGTATTATATAACCTATTTGGAACATATATTACCCCACAATAATTCATTTATAGCTTTTCAGGCTTCTGATCAACTTATTGTTATAATGAATATTAATAAAATTCTATTTTGGTTGTTTTAACATCCCCAACTTTTAATTTCAGTTTTTAATTACATATATCCATTTCTTAACCTTATTCTGAAAGTTAATTTTTCTATAGATACATATATTCTTGCACACATAATTATTTATGCTCAATTCCACCACATTGTATATATATCTATTCCAATAGAGTGAAACATATAACATTTTCTTTATAAAGCTCTTTGTTATATGAACCATGATATTTCATATCATTAAATCCTCCACTCTTTTTCATATATATATATAGAACCACTCTATATATATATAATATAAACTCCATCATGTATATATAAAATCCACCATATATAATATAAAGTCCACCGCATATATATATATATATCCCCCATACATATATATAAAGTCCACCTTATATAAAATCCAAAAAAATTAAATTCATACCCCCATAATTATTTTTCTTATTTAATGTACAAGGTAGCCTTATACCCTCGTACTCACTTACATTTTCCCTTTGTCACACCTCCAAAAATGTTTTTTTTTCCGCTTCTAATTTACATACAATTTATTCATATGGGTGAATTTCTGTCCCCAAAGTTCACACTTGTTCAACTTATTAATTTCAACTAAAGTGCACTGATAAAACATTCAAATGAAGTGCCATTGTATTAAATCCCACTTGTTAACTTTAACTAAAGTGTAAGTTATTATTTCCAAATAAAGGCCCACTTTATTTAATCCAATATATATGTAAGTTTACATATATATATATTTAATTATTCTACCCCTAACAAAATCGGAAGGGCGACTTTACTAATCCCACATATACCTATTTAATTATATATGTATTTATATTTATGTAGGTATTTAATATTCTATCCAGAATTCCAACCACACGGGCGCTATTTCATAAAAATTTATATAATCCACCTATTTGCATATAAATATAGGTGGTTAATAACCGAACTATGAACCCATTGCATTATATATGATTTCTTATTTTATTATCATAACACCACATGATTAAAGCCCATGGGTATTCGCCGAATAGGGTTGTGATATTAACGTTTGATGCTACCCACACGCGACGGACGAAATCTGCAATGAGTAATTGGTCCGGCGCATGAATGTGTTATTCCGACCTCCCTTTTATGCGGTTATTCCGGCGGCGCGTGTATGCGCTATCATATTTTATGATTATCGTCGGCCTGTTACTAACGAAGCTTAACTTCAGCTATGTCTCGTGCAGGTTCCCAACACGGTGATATGAATTCCACCAGCGGTATATCCCAACTGATGGCGTGTAACCAGCCGAGGTAAATTTTAAATTCTGTTTGCCACGTACTAATTCTCTGATGTTGTTTGTAGGCAGGAGTGTTCAGGTTGAGCACCTGCCATGACGGCGGTCTGTGTACTTCCCCACATCGCCTCAGATTAGTTGCTATAGAACGAAGGACACACGCGTCCCACACAGAAGTAATGCACTCAGCAAGTTATCGACTGGCGTTCTCTTTTGCCCATCCTGGGTCACCTCACAGGATGAATCGCACAGCCTTGTCGTCCTTCAGCAGGCTTGATGCACAACTTTAGAGCTGAATAAATCGGTGGTTAGGGTGTAGTACAGATTCTTCCCACTGACCCTGGCCTCGAAAATCCATATCGGGATTCTGTGCCACTAGCTGTCGATGCGATTTAAGGTTGAGTCGCTGGCCTTCACCCCCCCACCTGCAATGTACCCTGGAGTGTACTAAGGCCGATTTAGGATTAGGGTTTCACGTTTTAAACCCCTTCTCCCTCAGATCGTTATTATTTTATTTTCTGTTTCACTTCGGTTTGCTCTCGGTCTGTTTTCGTATTGCTTCATCCTGCGGGGATTTGAATAATCGTCATGCGGGTCTGGTCTTCTTCTGGTGCAGCGACCGTGTTCGTTCCAACCCTCCTGCGGCTTCACGAGGGTAACGAACTTCTTTACATTCCTACTCATCTTCCAGTCTTACTTCAAATCGACATATAGGTTCTCTATTTTTTATTCTGTATTGCTACTGTGTAGAAATTTCTGGTTTTATCAAGATTATGTTTATTATACTGCTTATATTATGACGGTTATTTTTGAAATCCGCTCTCGGTTGGACTCGTTTCACCGTCATCGACATGCAGGGAAAAGGCTCAGCTCGCGCCACTAGTCCGAGCCCTACCAATTTTTCTCAAAGCTTTTATAATTGTAGGTTACTGTGGTTTTAACGGATCACTTCTCATATCGTGATACTGTGGGGACCATCCTTTGGTTGGCCGAATGATTTTCTTCCTGGGTTCAGGAAGTGAATGACATATATTTATGTTTATATGATTCCCTACTTTCGTTCAGCTTTTTAACTAAATCGAGTCCATTCAGTTTTAGAAACAATACTACAGGAAAGGCGGATTTTGTTTTTCTGGTTCTTATTGTTAACTAAATTTTCTTTTGCAAATATATCTATTATCGTTTGTTTCCCGTTCGATCATACAGCTCTCGGCGCTAACAGGCATTCAATATATAATCGCATTTCACTGGTTCAGTATGACATGTGCGCTGTATATATATTTTTTTCCTCTGGACCTGTGGTTTAACCGTATAGAGCAGCGCCCAGAATTTAGTAGTGATTTCGTTTTTCCTTTTGTTTGTGCGTTAGCCGACCCTTCGGCGGTTATCCATTAATCATCATTTTAATACCCTCACTGAATGAATAACGATTTCATTTTTGCTTTGATGTAGTCGGCTTTACAGGATTTCACCATAAGAGTCGTTTCAATATTATACCGCCAGAGTTAACCTATTACTCACTCTTTCAACGACGATGCCACGCCCACGTATAGATGGTTCTGCCAGTTATGAAATTTAATTACGTTCTTTGTCTAAGCGCCGAAGGTTCTTCATCTTTTGTTTTCTTTTGATTTGGTTATATACATAGATCGGCTACAATATACCTACTTCCGGCATAGTTTCGATTTTCATATAAGAATACATGCTCTTGTCATTGATATAGTTAAGTTTTGTGAAAATCGACATGCACTAATGTAGTCAGACCCTGCACGGTTTCCAATGGCCGTAGCCATATATGAGTCATTTTAACATAACTAATTCGTATCACTATTTCCTTCTTGCCTTATATAGTTCACATATATATATCTATGCCAAAAAAAATTTGTCGGTGTTGGAATGGATTTATTTAGGTTAGTGCTTAATCCTTATGGATATATATATATTTTCACAATACTATTGTATTGCAATTGTAATTATTAATGAGTTCCTCGTTTAACCCAATGCATCTACGTTTTAAATTTCAATACATTTATATATATCTATGTATTGTTAGTAATTTGATTCGCTGTCTTGACATTTTAATCTCCATTTCATATATACCTATATGTGTTAGCTAATGCTTGCATATAGGATCCTAGTCTTATTACCCTATGATACTTGGTGCAAGGCTTAAAGTAGAGTTAGGAATATAAATGGTATGGAAATCCTATAACCTAGAAATTTTCCTGCTATAGACTAGATTTCGAATTTCATAATATAATGTTTTAATTCCTTCTAGTTGTATGTAGACCATGTAAATTCAGTTCCGCTACAATATTTGCTAGCATCTTTTTTTTCCTTATAGCATACATAAGAACATAAAACATCACATTTGTACACATATATGGTGTAAGGTAATGTTCAATTCTCTGGCATAAGTTCGAGTGTCAAAATTCATTGTATTTACTTTCAGCTGTTTGTATTTATACCATGTAACTCTAGTACTGCTATAATGTTTCTCTAGCAGACTCATAAGCATACAAGATCACATCTGTGCCTAAAATGAACAAAACAGTAATTAATCAGCTGTAGAGGTTAAGTAACTTCAGATTTAAACCGACCTTGGTTTAGAGATTCTGGAGTTTCTACTCTATGGATTTTCCGGTCTACAACTAAACAGAATCTGGAAGGTGATTACCTTAAGATGGATTCTGTTAAATGTAGTACTAACATCAATCACACCATTTAATTAATTTTTCTATATGTAGCCAATTCCTACTAATTTAAATAGAAGAGCATCATCCCACTTCATACTCTTATCTCTAGAAGTTCCCTTTTTTATGTATCTAGGGAATAAATATAAATTCCTTTTTCTCTTTGTATGTTCTATCCATACTAAAGATCTTACCCTCATAATTGGAAGATTTCTAGTGAGAGGTTAAATTATGGTAAACTTACAGATTTATTTTTATATTTTTTTTTCATCATGGATATATATAGTCCGAGTGAAGAAACAATCATACTCTATTATTTTACATCGAAATACTATTTTTCTAAGAGATATCGGTTTCCAGTTTTAAACCTATTATAGGTTTAACCATTCTGGTATATGAGCCTCCTCATATTACTCCCATATCAATGTTTCTACTTCATCACAATCTGTTACATGTATACCTGAAAGTATACCTGAAAGTATATCCAAGATATTTGTATACTTGAAGTAATATTTTTAATATTCATAAAATTTATAACAGTTAACCATTTCTTTGTGAGCACATATCTTGCCCAATTTTTGAACTTTGCTCCGATACCATTTTTCACGTCTCCCAGACCCAGCTTCTTGACCTCTACTCTTCGCAGTCCATCTGGTTGACTTATATAGCTATATATATTAGGTTGTATTTCTCAGGTCAGTTGTTCAGAGTTTTGACCAACTCTAGCCGATCCATAGGCCCTTCCTCAAACTTTCCAGTTTGCAAGCCTTGTAGACTTTCCAGCATGATAAAGTTTTAGCATCAAGGTATAGATGTATGCATCCACGTATACATCTATCTATATTCAGTTATCCTTCGTTGCTCCAACTACTTTCCCAGCAGTTTATATGGAATGTAATTAGATGCTCTTTTCCTAGTACTTTTAAATATACTTACAATCTTCCCTCACACAAACTTTTATCACACAATAGATGTTCAATAGGGTTCTCCCCTTATTTTACTGTTACAATCATTCAACATGGTTGACCCTCTGGTGCAGATTCAACTATTCCATGGGAAAACTAGGAAACATATCCTCTTGCTTCAGTCAAATGGAGGTAGAGAATACTGAACTGGATAGTTTAGAATCCCTAGTGTTATATCCTCGTACTTAGGTAGGATTCAACTTTCTGCTTTCATATGTTTACACTTACATTTAATAGAATAATTTAAATTCTGAATTCTACAATTCTTTTCATTGTAACACAGCTCACATACTGAACCCCATACTGCTATCATAGGGTTGTTGTTTCCTACTTTCTGTTATTGGTTACAGGGAATTCTGTGCCCTCAATATTGTTATGATAGGTTTAGTTGTTTGGTACTTGTTGTTCATGGGTACTGTTTTGTTAACATTTTCTGTCTATACACACAACAATTACATATTCCTTTAAAAGACAGCAAGCTACACCTGTACATAGTTATTAGATTAGCTGTTCAAATGATCTACCATCTCTAACTTCATTACTACAAGGTACTCATCCCTATAATCCAACCATTTGTCTCTGCTATCAATAGCTTTAGTTTGCAATTACATGAACAAATAATCAATCTAAAATTTGCATAATGATCCATAACATAACAATTCATAAATTGCATACTGAACCATAACATCACAATTCATAAAACAGGAATATATTTAATACAGACTTGCAGAAATCTCCCAAAATTATGCATGCATACCTCTACTATGACCAGTCCTCCCAAACTTAGAGTTCGTTTATCTCCAGAACTCACCCCCGAGCTGAGATCCTCCCAGAACAGACTAACCTCAATCTGTTCTGGAGCAGCTTATTTAAGCTGTGCTTTCCCCAAAGCCTGTTTCCAATTCTGCGTCCAGAATTTCAGGATGCTTTATTCCTATTTAGCCTAGGCTTCCCATTTTGGGACTCTTTAAAGCTGCTTTAAGCTTTTCCTCGGCTTTTCCAGCTTTTTCTCACCTCTTCCCAACTACTCCTCTTCATTGGGGAAATTTAGATTTTTTCCTCAAAAATCTAAATTAGAAATAATTTCTTTCAAGGATTTTTGAAAGATTTTGGGGAAAGTCTTTTCCTTTTCCATCACCTCATGGATTAGGCAAGTGATCTCACTTTCTCATCTGGTCATAGTGCCTACACAATATTTTATTTATTTTTCATAAATAAATAGTTAACCACATCCACACAATAATTATCCATTGGGGTCCACTCCCCTTTGGATTTATGTTCAAATGTCTCATTTGAAAAGCATAGGACTTAGGGGTGTTACAGACTAGGATTATATTGTGACCCCATGGACTCCTATATATAGAAAGGAGGTTTTTTTATTTTAATCATCCAAGAATTTTTCATTTATGTAATTTAAAGGAGATTTCCCCCTCGAAGTGGCTAATTTCTTAGGCATTGATCTCTATTTTCTTCTATCTTTGGAGTTGGTTTCATAACACTGCATCTTCATTCCGTAGGAGTGGACAAATGCATAGAAGGCTTTATATGTGGGAGAGATGGGAGGAGAAATTGTAAGCCATGAGACAAATTCCATTGATGAATTGGAGAATTGCCTAGAGGCATGTCAAATTTTCAAAGAAGCAGCGTGGTTTGAATTTTTCGGCAACTTAAGGGTTTAGAACAAACTATCGCTCTGAAATTTTCCAATAATTTGGACAAGAATCAGATGCAGGTCAGAGGTTTAAAGTTGTAAGTTATAGAGGAAGTAATTTCCAGGGTATCAGCACTTCAACTTGAAGGGAAGAAATGGTTTCATTGGAATATCAATGACACTTACCTAAAAACTGAATTTCTTCTAAGGGAAGATCAATTGGTTAAGAAGGGAAGGATAATTGACCTAATGTCCCTTCCTCAACCATGGGGAGATGTTTTTTATTCATCATTAAGTATATTAAATGACAAGGATGAGATACGATAATGTTTAACTAAAATTTTCTGATGTTAAATCATCTATGGCATAGGCAATTGATCAACCTTCCTTACTTCCTGATGGAGAATTATAAGCATATGTTTGTTGTTGTGAAAGTCTTCATTCACCGAGAGGATTGTTTCAATAATCATGGTATTATAAAATTAATCATAATGGAGGCCCTGGAGTTCCAAGGACGAAGTTGGGAGGATTTCATGAGCAAAAATAAAATGAATCCACATCCGAAACTATATGAAACCCCCACTAACACTCCGAAAGAAGTTGGAGTAGCTGACGAGTAAGGGCGGTCCTCTAGAAGAAAAATATATAAAATGTCATCAGAAAGATCAATAGGTGGATGAACACCAAAAAGGAGACTCGGGGTTGGCACTCTACCTGAATTTGAAGACGTAAGAAAGTAGAAGAAAGAGGAATGGGCTAGGCAGGAGGAGACTCCTTCACCAAGTAAGAATGAGATCCAAACCCTACTGCTTAAAATTAAATAATTAGAAGCAGAAAATAAAGAATGAAGGAATAAAGTAGAAGGTATTAAAGTGGAAACAACGGTTCTAGGTCGTGATACTCTTGTGGAGGTTTTTGAAAAGATGAGAGCTGAAACTATGCCGTGCCCTGTATGTAGAACATATGCTAAGAATTTGGAAACAACAGGGTATAAATTTTTGTTGCAAATACCATCTCGAAAGGAACGCAAATAGAGCCCTTGGAGATTGTTACATAAGAACCCATTGATGATGTTGTTGTTACACAAAAACCAACAGCTGAAATGGATCATCCCACAATATTTGACCTGGAATCTAAAACACGAGAACTTGTTGATGTTGTTGTTGTTAAACAAGAACCAACAGTTAAGACAAAGGTTCCTCATGAAGAAGAAATGAGTGTTGTTCCACAAGAACCTGTTAATGATGTTTTTGTTACAAAAGAACCATCAGCCGAAGTAGAACAACTCCAGACATGATATGTTGTTACACCCCCTACTGATGTTGCATGTGAGACATTACCAAATTGTGAAGCAGGGTGGTACTCAAAGTAACTTTCGCTGATAGCAGAATTGCATAAATGGAATAAGTTGACAATCTATTTGCAAAAGTGAGTGATTTCTCTGGAGGAACATCAAAAATTAATTTATACTCTCAAAAATCAGTGGGGTGAGAATAGGTTTACAGAAGAATGGACAAAGTGGGAAGAAAAGAAAGCTAAGAAGGAGAAGGAAGAACAGATACATCAACTACAACAAAAGGTCAAGGAATTGAAGGAAGAAAAAGGTAAGTTGTATAGACTCGCCCTGAAACTTTTAGTGTGTAGAAGGCATTATATACCTTATCAAATATTTCTACAGGAGATATTTCATCTCTTTTATTTAAAGGATTTCTATAAGAACATACCCTATCATCGTAATTCTACCTGAACTTTCTTAGATGTTTTTTGAGCATGTGATTTCGATGAGGAAATCTTGTTGTGTGAAATTTGGCTACATAACATGATTTGTGAATATGCTAGTCTACGCATGATCATACACACCTTCTCCTATATGGGGGACTTGCAGTTGCACACTTTCATCTCCTTCACGAGAAACCAAGTGGAGTGTCATCTCGCCATGAAATCATGCACCAAAAATGAAGATAAGGTAGATTTGTGGGTAAAAGCAGAAAATAGGATGGCTAATGAGATGAGGCATGAGCTTATAAGGTTAGTTAGTGCCCCTAACATGGTGGAGCAACCAAACATCTATAGGAGGAGGATATTTTGATTTTTCCTTAATGTCTTTGCACAACTAAAAAGTCGAGCATTGACTGGATGCTTGAAATGTACAGAGGTTGGCAGTGTAAGCTCGCAAGCGAGTGATCCTTTTTATTTTTATAATTTTGTGGTTGTTTTTACATGAGTTCCTGAATATGAAATAATTGTGAAATCAATGGTAGCTTTCTGGTGATATTTTCACAAATCTCATGTTGAATCTTTAACCAGTTTTCATTCCATCCCTGCAATATAGAGAGGAAGGCCCCTCCTCTTTAGTAGGGGCCACAACAGTAGTAGATTATCTAAGTTATTTATATTGGTGTGTATTTCTCATTTTCGTTGAATATATTGTAGCACAGACACACTTATGTTTTCTCATTTGTTTTATGTTGTTACACATGATTGGTTAGATCTATAATATTCAATCAGCTCATACAACCCCATTAATAACGCATGGCACACCTCTTTTTTGCAGTACATGAAGTTTGAATATTTTATGTATTGAGTGAATTTCATTCCTGCAATGCGTTTTTGATGCAGGATCATCATATTCATAAATTCTTTGTATATTTGGTTGACTTAGGGGTATGATGTTTTTTAATTTATTATAGGAATTTTTTATATTGTTAATAATTTGAGTGAAAAATATGTGTGAGGTTTTAATTGTAAATAATTCTCAATTATGTAAGAATATCAGAGATGATTGAATTCTAAATATCTCATAGAGATATTAGGGATTAGGGAATCCTAAAATAGGGAATTGGTTGAGTTAAAAGAGGAATTAGAATATTTTAAGGATATGTTTGAGTAGATTGTGGATATGAACTAGAAATGGTTGCAGAATACTTTTTTGCATATGTTGGTAAGACAAAAAAAAGAGAGTGTGTGAGAGTTGTTATCACCTAAATCTACCTCAGGCTGAAGGAAGGCAGAGTCTAGGGTAACATCAAACCACGCTTAATCTGGCAGCTATCACGACCAGATCAGGAGAGGGCTCTCTCAGGGTCAATCTCAGCAAAAATAATCAATGAGGCTTGAGATGACTTGAAATAAAGGCTAATTTTAGGCTAGGTATATCTGTAAAGGAGTTTGATTTGATTTTGGGGTTTTTTTGTTGGAATCAAAGTGTTGGAACACCTAATCCTACATGGGTAGGTGTGGAATGCGAAAAGTCACAATGGAGTCCAAGTGACCTTGAAATGTGAAACCAAGAGTCACACCATTGTACTATAAATGTACATCTTTGTATAATGGAAAATATGAGCTACACGTTTATCCTCCATTGCGTTGGAGTTTCCTTTGCTGTGTGTGTGCATTCATCTTCCTCATACACCATGTGTGTGCTTCAACATGGTGTTTAACATGGTATCAGAGCGGGCGATTGCTGGCCCTGCTCCAAATTGAGTGAGCCATTTGTGTTTATGGCCTGTGCATATCTGCAAAATTGTTGATAATTTTTGCAGCACTCAGACTTTCTGCACCAGTGTTTTTGCCGCCATTCAGGAATTTGTTTTGAGAATAGCAGCAGCGTTTTGAGGAGGAGCAGCATTCAGAAAATTTGCCCCATTCAGCATTGGTTTTGAAGAGAAGCAGCTGTGCCCATCTAAAGGTTTTCTAAATTCTGATTTTATCTCTGCATTTTAAATTCTGCACCATTTTGAGCTGCTGGAAAATAGTTTTTGAAGAAGTTTCTGGTTTTTATTAGAAAAATTTGTGAGTTTTTTACTGGAGAAATTATGCCACATTTCCTGAGAAAGATTTCTGGGTTTTATTGTTGAAATAATTTGGAAAATTCTGCAATTCTGGGTTTCTCTACTGCTGGAAAAATTTTCACTATTGCTCTCATTTTTTCAATGTATACCTGTTGTTTTAAAGTCAAACTCCTCTGCTCTCTGCTGTTTTGAACCACAAAAAAAAAAAAAAAAAAAAAACTCTGCAACTTGGCCTTTCGGACTCCCCTTTACCAGCCATTCCCCAGCTCTACGCCCTCTCAACTCAACGCATCTCCCTCACTTCAATACATCGACTCCCCTTCCCACGGAAGTCCCTTTCCTCACTTCACTCCGCCCCTGCAAAATCACCTAACACCGCACCCCATTCTCTGTACGCTGCACACATCCCATTACCCCCCCTTCTGCAAAAAATCCCTCACCCTTTTTCCACACCCTCTGCGGCTTCCCATCTCCCTACACAGACCCTACCCTTCTCCCTCTACGCCAACGCTCCACCCACAACTACGCTCCAACGATCCCTACAAATAAGCATTACCACAACTCCTCACGCACCCTGCCAGCCCTCTCACTAACGCCTGCACACTCCTCAACGCTGTATCAACACATTACACGCCCCTTCACTGTTATCTGCTAAACCTGCGCCTACTCTCTCACATCAACTCGAGTTATATTACAAACCATGGCATACACCACTTTGCTCTCACCATTACTAAACCACGTGCCCTCACTCTGCAGCGCTCTCTCTAACCTCACACAGCACTCGACCAAATACTCCTCTACATGAAACGCTACACCACCTCCTCCTTCCCCTATAGCGCTCGGCCTTCTCACATGGCCGCTCAACCTCCTCCCTCCACGAATTTTAAATTTTACCTTTTATTTTAAAAGTTCCCTCCATATTCCTATTAATTTATTTTTTTAATTAAAAATAAAATAAAAAATAATCCCATTCCATTTTAATATATTCCCTCCTCTCCCATTTTAATATTTCCCTTCCCTAATTAAATTACTCTCTTTTTAATCAATTCCCATTTTTAATTAATATATTTTTTAATTAATTTTTAATTAATTAAAAAAAAAAACAGCAGAGAAAGAGAGGAAAAAGAGAGTTATGAACAGCAGAAAATGGAAAATGGCATATGAGGAGCACATGGACTGAAATTTTCAGATTTGACATTTAATGATTTGTGGCATAAGAGTGATTTTTTGAAGAAATTTCCATTTGAAGACAAGTTTGCCATCATTGCAAAACAGCTATTAGAAGAAGAGAATTCTGCCACCTCAAAAGATTCTTGCACGTGTTTTTAGCTACACATTTACAAATATTTTGTAGAGATATGTATTGAGCTAATATTGTATTTTGAGTGGAATTTCCCTCTTCATTCATAGTTGGAATCAATGAATTTGAGTTGTTGATGTAATTTTTGATTGTCCTCCATCATTTGAGGAACACACTTTGTACCTTGAGAATTCCTTGGTGTCATTTGTATTTGTTTGAAAGGAATCACATTGTAAACGGGTGCATTTTCGGTTGTAGCCGACACCCTTTCATTTTTTGAGCCTAAGTTGTTGAAAATGGCCAAAATCAATGAGGCATTAGTGTTGTTGAATGACCTCATTCATTCAAATGTTCATGATATGATAAAAATGAGCAAGGATGCTCTATGTAACATTCAGAGTTGTTTGCTAGATGCACAAGAAAAGATTGAGTTTTTGCAGTTGGAATCTCAGCTCCAACAAGACGAACTTCAGCAAAAGAGTCACCATTCTAAACCTATTTTTGTTCAGAAGATTGAGATTGAATCCCATCAGCAGCATGTCAATAAAGTTTCAGTTGATCCTCATTCAGTTCCTTGCACTAGAACAGATGTACATGCAGATGCAGCAGTTCAGCCTGCACTTCTCAAGCCCATCATTAGACCTTGGAAAGATCTTTTCCACAACAAGCACAAAACTGGTCTTGGATATGAAAAGGATGTGTCCTTTCATATTCCAGACTACACCAAGCCTATCAAATTTTAGAGTGTCGGATTCCTGTATGACAGTTCACCTGCAGTTGTTCCAGATCCTGCTCCACTTCCACAACAGATTGAGAAATGCCAACACTGTGATCGAGTTGGCCACATGAAAGATCATTGTTTTGATCTTCATCCATGCAAGCACTGTGGTCGGCACACCCATTCTTCAGACAGATGCTTCAGAAACAAGCCTCCTGCAAGAACAAAGATTCATCTTGGATGGATCGCTTCTTGGCAATGGGCATCAGCAGCCAAGAAGATGTTTAAGTCGCATGTCAGAACATGTTCACGAATATTGAGCAAAATTGCAGTTGAGTTTTCGCCATCATCTCACCTTGTCCCTGACAAGGGGGAAAATGGTGGTCATGTACAAGCTTCGACGTCAGATCAAGCGAGCCTAAGCCACAATCTCTCATTCCATGTTCAGATTTGTAGCCAGCAGTTCAAGCGAGTCTGAGCCACAATTCGTCATTCCAGATTCAGAGATGTAGCCAGAGACATGGATGCCCATGAGCATACCTTCGGTTGGTGGATAACCTAAAACCATCATCTTTGGTTGGTGGATAACCTAAAACCATCATTTTCGGTTGGTGGATAACCTAAAACCATCATCTTTGGTTGGTGGACAACCTAAAACCACCACAGGTCGTAGACCTCCCTTCTTTCAGGTCGAAGGTCTCCCTTTTTTATGAGGGACAATTCCTCTAGCAGAAGCCTTCAGCTTCTTGCCAGTTTTGGAAGAGTTCCGGGAACTGCAACAAGTTTTGCGTTCCAGTGTTTGTGGTCATCCTAAAACCACCTCTTTTTTTCCAACATTTCAGAGAGTTGATTCAGCCCAAGTGCTGCCATGTATACTTGCATATTTGTATTACAACTCTTTTCTTGGACTCACACATACCCCTTCGGATTAAGGGGGGATGTTGGAACACCTAATCCTACATGGGTAGGTGTGGAATGCGAAAAGTCACAATGGAGTCCAAGTGACCTTGGAATATGAAACCAAGAGTCACACCATTGTACTATAAATGTACATCTTTGTATAATGGAAAAGATGAGCTACACGTTTATCCTCCATTGTGTTGAGTTTCTTGTTGTGTGTGTGTGTTCATCTTCCTCATACACCATGTGTGTGCTTCAACATGGTGTTTAACACAAAGGGAAAGGCAAATTTTGGGTCTGGAAAATGATCAGTTTTGCAGAGGGTTGAATGGGGCAAGAAAGGTAATTGTTTTGATGCTTTGAATTGAATGAAATGGATAGCTCAGACCAGTGAGGAGTATAAGAGGGAAAGAGGCATTCAATAATCCTCTTCATACTGTTGAAAACATGGAAAATTAAACAAAACTTAAGGCAGAGCACTGCAAATCTAATGAATTCCACCTTTATTACTTATTTGTTTAACTTGAGAAGAAAGGAGAAGGAAAATGATACACATGAAACTTCAGTAAACTTACAATCACAGAGAGAAAGAAATCATCAAAAAAAAGAGCCACATGGATCCCAAGAAGTGCTGCAAACCCTGGTCTATTCCTTTGCCAAAATGTAGAGATGAAATGCACAATGAAGCTCAAAGCAATCCCAAGTGTCCAACACTGAAAATGACTGAGAAACTACAAGATATAGACAAGAATAACTCATCACCATGCCTCTAGGGGTCGAGCTGAATATTTTAGGAGTTGTTTCAACAAGATCTAAACTAAGAACTAGAAAATAGGCAGTGGAACAACTTGCCTCTATAAGATAGGAAACTGATTCATTCAGTTACATTTCACTTTTTGGTGAATTAATCTACTTGCATGAGTAAAAATGTGCCAAAATTACATCAAAACCATAAAATTACATCAATTTTCACCAAGAGCTGTAAATTTGAAGATAAAAAATTCAAACTGGCCAAAACTAGGCGAAAAACTGAGTTACTGAGTGAAAACTAGGCCAAAATTCCCAATGCGCCGCGCCTAAAATCTCTATGCGTCGCGCCATTTTGGAGCTGATTTTGAGGGCCTTCCCAGAGTCCAAATTGAGTGTTGGATAGCTCATTGGAAAGCGCTACATGTCTAATTTCCAACCCAAGTAGAATTTCTAAATTTTGTTTCCATTTGCCCCTCCAAAAATGCGTTTTCCCAACACTGCTTCCTGTGTGTCCAAAAGGTGACAGAAAGGTCATTCTTAGGGTGTTTTTGACCCTCCAAGCAACCCAAAACTTGTCAAAATATTTAGCTAATGGGTGGGCATGCATAAATTTTGATGCAAAATCTATAAATAAAAATTTGTATTCAAGAGGAGCTGCCAATTATAAGTGTGCGCCAAGTGGTGCTACGCGTCGGGCAGGAAAATCTGTCTTAAGGCCAAAAAATTCAAAATTGACAAATGTTTCCCAAATTTCTTGAAATTTGGGCTGAGTGTCCTCCATCATGCGATATTCTGGGCCAAGGAAGATTCAGCCAAAATTTGGAGTCTATCATGCCTTTCGCGACGCTTTAATGCTCTCTTTAGCTTTGCCTTCAGGATCTTGATTCGTGCCTTGCAAACATGAGTTCTTGCCCAATAATGATTCGCCATGTGCCTCAACATATTTTTCTCCTTGTTATATTTCTCCAACAGCTTCTCCAAATGAATATTGACCCTTTCAAGCCAATTTTCACGATCAGCCTCAATCTCTTGCTC
Organism: Pinus albicaulis; assembly: GCA_034641835.2. Classification (NCBI taxonomy): domain Eukaryota; kingdom Viridiplantae; phylum Streptophyta; class Pinopsida; order Pinales; family Pinaceae; genus Pinus; species Pinus albicaulis. Next base: position 1,368,056,904 of record CM076574.1, read on the forward strand.
AATGGATGTCATCTCGGTTTGGCTCCTTTTGGTAGCTGGCCAGTTTTGCCTTCATGTTTTTGAGCGCCATGGATGAGTGGGACTAATGAGGGGAGGGTTTGATGTTAGATGTAGGATTTTAGGGAATAAAATGGTTTAGGGGATGATATCTAGGTTTTGGGATGGCAATTATGGTTTTGGGGTTATTTGACTAGGGTTTGGGATAGTGGGATTAGGGATTTAGGGTTAGTTGTTTAGGTATATGGGAATTAAGGCATGAATTGATGAAATGTAGCGAAAGGGGAAAATGAAAGAGTAAAGGAGTAAGGGATTGAGAGATAGCTAATAGTGGAATTGGTAGTAAGAAATACAACTCATAAACTCTATGCAACTGCTTTTGGCAAGAAATGTAAAGAGGTAGGGTTTTGATTTTTTCTCATTAAATCACCATAAGCACCAAGAAAAATTCATTCATTGGTCATGGAGGGATGTTAAATTATTTGGGAAAGGAATAATTTAGCAATTTGAGAGCTTTTGTGGAATATTTGAATGTATTTCAGGATTTTTAGCCCAATGTGTAGTGCCATCTCAATGCGTAGCGCCAGTTACAAAATTACACTGTAAATCACTGCCCAATGCGTAGTGCCTTTTTGAATGAGGCTTTTGGAGACCTTTCCGATGTCAAAATTGGGCATGGAATAGCTTTTTGTAAATATTATTGAGTCTACTTTCCAACCCAACTGGAATGTTTTAATTTGGAGTTCATTTTCCCTGTCAAAAATCAAATCTCCCAAGACTGGTCAAAATGTGCAAAATGAGGCTGCCTCAAGGTAGAGTGCTGTTTCAGTCAACATTTGAAGGTCTTCCTCAACTCAAAATTGATCCCATGATAGCTCATTGGAAATATATTTGTTTCTAGTTATCATTTGACTCATCAAGAAAGTCATTTGGCCAACCAAGCTAGGAGAAAACTTGATTTTCCCAAGGTAACTTTAGAGGTGCATCAATTCTCCTGAGGAAACTGTATTTTTGACATTTCTCTAACACCATGACACATGTATAAAAAGTGAAGGAATTTTTTCTTCCTTGGCCTAGTTTGGACAAAAACCTCTCTCAGTTTTCCAAAATTCATCTTTTATTGCTCAGTAACATCATTGGAGTAAAACCTATCCCGATGTGTGGAACAAGGGATTTGTCGAAATGAAGTGAAATGAAGGGGATAAGGGGCTTTTGAATTCTTGAGAAAATTTTGGGAAGTAGGGAGGGATGTTAGGAAGTAGGGGAAATTGTAATTTCAGAGATTGAGTGAGGGGAAGGGGTCCAAAAGGGAAAAACACAGGCCTAGCCTAGAAAATTGCCAAGTTGTAGCAAGAAACTAGGGTTTGTGTGAAAATGAGGAATTTGGGGGATCTCAGTGATGGTAAGTGTTTAATAATGTACATTAAGTATGGGGGAAGGTGTATGAATATCAGGATACAAGTTTTGCTGATGATTTGACCATCCAAGAGAAATTACCTTCAAAACCGTAGGAGAGGGAAATGAACCTTACCTAGGCACAACTGAAGCATGAACAAAGTGTATAATGATTCAGTGGAACTTGACATGATGATTAAAACCCTATGAATTATGGTACACTTAGCTGAATGGTGACATGGACTGACATTTGGACAACTTTTAAAGGAATGAAAACAAACCCTAGACCTAATACCTAGTGACAAAATTTTACTTAAAGACTCGCTGAAATGACAAAATTTTACTTTGACACCTTAAAATCACTTTGTAAGAGCATGTTTGATCACTGGAGGAAGGTTGCAAAGGCTGACACTAACATTGGCTCCAATGGGGATGGTAGCTCCTTGGAGGTGCCAAGAACTATAGATCTTTGGAAAGCAGACAATGTCTTCATTCATTGGGCAATGGTGTCAAAACTCAAGCTGAAATGCATGACTGAAAATTGATGACTTGATGACACAAATTGACTCTCACTCAACTAAAAACTGACTCGATACTTAAATACAACCAAAAAACTGGAAAATATGCTCAAAGTAGAGCTTATTCATCAAAACCTACTCTAACAGTTTCATTCATCACCTGATCAAGTGAAATGAAACAACCAATGAAACCATCTAAGCATTCCGACTGTTGTTTGGATTCTTTTCAAGTGCTTGCTTATGAACAACAAGAGAGAAATACTGAAAGGCAACTCCCATAAAAACTTGTGAACAGATCTGTTGAATACTATGGATTCTCTATCCGCCTCTAAAAACACTGCATAAGGATCTTGAAGTTCATGCACACTGGGACTTAGCTCATCCAATGGATTAATTTTCTTCTCCTCATACTATGAATGCAAACTTTGATCTGAGCTTTGTGATGATCTTTGTGACGAGACTCCTGCTAAAAATGACAAAAATACCAGTTGCCGGATCAAGTTTATATCAGCACTCGTTTCAAGCTTACATATAGTCAATGGAGAAGGACTTTGACTGCAGACATCATCCAACACACCAACTATTGGATCGTGAAAAACTTGAAAAGACTATTGCAACCCATTTTCTATTGGTTCCAATGAGATTACATGATTTCCTACGGGCTGCTCATTTGAAGATTTACTATGCAATTTACCCTTCAAAAACTGAAATGATTCAAAACAAAATGGTACGGAATCATCTTGTATCATTTGATCATATGTGCCAGCTTCCATGTCTTCATCTGTAACTTGACAATCAATGGCATTCGGGGGCTGCAAATCTGGATATGGGAAGTCTTGAACAAGGTTTTTATTGCCCTCAAGATGTCCAAATCAAGACTTGTTGACAGTTGATTTCTGATTGCATGGAAGTTGTCTAAGATGAACTGAAACGAATCAAAACAAAAAGGCAAATATCCTTCACTTACTTCAAAATTTTATGCACTTTCCTCATCACTGTCATAGCTGATATGCATCAGTTGATCACTATACTCGAGCTGCTGAAAGTGAACTTCCTCCTTCCACAAACTAGCTGTTGATTTGTCTGCAAGATTAGCTTATGTTTGGAGAACATAATCATCATGATATTGATCAAACTGAGGCAAATCATCAGTATAAAACACATCATCAAGCATACATGTCAAATCAACAGATCTCTCTTCTCCAAGATGATCTACAAAACAATCATTATCAGATCTATGACAACTGGGATAAAAAACAAAATGTTTTGGATCAACAACTTGTTCTTCTTCAATCATCGAGCCATAGGCTTGAACATTATACTCACTCCTTGTGATGATCCTCTGCATCATCTCTTCCACTGCACTTACCAAAATGTCAAGCTTTACCTCTAGAGATGTCAATTTCTCTAGGTCTATGTTTTTCATCTCTTCTTCCTTCAACCTTGCCCTTCGAATCAAAAAAAGAGCCTCTACATCTACTGCACTATTCTGCATCTCTTCAAGTGTTGTAATATTCCTTTCTCTCAGCTGAAACTCCATTTCCAGATCAAAGGCACCCGGGTAGTGCAAGAGAGCAGATCCAGGAGGAGGCCTTATATTAACTGGCATCGAATAATAAAATTGTTTAAATCTGGCAGAAAACTGTTGTACTGTCTCCTCTGGTAGTCTTTTTAGCTAGTTATAGTCTTCCATAATCAAGAAAAGGTTCTGTCAGCTCACCCACCTGTCGAGGAAAACTTTGACGAACTGCTGGAAATCTGAGATGCTCGCATCAGGCAGGGTTTTGAACCAACTCTTGACTTGGCCTTGAAAATAAAGAGCAAAAAGACTAATACTAACATCCTCTTCATCAACTTCAAAAAGGTCAAGAAAAGACTCAAAATTCAAAACATGTCTCTCAGCGGTGATGTTGTCACATTCACCATCAAACCTCGGCAATTAAAGGTAATAATTTGCAGGGAAAGCATGGAGTATAGGAGGTAAAATCAGAGGCTTGTATCGATCTGGAATTTTACAAGGTATAGGGGTATGTACAAATGCTGTAGAATCAGTCTTGGTCTCTTGAGGCTCATCAGTTTGAAGATGGTCATCACAAGATTTGGAAGAAAGGTCTTGATCAAGCTCAAAAGCATGCAAATATTTGGTATTTACAATCTTCAAAGGGAAGGAATCAACTGCAGGCCGAGGGTCTTTTCTCAAATACAATATACTTTGCAAAGCCTTCTTGACATTCTCGGGAAAAGAGAAGAAATAATTTATGACAAAGAACAAAATGTCTTGGATGAAATTCCAACTTGAATACCTGATCTTTACATATTGTCCTTTGATGTTTCTGTTGGTCAGGTTCATCCTCCAGTGGAGTCCTTGGATCTGATCTCGAAACTGATTTAGAGTCACCAGGTGAATGATTTCAGCCTTGCGGTGTCTGATCGTTGTCCACCATAAACAATTAGATCTGAACTTGATTAGATTTTACTAAGGAAACCAGATTTTCAGTTCATAAACTAAACCGGAGATTGACTGAAGCAGCATTCATCTACTTTTTCTAATGCAAAGCAAGAGCGTTTCGAAGGCTACCTGGCTAACTTCAGGCTCCGTCTGTAGTTTATAAAGAAAACAAAAAACTTTCATGTCCCCAGTATGGTCGCGACTATGTTATCGCATAAATCTACCTCAGGCTGAAGGAAGGCAAAGTCTAGGGTAACATCAAACCACGCTTAATCTGGTAGCTAGCCCTACCAGATCAGGAGAGGGCTCTCTCCAGGTCAATCTCAGCAAAAATAATCAATGAGGCTTGAGATGACTTGAAATAGAGGCTAATTAGGCTAGGTATATATGTAAAGGATTTTGATTTGATTTTGGGTCTTTTTTGTTGGAATCAAATGGAAAGGCAAATTTTGGGTCCGGGAAATGATCAGTTTTGCAGAGGGCTGAATGGGGCAAGAAAGGCAATTGTTTTGATGCTTTGAATTGAATGAAATGGATAGCTCAAACCAGTGAGGAGTTGAAGAGGGAAAGAGGCATTCAATAATCCTCTTTAGACTGTTGAAAACATGGAAAATTAAACAAAACTTAAGGCAGAGCACTGCAAATCTAATGAATTCTACCTTTATTACTTGTTTGTTTAACTTGAGAAGAAAGGAGAAGGAAAATGATACACATGAAACTTCAGTAAACTTACAATCCCAGAGAGAAAGACATCATCAAAACAAAGAGCCACATGGATCCTAGGGAGTGCTGCAAACCCTAGTCTATTCCTTTGCCAAAATGCAGAGATGAAATGTACAATGAAGCTCAAAGCAATCCCAAGTGTCCAACACTGAAAATGACTGAGAAACTACAAGATATAGACAAGAATAATTCATCCCCATGCCTCTAGGGGTCAATCTCACTATTTTAGGAGCTTTTTCAACAATATTTAAACTAATAACTGGAAAATAGGTAGTGGAACAACTTGCCTCTATAAGATAGGAAACTGATTCATTCAGTTACATTTCACTTTTTGGTGAATGAATCTACTTGCATGAGTAAAAATGTGCCAAAATTAAATCAAAGCCATAAAATTACATCAAGTTACATCAAGATCTGTACATTTGAAGATTAAAAAAGTCAAACTGGCCAAAACTAGGCGAAAAACTGAGTTATTGAGTGAAAACTAGGCCAAAATTCCCAATGCGCCGCGCCTGAAATCTCTATGCATCGCGCCACTTTGGAGCTGATTGTGAGGGCCTTCCCGGAGTTCAAATTGGGTGCCAGATAGCTCATTGGAAATATATGCCCGTCTACTTTCCAACCCAAGTGGAATTTCTAAATTTGGTTTCCATTTTCCCCTCCAAAAATGAGTTTTCCCAACACTGCGTCCTGTGTGTCCAAAAGGTGACAGAAAGGTCATTTTTAGGGTGTTTTTGACCCTTCAGGCAACCCAAAAATTGTCAAAATATTTAGGTAATGGGTAGGCATGCATAAATTTTGATGAAAAATCCAGAAATACAAAGTTTTCTTCAAGAGGAGCTGCCAATTATAAGCCCGCGCCAACTGGCGCTACACATCGGGCAGGAAAATCTGTGTTAAGGCCAAAAAAATCAAAATTGACAAAATGTTTCCCAAATTTCTTGAAATTTGGGCTGAGTGTCCTCCATCACACACTATGCTGGGCCAAGGAATATTTGGCCAAAATTTGGAGTCCATCATGCCTTTTTCGACGCTTCAATGCTCTGTTTAGCTTTTCCTTCAGGATCTTGATTTGTGCCTTGCAAACATGAGTTCTTGCCCAATAATGATTCGCCATGTGCCTCAACATATTTTTCTCCTTGTTAGATTTCTCCAAAATCTTATCCAAATGAATATTTACCCTTTCAAGCCAAGTTCCGTGATCAGCGTCAATCTCTTGCTCAATGGATGTCATCTCGGTTTGGCTCCTTTTGGCAGCTGGCCGGTTTTGCCTTCATTTTTTTTAGCGTCATGGATGAGTGGGACTAATGAGGGGAGGGTTTGATGCTAGCTGTATGATTTTATGGAATTAAAGGGTTTAGGGGATGATATCTAGGGTTTGGGATGGTAATTATGGTTTTGGGGTTATTTGACTAGGGTTTGGGATAGTGGGATTAAGGATTTAGGGTTAGTTAATTTATGTATATGGGAATTAAGGCATGAGTGGACGAAATGTAACGAAATGGAAAAATGAAGGAATAAAGGAGTAAGGTAGTGAGAGATAGCTAAGATTTTAATTGTTAGTAATAAATACAACTCATAAACTCTATGCAACTGCTTTTGGCAAGAAATGTAAAGAGGTAGGGTTTTGATTTTTTCTCATTAAATCACCATAAGCACCAAGAGAAATTCATTCATTGGTCATGGAGGGATGTTAAATTATTTTGGAAATGAATAATTTAGAAATTTGAGAGCTTTGGTGGAATATTTGAATGGATTTCAGGCTTTTTATCCCAATGCGTAGCGCCATCTCAATGCGTAGCACCAGTTACAAAATTACACTGCAATCCACTGCCCAATGTGTAGCGCCATCTCAATGCGTAGTGCCTTTTTTTCAGGAGGCTTTTGGAGACCTTCCTAGTGTCCAAATTGGGCATAGGATAGCTATCTGGAAAGCCTATTGAGTCTACCTTCCAACCCAACTAGAATTTTTTAATTTGGAGTTCATTTTCCCTGTCAAAAATCAAATCTCCCAAGACTGGTCAAAATGTGAAAAATGAGGCTGCCTCAAGGCAGAGTGTTGTTGCAGTCAACATTTGAAGGCCTTTCTCAACTCCAAATTGAGCTCATGATAGCTCATTGGAAATATATTTTTGTCTAGTTATCCATTGACTCATCAAGAAAGTAATTTGGCCAACCACGCTAGGATAAAAATGGATTTTCCCAAGGTCACTCCAAAGGTGCATCAATTCTCCTGAGGAAACTGTATTTTTGACATTTCTCTAAAACTGTGACACCTATTTAAAAAATCAAGGATTTTTTCCTTCCTTGGCCTCTTGTGGACAAAAACCTCTCTCATTTTTCCCAAATTCATCTTTTATTTCTCAGGAACATCATTGGAGTAAAACCTATCCCGATGTGTGGAACAAAGGATTTGTCGAAATGAAGCGAAATGAAGGGGATACGGGCCTTATAAATTCTTGAGAAAATTTTGGGAAGTAGGGAGGGATGTTAGGAATAAGGGTAAAGTGGAATTTTAGAGATTGAGTGAGGGGAAGGGGTCCAAAAGGGCAAAACACAGGCCTAGCCTAGAAAATTGCCAAGTTGTAGTAAGAAACTAGGGTTTGTGCGAAAATGATGAATTTGGAGGATCTCAGTGATGGGAAGTGTTTAATAATGTAAATTAAGGATAGGGGAAGGTGTATGAACATCGGGATACAATTTTTGCTGATTATTTGACCATCCAAGAGAAATTACCTTCAAAACCCTAGGAGAGGGAAATGAACCTTACCTAGGCACAACTGAAGCATGAAAAAAGTGTAAAATGATTCAGTGGAACTTGACATGATGATGAAAACCCTATAAATTATGGTACACTCAACTGAATGGTGACATGGACCAACATTTGGACAACTTTGAAAGTAATGAAAACAAACCCTAGACGAAATACCTAGTGACCCAATTTTACTTGAGGACTCACTGAAATGACAAAATTTGACTTTGACACCTTAAAATCACTTTGTAAGATCATGTTTGATCACTGGAGGATGGCTGAAAAGGCTGACACTAACAAGAGTGATTAGAGATATAGAGGAAATTCTTAAAGAAAATCAGGAAAGGGTGAGAGAAATTAATTAAATGAAGATTGTGAGTATATGTAAAGTTTGATAAATGGAATAAAATTTTCATTATGTTTATTGTCTGTGAAAAAATTGTCGATGGAATTCCTGTCTGTATGAATTTGAATTAATGGGTGTTGATGGATGAACCATTGAGTGTAGGTCTCCAATTATTACACTCTGATATTTTGGATTTGTAAATATTGTCTAGAAAATGGATTGCAATGGATTTTTGCGTGGATTGTTGGTGCAGCCAATTATATAGACAACTTGAAGAGGAGGTTCTTTCCAAAGGACAAGTGCTACGATGTGATAATTTATTAGTTCCAATATATAACTGTTGATGTACATGCACCTAGACTTGTTATGTTGGTGTACATGCACCTAGATTAGCTTTAGTTAACTTACTGCTTGCATGTGATGTGCACTAGCTTAGTTAAGTTAACTTATTGCTTGCATGTGGTGCATGTGCACATTAATGTAACATAAAGCACACTTAGCTTCAGTTAGCTTTAACTATCCATATTTATTGCATTTACAACTAAGCTTAACTTAATTACTTTATATATTGATTCTCAACCTAATATTGATGTACCAATTTCATTCTCAATTCTATTTCTTTTTCTTTTTCAACTTGGCAAGTTTGTGCAATTATTCTTCAACTAGATCCATATTTGTGCTCTAATAATTTTACATGGTGTCATAGCTACAAGACTTTGGAGAAGTTGCATGAACAACTTTTTTTAGGTTTGAAGAGCATAGAATTGGAAATTGTTCGAAGATTTGATTTGCAGATCCAAATATTAGAGAATTTGCTGCAATGGAGTTCTCATCTTCAACGATTCTAACTCCATAAAATTACCATGAATGGAAGCCAATGATTTTGCTTCATCTTAGGAGCAAAGGCTTATACCAAATAGTCATGGGAATTGAGACAGAACCAATATCAGAGGATGAGAAGTCAGATTGGCTTAACAGATCTGACATGGCTTATGGAAGATTGTGTCTATCTGTGTCTCGTGATATTCTTTGTGAGATCATAAATATTGAATCACCACATGAAATTTGGACTACATTGAAAGGATTATATGGTGATGAAAATTATCTAGAAGAACACCATTTGGAGGCAAAGAGATCGACTTATTATATTAGTTATGAAAGTGGTGAAGACTCCAAAAATGTGGAGAAATATTCTCAAGATAGTGTTGAACAAGAAGATTTTTCTTAATCTATTGTTAATGGACCTGTTGCAGATGAGAATTTTATCTTATCCAATAATGAAGACATTGCACATGAGGAAGTATATTCCTTTGCTAATGATGAAGACACTACTTTCAAAATCATAGAAGAGGACTTTGATTCCTCTACTATTGACACAGATTTGACGCGGTCTCAATTTAATGATTCCCCACATTCACTCTCAGTCGCAGAGCCATGCATGCCCATGCATGCATCTAAGGAGGCATTTATAGCACCATGTATGCACATTTATGCATCCATAAAGGCATCTCGAAGGCCACACATGCACATGCATGCATCCCTAGAGACAACCATTCTCATGCATGCATATAGGGTACATGAATTTAATCGTCAAATGCATGACAAAGTTGCAGGGAATCCATATTGGCATGCAACTATGTATAAGGAAATTCACTCCTTGATCCAAACATGGGAGTTGATACCTCTACTTCAAAAAATGAAGCGTATTCCTCTAGATCCAAGATGGGATCATTTATCTTCAGTATTTTCCAAGTTCGAGCAGACTGTTGATATCTTCACCAAGAATTTCACTGAGTAGAATTTTCGATTTCAGCGAGATCATCTCGGGGTGAAGGACACGACTGCCTAGTAGTTATCTTTTCTCTACTTTTTCATTATATTTTGAGGGGGGGTTTTCTTCCCATTGGGTTTTCCCTCTTTCCTCCTTTTTATGCATTGTATATGGGTACCTAAAATGGCCGTGTTTCCAGGACTCATTCATTTTGCATCACACTCACCTAAGTTATGCTTAAGGGGGGGTGTTGGTGTACATGCACCTAGATTAGCTTTAGTTAACTTACTGCTTGCATGTGATGTGCACTTGCTTAGTTAAGTTAACTTACTGATTGCATGTGGTGCACATGCACATTAACATAACATAAATCACATTTAGCTTCAGTTAGCTTTAACTTTCCATAGTTATTGCATGTACAACTAAGCTTAACTTAATTGCTTTATATATTGATTCTCCACCTAATATTTATGTATCAATTTCATTCTCAATTCTAATTGTTTTTCTTTTTCAACTTGGCAATTTTGTGCAATTATTCTTCAACTAGATCCATATTTGTGCTCTAATAATTTTACAATAACTCATTGAAGGATATCGTAAAAGAAACATGCTACTGAGTGAGTTTAAACCCAAGTGAGCTTCGAGTCCGAAGTGAAGTCCGTAGATTGTTCAAGAATAACTGAAAAAAAGTCGTAAGAAGAAATTGAAGTGCCAGAGCATTGATTTGTTAACACTACAAGTCTAGTATTGATGAAAATATGTTGTGGAATTATATATGATGGTTTCATGTGCGCAACACGAGAAAGCTGCCACAATCGAATGTGAAATTTTTTTTACCACAAGAGAGTAGAACCGAGTAGTTAATATAAAGATGATGTAAAGGAAGATAATAGAAAAATGCAACGAAATTACCTTAGAATTCATGGAAACAAACCAAGTATAAATGCCTTGAGTTTATTACCTGCTTGGATTGGTGACTCCCTTTGTTCCTATGTGTACTACTCCAGATCTGCGTCGGAGAAAGGTTCGTAGAGAATTCAAACTTTACCTCGAGAAGTGTGAAAGGTAGTTTCAATTTCCACCACTCATTGTGCCCCAGCAACCCAGGTGAATATCCAAAGAAAAATCGAATTTCTGAAGTGTGCTACACTTTGGAGGAACTACACTTTTCCAAGGGATTAAATCTTTTCCTAAATGGTTAGTTATTTGTATTGAGATTACCTTCTTGTATTGGAAGACATAGTTGACCATCAAAGTTGGATGATGGAGTCCTTAATGTAGTAGTATATTGAAACACCCCAAGTTTTGTTCTGTTTGTAATTTATAGGTTGTACTCATGAAATCCTTTAAATGGAAGGAAATTGAGCTTGTACTTTCCATTCAATTTATATGATTGGGTTTTTGTTAAGGATTTGAAGTGAATCCAATTCTTTCTTTTGTAGCATGTATTGAGAGAAATATTTCTTTATGAAACTCCTGCTCTGCCCTTTGGATTCAAGGCTCATCAATAATGAATTATTGTATACATTTCCAAGGATTATAGCTCATATTTCAAATTTGATGTCGAGCCTACCCATCATGGTTATGGAAAATTTTAAATTCATGGACTCAAGCATAATGTTCTTCTAATTATGGAGATTGATGCAACATGGAAATGTAGCCTTAGTGTTTTAAGGTAACCAATTGAGAAGTGATAGCCTTGCATTGCCATCATTTCGTATCAGAGCAAGACGATTCTTTCTTATGGATATTTTATGGTTGCAAAGGCCAGAGTAGGAAGAAATTTAAAAAAAAATCATAGGTGTAGCAAAAACAAAGGGAAAAGAGGAGGAATCAAATTCAAAATCCGATTGAGGTAAATATTGTTCTTTTATTGAATTTAGAATACTAATGATTGCATGATTTAAGCTTGAAGAAATAGTGAAGAGAGTTGGAAGGAAAATATACTTTGAGAGAAAGTAGATCAAATTTTCCTTAAAGATAGATTGAGAAGATTGTTCTGAGGTATAAAGAACATTGATGACTACAACAATAAAAGTAGAATCAGTAGAAGAGAAAATTGCAACAACAACATATGAAACAGATATTGGGCAATGAGGTATGATCTTCTTATTGATGAATTACGGATTATAAGTAACAATATGAGTATGCTTTAATGATTGTAGCCAAAAAAATGAAGTTTTGATGATGATGATAAACCTATCCAGCTATAGGTTGGAAGAAAATAGAGAGGCTACTGAGTGAAAAAGAGCAGAGAAGCTCTAGGAAGTTCAAGAGAGTGGAACAAGAGAGAATACTCAGGAAGAGATCAATCTTAGAGAGGAATATTGATAGATTATTTAGTAGCAGGTGAGAATTGCAGATCACCTAGATGAGCATGGATGAGCTCATCAGACAAATGATCATTGAGGATCATAGAAAAGGTTCAAATAAATACCATGAAGGTAAGATGAGTAATGAAGAGCGTGATATAAGTCTTGCAGTGATGACAACATAGTTGGATATACTAACAGAATGGCTACAAGGAAAAGAGAATGAAGACCGAAGACATGGATGGAGAATGAGGAAACGGGTTAGATGGAACCTATTGTAAAAGAAATGGAATGCCAAGTTGATAAAAAAGTTTAGATAACTTGAACAAATACATATTTCTTTGTTGGAGAAGGAGAGACTCAATGGGATTGAGTCACAACAAAGAGGATTTGTTGCAACCTAGAAAGTCCATTGTGGAAGATCGGTGCTTGAAGCATCAAATGAAGTTGTAAGGTCTTGTAATTTTAAAATTGATAGTTTGTTTATGTATGTAGGTACAATACCAAATGAGGATTTTGTTGCTATGAAGGAGAAGAAAACTATGACAGCTAATGACCATAGCAAATATCCATAAAGAAATTATGAGAAAGAAGAAGTTCTTTGAGACTGGATATTCTCCGAAACAATTACAATCCAACATACAATCTTCAAATGGCTCTCCACGGGAGAACATGAATGCCTATTTTGAAGCTCTTTTTGGGGGCGTTGGAAAAGGATTTGCAAGAGAGGCAGTTGTGAAGAAAGTCTGTCTATCTAGAGTTGTACAAGATGAAAATTCTCAGTCGATGCTTCTTGGTGCTATTGAGACATTTTGTAACCATGCATGCGTTAAATCGGTCAAAGAAGTTGCGGTAGTTCTTAAAGTTTTATATGATGAGGACATCTTGGAGGAATTCATCAGAGAAACTAGCATAAAGAATGATATGACAGATACAAGTATAGGATTTTTAAATTTCGTTGAAGAAACCAATATCTTCCATAATACTAAGATCAGTGTGTCTGAAAGACATGAGTTTCAAATAAAGAAGGCTATAATTGATGAAATGGATCAGAAATACAAACAATACTACAAACAAGTGCAAATTGTAGTTTCATCATTTAAAACTGTGACTGGGTTTGGGGCTGCAAAGACATACACTTCCCTTGAACATTGAGTTGATTAGCTGCCTCGATCGGTGCCTCCCTATGTTCTTGTGCATACTTCTCTAGATCTACGTTGAAGAAAGGTTCATAGAGAATTCAAAATTTACATGGAGAACTGTGCAAAGTAGTTTCAATTGCCACCACTCATTGTGCCCCAGTAATCCAGACGAAAATCCAAATAAAAATCAAATTTATGAAGTGCGCTACACTTTTCAGGCGCTACACTTTTCCAAGGGATTAAGGTTTTGTATTGAGATGACCTTCTTGTATTCGAATACATAGTTTACCATCAAATCTGGATGATGGAGTCCTGAATCTAGTAGTATATTGAAATGCCCCAAGTTCTATTTTGTTTGGAATTGATTGACTATATTCAAGCAAGCCTTTGAATGGAAGGAAATTGAGCTTGTACTTTCCATTCAATGTATATGATTGGGTTTTTGTTAAGGATTTGGAGTGAACCCAATTCTTGATTTTGTAGCATGTAATTAGAGAAAAATTTATTTACGAAAATCTCGCTCTTCCTTCTAGATTCAAGGTTCATCAAGACCGAATTATTGTATACATTTCCGATGATTATAACTCATCTTTCAAATTTGATGTCGAGCCCACCCATCATGGTTATCGAAAATTTTAAATTCATGGACTCAAGCATATTGTTCTTCTGATTATGGAGATTAAGGTGGCATGGCAATGTAGCCATAGTGTTTTAAGGTTACCAATTGGGAAGTCGTAGACCTACCTTGCTATCATTTTTTAATTTTTGCATGAGTGTTTGGAGTTTTGCAACTGTGTTGAATGACACTTTTTCATTTCTTTCCTCAGATGTTAAGTATTGGCACAGATAGTGCAGAAACCTTTGAAATAAAAAGATATACCCTTGTTAATAATTAATGGTTTTAAAGAGTGATTAAACCATCTAAATAGGCCTAGCATTAAAGTATTTTTCATTTTCGATAACGTTGGTTATAGAAATTTGCATTTTCGAGGACATTGGTTATAGAAATTGGTTTTTTGTTTAGGAAAGGCTTTAACTTTTTATAAATTTTGATCCATTAATTTCCATGGATATTCCACTATATAGGTTTTCATGAGAGATATAATAATATTATATTAAAAATATGCATTTCTTACATTATTACAATTCTATTAAATTTCAAGATTTGTATATTTTACTCGAATTAGTGCATGCATGTGAATGAAAATGATGCAGAAATAGAGAACGAAAAAATAAAATCTCACATTCACACATAAAATAAAATATATTCTCTAGGAAACCCTTTCAGAGGAAAAATCAGCTGGAAGGTCAAGTTCCCTCACTTTCTTTCTCTGCTTAGAAATATGGCATCAAGTAGAAAAAAGTATGGTATGTGGCCAGTAGGCAACTACAGTGAACAAATCCTCTCTATGTGCTCTACTTCCTATATATCTTACCTATTTTCTCCCAACTATGGAATAAATTCTCTCAAATGAATGAAGTTCCTCTTCTGCCTTGAGGCCTGGTTATAACACAACCCAATAACATACTAGTAGTTAAGTTTGACTACCTCAAATATTACTCAGAGTTACAATATAGAATCTTCTAGAGTTTTTTACGTCAAAATCATGTGAGTAACCTATTTTCCATCAATAATGGGGGTTGACATGGCATCCTCTCGAACCATGGTGGTGAAAATAGGAAGGTCAACTTTTGAGTGGCATAAATTTTGCTTAGAGACTTCAACTAATGTGATTCTTCTGCTATTGGAAATGTGTTTTTGTGTAGAATAGCATGAGAAGGTGCACACTAAAGCTACAAATTTTTACCCCTAAGGTTTCCCTAATAAACATCGTTTGATGCCTCAAAGCACTCTAGAAGGTTTCAAACCTTCTTTTTCCAAACTAGGTCCTACTAGTAAATATGATCCCCCAAGTTAATTTCCCCACTTTTTCCACTCCAAATGCATCAATATGGATGAAAAGAAATATAATGATCCAATACAGATCAAAATTTGACCATTGTTACCACAACTTAGTTGTGAAATGTTACGGGATTCCTAATGACATTATTAAATATCCAATACAACCTCAATCAATTTAAGGAGTTGTAAACATAGGGGTTTTCTGAGCATAAGGATGAATTGGATACTTAGATACACCGCTAACCTTGGTGATTCCAAAAATAAATATATTGTAAAATCACTTTATATAGGAATCCTTTTGTAAACTACCTCTACATTGTTTTAAATATTGTGATGTATTTTTTTCTTGGTGTCTTAAATGTGTTGTAAGTCTTGAGCCCATTTTTCTGCACAAATTCAAACATATTTTTTGCTATATATATGGAAAAATTTCATATGGTTTTGAGACAAACTACTAACTGGGAGGTCCTTGTATGACCATACTTTGATAAAAAATTAATTGCAGGGTTCATTAAAATAATTCACGCAAATATTATTGTTGTTTTTCTAATATGAAACTAATTCCCATGAGAAACTCATACATGAAAGAATCTTCAAGAAACTTGTTGGTCATGCTCATGTTTTACTTGTTTTTGTTATCAAGGAAAAATTAGCCCATTTATATCCTTCCAAAAATATTGAAAAGAAGGAATTTAATATTGCTAAGAAGGAATTTAAAGAGATGGTGAGTTAGGAAGTTTATAATTAAACCTTATAGTGAGTTAATAAGGTGATAATACAACCTTTCAATGATAACAAGCCAAATAATTCAACGATTTTCTATATAATTCCACTGTATCATTTTCAAGTCCAATGTTAATATTCAATGCTTAAAAAGAAAATAAATATTTTAGTGATTTAAAATTTTCCAAATTAAACCAAATAACAAAAGGATATGAATGAATTTTATCAATTATTTTCCACATTTTTCACCTTAAGTGGAAAGTTAGGCCATGATTTGAGTTTTTCTGCCACATTGATTTTTCTTTAGAGGCTTGCATGTACTCGAATTGAGAGTGTAACTCATTCTAAGAAATAATTTAATAATAGCTCATTCACATTACATTAAGGGTAGTTAGGGCGAAGAAATTATTTTAAAGTTTATAGGGTCATGTGTGGAGGGTAGGGTTTCATAATATATGTGAGAGATCTCAAGTGTGGAAATCCCATGTGAAGGTTGATATGCATGACATGATACTCTTGAAGAAGAAAATATTATCAAATCATTCACAAGTTTTGACACTTAGCCTACATGGATCACCAACATGATGAATGGTGCACATCAAAGGAAGAAAGATATAGAGAAATGACATATACAATAACTAAGGTTGTGTATATTACAAAGGTCCTCACAATGAATTCCACCTCCACACTCTACACATTGAAATTCCTCCGCATTCTCACTCAAGACCAATGGTTATTGTATTTGAACAATAAACTGCATTCTCACTCAAGAATAATGGTTACTCTATTGGAACAATAAACTAATTAATGTACTTATTCAATTTTTTTGTTACCTACACACAATACCAATCTACAGTTATTTTAGTTCAAACCAATACAAATTACATATATTAATATTCAAAAAAAATTTCCAACTAAATCAGCTTTGACCTATATTCCAAAAATAACTTCTCATCCCTTTAAATATTGGCATGTCATTTTCCTTCTTACAACTTATATTTAAACTTATTATATTTGAAGGATAGTGATGAAGGATATATATATATAATTTATCTTAAATGAAACAAACTACGACACCATCGTTTGGCAAGCAATAAATACCCATAAATTCCAACTTAAAAAAACAAACAGCTTTCGAACTTTCCCAGTAGTAACGGCAAAGCCAAAGTGAAGTCACACATCTCCCACTCCATTTTTAACTCCACACCTTTATGAGGATCATTCTCCTTCTCCTAATCCTTCCATCACCCATTACTTATATTTTTTGCTCAGATCTTCCCCTTTAATTAAAACAAATTAATGGCTCTTACACTTCCACGAGAGGAGATCAATAGAGTGGCATGAGTTATCTATAAGCCGATCACTCACTATGATATTCATGATTCTCTTTACCACGTCAACACAACACTTATCAATGGCACAAACTTCAACCAATATTAAATGATTACAAGGAGGAAAGGTGTTCTCAATGTGTTGTTGGAAGACATGTTTGTAAGTAAAAAGTTTGAGAGAAAAATACGAAATAAGGTTTATATATTGTGCGAAGGAAGCTTTCTTTCCCTACATTTCGCATAATATTTTCCCCTTTATTGTTGGAAATACTCCCAAACACCGCCATGAATAAGTTGGTAGCAACCCACACTTAAATTGAATGTTTTTTGTAGGGAAGGACAAAGAACAAGATTCAAATCTGCAGGCGTTTATTCTACTTCACACAATTTCCATAAAATATCATAAAACAGAGTATCTAAGCCATTTACTCTGCATTTTTTCCTTCTGCCGTATTCACATACCTTTTTCCCACACTTCATACCTCACAAGTTTTTACCTTTTCTTCTTAAGTCTTCTCTGAAACATAAAACTTCACTGATGTGATTTGGTGGGACCCATCCAACCCTGATACATTACCAAATCCGCATGCAAACATTTTTATTTCGCTTTTTCCTTACCTTTCGCTTTTTCGCACTTCCCAGCATTTTTCACGTCGCATTTTGCACTTTGCACAATTTAAGATTTACCTTTTAAGCGCCCACAAATTATTTGTTTTAATTTGCGATGCTATCACATATCGCATTTCGCAAAGCTCAGGAGGACAGCCCATACAACTTTAAAGTTGTATGTTTCAATGCGATGCGATTGCATACCACATCGCAAAGCTCAATTGGATAGCACCTGTAAGATAATTGGTTTAAGTTGTGATGCGATAGTGCCATTACATATCACAATCGTAAGAATATAAGTTTTATGTTATTGTGACAAGTTAAGCTTTGTGCCATGCAAAATGCGACGAGGGTGCAGACGTGATGTGGTTTCATAGCCGAAACCCATAGAATTTCATGTCGAGAATTATGTTTCTTGTATGTTGTTTCGTAAATAAATAGTAGAACAGAGAGGAAGGACAATTTTTTTGTTACCTATCCAATCCAGCATTAATTAGAATTAAATTGTCAGCTCCGCAATTTTTGTACTAAGATGACTGTTCTTCATATGTTATGTAAGAGAGTTGAAGCCTGCTAAAGAGGATGAAAGAAATATAAAAATTCTCTCTGGTTTTGTCTCTCTATGCATGGCTCTATAATTTTTGTGGCAAAAACTGTGTTTTCATTGATTTTTTTTTTTTTTTGCATCTCTGTGTAAAGTGGTAATTGTGGGAATAAAATTTTGCTATTTTCTTTTGAGCTTCTCTATTTGTGTATGTCAAACATGTCATCAGAGCATACCATAATTTTCAACTTGGTATCAAAGCGGGTTTAATCTCTCAGTGAAAGAAAGTGTTCTTAATTGAAGAGCTGAAAGGTTGTTTTGAGAAGCAGATTCTCTAGTAGTGAGAAGGTTTTTGTTTACATAATGAAAATGGCAGCAGCAAGCACGAGATTGAATAATCCACAAATACCACAGTTCAATGGGACAAATTATGATTATTGGGCTATTCCAATGAAGGCCCTGTTCTCCTCAGAAGAAATTTTGGAGCTGGTGGAAAATGGTTTCCAAGGACTAGGATGCAGCAACATATAATGCTTTGACACAAGCAGAAAGATATTTATTGAGAGATAATAAGAAGAAGGATTCCAAAGCCCACTTCTATAGTTTCTAGGCAATGCATGAAAGTATTTCCCAAGGGTTGCAGCAGCAACGAATTCCAATAATGCATGGGATACCCTCCAGACATCCTACCAAGGCATGGCAAAGGTGAAGACTCCAAATATTCAAATGCTGAGAAGAAATTTTGAAATTCTTTGTATGAAAGAATCTGATAATATAGACTCATTATTTACACATGTGATTAGGTTGGTTACCCAAATCAGGTCTCATGGTGATACACTTGAATAAAGGAGAATAGTTGAGAAAGTCTTAAGAAGTCTACCATCAAGGTTTCATGCCATAGTTGTGGCCATAGAACAGACAAAGGATCTCTCACATTTTTCAGTGGATGAGCTTCATGCATTACTGATGTCTCATGAGCACATATTGAATAGAGAAACAAAATCCTCATTGGAGCATGAAATTAAGACACACATGTCTTTTGGTCAAGGTAGAGGTTGGGAAGATGAAACTACTGAGGAAGAGGAAGAATCCCACACAGAGGTGGAAGAAGCAACCCTACAAGCACAAGTGGAAGGGGTAGCAATCTGAATCCAAGCTAAGGCTTAAGCCAGAATCAAGCTAGAATCAAGCACAAGGACATAGGTATGATCAATCTCAAACCTAATGTAATTGTTGAAAAAAGTATGGTCATTATGCAAATGAATGTAGAAAGAAGCAAAATGACATGGGTAGTAAATCAAGTGTAAATTTTACAAAATAAAATCAGAACCATGAAATTTTTTTTTCAGCTTCTAATGTAGCACAAGAAAAAGAAGAAGATATATGGTTCTTAGATTGAGGGTGTAGTAAACATATGACTGGAAACATAGCAATGTTTTTCCAATCTAGATGAAAGTGTAAAATCTGAAGTGACATTGGGGACTGACAGCAAAGTCTTTGTCATGGGAAAAGGGAGAGTAGACATTCTGACAAATAAGGGAGAGAAGAAGTTCATGCCAGATGTCTATTACATCCTTGGTTTGAAAAGTAACCTTCTAAGCATTGGAAAACTCATGCAAAAGGGATACAATGTGTTTTTAAAGATGATGTTTGCACAATCATGGATAAACCTCCAAGTAGACCACTGATTGAAAAAGTTCATATGACAAGCAATAAAATGTTTCCTCTCAAGATGAGATTAGACTTGAAGGAAGGAGGTGTTGTAGGAGCTGTCATATAGGAAATCTTTCAAGAAGAAGTGAAATATGAGAACTGGTTATGGAATTTGAGATTTGGTTATCTCAATTTTGGAAGTTTGAATTTGTTCCATAGAAAAGGCATGGTAAAGGGACTACCACTCAAGAGAAACCAAGTAGCCTATGTGAAGGTTTCATCTAGGGAAAACAACACAGGGAATCATTTCCAGTAGCAAAGTCAATAAGGGAAAAGGCACCTTTGGAGATTTTCCACTCTGATTTATGTGGAGCAATGCAAACACCATCATTTGATGGCAGCCACTATATTCTAACATTCATAGGTAATTACACAAGGAATACATGGGTCTATTTTCTAAAATAGAAAAGTGAAGTGTATGACCGTTTCCACCACTACAAATCTCTTCTTGAGAAGCAAAGTGGACACTACATAAAATTATTGAGAACTGATGGAGGAGGAGAACATATTTCCAAATACTTCCTACGTTTCTGTAGGGAGCATGCAATTCACAAGAAGTTTACTACAAGGTATACATATTAGAAAAACGGTGTTGCAGAAAGAAAGAATAGGACCATCATGGAAATGGCAAGGAGCATGTTGAAGGCAAAGCATTTGCCAAATGATTATTGGGCAGAATCTATCTCTTGTGCAACATATATCATAAAGATATGTCCAATCAAAAGTGTTATGAATAGAGTTCCATAAGAAGCATGGAGTGGAACAAAACAATTTGTCACCCACATGAGAGTTTTTGGATGTGTGGCATATGCACATGTCCCGTATCAGTTAAGGAAGAAGTTGGACAGTAAGGGGGAGAAATGTATATTTATTGGGTACATTGATGAATCCAAGGCTTAAAAGCTCTATAATCCATCAACTAATAAATTAATAATCAGCAGAGATGTTCACTTCATAGAATAAGAAGCATGGGATGGAAGTTTAGAGAATAGAGTAAATGTGAAGACATGTATGTTGTGTAACCAGCTCCAAAAATAGAAGAACAGAGATATCAATGCCTTAGAAATAAGCTACTTCGAGGGGGAAACATCCAATACATTACATAAATGAACAATTCTTGGATGATACAATTTACAAAACCTCCTTTCTAAATATAGGAGTCCATGTGGCCATAATGTAATCCTAGTTGGCCACAATGTAATCCTAGCTGACCTAACAATAATAATTTAAGGGCACAATAATAACAAAATGGGGGTTACAAGGGTACAATAATAACAATAAGGGGGTTACACTAATAACAATAAGGGACTATACTAGTAATATAGGGACCTAACATGCCCCTCTCCTTCAAAAAAGTGTTGTCCTCAACGCTTGAGTAGCTATGGGTGCTTCTATATAAAATTCTCATCCTCCCATGTAGAATCTTCAGTGGGTAAGTTCTTCCACTTGATGAGATACTCTGAAATTGATCGATTCCGTAGCTGTCGAGTTCTTGTTTCCATGATCACTTCAGGTTCCAATATGATTTTTCCTTCCTCATCAAGTTCTGGCAATATTGTTTGAGCTGGAAGATTTTCACCTATAACCTTCTTTAAGCATGAAACATGGAAAACTGGATGCACTCGCGAAGAAGCAGGAAGCTCCAATTTGTATGCCATAGTACCAATCTTTTGCAACACCTTGTAAGGACCATAGTACTTTGGCGATAATTTATTATCCTTCTTAGATTGCTTGAGGGAAATTTGTTTGTATAGTTGTAGCCGTAAAAATACCCAATCTCCTACAACAAAACTTCTCTCGCTGCGATGTTGATCTACCTGTTGTTTCATTCGATTTTGTGCCAAATTCAGGTTATCCTTTAAGAGTTGGAGAACTTCTTGTTGATGCTCGATGTGATCTTCCACTGCTTGAACCTTCGAATTTTCCCTTAAGGATGATGTGATGGATGGTGGATGATATCCATAAAGTGCCATAAATGGGGTCATTTTTGCTGCAGTATGGAAGGAAGTGTTATACCACCATTCAGCGAGAGGTAACCACTTGACCCATTGTGTTTGTTTATCAGATACAAAACAACGAAGATATCCTTCCAAAAATTTATTTACTATCTCAGTTTGACCATGAGATTGAGGATGATAAGATGAGCTATGAGCTAATTGAGTACCCAAACAAGAAAATAACTCCGTCCAAAAATTTCCAGTAAAAATGGGATCTATGTCGCTCACAATAACCCTTGGGCTTCCATGTAGCTTTTGAATTCTGTCGATAAATGTAGTAGCAACTGTACTTGCTTTAAATGGATGAGATAATGCACAAAAGTGTGCATACTTGGTAAGTCTATCAACTACCACCATGATGATACTCTTTCCTTCGGACTTAGGTAAACCTGTGATAAAATCCATTGAAATCTCCTCCCAACGTTGACTTGGAATGGATAAAGGTTGTAGAAGTCTTGGGGTCTTAATTGTCTCCACTTTATTCTGCTGGCAAACCAAACATTCCGCCACAAACTTTTGAATATCAGATTTAAGGCCATCCCAAAAAAAATCTTTCTTCACCCTGTGTTAAGTTTTTAAAAATCCTGAGTGTCCTCCTAAAGGAGAAGTGTGCAATTCCAAAATAATCTTTTGTTTTAGTTGGGAATTCTTACAAAGATATAAGCGATCTTTGTACCATAAGGAATCATTTTTCCAGCTAAATGTATCATATGTACTAGGATCTTGCTGCAACTTTTGAATGAGTGTCCATACATCTTTGTCCTTCTTCCATTCATCTCTTGCTTCGGTTATCCAATCTGGTTGGATAATAGAAATGGCACAAATCAATGCTTCCAGCTCTTCATTCTTTCTTGAGAGTGCATCTGCAACAACATTAAGCTTTCCATTTTTGTAGATTATTTCAAAGTCATAACCCAACATCTTTGTGACCCATTTTTGCTGCTCTTCTGAAGATAGTCTTTGTTCCAAAAAGTGTTTAAGACTATCATGATCAGTTTGTACCTTGAAGTGTCTTCCCATTAGGTAAGTTCGCCATTTCTTTAGTGCATGCGGTATTGCTAACATTTCCTTCTCATAAATAGGTTTCTGTAAATACTTTCCTTTGATTGGACGACTTTCAAAAGCAATGGGTCTTCCTTCCTGCATTAAAACTGCACCAATTCCATTTCCTGAGGCATCACATTCCACAATAAAGGTTTTTGTGAAGTCTGGCGTAGCTAACACCGGTGCTAGGCACATTTCCTCTTTAAGATGTTCAAAGGCCTTAGTTGCTTCAGGAGTCCATGAAAATGCATCTTTCTTCAATAATGTTGTTAGAGGTGCTGCTATTCTCCCATAATTCTTAACAAACTTGCGATAATACCCTGTTAACCCGAGAAATCCTCGCAACTTCTTTATAGTTGTGGGGACTTTCCATTCCTTAATGGCTTTAATTTTGTTAGGGTCTACTTTCACACCCTCGTGAGATACAATATGACCCAAATATTCCACCTCTTGTACTCCAAAAAAACATTTGGATTTTTTTGCATATAATTGTTTCTCCTGCAATAGTTTGAGCACCCTGTCAACATGTTCAACATGATCCTTCCAAGACCTTCTATAGATTAGTATATCATCAAAAAATACTAGCACAAATTTTCTAAGGAAGGGTTTGAAAATGGAATTCATCAACCCTTGAAATGTAGAAGGTGCATTGGTAAGGCCAAAAGGCATGACCAAAAATTCATAATGACCCTCATGAGTTCGAAATTCTATTTTTGGAATATCTTCAGTCTTCATTCTAATTTTATGATATCCTGAACGAAGATCCAACTTGGTAAAATAAATTGCTCCATGTAATTCATCAATCACAGGAATGGGAAATTTATCTTTAATGGTGAGCTTATTGAGCTCCCTATAATCTGGACACATTCGCCATGATCCATCCTTCTTGTGTACCAATACTACAGGAGCAGAGAAAGAACTTTCACTAGGTTGAATTATACCCGCCTCTAACATTTCTGCAATGATACGTTCAATTTCTCTCTTTTGGACGTAAGGATATCTATAATGCCTGATGTTTAGAGGAAAACTTCCTCGAATCAAATGAATAGCATGATCATGATCATGAATAGGTGGGAGTTCTTTGGGAGTTTCAAACACCTTGGAATGATTGTCCAAGACTTGTTGGAGATCTGCAGAAATAGATGATTTTGATGTTGGAACTTCTAGTGAGCATAATTGTGAAATTACACCTCGTTGTTCTTTCTTTAGAAGCTTTGTCATGACATTAGAGCTTATTATCCTTCCTGGCTTCCCTTCAATACCCCGTAATTCGACTTCCTTTCCTTCTGAAAAAAATTTCAAGAAAAGTTCTTGAAAATTAAAAGCTACCGTCCCCAAAGATTGTAACCATAGTACTCCTAGTACAACATCAGCACCTCCCATAGGAATGGCAAGCATTGGACTAGTCAATACATATTCCCCCATGGTTAGCTTGATATTATGGCATTTTCCAGAGCAATTTATAGTTCTCCATTTGCAACCATCACTTGACATTCTGGTGCTGGGTATAGGAAACAATTTAATTCCTTGGCTACCTTACAATGAATAAAATTATGGGTGCTACCTGAATCAATCAACACTATTACCTTTTCTTCTTGATTTGTCCTGCTATCTTGAGAGTTTGAGGAGTGGTAATTCCTGCCAGTGCATTACACGATATGGTCGGATTCATTTCTTCCTCTTCTAGGGCTGGTTCCTGGTGTATATCCTCTTCTTGTTCATTTTCTTCTTCATCTTCACAATCTATGTAAAATAATTTCTTCTCAGCACACTTATGACCTTTAGTGTATTTGCTATCACAACTGTAGCAAAGCCCTTTTGCTCTTTTTTCTTCCAATTTTTGTGGTGTCAACCTTGTAGGTTGTGGAAATCTAGGCATATCAACACTTCCTTCTTTATAGAAGTGAGTGGTAGGCTTCCTTGTCGCCATAATTTTACATTCAATTTTTCTTGCCAACCTGAATGCCTTCTCCAATGAATCAGGTTCCAAAACGCGAACTTTATGTTGGATGTTATCCTTTAAAGTACCTATGAAGAGATCAATCCTGTGTTCCTCTGGAATATCAGTTACCCTTATATTCAATTTTTGGAAGTCCTCAATGTCCTCCCCCACTAAACCCTTTTGTTTGAGATTTATCAATTGGCTAAAGAAGGTGTTGCTCTTTGTATCCTCATAATGTGCTATCATTTCCTCTGTAAAAATTGACCAAGTGACAATTTTTTTACGAGAGAAAAGCCATCGATACCATACAAATGTATTTTGTTGTAAATGTAAAGTTGAAATGCATACCTTTTGTGTGTTTTTCACATTATGGAGATAAAAATATTGCTCCATCTGTAGTATCCATGTTACAGGATCCTTTCCATCAAACTTCCTCATATCCATTTTTGGAATATGGTGGTTCTTCCCGCCAAAATTAGAGTTTATGAAGTCACGATTAACATTTATTTTTTTCTCATCATGAGGTTCTTATACTATCTTTTCACCATTAGGAAACATTTCTTGTATCAAATTTGTCAAACGTTCGATGTTTGCTTTTATATCATTCTTCATGTTTTCCATGTTGTCTTTCATGTCATCCATCTTAGCTTCCATGCCAGCTTCCATGTCATCCATCTTAGCTTCCACGCCTTTCTTCAAACCGTCCATCTTCACTTCCACGCCTTTCGTCAAAACTTCCATTTCATTTTTTTTTTCTCTTTGCGAAAGTGAAATTTGTTGCACTTGCTCTTGTAATTTTGATAGATCATGTTGCAATTCTTCATCTTCATGCGTCATAATATAGCCTTCTAAAGGCTTAATGGGTGTTGAATTATTTTTACGGGGCATATTTTAGAACCCAATACTAATATGTATTCTACAATATGCCCTTGGAATCAACTCAAATTGATTCTTCAAACAAGACTTATGCAATTCGGAAAAAAAATACACACCTTTTTCTTGCTTTTGAGGAGCTTGATATTGAAATTGGATTATCTCTGTGATTACATCACTTCAATATTTTAATTTCAGTACCAACGTAGCCCTCTAAATTATCTTTCGAATGCCATAGGTTTGACCTGATTTGGATTCTCCAAGACAAATTTGTGTCCAATCTCCTACAATAACCTAATTATGGACTGGTTCAGTAGAGGGAACTTGTATGACTTTCCACGTGTCATTGTTTCATCCTTAAGCTCTAAAATTGATATCCAAGAAACTACAGTCCGTTTAATTACGACCACTTTTTACGGCACTCCAATCCGATGCTCAGAGAGAGAGTTAGGAAGATTTTCCCACGATCACCTATTTGAGATGAAATTCAGGAGCTTGAAAAAGTACTACCTTCCACAGATCATATCTCCGAAAATATTGTGAACCAAGCTCTGAAATTTTTTGACGATTTTCCTTTGGATTTCTGCTTCGTACCCTAAAAATTTAATTTTTTAAAACTTTGTATAAAAAAAGTTATAGCGCAAATGCCACGATGACCTGTTTAGGAGCCTAAAAAAGACCTAACTTCCACAGATCATATCTCCCAAAATATTGTGAACCAAGCTCTGAAATTGTTTGAAGATATTCCTCAAGATTTCAGCTTCGTACCCTAAACATTTCAGCTTCTAAAACTTCGTAGAAAAATAGTTATAGCGAAAATTCCATGATGACCTGTTTGGAGCAGTGAAACCCTAGAATCCAAACCTCTGATACCAAATGTTGTGTAACCAGCTCCAAAAATAGAAGAAAAGAGATATCAACGCCTTATAAATAAGCCACTTCGAGGGGGAAACCTCCAATACATTATATAAATGAAAAATTCTTGGATGATACAGTTTACAAAACCTCCTTTCTATATATAGGAGTCCATGTGGCCATAATGTAATCCTAGTGGGCCACAATATAATCCTAGCTGACCTAACAATAATAATTTAAGGGCACAATAATAACAAAATGGGAGTTACAAGGGTACAATAATAACAATAAGGGGGTTACACTAATAACAATAAGGGACTATACTAGTAATATAGGGACCTAACAATGTATGTCTCATGAAAAGAAAGAAGAATGGACTGCAGAAAGTAACTCGTCAACAGTGGCTCCTCCTCCACATACACAACCTCAACAGAGCACACCACAAGAAATAAATAGGACAACACTGCACAACCATGGAAGTGCATCTCCAAGCACACCACAGGGATCAACAACTGCCTCAGGTTCAAGTGCAACTCCCAGCACATCTTCAACAAATATAAGAAGACCAAAATTCATAAATTTAAGTGAAATTTATGAACAAAAAGTTGAGAATAGTGCTGGTCTGAATTATTTATTTGCATTATATTGCCATGTAGATGACCCAATACAATTTAAAGATGCAGTCAAAGGAGAGAAGTGGATTAAGGAAATGAATGAAGAGATTGTAGCAATAGAAAGAAATTACAAATAGGAGTTAGTGGACCTCCCACAAGGAAAATAAGTTATTGGAGTGAAATGGGTCTATAATACCAAGAGAAACATTTAAGTCAAGATAGAAAGGCACAAAGCAAGGCTAGCTCTCAAAGGATACAAGCAGCAGCAAGGAAGAGACTATGAGGAAACCTTTGAACCAATTTCAAGGATGGAGACAGTGCAGAAAATGTTATCTATAGCAGCACAACAAAAATGGAAAGTTTATCAAATGGATGTGAAGTCAATATTCTTGAATGGAGTGTTGAAAGAGGAAGTGTATGTTTAACAACCTCATAGCTATGAAATAGAAGGCCAAGAACACTAGGTGTGTAAGTTGCGGAAAACTCTTGATGGGCTTAAGCAAGCACCACGTGCATGGTACAATAGGATTGATGCTTACCTAATGGACAATGGGTTCAACAAGTGTGATGGTGAACCCACATTCTACCTCAAAGAAAATGACGGTAAAATTCTTATTGTGTTTTGTATGTAGATGATTTTCTTTTTACAGGAAGTGATTTTCCTCTCATTGTTGATTTCAAAACAGTCATGAAAAGTGAGTTTGAAATGACTAACTTGGGATTGTTAAGATATTTTTTGGACATAGAAGTGAAGCAAAAAGAAAAGGGAATTTTTATCTCCGTAGAAAAGTATGTTGCAGAGATTTTAAAAAGGTTCAATATTTAGAACAACAAGCCATCATTCAACTAGGTCTGATTACAATAAGAATGTTCAACAAGCCATCGTTCAATCTGACATTGTGCAAAAGCATGGTTTGCAGTCTAATGTATTTGACTGCAACTAAGCCTGATATAATGTATGTAGTAAGTTTTATATCCAGATTCATGGAGACACCCAAGGAGACACATTGGCAAGCAGCCAAAATAATTTTAAAGTATGTCAATGGGACGAAGGAGTATGGTGTTTGATACTTTGCAACTGAAGATTTTAAGCTCATTGGTTACACTGACAATGATTGGGCTGGAAGTTTTGATGACAAACAGAGCACATCAAGGTATGTTTTTCATTTGGGATCGGGAGCCATTTCATGGGCTTCAAAGAAGTAGCTAATAGTTTCATTATCAACAACAGAAGCTGAATATGTAGCAGCAACAATAGCAACATGTCAAGAGGTTTCTATGAGAAGAATGCTGAGGGATTTGTGCCATGAACAAGACAAAGGAACCAAAATTTTCTGTGATAATAGTTCAGCAATTGCATTGTCAAAGAATTATGTTTTCCACAAGAGAACAAAACATATTGATGCCAAATACCATTTCATAAGGGAAATAGTTAACAATGGTGAAATTGTGTTGCAGCATTGTAGCTCAGAGGAAAAATTTGTAGATATCCTCAAAAAGCCATTGGGACAGAAAAGTTTTGTTTATCTCATAAAATGTTTGGGAATGGTTAATGGTGGTAGTTGTGATTAAGGGGTCGTGCTGGAAATACTGCCAACCACCGCCATGAATAAGATGACAACAACCCACACTTAAATTTAATGTTTTTTGCAGGGAAGGACAAAGCACAAGATTCAAATCTGCGGACATTTATTCTACTTCACGAAATTTCCATAAAATATCAGAAAATAGAGTACCCCAGCCATTTACTGTGAGCTATTTCCTTCCACCATATTCACCTACCTTTTGCCTACACTTCGCACCCCACAAATTTTTACCTTTTCTTCTTAAGACTTCACCAAAACATAAAACTTTTCCTATTTTATTTGGTGGGACCCATCCAACCTTAATACATTACCAAATCTACATGAAAATCTTTGTATTTCACTTTTTCCTTACCTTTTACTTTTTTTCACTTCCGAGTGTTTTGTGTGTCACATTTCGCACTTTGCACAATTTAAGATATACCTTTTAAGTGCCTGCAAGTTATTTGTCTTAAGTTGCGATGCGACCACATATCTCACATCACACGTCGCAGAGCTCACAACGACAGTGCCCGTAACTTTAAAGTTTTAAGTTGAAATGCGATGTGATCGCATAATGCACATCGTAAAGCTCAAGTGGATAGTGCCCGCAAGATATCTGTTTTAAGTTGCGACGCAATAGTGCCATCGCACATCAAAATTGCAAGAATTTAAGTTTTCCTTTATTGCGACAAGTTAAGTTTTGCGCCATGTGAAAGAAGACACAATGTGGTTTCGTAGTCGAAACCCATAGAATTTCAAGTCCGGAATTATGTGTTTTGTACACTGTTTCGTGAAGAAATAGTAGAACAGATCGGAAGGATGGTTAGTGTTAAATTGTCAGCTCCACCATTTTCATATTAAGTGGACTGTTCTTCATATGTTATGTAACAGAGTTGAAGAGTTCTCAAGAAGACAAAAGAAATAGAAAAATTCTCTTTCGCTTTGTCTCTCTATGCCTGGCTTTGTAATTTTTGTGGAAAAAAATCTATTGTCATTGATTTTAATTTAATTTCCGCATCTTTGTGTAAAGTGGTTCTTGTGGGAATAGCATTTCCCTGTTTTCTTTTGAGATTGTCGGTTTCCTGTATATTCCAACATGTCATCAAAGCATACCAAAATTTTTAACATTTATTAATTCATTTTGTACTTTATTAATTAGCTTCAAATAAGGATTCATTGTCCTAGTCATGGAGATGTAAACGCATTGAGTGCAATCCACAAATTTTTGGAATGTATTACCAAATCTAAATTGGCACCACTTAGCGAGAGTTTTACAAACCACAAGTTGCAAGCTCGAAGGTCTGGAAGGTGTTTATGTACGTAATGGAGCAAATCCAAGGTTGAATCCTTTTTTTGGCCATCATCTTTTCGATGGAGATGGTATGACACATGCACTTGGTTTGAACCAAAGCACAACTAGCTATTGTTGTAGATACAATTGAAAACATCATTTATGTTAAGAGGAGAAGATTGGTAGAGCCATGTTTCCAAAGCCAAATCAAGAGCTTTATGGCCACTCGAGATTAAATACGTTAACATTGTTTATTGTTAGGGTTGTTACATGATTCCAACAATGGAATGGGCGTTGCTAATGCGGGTCTTTATCGATCCACAAGAAGTTAAACATGCTTAGCACATCGACGATTTACTGACTAGCTCTGACACAATGTTTACTGTCTCTTTATGGAGGTTTTTTTCATTATGTGGAGGTGGCTTCACACTCCGCACTCTCCTTTGATCACTGCAATGTAATGTCTTGCAA
This sequence comes from Pinus albicaulis, assembly GCA_034641835.2. Lineage (NCBI taxonomy): Eukaryota > Viridiplantae > Streptophyta > Pinopsida > Pinales > Pinaceae > Pinus > Pinus albicaulis. Next base: position 1,368,087,784 of record CM076574.1, read on the forward strand.
TTTTGTAGTTCTAAGACAGATTGTTAGTTGGCAACATGTGTAGAGTGGGGAGGAGTGGAGGAAGCTTTAAGGTGAGAAGGAACTTGTGCAAATGTGGTTGTCAATATACTTAGTGTTATGTGCAGAGTGCAAAGTAGATGTGTGAAAGTAGGAATAATGATAGATTGGGGATACAATTAAAAAAATAGAGCATTCTCTAATGACAACAAAAGATTGATAACACATTAGATTAATTAATTAATTTCCTTGCAGCTATTAATATTTGAATATAGCTTCTTCTACTTCTAGTGAAAATAGCTTCCTCAATTTCATGTGGGCCTACATGATCCTTAGTTTTCTAGTCTTTTGTATTCTCTTTGTTCTAGCTTGTCTACTTAAATTTAAATGAATTCCAATTTCAATTTTTGAAATTTAGGGTAATTTTAAATTCAAAACTCTAATTATACCCAAAATATCAAACTTATTCAGTTACTTCAAATATAGCTTCTTCTAGTGACTTATATTCTCTTTATTCTTGCTTAAATGACTTCAAATATCAAATTTATAATTTTTCTCCTATTTTTAAATTCAAAAGTCTAATTATATCTAAATATCAATTTTCAATTTTATCTCTTTTTATATTAATTTAAAATAATTTAATTTCTCATATCTAATTGAGTTTTTTTAATTTATTTTATTTTAAAATATTTTAATTTTCAAGAACAATTTGTTAATTCACTTTTTCTTATTTTATTTAATTATAAATTTTATAAATTTTATTGAATTATAAATTTAAATTTTCAACTTCTTATTATAATAATTTTTCATATTTGTTCTTTTTTTAATATTTTATTTGAATTTTTTTTTCATTTTTATTAAGGAAACTTTTACTTTAATTTTTATTTACCATTAATAAATATTAATTTGCTATTAATTCTTATTTTTATATTGGTTAATTATTAAGTTTTATTTTTCAATTATTCCTTAATTTATTTGAGTAAATCTTATTTTATAATTTTGAGTGGTTTAATTCTTTTTTATAGATTATTTAATTTATAATTGTGAATTTGGTGAAATGTAAATGTAAATTTAAATCATAAATTTTAGTTAAATCTCAATTTGCTTAGTAATTAAATTTAGTATTTTTTTACCATTTTAACTCTCACTTCTTTTTTTTCCTTAAAAGATATTTGGTTATATTTTTCTTAATTAAATGATTTCTAACCTTTAATTTCTTCTCAAAATTTGGTTGCTAGTTTATTTACAAAGACTAGTTAGAGCTTCCTTTTATCTATTTAAAATAGTTGGTTGATCATATTTTTCATCTTGTCTTGATGATGAACGAGTTGGACAAGATGAATTTTTTTTAGAAATTTCTGGACAATATATACTTTGATGTGATTATCACCTAACAATTTTATATACATTCACTAAATTCTTTAATCTGTGATGATGAGCGGAAATAACCATCCTGGGCAATTTTATATACATTCACTAAATTCTTTAATCTGTGATGATGAGTGGAATAACCATCCTAAACTCATGCTAAACATTTGAAGTGTTCTAAATGGGTCTCATAACATATACTTTCATATGATTATCACCTAAAATTTTTATATACATTCACTAAATTCTTTAATCTGTAATGATGAGTGAAATAACCATCCTAAGCTCATCCTAAATATTTAAACTGATAAAAAATCCATTACACAATTCTTTTGAGAAAATCAGAAAGCACATACTCTTAAATGTTAAATAATCATAGATTTTAATAAATATTATAATAAGTCATTATGCCAATTCAAAAAAACCTAAGATATAGTTTACAAGCATCGTGTGAAATTTCGATAACCCTAACTAAAAAATGGAACGTCGACATGCGTCGATTGGTACGACCCTTCTCAAAATATAAATTGAGGATGAATACTCATTTATGCGCGATAAAATTACTGCAAACACCATTCATACTCCATAAATTTGCTGCAAGCACCATTATTTTTCTTTCTGCATCCATTGCTCATTGATACAAGCGTATTTTTCTAGTTCGACTGGAGAAATTATAATGGGAAAGGAGAGAAAGCCAAGGGAAAGAAGAAACAAGACGAAGAAAAAAAGTAAGAGGGGGAAGAAAATTGAAGTTGCAGATGAGGTATTAACAGAAGAGGTATCCACAGATGAGGAATTAACAGATGAGGTATCCACCTCTGAGTGGTGGAAGAAATTACCACGTCATTGGTGGAAAGAATTGGGGGACCATTTGCAAATGGAGATATTGGGGAGGCTGTCACCAGAAGACGTGGGGAGATATAGCAATGTGTCAAACAAATGGAAGAGTTTTCTCTCATCCAAATACTTCATAAGTCACACATGGCTGAATCCGAGTAACCACAAGAACCCATGGCTAGTTCTCTACGAATTCTCTCTCAATTTTCCGTGTTTGGCGTTCTGCCTCTACACAAACACTTGGAAGGTCTACGCCTTATCGTTTTCTTACATAAAAGAGTGGGGATTAGAGCGCTATCGATTCAGTTGAAAAGGATCAGTGTTAGGGTTAGTGTTGGTCACTACTTTGTAAGTGGGAGAGCAAGGCCTGGTTGTGAAATATTTATATTAAGACGTGCATAAAGCTTCCTCCCTTGTCATCCATAAGATGGGTTGAATTCAGATGCATCGTGGAAGATAAAAGTAACAAGAGTGCCTGGAAATTTATCATTGTTGGCTCAAAAGATTATGCAAGACTGTTTGGAGATCCATACACAATGGCAATGTACGATCACTCTCATGCTAAATTTTTTAAATTCAACTACTGATGTGTAAAAGGATGAAGAATGCAGGGGACATCATTGATGCTTTGTTGTTTTCCTCCATGCCATAGCATATTCAAATCTTGCAAAGTTTTTTATTTATGGTTGTAGGCATTGTTTGGCGCTCACATTTAAATTTTTGCGGCTCTGACCACACAACCAGAGTTGCATTTAGATCTGCCATATTGTGCTTTAAAAATCCTCACCAACCAACTAAACAGTAGTTTTTTTTTTATGCGTGAAATTTTGAGTTTTTTTTTAATGGGCCACGTCACGGTGGTCCCCACTTGCTAGCACAGCACAGCACATCCAGGCTCCACCAGCCGCCAATGAAATTACAATCACGTAAGTTTGAAGCCGCTTCACCGATGCGAGGAATCGGTCCGACCACCAGCACAACAAGGGCACGTGGACCAATCAGCATTTATCGCACAGAATTTGTGATGACATCACAGGGAGAAAATGGTATGCGATAATTTTATGAATTTTGGTTTAGTTTTTGTTTGAGTTCCGGCAGGTCCCATCTCCAGCCAATAGGAGGCCGATCGTGTGGGTTTGGCCCTCGCTGATGTTTGGGGGTTTTGGTATGCGAAAAGGTTATGAAATGCAGTGTAATTTCTGGATTTGGAATCTGTGACAAGGTTATAAACTTTGGTTTAAGTTTTATGTTATGCGGCGAAAGTGCACTAAGGTTTTAAACCTTGGTTATATGATTTCCTTATGTTTTATTTTTAAAGCGCCACAGTGAGTCTTTCAGCTTTGGTTATATATATATATATATATATATATATAGATATATATATATTCGGTCAATATATATATATATATATATATATATATATATATATATATATATATTATAAACTTTTCCAAATTTATAATATATATTTCCAATAGTTTGATTTTTTTTTTTTTACATTGTGCCATATAAATGAAAAAGATCCCAAAGGCTAAATGTGAAGAAGACTGTGTATTAATTTTTGTAAGCCCGAAGGCAAAAGTGCAGAGCACAGAGATTGAATTTTTTTTGAGATACAGAGAGGAAGTTGAGGACACTGCGTGTGAAGCAGTTCCATATTTTTGTAATCTCCCAGCAGTGGAAATTTATCAGTTTGCAATAGTGTTTTTATTTTTTATGAAATAGATTATTGTGTGCCATCTCTGTACAGCTAACAAATTCTAAAATGTGTTCTCTGTGTTGATGAGGAGAAATTTTGTTCTCTCGGAGTGTTTTGTAATACTCAGAAATTCCAATATGGTATCAGAACTAGTCCAAGATCTTTGAAGGATAATCAAAGGAGCTAAAGCAAGGATTTGTTGAAGAACTTCTCCAGCAGTGTGAAGGCTCAGCAAAAGTCTAGGTATACTGGAAAAATAGAGTTTTGTTTTGTGTTTAAAGAGTGCGGTCCTCAGAGATAGAGTTTGTCTTTTAAGAAGGACATAGTTAATTTAAAAACATAGTCAAGTATAGAGCATAGTTCAATGTGCTAGGTATGGCAGGAGCCAGCACAAGCATGAGTATTGTAAATACTCAACTCCCACAGTTTAATGGGAAGAAGTATGACTATTGGGAAATCACCATGAGAGCCCTGTTTGAATCTCAAGACTTATGGGAGTTTGTTGAAGATGGTTTTGAAGAACCAGTAAATGAAAATTCTTTTAATGCCTTAACATAGACAGAGAAGGATTTGTTGAAGAGAAATAGGAAGAAGGACTCAAAATCCATCTTCTATCTCTATCAAGCAATGCATGAAAGTGTGTTTCCAAGGGTAGAAGCAGCTAAGAGGTCGAAGGATTCATGGGATACCCTCGAGACTACCTATCAAGGTATGGAGAAGGTGAAGACAGTAAAAATACAATTACTGAGGAGAGACTTTGAAACTCTTTGTATGAAAGAGTCTGATAACATAAGCTCTTTCCTCACACATGTGATTGGGTTGGTTACCGAGATAAGGTCTCATGGAGAGACACTTGAAGAAAGAAGGATATAGGAGAAAGTATTGAGGTTCTTACCCTCAAGGTTTGATGTAATAGTCACAACCATTGAAGAGACAAAGGATCTCTCAAAGTTTACATTTGATGAGCTTCATGCATCATTGATGACTCATGAACAGAGATTGGGAAGAACATCAAACTCATCTTTGGAGCATGCCTTTAAGACCCAAATTTCCTTTAGGAGAGTAAGAGGTCAAGGCAGAGGAAACTACAAAGGAAAAGGAAGAGACATAAGCCAAAACAGAGGAGGAAGAAACAACCCTACAAATACAAATGGAAGGGGCAAAAATCAAAATCAGAACCAAGGCCAAGACAAGAGCCATCAAGGAGGAAAAAAACAAGCACATGGACAAAGGTATGATAAATCACAAGTCAAATGTCATTACTGTAAGAAGTATGGCCATTATTCCAATGAATGTAGGAAGAAACAGAGTGACATGGGTAATATACCCAGTGCTAATTTTAAAAAAGAAAATATCAATCAAGAGAATTTATTTTTAGCATGTAATATGACTGAGGAAAATAATGAAGATATATGGTTTCTAGATTCACGATGTAGCAACCATATGACTGGAAACATTTCCATGTTTTCTATGTTGGATAAAAATGTAAAGTCTCAAGTAACATTGGGGACAGACAGTAAGGTCTCTATCATGGGAAAAGGCATAGTGAATGCTTTGACAAAGAAAGGAGGAAGAAGATACATATCAGATGTATACTATGTTCCTAGTATGAAGTGTAACCTCGTGAGGATTGGACAGCTCATTCAAAATGGGTACAATGTTTTCTTTGAATATGATGTATGCACCATCATGGATAAACCACCAAGAAAGAAATATATTACATAAGTGAAGATGAGAAGGAATAGAATGTTCCCTCTCAAGTTGAGAGCAGATTTGAAGAAAGGAGCTGAAATGGCAGTAGTGACACAAGAGGCATTCCAAAGAGAAGAAAAAGATGAAAATTGGTTATGGCCTTTGAGATTTGGACATCTCAACTTTGGAGGACTAAATTTGTTGCATAGGAAATGAATGGTAAATGGATTACCGTTGGTTGAAAAACTGGAAAGCCTATGTGAAGGTTGCACCTTGGGAAAACAACACAAAGAAAACTTCCCATCAGGAAAGAGCATAAGGGCAAAGGCACCCTTAGAAATTGTCCATTCATATTTTTGTGGACCAATGAAAACACCATCACTAGTAAGTAGCCATTATATGTTGAATTTTATTGATGATTACACAAGGAAAACTTGAGTTTATTTCTTGAAATATAAGTGAAGTGTTTGATAATTTTTGCCACTTTAAGGCTCTTGTTGAGAACCAAAGTGGGCAGCATATTAAGGTATTAAGGACTGATAGAGGAGGAGAGAATATCTCAAAAGAATTTCTATCTTTTTGCAAAAAAATGGTATTCACAAGAAATTTACAGCAAGGTATACTCGCAGCAAAATGGAGTTGCTGAAAGGAAAAATAGGACCATCATGGATATGGTAAGAAGTATGCTGAAGGCAAAAAATTTTCCAAATGAATATTGGGTTGAAGCTATACATTGTGCAGCATAAATCTTGAATAGATGCCCAACCAAAGCTGTAATGAACAGAGTTCCTGAAGAATCATGGAGTGGCATTAAACAAGGTATCACCCACATGAGAGTTTTTGGTTGTGTGGCTTATGCACATATTCCAGATCAGTTGAGGAAGAAGTTGGATAGTAAGGGGGAGAAGTGCATATTTATTGGATACAATGAAGAATCCAAGGCATACAGGTTGTATAACCCATCCACCAAGAAGTTTTTTTATAAGCAGAGATGTGCAGTTCATTGAAGAGGAAGCTTCGGATGGAAGCATTGAGAAAATAGTCAATGTGAAAAGAAACTTGTCTCATGATGATGATGAGGAATAAATGGCTAAAAGGAACACCGCATTAGCGGCACCACCTCCACCAACAGAAGGATAGCAAGGGACACCACAAGCAGGGATGAGAACACCCTTGAGAAGTGATAACAGTGCTTCTCCAAGCACACCACAAGGAGCAGATTTGAGTTCTTCTACAAGCACAAGTACACCATGTGAAAGAGGAACCAGATTTAAAAATTTGAATGATATTTATGAGAAAAAGGCAGCAAATGAAGGTATGAAATCTTTATTTGCATTGTATTTTCATGTATATGATCCTATTCATTTTGAAGAAGCTATAAAAGATAAGAAATTAATAGAGGCTATGGATGAAGAAATGAACGCAATAGAGAAAAATAAAACATGGGAATTGGTTGATCTCCCAAAAGGCAAAGAATTTATTGGAGTGAAATGGGTCTACAAGACCAAAAGCAATGTTGAAGGTAAGATTGAAAGGCACAAGGCCAGACTTGTCGTCAAAGGCTACAAGTAGCAACAAGGAAGATATTATGAGGAGACGTTTGCACCGGTTGCAAGAATGGAAACGAAGTGTTGTCCATAGTAGCACAACACAAGTGGAAAGTTTACCAAATGGATGTTAAATCAGCATTTCTAAATGGAATATTGATGGAAGAGGTTTATGTTGAACAACCTCTGGGCTATGAGAAAAAGGGCCAAGAGGACAAATTTTGCATATTGAAAAAGGCTCTTTATGGGCTGAGACAAGCACCAAGAGCATGGTACAGTAGAATAGATGCCTATCTACTAGAAAATGGGTTTGAAAAATGTGAAGGAGAAACCACATTATACATCAAGAAGAAAGATGGTAAGATGTTGATTGTTGTTTTATATGTTGATAATGTGACCTTTATAGGTAATGATGCTTACCTCATTGAGAATTTTAAATCAGTCATGAAGGATGAATTTGAGATGACTGATATGGGATTACTGAAATACTTTTTAGGAATAGAAATAGAGAAAAATGAAAATAATATTTTTATCTCTCAAGCTAAATATGTAAATGAATTTTTGGAAAGATTTAATATGCAGGATTGCAAGGAAACAATTACTCCTACAGTGATGGGATTGAAATTCAGCAAAGAGGACAACAACAAGGATTTTGATCCAAATTTGTACAAGAGCATGGTTGGCAGCCTCATGTATTTGACTGCAACTAGGCTGGATATTATGCATGGTGTAAGTTTAATTTCCATATTTATGGAGAAGCCAAAGGAGGCACATTGGCAAGCAGAAAAAAGAATTCTGAGGTATGTGAAAGGAACAAAAAGGTATGGTATTTTATACACCACTTCAGAAAATTCTGAATTGATTGGATATACTAACAGTGATTGGGATGGAAGTATAGATGACCGGAAAAGTACATCTGGTTATGTTTTTCATATGGGTTCAAGAGCCATTTCATGGGCTTCTAAGAAACAACCAATTGTGGCTTTATCTACTGCAGAGGTAGAGTGTGTGGCAGCTACAACAGCAGCATTTCAAGCAGTTTGGATGAGGATAATGTTAAGGATTTTGTGTCATGAATAGGTAAAAGGCACAACAATTTATTATGATAATAGCTCAACAATAGCATTGTCAAAGGATTCAGTGCTTCATAAGAGAACGAAACACATTGATGCCAAGTATCACTACATCAGGGAGCTAGTGAACAATGGCGAAATTGTTCTGAATCATTGCAGAACAGAGGAGAAGTTTGCAGACATTTTAACAAAGCCATTGGGGCAAAAGAGCTTTAATTCTCTCAAGAAGTGTTTGGGTATAACAAAATACCCAGCAGTTGAATTTAAGGGGGAGTGTTGAATTTTTTAAATTCAACTACTGCTGTGTAAAACGACGAAGAATGCAAGGGGTAACATTGATTCTTTGCTGTTTGCCTCCACGCCATAGCATATTCAAAGCCTGATTTTTTTTTTATTTATGGCCGTAGCCATTGTTCGATTCTCACATTTAAATTTTTGTAGCTTTGACCATGCAACCACAGTTTCATTTAGATCTGCCATATCGCACTTTAAAAATCCTCACCAACCAACCAAACATGAGTTTTGTTTTACATGGAAAATTTTGAGTTTTTTTTTGAATGGGCCACGTCACGGTGGTCCCCACTTGCCATCACAACACAACACATCCAGGATCCTCCACCAGCAAATGAAATTGCGATCACGTAAGTTTGAAGCTACTTCACCAATGCGAGGAACTGGTCCCACTGCCAACACAGTAAGGGCACGTGGACCAATCAGCGTTTATCGCACAGAATTTGTGATGACGTCAGAGGGAGAAAATGGTATGCGATAATTTTATGAATTTCGATTAATTTTTTGTTTGAGTTCTGGAGGGTCCCATCTCCAACCAATGGGAGGCCGATCGCGCGGGTTTGGCCCTCGCTGACATCAGGGGGTTTTGGTATGTGAAAAGGCTATGAAATGCAGTTTAATTTCTAGATTTGGAATCTGCGACAAGGTTATAAACTCTGGTTTAAGTTTTATGTTATGCGGCGAAAGTGCACTAAGGTTTTAAACCCTGGTTATATAATTTCCTTATGTTTTATTTTTAAAGCACCACAGTGAAAAGTATTTTGACTTGGTTTTATATATATATATATATATATATATATATATATATATATATATATATATTTGGTCAATATATATATTATAAAATTTTCCAAAGTTTATAATAGATATTTCCAATAGTTTGATTTAATTTTTTTTTACGTTGTGTCGTATAAATGAAAAAGAGCCCGAAGGCTAAATGTGAAGAAGACTGTGTATTATTTTTTTAAGCGAGAACACAAAAGTGTAGAGCACAGAGACTGAAAGTTTTGTGAGAGACAGAGAGGAAGTTGAGGACACTGCGTGTGAAGCAGTTCCATCTTTTTGTGATCTCCCAGCAGTGGAAAGTTATCAGTTTGTAATGGTGTTTTTATTTTTAATGAAATAGATTATTGTGTGCCATCTCTGTCAAGCCAACAAATTCTAAAATGCGTTCTCTGTGTTGATGAGGGGAAATTTTGTTCTCTCAATGTGTTTTGGAATGCTCAGAAATTCCAACATGGTATCAGAGCTAGTTCAGGCTCTTTGAAGGATAGACAAATGAGCTTAAGGAAGATTTGTTGAAGCAGTTCTCCAGTAGTGTGATGTCTCAGCAAAAGTCCAGGTATATTTCAAAAACAGATTTTTTTTTGTGTGTTTAAAGAGTGCAGTCCTCAGAGATATAGTTTGTCTTTTAATAAGAGAGATATTTTATTTAAAAACACAGTCAAGTTTAGAGCATAGTTCAGTGTGCTAGCCATGTCAAGAGCCAACACAAGCACGAGTATTGGAAATACTCAACTCCCACATTTGGGCAATCACCATGAGAGCCTTGTTTTCCTCTCAAGACTTATGGGAGTTTGTTGAAGATGGTTTTGAAGAACCAACAGATGAAAATGCTTTTAATGCCTTAACACAGGCAGAGTAGGATTTTCCAAAGAGAAATAGGAAGAAATACTTAAAATCCCTCTTCTATATCTATCAAGCAGTGCATGAAAGTTTGTTTCCAAGGATAGCAGCAGCTAGGAGCTCCAACGATGCAAGGGATACCCTCGAGACTGCCTATCCAGGTATGGAGAAGGTGAAGATATCAAAACTAAAATTAGTGGGGAGAGACTTTGAAACTCTTTGTATGAAAGAGTCTGATAGCATAGGCTCATTCTTCACACATGTTATTCGGTTGGTTACCTAGATAAGGTCTCATGGAGGGACACTTGAAGAAATAAGGATAGAGGAGAAAGTATTGCGGAGCTTACCCTCAAGGTTTGATGTAATAGTCACAACCATTGAAGAGACAAAGGATCTCTCAAAGTTTACAGTTGATGAGCTTCATGCATAATTGATGACTCATGAGCAGATATTGGGAAGAACATCAAACTCATCTTTGGAGCATGCCTTTAAGACCCAAATTTCCTTTGGAAGAGGAAGAGGTCAAGGCAAAGGAAACTACAGAGGAAAAGGAAGAGGCAGAAGCCAAAACAGAGGAGGAAGAAACAACCCTGCAAATAGAAATGGAAGGGGCAACAATAAAAATCAGAACCAAGGCCAAGGCAGGAGCCAGCAAGGAGGACAAAATCAAGCACATGGACAAAGGTATGATAAATCACAAGTCAAACATCATTACTGTAAGAAGTATGGCCATTAGGCCAATGAATGTAGGAAGAAACATAGTGACATGGGTAATAGACCCAGTGCTAATTTTACAAAAGAAAATATCAATCAAGAGAAGTTATTTTTAGCATGTAATATGACTAAGGAAAAGAACGAAGATATATGGTTTCTAGATTCACAATGTAGCAACCATATGACTGGAAACATTTCCATGTTTTCCATTTTAGATGAAAATGTGAAGTCTCAAGTAACATTGGGGACAGACAGTAAGGTCTCTGTCATGGGAAAAGGCATAGTGAAAGTATTGACCAATAAAGGAAGACAAAGATTCATATCAGATGTATACTGTGTGCCTGGTATGAAGTGTAACGTCTTGAGCATTGGACAACTCATTCAAAAGGGGTACAATGTTTTCTTCGAAGATGATGTATGCACCATCATGGATAAACCACCAAGAAAGAAATGCATTTCACAAGTGAAGATGAGAAGGAACATAATGTTCCCTCTCAAGATAAGAGCAGATTTGAAGAAAGGAGAGGAAATGGAAACAGTGACACAAGAGACATTCCAAAGAGAAGCAAAAGATGAAGATTGGTTATGGCATTTGAGATTTGGAAATCTCAACTTTGGAGGACTAAATTTTTTTCATATGAAAGGAATGGTAAAGGGATTACCATTGATTGAAAAACTAGATATCCTATGTGAAGGATGCATCTTGGGCAAACAACACAGAGAAAAATTTCCATTAGGAAAGAGCATAAGGGAAAAGGCACCCTTAGAAATTGTCCATTCTGATTTGTGTGGACCAATGCAAACACCATCACTAGCAAGCAGCCATTATATGTTGAATTTTATTTATGATTACACAAGGAAAGCTTGGGTTTATTTCTTGAAATATAAAAGTGAAGTGTTTGAGAAATTATACCACTTTAAGGCTCTTGTTGAGAACCAAAGTGGACAGCATATTAAGGTCTTAAGGACTGACAGAGGAGGAGAGTATATCTCAAAAGAATTTATGTGTTTTTGCAAAGAAAATAACATACACAAGTAATTTATAGCAAGGTATACACCACAGCAAAATGGAGTTGTTGAAAGGAAAAACAGGACCATCATGGATATGGTAATAAGTATGCTGAAGGAAAAACATTTGCCAAATGAATATTGGGCTGAAGTTGTACATTTTTCAGCATACATCTTGAATAGATGCCCAACCAAAGCTGTAATGAACATATTTCCTGAAGAATCATGGAGTGGCATTAAACAATGTGTCACCCACATGAGAGTTTTTGGTTGTGTGGCTTATGCACACATTCCAGATCAGTTGAGGAAGAAGTTTGAAATTAAGGGGGAGAAATGAATATTTATTGGATACAGTGAAGAATAAAAGGAATACAGATTATATAACCCATCCACCAAGAAATTTTTTATAAGCACAGATGCGTAGTTCATTGAAGAAGAAGCTTGGGATGGAAGCATTGAGAAAACGGTCAATTTGAAGAGTTGTTTGTCTCATGATGATGATGAGGAAAAAATGGCTAAAAGAAACACCTCATTAGCAGCACCACCTCCACCAACATAAGGACAGCAAGGGACACCACAATCAGGAATGATAACACCCTTGAGATGTGATAAAAGTGCCTCTCCAAGCACACCACAAGGAGCAGATTTGAGTGCTTCTACAAGCACAAGTACACCAAGTGAAAGAGGAACCAGATTCAGAAATTTGAATGATATTTATGAGAAAGATGCAGAAAATGAAGGTATGAACTCTTTATTTTCATTATATTGTCATGTAGATGATCCTATTCATTTTGAAGAAGCTATAAAAGATAATAAATGGATAGATGCTATGGATGAAGAAATGAATGCAATAGATAAAAATAAAACATGGGAATTGGTTGATCTCCCAAAAGGCAAAGAATTTATTGGAGTGAGATGGGTCTACAAGACCAAAAGAAAAGCTGAAGGTAAGATTGAAAGGCACAAGGACAGACTTGTTGTCAAAGGCTACAAGCAGCAACAAGGAAGATATTATGAGGAAAATTTTGCACCGGTTGCAAGAATGGAAACAGTAAGAGCAGTGTTGTCCATAGCAGCACAACACAAGTGGAAAGTTTACCAAATGGATGTGAAATTAACATTCCTAAATGGTGTATTGATGGAAGAGGTTTATGTTGAACAACCTCTGGGCTATGAGAAAAATGGCTAATATCACAAAGTTTTCAGATCGAAGAAAGCTCTTTATGGGCTGAGACAAGCACCAAGAGTATGGTATAGTAGAATAGATGCCTATCTACTAGAAAATGGGTTTGAAAAATGTGAAGGAGAACCCACATTATACATCAAGGAGAAAGATTGTAAGATGTTGATTTTTGTTTTATATGTTGATGATGTGATATTTACAGGTAATGATGCTTACCTCATTGAGAATTTTAAATCAGCCATGAAGGATGAATTTGAGATGACTGATATGGGATTGCTGAAATACTTCTTAGGAATAGAAGTAGAGAAAAATGAAAATAAGATTTTTATCTCTCAAGCTAAATATGTAAATGAAGTTTTTGAAAGATTTAATATGCAGGATTGCAAGGCAGCAATTACTCCTGCAGTGATGGGATTGAAACTCAGCAAAGAGGATAGCAACAAGGATTTTTATCCAAGTTTGTACAAGAGCATAGTTGGCAGCCTCATGTATTTGACTGCAACTAGGTTGGATATTATGAATGTTGTAAGTTTAATTTCCATATTTATGGAGAAGCCAAAGGAGGCACATTGGCAAGCAACAAAAATAATTTTGAGGTATGTAAAAGGAACAAAAAGGTATGGTATTTTATACATCACTTCTAAAATTTCTGAATTGATTGGATATACTGACAGTGATTGGGCTGGAAGTATAGATGAATAGAAAAGTACATCTGGTTATGTTTTTCATATGGTTTCAGGAGCCATTTCATGAGCTTCTAAGAAGCAGCCAATTGTGGCTTTATCTATTGCAAAGGCAGAGTATGTGGCAGCTACAACAGCAGCATGTGAAGCAGTTTGGATGAGGAGAATGTTAAGGAGTTTGTGTCATGAACAGGTAAAAGGCACAAAAATTTATTGTGATAATAGCTCAGCAATATCATTTTCAAAGAATTCATTGTTTCATAAGAGAACGAAACACATTGATGCCAAGTATCACTACATCAGGGAGATAGTGAACAATGATGAAATTGTTCTAAAGCATTGCAGAATAGAGGAGCAGTTTGTAGACATTTTAACAAAGCCATTGGGGCAAAAGAGTTTTAATTATCTGAGGAAGTGTTTGGGTATGACAAAAAACTCAATAGTTGAATATATGGGGGAGTGTTGAATTTTTTCAATTCAACTACTGTTGTGTAAAAGGATGAAGAATGCAGGGGGAAACATTGATGATTTTTTGTTTGCCTCCATGCCACAACATATTCAAAGCCTTCAATTTTTTTTACTTATGGTCGTAGCCATTGTTTGGTGCTCACATTTAAATTTTTGTGGCTCTGGCCACGCAACCACAATTTCATTTAGATCTGCCATATCGTGCTTTAAAAATCCTCACCAACCAACCAAACAGGAGTTTTTGTTTTTGTTAAACACACACATGGTGTATGAGAAGAATAAACACACACAACAAGAAAATCAACAAACAATGAAGGATAAGCATGCAACTCTCTTATTTTTCCATTATACATGATGTACATTTATAGTACAACGGTGTGACTCTTGGTTTCACATTCCAAGGTCACTTGGACTCCATTGTGAATTTTCACATTCCACACCTACCCATGGAGGATTAGGTGTTCCAACATTCCCCCCCCTTAATCCGAAGGGGTATGTGTGAGTCCAAGAAGAGAGTTGTAATACAAATCTTCAAAGTATACATGGCAGCACTTGGGCTGAATCAACTCTCTGAAATGTTGGAAAAAAGAGGTGGTTTAAGGATGACCACCAACACTGGAACACAATACTTGGTGCAGTTCCCGGAACTCTTCCAAAACTGGCAAGAAGCTGAAAGATTCTGCTAGAGGAATTGTCCCTCATAAAAAAAGGAGACCTTCAACCTAAAAGAAGGGAGGTCTAACCCCTGTGATGGTTTAAGGATTACCAACAACACTGGAATGCTTGAAGCATTTCCTGGAACTCAACCAAAACTGGCAAGAAGCTGAAGGCTTATGCTAGAGGAAGTGCCCCTCATATATGAAAGGGAGACCTTCAACCTAAAATAAGGGAGGTCTACAACTTGTGATGGTTTAAGGTTGTCCACGAACCAAAGATGATGGTTTAAGGCTATCCACCAACCAAAGGCATGCTCATGGGCATCCGTGTCTCTGGCTACATCTCGGAATCTGGAATGACGAATTGTGGCTCAGGCTCGCTTGAACTGACGTCGAACCTTGTACATAACCACCATTTCCCCCACTATTAGGGACAAGGTGAGATGATGGCGAAAACTCAACTTCAAGTTTGCTCAAAATCCATGAACAGGTTCTAACATGTGTCGTAAACATCTTCTTGGTTGTTGATGCCCATTACCAAGAAGCGATCCATCCAAGATGAATATTTGTTCTTGCAGGAGGCTTGTTTCTGAAGTATCTGTGTGAAGAATGGTTGTGCCTACCACAGTGCTTGCATGGATGAAGATAAAAACAATGATATTTCATATGGCCAACTCGATCACAGTGTTGGAATTTTACATTCTGCTATTGTTGTGGAAGCGAAAGAGGATCTGGAACAGCTGCAGGTGAACTGTCATATAGGAATCCGACACTCTGAAATATGATGGGCTTGGTGTAGTTTGGAATATGAAAGGACACATCCTTGTCATATCCAAGACCATTTCAGTGCTTGTTGTGGACAAGCTCTTCCGAAGCTTTGATGATGGGCTTGAGAAGTGCAGGCTGAACTGTTGCATCTGCATGTAAATCTGCTCTAGTACAAGGAAGTGAATGTGGATCAACTGCAACTTTATCTTCTTTCTTCCGATGAGAGTCCTTCACAATCTTCTGAACAGAAATAGGTTCAGAATGGTGACTCTTTTGCTGAAGTTTGTTGATATTTCAACAAGATGAAGAGCTTAGTGGAAAGGAGTCGCCTTCACTAAGTGGGCCCACAGGCTATTTTTGGCACAAAGTCTATTTTTAGACATAAGGATCACATTATATGAGTTGCAGGATGCTATTTGTGGATGGTTGGTAAAGTCAAAAAAATATATGGACTTCTATTTTTAGACATACTGGGCGGAATCTATTTTTAGATTTCTAGTCTAAAAATAGATATGTCGAATATTATTAGCTCTTAATAATATTTGGACTCTAAGCATTATCTTATCATCTTGGAGCACTTCAGTTAAGTCACCAGAGATGTACTTCTGAGCTAGCAGAAGAATTCCTTTATTCTGAGGGTTATGTAAGAGAGCCTATTTCATGGATACTTGATTTAGAACTCATGTAATGAGAGTTTAATTGGAGTTGGCAATTCAGTTTAACTAATCTAAACATAGTTGAGCTATTTGTATTCAGTTTAACTGATTGATACAATTAGTGAGAGTGGTGTGAATTAATTATTAATTAATTCACTAATTATAAACTCATTAATCAACTAAAGAATGCATCAGTTAACTTCAGTGCCTGAACAGTTTCAGTGGAAACCAGTGCAGAAATAGGTGAAAGAGCAAGTTAACTATCAGTTGTGACTATAAAGTTGCTATTTGCAACACATAGATAGGTGGAGAAGCCCATGAGGATTGAAGAGTACAAGCCATGTGGTTTATCTATTTAATGAAGCCATCCCATAGCATTGATTATGTAATAAAGGCTGGCTATCAAGTGGCAAAAGATTGGAGCACGTGTTTTGCTAGATCTAGCTTGATAGTGTGTAGCAATTGAGGGTGTGCATGAGAGCTTGTGAGGAGATTTGTACTATGACTACTACATGATCTCCATGACATATAATATACAGATAGTAGGGGTTTTTAGCTTTAAGCTTTCCCATTAAATAATGTGTTCATCTGTGTGATTGTTCGTGGTTTTAATGTGTGCATGCAATTGAATTTATTTCCGCAATTAATGATCAATGGTAGAAGAGATTATGTATTATGCATGAAGCTAAAATAGTGTGTGATCCGGAGAATATCGGTGAATAATATATCAGTTATTCAAATTTGTACATGGTATCAGAGCCATATTGATCATTGGAGTAATTGAAAAACATTGAAGCGGTTGAGTTTTGTGCTGGTGGAATTCAAATTTGCAGCAATGTTTTCTTGGTTTCGAAGTTGAAATTTCTTTCAACAGATTGCGATTGGAGTATGCCCTTGAGGGAAACTCGAATTATATTGCATGGAAGGACAAGATGGAGGCAGTGCTGGATGAAAATGGGTTGAAGGAGTTCATAGATGCAGAAATTCCAAAGCCTACTTCTAGTGATGCTTCCGTACTTGATGCATGGCAAAAGAAGACAGCAAAGTGTCGAAGGATTCTGTTGGAAGGTGTGAAGGATCACATAGTGTCCAGCCTTCATCGTACGGCTTCTCCATTCTTGATGTGGAAAGCTTTGACAGATTTATTCCAAAGCAAGAGCGACCAGAGGAAGTTGGCGCTCAAGGACAAATTCAGGAACATAAAGATGGAGAAAGGCGACAATATGCCCAAGTACCTCACGAAGTTCATCCAATGCAGGGATGAACTGGGAAGTGTGGGGGTTACTATTGATGATGAGGACTTGGTGAGATTGGCTCTCCTTGGGCTTCTGAAGAGTTGGCACTCCTATCAGGACTCTGTCAATGGTCGGGAGAAATTGCCAGGATGGGAGCGACTTTGGTCAGATCTTGTGCAAGAGGAGTTAAGGTGAAGTACCAGGGACAGATCTTCATCAAAGAACTCTGATGAAGAGAATTGCACTTTGGCTGCCAAAGAAAAGAAGGGGAAGATCAAGAATTATCCGGTGTGAAAGGAAAGAAGCAGGACATGTCCAAGGTGAAGTGCATTCACTGTCACCAATACGAACATTACGCCACAAATTGCCACAGAAGAAGAAAAATAAGTAGGCTGCTGGGACTACAGCTGGAGAGGCCTTAGCCTCACAGTTTGAGCTGGATTTTTCACTGATCGCATGCGTGGTTTCAAGTATGACGGGATCAGTGTGGTTTCTTGACAGTGGTGCGTCTTTTCACATGACAGGAGATCAAGATTTGTTTACTGATCTGGATGAGAAAGATCTTGGAGTGCACATCGAGATGGGCGATGATGGTAGATACAGTGCGACTGGTATCAGTACCATTTCCTTTGAGAGGGATTCTGGTAAACACTTCGTATTGGAGGAAGTGATGCATGTTCCAGGATTGAAGAAGAATCTTATCTTTGTGGCGATGTTAGAAGACAAGGGATATGATGTTGTCTTTAGCGAGGGAAAGGCTTTCCTGCGTAGTAAGGCAACTGGTGAGACCCGGAGGATAGGGGTTCGAGTTCAGAACCTTTATCAATTGCAGGTAGATGGCTATGCAGCAATGGCAGGCAAGGCAGAAGTAGTGGTGAGCCGGGATGATGGTGAGTTGTGGCACCGGAGATTGGGCCACCTTCACCATGGAGCTGTGAAGATACTGCAGCATATTTCTACTGGGCTTCCTAAAGGCACTCTTGCGTAGTCAGATTAGTGCAAGGGGTGTACCTTGGGAAAATTTGTGAAAGCCACCTTTCACGAGAAGGATAGTCATGCCACGACAATCCTTGAGAGAATTCACACAGACTTGTGTGGACCTTTCTCAGCAGCTTCGACAGCAAAGCACAGGTACTATGTGATATTTGTTGACGATTTTTCTCGTAAGTGTTGGATCTTCTTGATGCAGAAGAAGAGCAAGACATACTCAAAGTTTTATGAGTTCAAGGCACTGGCTGAGAAAGAATCGGGGAAGCAGGTGAAGGCTCTTAGGAGCGACAATGGTGATGAATTCATCTCTAGAGAATTCAAGGACTTTTGCATCATAGAAGGAATTCGAAGAGAGCTCATAGCACCTCATAACCCACAACAGAACGGGGTTGCTGAGCGGAAGAACAGAACGATCGTGGGTGCTGCACGGGCGATGTTGCATGATCAGGGCCTACCCCTTCACTTGTGGGCGGAGGCATGCAATACTGCAGTATATGTGCAGAACCGTTGTCCTCAAAAGATACTTGGCATGAGTACACCGGAGGAGGCGTTTTCTGGCAAGAGGCCTGATATTTCCCATTTGAGGATTTTTGGTTCACCTGTCTACATGCATGTGACGAAGGATGCCAGGAAGAAGCTGGAGCCGACCGCAGAGGTTGGGATATTTGTGGGGTACACTGATATGCCCCACAAATATCGTGTGTATTTTCCAGACAGTCGCAAGACTGTTGTGCGACGGGATATCAAATTTCATGAGGAGAAAGCCATGAAGTGTTCGCTTGAGAGGGAGCCACACTTGCATGCGGATGAGGAGCTATTAGTTCCTAAGGATGAGTCTCAGGATGTGGATCAGCCACAAGATGAGGTTCATGGAGTGGAAGAGACCACTCAGGCAGCGCCAACCATGAGAGGGTGGAAGCGCACTACAGAAGCTGAGCGACTGGCTCAAGATGCAGAGAAGGTTGTAGGAGCACCTACATCATAGCATAGATAGAGACGGTCACCTGACCGGTATACTGGATACATGGCTCTTATAAGCAAGTGTATCGTGACAGAGCCATCCTCTTTCGAGGAAGCTGTGGAGGACCCCGCATGGGTAGATGCCATGGTGGAAGAGTATGATTCGATTGTCAGAAACAGTGCATGGGAGATTGTCCCAAGACCGGAGGGGAAATTAGTGGTGGGTTCGAGATGGATCTACAAAGTGAAGCAGGCAGCTGACGGGAGTGTGGAGAAGTACAAGGCAAGATTTGTTGCCCAAGGCTTTTCACAGATTGAGGGGATCGATTATGAGGAGACCTTTGCACCTGTCGCAAGGTATTCTTCCATACGGACGATTCTTGCTCTCTCAGCGCAGATGGGGTGGCACATTCATCAGATGGATGTGAAGACTGCATTCCTCAATGGGGTGATTGAGGAGGAGGTGTACATAGAGCAGCCCAAAGGTTTCGAGATCTTCAGCAGCAAGTCACATGTGTGCAGGCTCAAGAGAGCGTTGTATGGGTTGAAACAAGTACCTCCTGCTTCGTACACACGGATAGACAGTTATTTCACCGGACTTGGATTCTCCAAGAGTGAGGCGGATCCGAACCTATACCAGATTGTGGTGGAGGGTAAGTTGTTGATCATTGTACTTTATGTAGATGATTTGATTTTGACAAGTGATGAACTGTTGATACACTCATGCAAGGCTGATCTTGCAAAGGAGTTTGAGATGAAGGACTTGGGCCTCCTTCATTATTTCCTGGGATTGGAAATTTGGCAGCGCAGTGATGGACTATTTGTTTCTTAGGGTAAGTCTGCCTGGGAGATACTAGAGAAGTTCAACATGCATGGTTGCAAACCTGTTGATACTCCTCTTCTTGGTGGATGGAGGAAGGAGGATGCCACTTCAACAGAGGTAGTGGATGCCACTGTTTATCGACAGTTGGTGGGGTCACTTATGTATCTGGTCAATACACGACCCGACATATTCTATGCTATTAACCAGCTTTCACAAGCTATGGTTAAGCCAACCAAGCTCTTCTGGAAGGCAGGCAAGCATGTATTGAGATATCTCAGAGGCAAATCGGGATATGGATTATGGTACAGATAGTCGGATGAGGTGAAGCTGTGTGGCTTCACGGATGAAGATTGGGCAGGGAGCCCAACAGACAGAAAGAGCACATATGGAGGGATTTTCAGTATCGGGTCGACAACAATTTCTTGGTACAACAGGAAGCAAAGATCCATGGCACTCAGTTCAGCAGAGGCCAAGTATATGGCAGCAAGTTTGGCTACATGCGAGGCTATATGGATGAGGAAGATCCTGGTCGGGTTGTTTGGTTCACACTTGGATCCTACTGTGATTTATTGTGATAATCAGAGTTGCATCAAACTCTTGGTTAATCCAGTATTTCATGATAGATCTAAACACATTGACATCTAGTATCATCATATCAGAGATCGTGTGTAGCGGAAGATCATGTTACTTTCATACATTCCTACGGAGGATCAGGATACTGATATCTTGACGAAGGCGCTCACTAGGAGAAAATTCGAATACCACAGGGGTAGGATAGGGGTTGCAGATAGTCCTTATCTTGTTGAGAGGGAGTGTTGAGATTGCAACAAGATGAAGAGCTTAGTGGAAAGGAGTCGCCTTCACTAAGTGGGCCCGCAGGCTATTTTTGGCGCAAAGTCTATTTTTAGACTACGTCTATTTTTAGACATATGGATCGTGTTCTATGAGTTGCAGGATGCTATTTGTGGATGGTTGGTCAAGTCGGAAAAAATAGATAGACTTATATTTTTAGACATACTCGGCGAAATCTATTTTTAGATTGCCAGTCTAAAAATAGATATGTCAAATATTATTAGCTCTTAATAATATTTGGACTCTAAACATTATCTTATTCTCTTGGAGCACTTCAGTTAAGTGCAGAGATGTGGCACAGGAGCTGACAAAAGGAATTACGCTATTCATGAGGGTTATGTGGAGCTATTGCATGGATAATTTAGTTAGAACTCATGTGACAGAGTTTTGTGGAGTTGATTTAGGAAGTTAGTGGAGTTGTATTCAGTTTAACTAATCTAAACATAGTTGAGCTATTTGTATTCATTTTAACTGATTGATACAATTAGTGAGAGTGGTGTGACTTAATTATTAATTAATTCACTAATTATAAACTCATTAATCAACTAAATAATGCATCAGTTAACTTCAGTGCATGGACAATTTCAGTGGAGACCAGTGTAGAAATAGGTGAAAGAGCAACTTAACTATCAGTTGTGACTATACAGTTGCTATTTGCAACACACAAATAGGTGGAGAAGCCCATGAGGATTGCGCAGTACAATCCAGGTGGTTTATCTATTTAATGAAGCCATCCCATAGCATTGATTATGCAATAGAGGCTGGCTATCAAGTGGAAAAAGATTGGAGCATGTGTTTTGCTAGATCTAGCTTGATAGTGTGTAGCAATTGAGGGTGTGCATGAGAGCTTGTGAGGAGCTTTGTACTATTATTGTTTCATAATCTCCATGACATATAATATACAGATAGTTGTGGTTTTCAGCTTTTAGCTTTCCCATTAAATACTGTGTTCATATGTGTGATTGTTCGTGGTTTTAATGTGTGCATGCAATTGAATTTATTTCCGCAATTAATGATCAATCGTAGAAGAGATTATGTATTATGCATGAAGCTAAAATAGTGTGTGATCAGGAGAATCTCGGTGAATAATATATCAGTTATTAAAATTTATACATGGTATCATAACCATATTGATCATTGGATCAATTGCAAAACATTGACGCGGTTGAGTTTTGTGCTGGTGGAATTCGAATTTGCAGCAGTGTTTTCTTGGTGTCAAAGTTGAAATGTCTTTCAACGGATTGCGATTGGAGTATGCCCTTGAGGGAAACTCAAATTATATTGCATGGAAGAACAAGATGGAGGCAGTGCTGGATGAAAATGGGTTGAAGGAGTTCATAGATGCAGAAATTCCAAAGCCTACTTCTAGTGATGCTTCCGTACTTGACGCATGGCAAAAGAAGACAGCAAAGTGTTGAAGAATTCTGTTGGAAGGTGTGAAGGATCACATAGTGTCTAGCCTTCATAGTAAGGCTTCTCCATTCTTGATGTGGAAATCTTTGACAGATTTATTCCAAAGCAAGAGCGACCAGAGGAAGTTGGTGCTCAAGGACAAACTCAGGAACATAAAGATGGAGAAGGGCGACAGTATGCCCAAGTACCTCACGAATTTCATCCAATGCAGGGATGAGCTGGGAAGTGTGGGGGTTACTATTGATGATGAGGACTTGGTGAGCTTAGATCTCTTGGGCTTCCGAAGAGTTGGCACTCCTATCAGGACTCTATCAATGGTCGGGAGAAATTGCCAGGATGGGAGCGACTTTGGTCGGATCTTGTGCAAGAGGAGATAAGGCGAAGTACCAGGGATGGATCTTCATCAAAGAACTCTGATGAAGAGAATTGTGTTTTGGATGCAAAATAAAAGAAGGGGAAGAGCAAGAAAGCTTCTCAATCCGGTGTGAAAGGCAACTGATTTCTCTTCTTCAAGGAATTGCTTGTCTTCACATGTCAATTTCTTCAAAAAATCAACCTTTTATCAATGCCATAAATCACAATGCAAAACTTCTCTTTTCACTATGTATTTATTCATTTGCCATTTCTTTCATTTCCTGTTGTTCATTTTCTCTTCCTCTCTCTCTGCAGTTTACTTCCTCTCTTCCTCTCTCTCTGTTTTTTTTTTTTTGTAATAATAATTAAGAAAAGGATTATTTTATGGAGGGAAATTTATAAAAATGGGGGGGAGGGGGGGAGAACTATAAAAAAATCGAATTTAATAGAGGGGGGTGGTATTTAAAAATATATTAAAAAAAAAAAAAAAAAATTTAGGGAGGCCATGAGGGCCGTGGAAGGGAAGGCCATGAGGGGGGCCGTGTAATAGTGAAGGAGAATAGATTGCAAGTGGAGGGGGCATAGCTTGGGGTGAGGGGGATCGATTGGAGTGTGTAAGGGAGTGCGGGATGGTGAAGCGTGAGAGGGGGTGGGATGAGGGCCGCGTGTGAGGGGGAGGCCGTGGTGGAACAACGAGGTGGGAGGGAGCTCGCAGGTTGAGCCAGCGCTGTGTGAAGCGAGTTGAGGGGAGGGATGGAAAGGGAATGGTGGAGTCGTCGTAGGGAGGAGCAGAGTGTAGCTAGAGGGGACCGTTTTGTGAGAGAGAAGGGTCAGGTGTGGGGAATGAGGGACGGGTTGGATAATGCAGAGAGGGGGAGCACGTAGTGGTAAGGGGGATGGAGTCGAGCTTATGCTGGGTTGAGCCATGAGATAGGGGAGGGTGTTAAGCTAGTATGGAGGGGGCTTAGGGTTAAGGGGCGGGCAGAGGCGAGGTATGCAGAGCGAGCGGTGGGACTGTAGGTGGATAAGGAAGGGGTGAGCCGTGCAGGTGGAGGGGAGTCAAGTTGCAGTGGGACATGGGCCGTGGGAAATGGTTTGGTGTGGAGTGTAGCACTGTGGTAGAGGGGGGTAGGTGGAAATACAGAGGGCCGAAGGCCTGAACAGAATATTTTTATTTTTATTTTTATTTATTTTTTTATTTTTATTATTATTATTATTATTTTATTTTTAAAACGGCATAGTAGAGCAGGAAATCGACTTTAGAAAACAACATAATTTTTTTTTTTCAAATGTATAACAAAATAATTTGCAGGAATTTGTAGACTTGGGGAAAAAATGTTTTTTCCAGCAATAGAGAAACCCAGAATTGCAGAAATTTTTCAATGAAAAAACTCAGAAATTTTTCTTTTAGAAACCAACTTTGAAACACTATTTTCCAACAACTCTTCAATGTAGAACTTAAAAGCAGAAATTGCAGAATGATGTGCAGTGAGAAAACCTGCAGAATGCACAATGATTCTCTTCTTCAAAACCAATGTTGCTCTACTTCAAAACACCTTTTTGAATGTGGCAAAATGTATGCTGCAGAAACTCTCTAAATGCTGCAAAAATGCCAAGAATTTTGCAGGTATGCATGGGCCATAAACACAAATGGCTCACTCAAGGTTGAGCTGGTTATGGACTTATCAGCTTTAATACCATGTTAAACACACACATGGTGTATGAGAATAATAAACACACTCAACAAGAAACTCAACACACAATGAAGGATAAGCGTGCAGCTCTCTTATTTTTCCATTATACATGATGTACACTTCTAGTACAATGGTGTGACTCTTGGTTTCACATTCCAAGGTCACTTGGCCTCCAGTGTGACTTTTCGCATTCCACACCTACCCATGGAGGATTAGGTGTTCCAAAAATTTTACACGGAAAATTTTGAGTTTTTTTTTTAATGGGCCACGTCACAGTGGTCCCCACTTGCCAGCACAACACAACATAGCCAGGCTCCACCAGTAGCCAATAAAATTACGATTGCATAATTTTGAAGCCTCTTCAACGATGCTAGGAACTGGTTCCACCACCATCACAGCAAGGGCACGTGGACCAATCAGTGTTTATCGCACAGAATTTGTGATGACGTCACAGGGAGAAAACAGTATGCAATAATTTTATGAATTTCGGTTTAGTTTTTGTTTGAGTTCCGGCGGTCCCATCTCCATCCAATGGGAGGCCGATCATGTTGGTTTGGCCCTCGCTAACATCAAGGGGTTTTGGTATGCGAAAAGGTTATGAAATGCAGTTTAATTTCTGGATTTGGAATCAGCGACAAGGTTATAAACTTTGGTTTAAGTTTTATGTTATACGGCGAAAGTGCACTAAGGTTTTAAACCTTGGTTATATAATTTCCTTATGTTTTATTTTAAAAATTCCACTGTTGTGAAGCCAGCTCCAAAATTAGAAGAAAAGAGATATCAACGCCTTAGAAATAAGCCACTTCGAGGGGTCAACCTCCAATACATTACATGAATGAACAATTCTTGGATGATGCAAATTACAAAACCTCTTTTATATATATAGGAGTCCATGGGGCCATAATCTAATTCTAGTGGGGCCACAATGTAATCCTGGCCGACCTAACAATAATAATTTAAGGGCACAATAATAAAAATATGGGGGTTACAGGGGTATAATAATAACAATAAGAGGGTTACACTAACAACAATAAGGGACTATACTAGTAATATAGGGACCTAGCATGCCCCTCTCCTTCAAAAAAGTGTTGTCCTCAATGCTTGAGTAGCTCTAGGTGCTTCTGTATAAAATTCTCATCCTCCCATGTAGAATCTTCAGTGGGTAAGTTCTTCCACTTGATGAGATACTCTGAAATTGATTGATTTCATAGCTATCGAGTTCTTTTTCCGTGATCGCTTCAGGTTCCAATATGATTTTTCCTTCCTCATCAATTTTTGGAAATATTGTTTGAACTAGAAGATTTTCACCTATAACCTTCTTTAAGCATGAAACATGGAAAACTGGATGCACTCGTGAAGAAGCAAGAAGCTCCAATTTGTATGCCATAGTACCAATATTTTGCAACACCTTGTAAGGACCATAGTACTTTAGCGACAATTTATTATCCTTCTTAGCTTTCTTAAGGGAAATTTGTTTGTATGGTTGTAGCTGTAAAAATAACCAGTCTCCTACATCAAAAATTGTCTCGCTACGATGTTGATCTGTCTGTTGTTTAATTCGATTTTGTGCCAGATTTAGGTTATCCTTTAAGAGTTGCAGAACTTCTTGTTTATGCTCGATGTGATATTCCACTGCTTGAACCTTCGAATTTTCTCTTAAATATGATGTGATGGATCATGGATGATATCCATAAAGTTCAATAAATGGGGTCATTTATGCTGCAGTATGGAAGGAAGTGTTATACCACCATTCAGTGAGAGGTAACCGCTTCACCCATTGTGTTTTTTTATCAGATACAAAACAAAAAAGATATCCTTCCAAACATTTATTTACTGTCTCACTTTGACCATCAGGTTGAGGATGATAAGATGAGCTATGAGCTAATTGAGTACCCAAACAAGAAAATAACTCCGTCCAAAAATTTCCAGTAAAAATGGGATCTTTGTCGCTCACAATAACCGTTGGGTTTCCATGTAGCTTTTGAATTGTGTCCATAAATGTAGTAGCAACTGTACTTGCTTTAAATGGATGAGATAATGCACAAATGTGTGCATACTTGGTAATTATATCAACTACCACCATGATGCACAAAAGTCTGCATACTTGGTAAGTCTATCAACTACCACCATGATGACACTCTTTCCTTCGGTATTAGGTAAACCTATGATAAAATCCATTGAAATCTCCTCCTAACGTTGAATTTGAATGGATAAATGTTGTAGAAGTTCCGGGGTCTTAATTATCTCCACTTTATTCTGCTGGAAAACCAAACATTTCACCACAAACTTTTGAATATCATATTTAAGGCCATCCCAAAAAAAATATTTCTTCACCCTGTGGTAAGTTTTTAAAAATCCTGATTGTCCTCCTAAAGGAAAAGTGTGCAATTCCAAAACAATATTTTGTTTTAGTTGGGAATTCTTACAAAGATATGAGCAATCTCTGTACCATAAAGAATCATTTTTCCAACTAAATATATCAGATGTACTAGGATCTTGCTGCAAATTTTGAATGAGTGTCCATACTTATTTTTCCTTCTTCCATTCATCTCTTGCTTTGATTATCCAATCTGGTTGGATAATAGAAATGGCACAAAGAAATGCTTCCACCTCTTCATTCTTTTTTGAGAGTGCATCTGTAACAACATTAAGCTTCCCTGTTTTGTATATTATTTCAAAGTCATAACCCAACATCTTTTTGACCCATTTTTGCTACTCTTCTGTATATAGTCTTTGTTCCAAAAAGTTTTTAAGACTATCATGATCAATTTTTACCTTGAAGTGTCTTACCATTAGGTAAGTTTGCCATTTCTTTAGTGCATGCAGTATTGCTAAAATTTCCTTCTCATAAATAGGTTTATGTAAATACTTTCCTTTTATTAGACAACTTTCAAAAGCAATGGGTCTTCCTTCCTGCATCAAAACAACACCAATTCCATTTCCTGAGGCATCACATTCCACAATAATTTTTTTTGTGAAGTCTGGCGTAGCTAAGACCGGTGCTAGGCACATTGCCTCTTTAAGATGTTCAAAGGCCTTAGTTGCTTCAGGAGTCCATGAAAATGCATCTTTCTTCAATAATGTTGTTAGAGATGCTGCTATTCTCCCATAATTCTTAACAAACTTGCGATAATACCCTGTTAACCCGAGAAATCCTCGCAACTTCTTTATGGTTGTGGGGACTTTCCATTCCTTAATGGCTTTAATTTTGTTAGGGTCTACTTTAACACCCTCGTGAGATACAATATGACCCAGATATTCCACCTCTTGTACTCCAAAGAAACATTTGGATGTTTTTGCATATAATTGTTTCTCCTGCAATATCTTGAGCACCCTGTCAACATGTTCAACATGATCCTTCCAAGACCTGCTGTAGATTAGTATATCATCAAAAAATACTAGCACAAATTTTCTAAGGAAGGGTTTGAAAATGGAATTCATCAACCCTTGAAATGTAGAAGGTGCATTGGTAAGGCCAAAAGGCATGATAAAAAATTCATAATGACCCTCATGAGTTCGAAATGTTGTTTTCGGAATATCTTCAGTCTTCATTCTAATTTGATGATATCCTGAATGAAGATCCAACTTGGTAAAATAAATTGCTCCATGTAATTCATCCAATAATTCATCAATCACAGGAATGAGAAATTTGTCTTTAATGGTGAGCTTATTGAGCTCCCTATAATCCGGACACATTCGCCATGATCCATCCTTCTTGTGTACCAATACTACAGGAGCAGAGAAAGAATTTTGACTAGGTTGAATTATACCCGCCTCTAACATTTCTGCAATCATACGTTCAATTTCGCTCTTTTGGAAGTAAGGATATCTATAAGGCCTGATGTTTGGAGGAACAGTTCCTGGAATCAAATGAATAGCATGATCATGATCACGAATAGGTGGGAGTCCTTTGGGAGTTTCAAACACCTTGGAATGATTGTCCAAGACTTGTTGGAGATCTGCAGAAATAGATGATTTTGATGTTGGAACTTCTAGTGAGCATAATTGTGCAATTACACCTTGTTGTTATTTCTTTAGAAGCTTTGTCATGACATTAGAGCTTATTATCCTTCCTGGCTTCCCTGCAATACCTCGTAATTCAACTTCCTTTCCTTCTGAAAAAAATTTCAAGAAAAGTTCTTGAAAATTAAAAGCTACCGTCCCAAAAGATTGTAACCATTGTACTCCTAGTACAACATCAGCACCTCCCATAGGAATGGAAAGCATTGGACTATTCAATACATATTCCCCCATGGTTAGCTTGATATTATGGCATTTTCCAGAGAAATTTATAGTTCCTCCATTTTAAACCATCACTTGACATTCTGGTGCTGGGTATAGGAAACAATTCAATTCCTTGGCTACCTTACAATGAATAAAATTATGGGTACTACCTAAATCAATCAACACTATTACCTTTTTCTTCTTGATATTTCCTTCTATATTGAGAGTTTGAGGAGTGGTAATTCCTGCCAATGCATTACACGATATGGTCAGACTCATTTCTTCCTCTTCTAGGGCTGGTTCCTGGTGTATATCCTCTTCTTGTTCATTTTCTTCTTCCTCTTCACAATCTATGTAAAATAATTTCTTCTCAGCACACTTATGACTTTTAGTGTATTTTCTATCACAACTGTAGCAAAGCCCTTTTGCTCTTTTTTCTTCCAATTGTTGTGGTGTCAACCTTGTAGGTTGTGGAAATCTAGGAGTAGCAACACTTCCCTCTTTATAGAAGTGAGTGGTAGGCTTCCTTGTCGCCATAATTTTACATTCAATTTTCTTGCCAACCTGAATGCCTTCTCCAATGAATCAGGTTCCAAAACGCGAACTTCATGTTGGATGTTATCCTTTAAAGTACCTATGAAGAGATCAATCCTGTGTTCCTCTGGAATATCAGTTACCCTTATATTCAATTTTTTGGAAGTCCTCAATGTGCTCCCCCACTAAACCCTTTTGTTTGAGATTTATCAATTGGCTAAAGAAGGTGTTGCTCTTTGTATCCTCATAATGTGCTATCATTTCCTTTGTAAAAATTGACCAAGTGACAATTTTTTTACGGGAGCAAAGCCATCGATACCATACAAATGTATTTTGTTCTAAATGTAAAGTTGCAATGCGTACCTTTTGTGTGTTTTGCACATTATGGAGATCAAAATATTGCTCCATCTGTAGTATCCATGTTACAAGATCCTTTCCGTCAAACTTCCTCATATCCATTTTTGGAATATGGTGGTTCTTCCCACCAACATTAGAGTTTATGAAGTCAGGACTAAAATTTATTTTTTTCTCATCATGAGTTTCCTCTAAATGTTGTGAAACCACCTCCAAAAATAGAAGAAAATAGATATCAACGCCTTAGAAATAAGCCACTTCGAGGGGGAAACCTCCAATACATTACATGAATGAACAATTATTCATCTTCATGAGTAAAAGTAGAGTCTTCTAAAGGCTTAATGGGTGTTGAATTATTTTTACCATTAGGAAACATTTCTTGTATCAACTTTTCAAACCTTCCATGTCTGATTTTAGATCATTCTTCATGTTTTCCATGTTGTCTTTCATTTTTTCATCGATCTTAGCTTCCATGTCATCCATCTTAGATTCCACACCTTTCTTCAAACCATCCATCTTCGCTTCCATGCCTTTCTTCAAAACTTCTATCTCATTTTTTGTTGCTCTTTGCGAGAGCGAAATTTGGTGCACTTGCTCTTGTAATTTTGATAGATCATGTTGCGATTCTTCCTCTTCATGCGTCATAGTATAGCTTTTTGAGGGCTTAATGGGTATGGAATTATTTTTTTGAGGCATTATAGAACCCAATACTAATAAAAATTATAAAATATGCCCTTGGAATCACTTCAAGTTGATTTTTCAAACAAAAGTTATGCAATTTTAAAAACCAAATACACACATTTTTCTTGCTTCTGAGAAGCTCGATATTGAAACTAAATTATATATGTACTTTCAAATCCTCAATATTTGAAATTAAGCCCTATAGTAGCCCTCTAAAGCTTCTTTCAAATGCCATGGCTCTGATCTGATTTGGATTCTTCAAGACAAAGTTATGTCCAATCTCCCACAATGACCCAATTTTGGAATGGTTTAGTAGAGCGAACTTGTACGACTTGCAACGTGTCACTTCTTCCTCCTTTGGCTCTAAAATTGATAGAACGAAAACTGCATTCCGTTTACTTGTGGCCACTTTTTACATAATTTCAATCTGATGCTCAGAGAGAGAGATATGAATAGTTTCCCACGATCACCTCTTTGAGATGAAATTCAGAAGCCTGAAAAATCCCTAACTTCCACATCTCATATCTCCGAAACTATTGCCAACCAATATCTGAAATTTTGTGACGATGTTCCTCCAGATTTCGGCTTCGCACTCTAAACATTTAGCTTTTTAACCTTCGTAGAAAAAATGTTATTACGAAAATACCACAATGACCTATTTAGATTAAATTTAGGAGCCTGTAAAATGACCTAACTTGCACAGATCATATCTCCAATAATATTGCGAGCCAAGTCTGAAATTTTGCAACGATATTCCTCAAGATTTTGGCTTCGCACTCTAAAAATTTCAGATTCTGAACCTTTGTAGAAAATGATTTATAGTGAAAATTCTACGATGACCTTTTTGGAGCAGCGAAACCCTAAAATCTCAAAGCTCTGATACCAAATATTATGAAGCCATCTCCAAAAATAGAAGAAAAGAGATATCAACGCCTTAGAAATAAACCACTTCGATGGGGTAGCCTCCAATAAATTACATGAATGAAAAATTCTTGGATGATACAAATTAGAAAACCTCCTTTCTATATATAGGAGTCCATGGGGCCATAATGTAATCCTAGTGGGGCCATAATGTAATCCTAGCCGACCTAACAATAATAATTTAAGGGCACAATAATAACAATATGGGGGTTATAGGGGTACAATAATAACAATAAGGGGGTTACACTAACAACAATAAGGGACTATACTAGTAATATAGGGACCTAACAACTGCAGTGAGACGTCTTTCGACTTTGGTTATATATATATATATATATATATATATATATTGTCAATATATATATTATAAAATTTTCAAAATTTTATAATATATATTTCCAATAGTTTGATTTATTTTTTTTTATGTTGTGCCATATAAATGAAAAAGAGCCCGAAGGCTAAATGTGAAGAAGACTATGTATTATTTTTTTTAAGCCCAAAGGCAGAAGTGCAGAGCATAGAGACTAAAATTTTTGTGAGTGACAAAGAGGAAGTTGAGGGCACTATGTGTGAAGCAGTTCCATATTTTTGTAATCTCCCAGTACTGGAAAGTTAACAGTTTGTAATAGTCTTTTTATTTTTAATGAAATAGATTATTGTGTGCCATCTTTGTCCAGCCAAAAAATTATAAAATTTGTTCTCTGTGTTGATGATGAGAAATTTTTTTCTCTCAGTGTGTTTTGGAATACTCAGAAATTCCAACATCTCAAAATACATGGAAGATTTTGGGACACTTTGCGAAGTTGAATCGTTTTATAGTTGGGATGGTTTTCGTAGACGGTTCATGCTATTTTTTAGTGGAAGACGCACCTATATGGACGATTTTTGGTTTGAGAATCATCCCATTAAAGGACCAAAGCGACCCAAGTCCCCCGCTTGTTACAACCATCCCAACATTAGGGTTTCATAACCCTAGATATATAATATTCACTTGCGGATCACGTTTGTTCTTAGTCGCATATGGAAACGTAAACGAAGTTGAAGAGGCCATGATATTGGAATTTTTGGTAGAGAATAAACAACCCTAGAATTGGAGTTGGAAATGGATTACAAGGATTCCTGAAACTATTTTCAGTGATCTTTCCATTGTTCCTTGGGTCGAAAACTGTTTTAAGTGTATAGGAGTATGGGATACTCTATGTTTTGCAATAACCAATTATGGCAGACATGTAAATTTAGTTGCCTACAGTTTAAGCACAGGTTCATGGAGTTGGCTTCGTTGTTGTCCATGGGAAGATCATTTCTTGAAACACAAGAGCACAGGGCAATTAGAATTAGAACCTATTTGATGCCGACTGTCTTTCAACTAAGACTCAATACATGACCACAACCTTTATTTCAGAAAATACTATCCTTTCAGCGAACACGAAATACATGACCTGTACTGCTTGATATTATTAATTGAGATGGAAGATATACGTCTGGTTAATTAGTGGATGAAAATATAGCTTGAGATGGATGCATCTGGAATGGGATGCATCCTTACTAATTAACTCATTTGATTTAACTCAATTTATGGTTTGAAAATTTTTTACTATAATTTTAGGATGTTAATAATTTGTAATTTTAGGATGTGATTAATTTTAAGGATATTTTTTAATCACTTTTTTTCAAATATATATGACTAAGCTAGATGATAAACCAATGAAATACATTTTTCTGGGATATCCACATGAAGAATTGGGTTATTGTCTATTTCAAACATAAAATTATTAGAATTAGGGATGTTATATTTAATGAGTCATAAATGTTTAAGAGGAATGTGGGTGGGGTGTAAGTAAAGAAAGTTATTGACAGGTTTGAAGAGCATCGTGAAGACATCCCACCAATGCAGACATCCCACCGATGTAGGAAAGTGATGAACACCAAGAAGAAGGAATCTTGAAGGAACTTTTTCAGGAGATTCAACCCGATAATGCACCACCACAGTTGGTTTGCAGATCTTCTAGGTGCCTTCACAAAGGTATCCTCATTCAAACTATATCCTAGTGAAGGTGAGCCTAATTTTTTTCAAGAGGCTTGTAAATTTGAGCACATTAAAGAATGGAAGAAAGAAATGGAGTAAGAAATGAACTCTTTATTGGAAAATAAATTTGGGGGTTGATCAATCTCCTAAAAGGTAGAAAGTATTTTCAAAACAAATGGGTGTATAGAACTAAGCATGAAGGTGACTAAAAGAAGGAGAGGTATAAATCAAGTTTGGTGGTGATGTTGGAATTTCTGAACAATTCCGAACACACAAAGGAATAAAACAATTCCTCAACTCAACACAGAGATTAAAAACAAATTGCGGATTAAAATAAACTGTTGGACTATTACAACATGTTTTCTTCGGAACTCTTATGTTCTAGATTCAGAACAGAAATATTGTGGCTACTTCACACAAACAACGCTTCAAAAAAAACCTGCTCTCTGTCTCTCTCTGTCTTTTTTCTTTCTGCATTGGGGCAAGAAATTACAATACATAGAGTCTTGCTACAATTGCACTCACGGAATATTACATTGCATATATATATATATATATATATATATATATATATATATTTCATATTTATAATATATATCTCAAAATATATAAGTTAAAAACTAAATGCACCGCGGTAAATAAAACATTGACCCAAAGTTAAAACTTTAAAATCATAATGTGGCAAACAAAAATTAAATCAAAACATTTCACAAAAATTCTGTGGAGTTGTTATACTTTCCCAACGCCCATTTATTTTACCCTATGGAACTCTTTTCATTGGTCTAGAGGAAGGTGACATCACCTCCTCCAGTGGGTTGCCTTCAACCTTTGCAGCTCATGCTTGTTGCCCCCCAAAATGATGCTACTAGCTGCAAACTCAATTCAAATAAAAATGGTTGGTTGGTTTATGTTTTAATGTGGGTAGGTGCTAGTTTATGAATACAGAATGGCGTGGATTGAGTGAGGATCAAACCAAAATAAAATCGTTGCTGTTGTACTTGAATTCCCATAAAAAATAAATTTCGCCATCCTTCTGCTCCCTGTGGGAAATTGGAATTAGTATTCCAACACTCCCCTTAATTACAACTACTATTATCTTTCATGCCCAAACATTTTCTTAAATAATTAAAACTCTTCTGCCCCAATGGTTTTTTTATTATATCAGCAAAATGCTCTTCAGTTTTGCAATGTTGCAAAACAATTTCTCCTTGTTCACTAGCTCTCCGATGTAGTGATACTTGGCATCATTGTGTTTTGTTCTCTTGTGAAACACTGAATTGTTCTATAATGCTATTGCTGAGCTATTATCACAGTAAATCACTGTGCATTTTACTTGTTCATGACACGAACTCCTCAACATTCTCCTCATCCAAAATGCTTGACATGCTGCTGCTATAGCTGCCACATACTCTGCCTCTGTTGTTGATAAAGCCACAATTGGTTGTTTCTTAGAAGCACATGAGATGGCTCCTGATCCCATATGAAAAAAATAACCAGAGGTGATTTTCCTATCATCTATACTTCTAGCCCAATCATTTTCACTATATCCAATCAATTCATAATTTTCTAAAGTAGTGTATGTGACCAGACCTTTTTGTTCCTTTCACATACCTCAGAATTATTTTTGCTGCTTAACAATGTGCCTCCTTTTGTCTTTCCATAAATCTGGAAATTAAACTCACAACATGCATAATATCTAGCCTAGTTGCAGTCAAATACATGAGGCTACTAGCCATGCTCTTATATAAACTTGGATCAACATCTTGTTGCGGTCTTCTTTGCTTAACTTCAATCCCATCACTGTAGGAGTAATTGCTGCCTTGCAATCCTGCATGTTAAATCTTTCCAAAACTTCATTCACATATTTAGCTTGAGAGATAAAAATATTATTTTCATTTTTATCTACTTATATTCCTAAGAAGTATTTGAGCAATCCCATGTCAGTCATCTCAAATTCATCCTTCATGGCTGTCTTAAAATTCTCAATGAGGTAAGCATCATTACCCGTGAATATAACATCATCAACGTACAAAACAACAATGAGCATCTTTCCATATTTCTCCTTGATCTATAATGTGGGTTCTCCTTCACATTTTTCATACCCATTTTCCAGTAGATAGCCATATATCCTACTGTACCATGCTCTTGGTGCTTGTTTCAACCCATAAAGAGATTTCTTCAATCTGCAAACTTTGTGCTCTTGGCCTTATTTATCGTATACGATAGGTTGTTAAACATATACCTCTTCCATCAATACTCCATTTAGAAATGCTAATTTCACATCCATTTGGTAAACTTTCCACTTGTGTTGTGGTTGTGGTGCTATGGATAGCACTGCTCTTACTGTTTCCATTCTTGCAACCAGTGAAAATGTTTCTTCATAATCTCTACCTTGTTGCTGCTTGTAGCCTTTGACAAAAAGTCTAGCCTAGTGTCTTTCAATCTTACCTTCAGCATTGCTCTTGGTTTTATAAACCCATTTCACTCCAATGACTTCCTTTCCTTTTGGGAGATCAACCAATTCCCATGTCTTATTTTTCTCTATTGCATTCATTACTTCATCCATAGCATCTATCCATTTCTTATCTTTCACAGCTTCTTCAAAATGAATAGGAACATCTACATGACAATACAATGAAAATAAATAGTTCATACCTTCATTTTCTACCTCTTGCTCATAAATTTCATTCAGACTTTTGAATCTCGTTCCTGTTTCACTTGGTGTACTTGTGCTTGTAGAAGCCCTCAAATTAGCTCCTTGTGATGTGCCTGGAGAAGCATTGTCATCACTTCTCAAGGGTGTTCTTATACTTTCTTGTGGTGTGCCTTGCTGTCCTTGTGTTGGTGGAGGTGGTGCTGCTAATGAGGAATGTCTTTCAGCCATTTCTTCCTCATAATCATCATGAAAGAGGGTTATCAATTCATTTGCGAAGGATCAGTGTTAGGGTTAGTGTTGGTCACTACTTTTAAGTGGATGAGCAACGCCTGGTTGTGCAATCCTTATAATAAAATGTGCGTGATGCTTCCTCCCTTGTCACCCATAAGATGGGTTGAATTCAGATGCATTGTGGAAGACAAAAGTAACAAGAGTGCCTGGAAAGTTATTTTTGTTGGCTCAAAATATTATGCAAGACTGTTTGGAGATCCATACACAATGGCAATGTACAATCACTCTCAAAATACATGGAATATTTTGGGACACTTTGCGGAGTTGAATCGTTTTATAGTGGGGATGGTTTCCGTAGACGATTCATGCTATTGTTTAGTGGAAGACAAACCTATATGGACGATTTTTGGTTTGAGCATCATCCCATTAAACTACTAAAGAGACCCAAGTCCCCCGCTTGTTGCAACCATTCGAGCATTAGGGTTTCATAACCCTGGATATAGAATATTCACTTGTGGATTGTGTTTTTTCTTAGTCGCATATGGAAATGTAGACAAAGTTGAAGATGCCATGATATTGGAATTTGTGGTAGAGAATAAACAACCCTGGAAGTGGAGTTGGAAACAGATTACAAGGATTCCTGCAACTATTTTCAGTGATCTTTCCATTGTTCCTTGGCCCGCAAACTGTTTTAAGTGTATAGGAGTAGGGGATACTCTATGTTTCGCAATAACCAATTATGACGGAAATGTAAAAGTAGTTGCCTACAATTTAAGCACAGGTTCAAGGATCCAGCTTCCTAATTGTCCTTGGGATGATCATTCTTTGAAACACAACAACACTGGACAACTAGAATTAGAACCTATTTTTACGCCGACAGTCTTTGAGCCAAGACTAGATACATGACTGCAGCCTTTATTTCAGACAATACTAGCCTTTCAACCAACACCAGATACATGACCCGTAATGCTTGAAATTATTACTTGAGATGGAAGATCTCCGTCTGGTTAATTAGTGGATGAAAATATAACTTGAGATGGATGCATCTAGAATGGGATGCATCTTTACTAATTAACTCATTTGATTTAACTGAATTGATGGTTTGAAAATTATTGACTATAATTTTAGGATGTTACTAATTTTATAATTTTAGGATGTGATTAATTTTAAGGATATTTTTTAATCGCTTTTTTTCAAATATATATGACTAAGCTAGATGATAAACCAATGAAATACATTTTTCTGGGATATGCACATCAAGAATTGGGTTATTGTCTATGTCAAACATAAAATTATTAGAAGGAGGGATGTTATATTTAATGAGTCATAAATGTTTAAGAGGAATGTAGGTGAGGTGTAAGTAAAGAAATTTATTGACAAGTTTGAAGAGCATTCTTATTTTATAATTTTGAGTGGTTTAATTTTTTTTTATAGATTATTTAATTTATAATTGTGAATTTGGTGAAATGTAAATGTAAATTTAAATTACAATTTTTACTTAAATCTCAATTTGCTTGATAATGAAATTTATTATTTTTTTACCATTTTAACCCTCACTTCTTTATTTTCCTTAAAAGATATTTGGTTATATTTTTCTTAAATAAAAATATTTATAAGCTTTAATTTCTTCTCAAAATTTGGCTGTTAGTTTATTCACAAAGACTGCTTGGAGCTTCCTTTTATCTATTTATTGATCAAGTTTCTCATCTTGTCTTGATGATGAACTGATGAACCAGTTGGACAACGTGAACCACACTCACTGTCTTTTTTAGAAATTCCTGGACAATATATAGTTTGATGTGATTATCACCTAACAATTTTATATACATTCTGTTAGTATGAATCTTTTGTCGAAGCGTACAAAAAAATACCACTTTAGCTACGCATAACTTATAGCCCTAACATCAAATGTGGCTGCTAACATCTTCAGATCTGCAGTTAATTGATCAAGACAAGTGTTGCAAAAAACCAGATCTATGCATAGAAAGACATTAAGCAGTAAAATTAAGAGTTTGCTCCATGCATCCAATAGACAAGACAAGAACAATGTTTTTTGAAAGAACTTTTGTATTAAGGGCACCTGGGAGAAAAACAAGAAGGTGTATCAAATTCTCTTCAATGGGATGGGTTCTTGGAAGTCCTCAGCACTTCAGATCTAGAATCTAGAATCTCTTGTTGGTGTAGAAAACCCAGACAAAGATAGAACTCAAAGGGAGCTCACACAGCAAATAATGTAGAATGTGACCAAGTGTATAGATCCAGAGTGATCTAATAAGCAACAAAAGGTGAAGAATGGTAGGAAAAACCCTCCTATTTATAACAAAATATTGGGTCATTCTAGATCTTGGTGCATGATTAAAATAATGTTAACCAAATCTAGATCCACCCTTTATGGAATATTTTATTATATTTGTTGGAGGGAAAAAGTATTTGACTTGGTTCAAATCCCTTTATTTGTTAATAATAAATAAATAAATGATTTATTTATCTTTTTAAGGAAGTGGTTGAAGGATAATTAAATAAATAATGATTTATTTAATTATTTGTGGGTGATTTGGTCATATTTAACAAGGAATGTTATCTAAATAAGATTTAAATAATTATTCCTAGAAAATAATAAGATAAATAAAGGTTTATCTAATTAATTTCTTTGTTTTGGGTTAAACATGACTAGGAATAATAATTAAATTATGGTTTAATTAATTATTCCATGAGGAAAAATCAAACAAATATAGGTTTTTTTAATATTTCCTTTTGGGGTTTCCGTTGTACCATAAACAACCTAATAAATGTGGTTTATTAAGTTATTTTACATAGTGAAAGCAATTTTACTTAGGGTAAAATTGGTCTTACATGGTGTACTTGGGTCCATCTAATGATAATAGGTTAGATGACCAAAAAATGGTGTAACAGATTGCCCCCCAGCGTGCGAGTGTTAGGAGCAAATCGTATGACCGAAGTACGTTGTAAGAACTCAATCACCAGACATCAAGAGGGAAGTCAGAGAAAGAAATGTAAGGTAGACTAATGTGCTGAAGAACTAGACCCTGAGGAGATGAGACTCGCAGGTGAAACAAGTCTCTTTTTATGAGGGGGTACCTGTGCTAAAGGCGGCGGGGGAGGCATACCTATGCCCACCGAGACAAAGTACAAAAGAATAGTGTGTCCAGTACACAAGGGACCGAACCATAAAGTACAGCCGACATAAACATGAGCCAGATAAAAATACAATGAAGGATCCCACATACATGCTGTGCTTGGGATAACAGCCAGGACTTATACAATAATATCTGAGTACATGAGATACAAATACAACCCGAATGCCCCCTATAAGCGGGGAAGGGCTCACAAAATCTAACTGATACATGCAAATCAAAGAGGCGCTGCAAGCGGCTAAGGCCGACAGCATCAAATATATGGAGCTGCATCGAAGGCTGCAATGAAGAGGTCATCCGGGCATGTGGGGGGCTACCTGTAGGGCCACCCCCTCATGAGGGTTGAGACATCTCACACACACCCGAGAATCACTAAGAGCTGCTGCTGCATCACTGAGCCATAAAGTATATGGATCTCGATCATGCTGAAAGGAGCTGGAGTGGATAAACAATCAAGTCAAAGGGAAATGAGAGATCCCTTTGCCGGATCCGAGGAACCAAACAAGAATGGAAGTTGGAACCAAGGTACACCGCCCTCTAGACCTGGCTTCTGGAATGAAGGAGCTGATGTCGACAGAAGGAGGTCCACCATAGATGAGGCAATGATAGATCCTCAACTAAGGCATGAGAGAAAATAGTTGAGCGACGGACAGACTAATACTAATGATGATGATGGAATGGAGGGGACTGAGTAGCGAATGGACGACTTCCCTTGTTAGAGCATAAAGGGCATGAATGACAAGGCAGCAACTGACACAATATCATAAGGGATATGAGATAGTGGGACTGAGGGCCATAATGCGCGACACAAGAGAGAGACCAAGCAGTGAAGGATGGAGGACTATAGTGGGGTACAAAGGGACTCGGGATAGAATCCATGAATGTGATGATGACTCAACTTGGATGCTCTAAACAAGGGTGACTCGATGGTGCTGCCACACAGTAAAGGTCCATGGGGGACCATGAAAACATGAGTATAAGATGGTATCTCATGACGAAAATCGACACGAACAAGGACAAGTATGGAGGCGAAGTGGTGCCCCAAGGACAAGTGTTGTAAGTGAGGAAATCCGATTTTGGGGAGGGTTATGGTTGAGGGGCATAGGTGCCCCCAAGCATGATGTGGTCATGCCAAAATGTATTTAGAAAAATGGGAATCTAAACACATTTTAATGATGTGGTGCGCCATTTGTTCTCGTTATGGTTATGCAGTTTTAGAAAGGTAATGGAGGATTACCAGTCTCTTTTGTTTCTGCATAGAGGAATCAAATGGACTTTAAGTTTTCGGGTTGGCATACCTGGTGTCACTATCCCAAAGAGAGGATTTGGAGATAATGAACTGATGCTCTCTTAGAAAACCCATAGGTTGGTCAACAACAATGTCTAAGAGATT
Source organism: Pinus albicaulis (assembly GCA_034641835.2). Lineage (NCBI taxonomy): Eukaryota > Viridiplantae > Streptophyta > Pinopsida > Pinales > Pinaceae > Pinus > Pinus albicaulis. The sequence continues at coordinate 1,368,128,546 of CM076574.1, forward strand.
GGGTTGCTGATGGAAGATGAGGGAACAATAAGGGGTATCATCCCTAGAGTGATCTGAAGTGATATGGGACTCTAGAGGTTCTTCGAAATGTGGAAGAATAATGGTACTAAAGTCAACACGACCAGATACACTAGGAGATTTTTGGAGAAATTCTTTTCCTGGTCTCTCGAATATGGGTGCCCCCTTACCCAAATATTGGGTTTCAATGTAATGGCCACAAGGTGCATGTGGTTCGAACGCATGGGTTCGATGTAAGGGGGAATAGATAAAGTCAGGGATGGGGATTTCATCCATAATGTCGTCATCGTGATAGAAGATGGGGTGACTGGTGGAAGAAAGACCACCTGACGCAGCGAAGCTACATGACTCATCATCATGAGAAGAGAGGTTCACATGCGCATCGTCACAAGGGGTGACGGAAAAGTAAGCAAATAAAGGATTTACCGATGTTGAGCCCAGGGTGATCGCTGAAGGAAGGTCGAGCGAAACAACAGGGAAGGATTCAGAGGGAATGTTCCCCGAGGGTCTCATGGATGATGATAGGTAGAAAATGGTGGATGAAGGCTCCGTCATCTCGACATCAGGAGAATGTCGATGGGGCTTGGGTGATCATGTCTAGTAGTTCTGCCGAAGAAAAACACGCAAATAGGGGAGAGGTGGACTCATTGCGCTTGGCCTCGAATTGGTGGACCACGGCTAGAGAGGTGCGGAAGTCCTCGAGGCGGGGACAAAGATGGGTGTAATGGCCATGGAGATCACACAAAGCATATGGGTGGCTGGTGTGAATAGTCTTGGGGTTCTTGATCGCGGTCGCGGAAGGAATAGAGGCTTCCGGGACCGTGGACTCAAGGAACGCGACATTAACCATGGGCTTGAGATGAAGCAATTCAGGACAGGTATGGGTGGCGTGACTGACAACATCACAAAAAACACACTGGATGGTATGCTTTGGAGGCTAAGGAGGGGCAGGGTTTGTCGGGGCAGCCTTTTCCTTTGATGTCCCCTTGCGAGCTTTGCCCTTCTTACCCGAAGCGGTCACAACAGGAGGTGGTTCCTGTTGAGGTGACTGAGGCATTGTTGCAGCGGGAGAAGTCTTGGGGACCGGTTGAACCGAGGTCAAAGCAAGATAAGGTTTGGGTTGACTAGGCAAGGTTGGGGCTGGAGGATCAAGGTAACAGACGGGAATCCCAAGGGTCAGGTTAGGAAGAGAGAGGGTGGCCATGACAGGTACCATGGACACTCCTGGTGGGGGAGCTAGGAACGGTATCTGACCAGAGGGGTAATGGCCAGGTGGGGCAGCTCCTAAATGGCTAAGGATTGGAGGAACCATTCCAAGAGGACAAAGAGGCTAATGACTACTAGCTGCAGGTGAAGGGCTAGGAGCAAGTTGCGGAGAGCGCGGTTGCTGACTAGCCGAAGCAGGTTGCTTGAGAGCAGCCCGAGACGATTGCGTCATGAAAACATTCGATGAGCTGGGGTCAGAGATAGGAGGAGGAGGAAGACCAGGGCATGTTCCAAGCAAAGAGGAGTCTTTTTAGACGCCAGGAGTGACACTAGTCAAGGAATCGACGGTTTGCTTGTTGGCTATAGAAGAGATGGTCGTCTCAGGTGAGGTCTGAGATTTTGGCTCATGATATGTCAACTGGTCAATGGTGACTATCTTTCCATTATGAGGGAAAGACATCTTGCGGAAAATTGCGGATGGGACAGCAGACATAGCATAGGTGTAGCTTTGCCCCAAGAGAATGTTGTAATCTAGAGAGGCGTCGATGACTTCGACGTTAACGCAAACAGTCTTGCCCGCAAGAGTGATAGGACAATTACGGAAGAGGTGAATGGGCTGGGAGGCATGGCCATCCCACGCTCAAGGGCGATCGTGGAAGGGGCCAACTCAAGAGATCCAAGTTGCTTCCAAACCAAAGAGGACATCACGCAGGTGGATGCCCCCTCATCAATTATACATCGGGAAACGTTAGCGTTCCGGATTTTGACTGGGATTTGGAAGGCAACGGAAGCAGGAAGAGGAGGATGTTCTGATTGATGGGCATCAAAAACAATCATTTGTTCATTATCAGGATCTACAGTGCCCACGGCAGATAGCAGAGCCTTCTTTTGGGAAGGGCACGATTGGAGGAGTTCCAATGTGGAAATGGCAGCAGGAGATTGCGCCAAATCATCTACTATGCTATACCAATGAGCAGCTCGACCAGAAGTAGCATTTAGATGTAATGGTCCCTTAGGAATCTTGGTATGAACCTCAACTTTGGGCTAAGGGATATGCAAGGGACCATTGGATGTCGAAAGAGGCTCTGTAGAACCTGAAGAAGGGGACTCGGGGGCAGACTAAGCGGAAGGCGTGGGATACAGGCGAGACCGAGTTTGAAGGTTAAGGTCAATGGTTAGAGGTGGATCAGAGTTCATCATGAGGATTTGGTAATTGGAGGAACCAGAAGGGGAAGGTTGAGTGGCCACCTGTCCGTCAGGTGATTGGGTAGCCACGAATCCATGCTGTGCATCCACCTGCGCTTGAGGGGGCGGTGACTACTGTTGCAGGGGTTGAGAAGGCAAGGGAGGCGGAGGTGCTAATGCTGGAGGAGCTCGAGCACCAAACTGCGGATACGAATGATAAGGGGGTTGGGTAACCGTATGGTGAACAGGAGGTTGGGCCAAAAGAGGAGGCATGTTGTATCCTGGATACGTGCTACCGGGAGGGGAACAAGTGCGAGAGGCGCTGCCCCCTCCCCCAGGAAAACCATAACCCATGGGAGGTTGGGCATATGGATGAGAGAGAGCTCCAACGATACTGTCGGCAGCATGAGGTGCCCCCGGTGTATTGACACGACTAGGTCTGGGGAGATTAGGTAGAACGGTATAAACATAACCTGTCTAAGCGTAGATCAAGTCATATTTTAACGCTAGTTGGAGGGTGGCTTCTGCGGTTTGGGGAAAATGCGATGCGACATCTTTCCCAATAGGAGGCAAGAGAGATCTAAGGAACCAGTCCATGTAGACACAGTCTTCAAAGGTAGGGGATTGACATAGGCTCTTTCTTCTCCGCCATTCCTGGACATGATCGGATAGGATTTCACTTGAATCGGTGTGAATCTAGTAAGAGGGTTCGATACCGAGTGTCATAACGAGGGAAAGGCTGAAGGTAGAGATAAAAAACTGGGCAAGAGTACTTAAGGTGGTATGAAAGTGGGCTGATCATACCACTTAGAAGCATGCACCTTGGCGTTCGTTGAAATGACCGAAGATGAGCGAGTCACTTCGGTGGTAGAGTGAATGAACACCACATGTGGAAAGATCGAACATGATTTGAAGGATCTTCTCCAACAAGGCCTTCAAACTTTGGGATGTCGGAAGGGAGCTTTGTCGGCATAGCAGGCCAACTAGCGTCATGGTGTATAGGGTCGTTTATCAACCGGTCCAAATCGGGGAGGCTGAGGCCTACCATGAAGAGGAGCAAGGGCGTAGCCAAGGTAGTTCATGTGGTGGTTCCGCTAGTAGTATTCTCGACATTAGGGCCGGGATTCCCGCTAGCGTTAGGCCCTGGACCAGACATAGTGAAGGTGACAGGGGGAGAACCAAAAGTAAAAGGAGAACCCAATGAATCAGAAGGAGAGTCGGAGTGTGGACTCGGAGGAGGACTAACTCGACGACGGCAGGACGGAGTAGGTTGACCAATCGGAAACTGAGGGTGAAGGCCAAGAAGTCTCCGGGAGGTGCACCTTTGGGGCGCAATGATGACAACAAAAACACGGCACAAGGGGAAGAAGAACGACCAACAAGGTCAGGGAGGTGCATAATCAAGAGAGTACAATGTCGAAACAAGGGCAGATAGGTGCAGTGTCAATTGATTTTAAAGTCTTTGCCTGGCGGTGTAAACAAGGCTCTTATTCGCTTAGGGTGAGTGTGTGGCGTGCGTTAATTTTAATTTTTAAACCCTTTTTGTTTTGAGAGCAAGAGAAAAAGTGTGCTGCGTAACTGAAAATAAATCTGCAGAGAACAGTATATAATGCTGAAATAACATATGGTGTGACTAACAATACACTCAATCTAAACTTGCTCCCTGACCCCATCCGCGCGGTCTCGCAGAGAGGGAAAAAATACATTCAACCACACCAGGCCAATAAGATCCCAGAGGTGGGAAGGAGGCCGAGGGGATCACAATGAAACACCTTTGAAAAAGAGGTTCAGAATCACAGCCAAGAGGCAGAGCCAAGGTGGCTGGAAAAAAAGGGGGAAATCAGCAAAATGCAGAAGGGACAAGGAGGAGGCCCTAAAGGTAGATCCAAACAAAACTTCAGGAGGTGATTTGAAAGGGAGAAGATTTGATTAAAAGGGATCTGAAAAGGAGGTATCAGATATGAAAATGGGATGGCTGAAAACTCTGAAAAATTAGACACCTACAGCAGCTAAAACTCTTCCACAAAAAGTGGAGGGTACTGAAGCCCTAGGGGGCTATATTCCCACTTATTTGAGTAAAACAGAGAAAGAATAGGTCTAAACGGGCGGAGACAGAGGCTGGAAAACCCTGACAGAAGCTTCAGAAAAACCCAGAAAAATTTCAGAAAAATTCCAGAAAAAAGTCCAGGTCGCAGTTTTTGACCTGTTTTTCGCTCAGGTCATAGTTTTTGGGCTGTTTTCTACGACCTAAAGCTCCAGGACGCAGTTTTTGGGCCAAAAAGTGTGACCTACCCTTCTGGCACTCGCGGCGACAGATTTCAGAAAAAAATGTTGTCTTAGCTGCGGCTGATGTCTGTCACCTGCGCAATAGGGCCAGAAACACACGGAAGTTAAAAATTTTAATGTTTTTAGGGTTTTAGAGAGTTTTAAAGGTGAAAGGCACCATAAAAATAGGAAAAATAAAAAGCTGAAGAGAAACCCTAGGGTTTGAAGTAGCTGGATATGCAGGAATATGAAAAACGACAGCGGTCGTAATTGAAAACCCGTGTGGAGTTGCCAATTGTTAGTATGAATCTTTTGTCGAAGCGTACGAAAAAAGACCACTTTAGCTACGCATAACTTATAGCCCTAACATCAAATGTGGCTGCTAACATCTTCAGATCTGCAGTTAATTGATCAAGACAAGTGCTGCAAAAAACCAGATCTATGCATAGAAAGACATTAAGCAGTAAAATTGAGAGTTTGCTCCATGCATCCAATAGACAAGACAAGAACAATGTTTTTTGAAAAAAAAATTGTATTAAGGGCACCTGGGAGGAAAACAAGAAGGTTTATCCAATTCTCCTCAATGGGATGGGTTCTTGGAAGTCCTCAGCACTTCAGATATAGAATCGCTTTCTCTTGTTGGTGTAGAAAACCCAGACAAAGATAGAACTCAAAGGGAGCTCACACAGCAAATAATGTAGAATGTGATCAAGTGTATAGATCCAGAGTGATGTAATAGGCAACAAAAGGTGAAGAATGGTAGGAAAAACCCTCCTATTTATAACAAAATATTGGGTCATTCTAGATCTTGGTGCCTGATTAAAATAATGTTAACCAAATCTAGATCCACCTTTTATGGAATGTTTTATTATATTTGTTGGAGGGAAAAAGCATTTGACTTGGGTCAAATCCCTTTATTTGTCAATAATAAATAAATAAATGATTTATTTATCATTTTAAGGAAGTGGTTGAAGGATAATCAAATAAATAATTATTTATTTAACTAGTTGTGGATGATTTGGTCATATTTAACAAGGAATATTATCTAAATAAGATTTAAATAATTATTCCTAGAAAATAATAAGATAAATAAAGGTTTATCTAATTAATTTCTTTTTTTTGGGTTAAACATGACTAGGAATAATAATTAAATTATGGTTTAATTAATTATTCCATGAGGAAAATCAAACAAAATAGGTTTGTTTAATATTTCCTTTTGAGGTTTCCTGTTTAGACCATAAACAACCTAATAAATGTGGTTTATTAAGTTATTTTACATAGTGAAAGCAATTTTACTTAGGGTAAAATTGGTCTTACATGGTGTACTTGGATCCATCTAATGATAATAGGTTAGATGACCAAAAAATGGTGTAACACATTCCCTAAATTATTTAATCTGTGATGATGAGTGGAATAACCATCTTGAAAATTTTTATATACATTCACTAAATTCTTTAATCTGTGATGATGAGTGAAATAACCATCCTAAACTCATGCTAAACATTTGAAGTGTTCTAAATGGGTCTCATAATATATACTTTGATGTGATTATCACCTAAAATTTTTATATGCATTCACTAAATTCTTTAATTTGTAATGATGAGTGAAATAACCATACTAAACTCATGCTAAATATTTAAACTGATCAAAAATCCATTACACAATTCTTTTTAGAAAATCAGGAAGCCAATTCAAGAAAACCTAAGATACAGTTTAGAAGAGTAGTGTGAAATTTTGTTAACCCTAAATAAAAAACAAATAAAATGGAGCATCGGCGTGCATCGATTGGTACGGCCCTACTCAAACTATAAATTGAGGATAAATACTCATTTATGTGCAATAAATTTACTACAAACACCATTCATACTCCATAAATTTGCTGCAAGCACCATTATTTTGCTTTCTGAATCCATTGCTCATTGATACAAGCGTATTTGTCAAGTTCGGCTGAAGAAATTATAATGGGAAAGGAGAGAAGGTCAAGGGAAAGAAAAAACAAGATGAAGAAGAACGGTAAGAGGGAGAAGAAATGGAAGTTGCAGATGGCGTTGCTGGAATTTATTTCCAACTGTTGCACTTAGATGTAGGACAACAAGTTTAAGTGCTGATGGAAATTTGAAGGACGGATGGTAGCAACAACAAATCTCCAAATCTGATCTTCACGCAACTAGTCTCCTCCACACTTAATGATTCACCCACCAGAAATAAATTCTGCACCAACCAGTTTGACTTACCACATTTTGATTTCATTGCCAACACCATTCTGGGAGGTAGCAAGGATGGGTAGCGAAGGAGGAAGGTAACCCACTGGAATGAGTGATGTCATATCCTCTCTGGACCCACTACAGGAATTCCATGGGGTAAAGAGAACTGGCTTGAGTGTTCTCCACGCACTCCCCAGAAAGCATAAAGTCTTAAATGTTTTCATTTAATGTTTTTTTTATTTGTCGCAATGTATGTATTAAATTTTTTAACTTTGGGTAAATTTTTATTTACCGCAGAAATTTTGGTTTGAACTCAGAACATAGATGTTTTATAATATATATAGTAAATATTTTATATTTACAATATATATAATTATTGTAATGAAAAATAAAAAGGAGATACATATGCCGTGTGTGCATTGTAGAAGGTAAGAAAAGCCAGAAGGTTGTAAGTATTTTGAAAGTGAAAGGTAATTGACTGTGTAGTGTAATATGCCTAAAGGCAGAAGAAAAAATATAGAGAGTAATATACAGTGAGTGAAACTATAAGAGGGTGTCTGACCGAATAGCCAGAGAGAAAAAAGACATAGTTTAATATTCATTGTGTTTTGTAGTAGCAGAAGTTTATTTTGTAAATCCATAACAGAGTTGTTTTGAAGAAGTTTTTTTTTTTTTTTTTTGTAAAAGTTTTTAAGTTTAATAGAAACAGAGTTTTTACTCCATCCGCCTCTTTGTGTATGAAGTTTTTTTAAATCTCTGTGTTGTAGAAGAGGAATTATATTTTCCTCTCTCTGTTGTTCGGAATTATTCAAAAATTCCAACATGGTATCAAAGCTAGTCCAGGCTCTTTGAAGTTTGTCAAAGAAGCTAAAGGAAGAAGGAAGGAGTTTTTGAAGCAGTTCTCCAGCAGTGTGAAGGCTAAACAAAAGTTCAGGTATTTTATAGAAACAAGGTTTTTGTTTTTGTTTAGAAAGAGTGTAGTCCAGATAATTCTCTTGAAGACAGAGTTTGTCTGTTAAGCAGTGACACAGTTTGTTTAAAAACACAGTCAAGTTTTATAGCATAGTTCAGAAAGCTATCTATGGCAGGAGCTAGCACAAGCACGAGTATTGGAAATACTCAACTCCCACAGTTCAATGGGAAGAACTATGACTATTGGGCAATCACTATGAGAGCCATGTTTACCTCTCAAGATTTATGGGAGCTAGTTGAAGATGGTTTAGAAGAACCAGTAGATGGACAAGTGTTTAATGCCTCAACAAAAGTAGAGAAGGATTTGTTGAAGAGAAATAGGAAGAAGAACTCAAAAGCCCTCTTCTATCTCTATCAAGCAGTGCATGAAAGTGTGTTTCCAAGGATTGCAGTAGCAAAGAGTTCCAAGGATGCATGGGATACTCTCCAGACAGCCTATAAAGGAATGGAGAAGGTAAAGACATCAAAGCTTCAATTAATGAGAAGGGATTTTGAAGTTATTTTTATGAAGGAGTCTGACACAATAGACTCATTCTTTACACTACTGATTGGGTTGGTCACCCAAATGAGATCTCATGGAGAGATAGTAGAAGAGAGAAGAATAGTGGAGAAAGTATTGAGGAGCTTACCCTCAAGGTTTGATGTGATAGTCACAACCATTGAAGAGACAAAAGAACTCTCAAAGTTTACAGTTGATGAGCTTCATGCATCATTGATGACACATGAACAAATATTGGGTAGAACAAAAAGCTCATCTTTGGAGCATGCCTTCAAGACCCAAATGTCCTTTGGAAGAGGAAGAGGTTAAGGCAAAGGAAACTACAAAGGAAAAGGTAGAGGCAGAAGCCATAACTGAGGAATAAACAACCCAACACATACAAATGGAAGGGGCAGCAACCAAAATCAGAACCAAGGTCAAGGCAGTAGCCAGTAAGGTGGTCAACATCAAGCACATGGACAAAGGTATGACAAATCCCAAGTCCAATGTCATTACTATAAAAAATATGGCCATTAAGCCAATGAATGTAGGAAAAAATAGAGTGACATGCGTAATAGACCAAGTGCTAATTTTACCAAGGAAAATATCAGTCAAGAGAAGTTTTTTTTATCATATAATATGGCTGAGGAAAGGAATGAGGATATATGGCTTCTAGATTCAGGATGTAGCAACCATATGACTGGAAACATTTCTATGTTTTCCATGTTATATAAAAATTTAAAGTCTCAAGTAACATTGGGGACAGACAATAAGGTCTCTGTCATGGGAAAGGGCAGAGTAAGTGTTTTGACAAAGAAAGGAGAAGGAAGATCCATATCAGATGTTTATTATCTTCCTGGTATGAAGTGTAACCTCTTGAGAATTAGACAACTCATTCAAAAGGGGTACAATGTTTTCTTTGAATATGATGTATGCACCATCATGGATAAACCACTAAGCAAGAAATGCATTGCACAAGTGAAGATGAAGAGGAACAGAATGTTCCCTCTCAAAATGAAAGAAGATTTGAAGAAAGGAGCTGAAATGGCAGCAGTGACATAAGAGACATTCCAAAGAGAAGCAAAAGACGAAAATTCGTTATGGCATTTCAGATTTGGATATCTCAACTTTGGAGGTCTTAATTTGTTGCACAAGAAAGGAATGGTAAAGAGATTACCATTGATTGAAAAACCGGATAGCCTATGTGAAGGCTGCATCTTGGGCAAACAACACAGAGAAAGCTTTCCATCAAGAAAGAGCATAAGGGCAAAGGCACCCTTAGAAATTATCCATTCAGATTTGTGTGGACCAATGCAAACACCATCATTAGCAAGAAGCCACTATATGCTGACGTTTATTGGTGATTTCACAAGAAAAAAATGGGTTTATTTTTGAAATTTAAAAGTGAAGTGTTTGAGAAATTCTGCCACTTTAAATCTCTTGTAGAGAATTAAAGTGGGAAGCGTATTAAAGTTTTAAGGATAGACAGAGGAGGAGAATATATCTCCAAATAATTTCTGCTTTTTTGTAGAGAAAATGGAATACACAAGCAATTTATAGCAAGGTATACACTGCAGCAAAATGGATTTGCTAAAAGGAAAAACTGAACCATCATGGACATGGTAAGAAGTATGTTGAAGGCAAAACATTTTCCAAATTAATATTGGGCTGAAGTTGTACATTGTTCAGCATATATTTTAAATAGATGCCCAACCAAATTTTTCATGAACAGAGTTTCAGAAGAACCGTGGAGCAGCATAAAGAAGCATGTCACCCACATGAGAGTATTCGGTTGTGTGGCTTATGCACACATTCCAGATTAGCTAAGGAAGAAGTTGGAAAGTAACGGGGAGAATTGGATATTTATTGGATAAAGTGAAGAATCAAAGGCATACCAATTGTATAACCCATCCACCAAGAATTTTATTATCAGCAGAGCTGTACAATTTATTGAGGAATAAGCTTGGGATGGAAGCATTGAGAAAACAGTGAATGTTAAAAGATGTTTGTCTCATGATGATAATGAGGAAGAGATGGCTGAAATACATCCCTCATTAGCAGCACCAGCTCCACCAACACAATGACAGCAAAGGACACCATAAGGAGGTATGAGAACACCCTTGAGAAGTGATAACAATGCTTCTCCAAGCACACCACAAGGAGCAGATTTGAGTGCTTCTACAAGCACAAGTACACCAAGTGAAAGAGGAACCAGATTCAAAATTTTGAATGAGATTTATGAGCAAGAGGCATTAAATGAAGGTATTAACTCTTTATTTGCATTGTCTTGTCATGTAGATGATCCTATTCATTTTGAAGAAGATGTAAAAGATAAGAAATGGATAGATATTATGGATGAAGAAATGAATGCCATAGATAAAAACAAGACATGGGAATTAGTTGATCTCCCAAAAGGCAAAGAAGTGATTGGAGTGAAATAGGTCTATAAGACCGAAAGCAATGCTGAAGGTAAGATTGAAAGGCACAAGGCCAGACTTGTTGTCAAAGGCTACAAGCAGCAACAAGGAAGAGACTATGAGGAAACTTTCACACCGGTTGTAAGAATGGAAATAGTAAGAGCAGTGTTTTCCATACCAACACAACACAAGTGGAAAGTTTACCAAATGGATGTGAAATCAGCATTCCTAGATGGAGTATTGATGGAAGAGGTATATTTTGAACAACCTATGGGATATGAGAAAGCAGGCCAAGAGCATAAAGTATGCAGATTGAAGAAAGCTCTATATGGGCTGAAAAAAGCACCAACAGCATGGTACAGTGGGATAGACGCCTATCTACTGGAAAATGGGTTTGCGAAATGTGAAGGAGAACCCACATTATACATCAAGGAGAAATATGGTAAGATGCTCATTTTTTTTTTGTATGTTGATGATGTGATATTTACAAGTAATGATGCTTACCTCATTGAGAATTTTAAATTAGCCATGAAGGATGAATTTGAAATGACTGATATGTGATTGTTGAGACACTTCTTAGGAATAGAAGTAGAGAAAAATGAAAACAAATTTTTATTTCTCAAGCAAAGTATGTGAATGAAGTTTTGGAAAGATTTAATATGAAAGATTGCAAGGCAGCAATTACTCCTATAGTGATAGGATTGAAATTGAGCAAAGAAGACAACAACAAGGATTTTGATCCAATCTTGTATAAGAGCATAGTTGGTAGCCTCATGTATTTAACTGTAACTAGGTCAGATATTATGCATGCTATGAGTTTAATTTCCAGATTTATGGAAAGGCCAAAGGAGGCGCATTGGCAAGCAACAAAAAGAATTCTGAGGTATGTGAAAGGAACAAAAAGGTATGGTATTGAATACACCACTTCAGAAAATTTTGAGTTAATTGGATATATTGATAGTGATTGGGATGGAAGTATAGATGACAGGAAAGCACCTCTGGTTATGCTTTTCATATGGGTTCAGGAGCCATTTCATGGGCTTCTAAGAAACACGCAATTATGGCTTTATCAACAGCAGAGGCAGAGTATGTGGCATCTACAACAACAACGTGTTAAGCAGTTTGGATGAGAAGAATGTTGAGGAGTTTGTGTCATGAACAGGTAAAAGGCACAACAATTTATTGTGATAATAGCTCAACAATAGAATTATCAAAGAATTTAGTGTTTCACAAGAGAACGAAACACATTGATGCCAAGTATCACTACATCAGAGAATTAGTGAACAATGGAGAAATTGTTTTACACCATTATAGAACAGAGGACCAGTTTGTTGATTTTTTAACAAAACCATTGAGGCAGAAAAGTTTTAATTATTTAAGAAATATTCTTGGTATGGAAGAAAATCCAGAAGTTGAAATTAAGGGGGATTGTTGGAATTTAATTCCAACTGTTGCATGCAGATGTAGGACAACAAGTTTAATTTCTGATGGAAATTTGAAGGAAAGACGATAGCAACAACAAATCTCCAAGTATGATCTTCACGCAACTAGTCTCCTCCACGATTAACGATTCAACCACCAGAAATAAATTATGCACCAACCAGTTTTACTTACCACCTTTTGATTTGATCGCCAGCACCATTCCAGGAGGTAGCAAGGATGGGCAGTGAAGGAGGATGATGACCCATTGGAATGAGTGATGTCGTATCCTCTCTGGACCCACTATATTAATTCTATGGGGTAAATATAACTGGCTTGAGTGTTCTCCAAGCACTCTCCGGAAAGCATAAAGTCTTAAATGCTTTGATTTAATGTTTTTTTTTTATTTTCCGCAATGTATGTATTAAAGTATTTAACTTTGGGTAATTTTTTATTTACCGCGGAAATTTTGGTTTGAACTCAGAACATAGATGGTTTATAATATATACTATAAATATTTTATATTTACAATATATATAGTTATTCTAATGAAAAGTAAAAAGAAGGAAATACATATGTCGTGTATGCATTGTAGAAGGTAAGAAAAGCTAGAAGGCCGCAAGTATTTTGAAAGTGCAAGGTAATTGACTGTGTAGTGTAATATGCTCAAAGGCAGAAGAAAAAAGACAGAGAATAATATAAAGTGAGTGAAATTGTGAGAGGGTGTGTGCCCGAATAGCTAGAGAGTAAAAAGATAGAGCTTGATATTCGTTGTGTTTTGTATTAGTAGAAGTTTATTTTGAAAATCCAGAACAGAGTCGTTCTGAAGAAGTTTTTTTTATTTTGTAAATTTTTTTAAGTTTAATAGAAACAAAGATTTTACTCCATCTGCCTCTCTGTGTATGAATTTTTTTTAAATCTCTGTGTTGTAGAAGAGGAATTATATTTTCCTCTCTATTGTTCGGAATTATTCAGAAATTCCAACAGAGGTATATGCCTCTGAGTGGTGGAACGAATTAACAGATGAGGTATCCACCTATTTTGATGCCGATGGTCTTTCAGCCAAGACTAGATACATGACCACAGCCTTTATTTCAGAAAATACTAACATTTCAGCCAACACTAGATACATGACCCATACTGCTTGAAATTATTACTTGATATGGAAGATCTACGTCTAGTTAACTAGTGGATGAAAATATAGCTCGAGACGGATAATTAGATTTGTTTCTCCATTCTTAATTTCCATTGCATTGCTGTGATAATCAGCATATCCATGCCACAAAATTTAACCAATATTAAATGATTACAAGGAGGTAAGGTGTTATCAATGTGTTGTTATAAGACATGTTTGTAAGTAAAAAATTTGAGAGTAAAATGTGAAATAATGTTGATATATTGTGTGAAGGAAGCTTTCTTTCCCCGCATTTGGCATAATATATTCCCCTTTATTAATTATTTTTGTACTTTATTAATTAGCTTCGAATAAGGATTCAATGTCCTAGTCATGGATATGTACAAGGAGTGAGTACAATATATAAATTTTTGGAATGTATTACCAAATCTAAATTTGCACCACTTAGCGAGAGTTTTATAAAGCACAAGCTTCAAGTTTGAATGTGTGGAAGGTGTTTATGTATTCAATGGACCAAATCTGAGGTTGAAGCCTTTTGTTGGACATCATATTTTCGATGGAGATGGTATGATACATGCAGTTGGTCTGAACCAAAGCACAACTAGCTACTGCTGTAGATACACTTGAAAACATCAGTTATGTTAAGAGGAGAAAATTGGTAGAGCCACATTTCCAAATCCATATCAAGAGTTTTATGGCCACTCGAGATTAAATATGGCCGCTCGAGCTTTATGGCCAATAGAGATTAAAGAGGTTAACATTTTTTATTGTTAGGGTTGTTACTCCATACCAACAAAGGAATGGAAGTTGCTATTGTGAGCCTTTATCGATCAACGACAAGTTAAACCCCCTTAACACATCTACAATTTACTGTCTAGCTATAATACAATTTATATAGCTATAAAGTGAACATATCGAGTACAAAGTCACATATTTCTTAGAATGTGTAGTCATGGTCTATTTTCCATTGTGCGTATATTCATTACAGATTATGAGCATGTCGTTTATGGCATCCACCAGCTGCAATGTTTACTCTCTCTTTCTATAGGTCACTTTTATTATACAGAGGTGGCTTCACACTCTGCATTCTCCTACCATCAATGCAATGCAATGTTATAGTTCTAAGATAGATGGTTGGTTGGCCACAGGTACGGAGTGGGGGAGGAGTGGAGGAAACAAGAAGCTTTGGGGAGAGAAGGAAGTTGTGCAAAGGTGGGTGTCATTATACAGAGTGAGTTGTGTGAGTGCAAAGTGCAAATGTGTGTGGAGATAGGAATAATGACAAATTGGGGATACAATTGAAAAAATAGAGCCTTCTCCAATAAATACAAAATAATTATAACACACTACATTAGTTAATTAATTAATTACCTTGCAGCTATTAATATTTGAATATATTTTCTTCTATTTCTAGTGAGAATAGCTTCTTTAGTTTCATGTGGTCCTACATTATCCTTAGTTTCGTAGTGACTTGTATTCTCTTTGTTCTAGATTTTCTACTTAAATTTAACAAAATGCCAATATCAATTTTTGAATTTAGTGCAATTTTAAATTCAAAACTCTAATTATACCAACTATCAAACTTATTTAGTTTCTTCTAGTGACTATAGCTTCTTTTATTTCAAATGGATTTTTTAGTTTCATGTCAATATAGCTTTTTCTAGTTTCATCTAGGCCTATTTTTCTAGTGGCTTGTATTCTCTTTATTATAGCTTTAGTCACTTCAAATCTTGTGAATCCAGCTCCAAAAATAGAAGAAAAGAGGTATCAATGCCTTAGAAATAAGCCACTTCGAGGGGGCAACCTCCAATACATTACATAAATGAACAATTCTTGGATGATACAATTTACAAAACCTCCTTTCTATATATAGGAGTCCATGGGGCCATAATGTAATCCTAGTGGGCCACAATGTAATCCTAGCCGACCTAACGATAATAATTTAAGGGCACAATAATAACAAAATGGGGGTTACAAGGGTACAATAATAACAATAAGGGGGTTACACTAACAACAATAAGGGACTGTACTAGTAATATAGGGACCTAACATGCCCCTCTCCTTCAAAAAAAGTGTTGTCCTCAACGCTTGAGTAGCTCTGGGTGCTTTTGTATAAAATTCTCATCCTCCCATGTAGAATCTTCAGTGGGTAAGCTCTTCCACTTGATGAGATACTCTGAAATTGATCGATTCCGTAGTTGTCGAGTTCTTGTTTCCGTGACCGCTTCAGGTTCCAATATGATTTTTCCTTCCTCATCAAGTTCTGGAAATATTGTTTGAACTGGAAGATTTTCACATATAACCTTCTTTAAGCATGAAACATGGAAAACTGGATGCACTCGTGAAGAAGCAGGAAGCTCCAATTTGTATGCCATAGTACCAATCTTTTGCAACACCTTGTAAGGACCATAGTACTTTGGCGATAATTTATTGTCCTTCTTAGCTTGCTTGAGGGACATTTGTTTGTATGGTTGTAGCCGTAAAAATACCCAATCTCCTACATCAAAACTTCTCTCGCTGCGATGTTGATCTGCCTGTTGTTTCATTCGATTTTGTGCCAAATTCGGGTTATCCTTTAAGAGTTGGAGAACTTCTTGCTGATGCTCGATGTGATCTTCCACTGCTTGAACCTTCGAATTTTCTCTTAAATATGATGTGCTGGATGGTGGATGATATCCATAAAGTGCCATAAATGGGGTCATTTTTGCTGCAGTATGGAAGGAAGTGTTATACCACCATTCAGCAAGAGGTAACCACTTGACCCATTGTGTTTGTTTATCAGATACAAAACAACGAAGATATCCTTCCAAACATTTACTTACTATCTCAGTTTGACCATCAGATTGAGGATGATAAGATGAGCTATGAGCTAATTGAGTACCCAAACAAGAAAATAACTCCGTCCAAAAATTTCCAGTAAAAATGGGATCTTTTTCGCTCACAATAACCCTTGGGCTTCCATGTAGCTTTTGAATTCTATCCATAAATGTAGTAGCAACTGTACTTGCTTTAAATGGATGAGATAATGCACAAAAGTCTGCATACTTGGTAAGTCTATCAACTACCACCATGATGACACTCTTTCCTTCGGACTTAGGTAAACCTGTGATAAAATCCATTGAAATCTCCTCCCAACGTTGACTTGGAATGGATAAAAGTTGTAGAAGTCTCGGGGTCTTAATTGTTTCCACTTTATTCTGCTGGCAAACCAAACATTCCGCCACAAACTTTTGAATATCAGATTTAAGGCCATCCCAAAAAAATTCTTTCTTCACCCTGTGGTAAGTTTTTAAAAATCCTGAGTGTCCTCCTAAAGGAGAAGTGTGCAATTCCAGAAGAATCTTTTGTTTTAGTTGGAATTCTTACAAAGATATAAGCGATCTTTGTACCATAAGGAATCATTTTTCCAACTAAATGTATCAGATGTACTAGGATCTTGCTGCAACTTTTGAATGAGTGTCCATACATCTTTTTCCTTCTTCCATTCATCTCTTGCTTCGGTTATCCAATCTGGTTGGATAATAGAAATGGCACAAAGCAATGCTTCCACATCTTCATTCTTTCTTGAGAGTGCATCTGCAACAACATTTAGCTTCCCTTTTTTGTAGATTATTTCAAAGTCATAACCCAACATCTTTGTGACCCATTTTTGCTTCTCTTCTAAAGCTAGTATTTGTTCCAAAAGTGTTTAAGACTATCATGATCAGTTTTTACCTTGAAGTGTCTTCCCATTAGGTAAGTTCTCCATTTCTTTAGTGCATGCAGTATTGCTAACATTTCCTTCTCATAAATGGGTTTTTGTAAATAATTTCCTTTGATTGGACGACTTTCAAAAGCAATGGGTCTTCCTTCCTGCATTAAAACAACACCAATTCCATTTCCTGAGGCATCACATTCCACAATAAAGGTTTTTGTGAAGTCTGGCATAGCTAAGACCGGTGCTAGGCACATTGCCTCTTCAAGATGTTCAAAGGCCTTAGTTGCTTCAGGAGTCCATGAAAATGCATCTTTCTTCAATAATGTTGTTAGAGGTGCTGCTATTCTCCCATAATTCTTAACAAACTTGCGATAATATCCTGTTAACCCGAGAAATCCTCGCAACTGCTTTATGGTTGTGGGAACTTTCCATTCCTTAATGGCTTTAATTTTGTTAGGGTCTACTTTAACACCCTCGTGAGATACAATATGACCCAGATATTCCACCTCTTGTACTCCAAATAAACATTTGGATGATTTTGCATATAATTGTTTCTCCTGCAATAGTTTGAGCACCCTGTCAACATGTTCAACATGATCCTTCCAAGACCTGCTGTAGATTAGTATATCATCAAAAATACTAGCACAAATGTTCTAAGGAAGGGTTTGAAAATGGAATTCATCAACCCTTGAAATGTAGAAGGTGCATTGGTAAGGCCAAAAGGCATGACCAAAAATTCATAATGACCCTCAGGAGTTTGAAATACTATTTTTGGAATATCTACAGTCTTCATTCTAATTTCATGATATCCTGAATGAAGATCTAACCTGGTAAAATAAATTTCTCCATGTAATTCATCCAATAATTCATCAATCACAGGAATGGGAAATTTATCTTTAATGGTGAGCTTATTGAGCTCCCTATAATCCGAACACATGCGCAATGATCCATCCTTCTTATGTACCAATACTACAGGAGTAGAGAAAGAACTTTGACTAGGTTGAATTATACCCACCTCTAACATGTCTGCAATCATACGTTCAATTTTTTTCTTTTGGACATAAGGATATCTATAAGGCCTGATATTTGGAGGAACACTACCTAGAATCAAATGAATAGCATGATCATGATCACGAATAGGTGGGAGTCCTTTGGGAGTTTCAAACACCTTGGAATGATTGTCCAAGACTTGTTGGAGATCTACAGAAATAGTTGATTTTGATGTTGAAACTTCTAGTGAGCATAATTGTGCAATTACGCCTTGTTGTTCTTTATTTAGAAGCTTTTTCATGACATTAGAGCTTATTATCTTTCCTGGATTCCCTGCAATACTCCGTAATTTGACTTCCTTTCCTTCTGAAAAAAAATTCAAGTAAAGTTCTTGAAAATTCAAAGCTACCGTCCCCAAATATTGTAACCATTATACTCCTAGTAGAACATCAGCACCTCCCATAGGAATGGAAAGCATTGGACTATTCAATACATATCCCCCCATGGTTAGCTTGATATTATAGCATTTTCCAGAGCAATTTATAGTTCCTCCATTTGAAACCATCACTCAACATTCTGGTGCTGGGTATAGGAAACAATTCAATTCCTTGGCTACCTTACAATGAATAAAATTATGGGTGGTACCTGAATCAATCAACACTATTACCTTTTTCTTCTTGATATGTCTTTCTATCTTGAGAGTTTGAGGAGTGGTAATTCCTACCAATGCATTACACGATGTGCTTGGACTCATTTCTTCCTATTCTAGGGTTGGTTCCTGGTGTATATTCTCTTCTTGTTCATTTTCTTCTTCCTCTTGACAATCTATGTAAAATAATTTCTTCTCAACACACTTATGACCTTTAGTGTATTTTCTGTCACAACTGTAGCAAAGCCATTTTTCTCTTTTTTCTTCCAATTTTTGTGGTGTCAACCTTGTAGGTTGTGGAAATCTAGGCATAACAACACTTCCTTCTTTATAGAAGTGAGTGGTAGGCTTCCTTGTCGCCATAATTTTACATTCAATTTTTCTTGCCAACCTGAATGCCTTCTCCAATGAATCAGGTTCCAAAATGCGAACTTCATGTTGGATGTTATCCTTTAAAGTGCCTAGGAAGAGATCAATCCTGTGTCCCTCTGGAATATCAGTCACCCTTATATTCAATTTTTGGAAGTCCTCAATGTGCTGCCCCACTAAACCCTTTTGTTTGAGATTTATCAATTGGCTAAAGAAGGTGTTGCTCTTTGTATCCTCATAATGTGCTATCATTTCCTCCGTAAAAATTGACCAAGTGACAATTTTTTTACGGGAGCAAAGCCATAAATACCATACAAATGTATTTTGTTCTAAATGTAAAGTTGCAATGCGTACCTTTTACAATGTTTTTACATTGTAGAATCAAGCAGGAACCATTGCTCCATGTATATTAATCTATCGTCTTGGTGTTGGGTATAGTACTATATTCTTTCCATGACTAAGAACACCTGTGAGGAGGTAGAGGTGAGCGATAGCAGCCCTGTCAGAAATTAAATGATTACCTGACAAAAAAAATTTTTGGTGTATTCCGATTGGTGGTAAGCCTTAGTTTTGTGCATGGTTTTGCACATGGTTTTGGGGTTCGATGGTTTTCGGCCCCTGGTATTTTTGTAGATCCGGTCAAGGGAACTACGGTTATGTTCCAATCCAGGGTTAATGGATTGGGGTTTATGTATGCTCCGGCATGTATATATATGTGTTGTAACACTAAAGAATATAATGAAAAATCAAGTTGATAATACGTTGAGATCCGGGGGAAAAATCTCTGTGTTTATCTGTTTTATGTTTTATGCTCTCGCTATTGTTTATTTTCTATTATAAGATTCGTGTGTAGATAATTTCTGTTCAGGGTTAAAACCTACAATAGGATCCTTTCCATCAAACTTCCTCATATCCATTTTTGGAATATGGTGGTTCTTCCTGCCAACATTAGAGTTTATGAAGTCACGATTAACATTTATTTTGTTCTCATCATGAGTTTCATCTACTATATTTTCACCTTTAGGAAACATTTATGGTATCTACTTTGTCAAACCTTCCATGTCTTCTTTTAGATCATTCTTCATGTTTTCCATGGTGTCTTTCATTTTTTCTTCCATGACATCCATCTTAGCTTCCATGCCAGCTTCCATGCCATCCATCTTAACTTCCACGCCTTTCTTCAAACCATCCATATTCGCTTCCACACCTTTCTTCAAAGCTTCCATTTCATTTTTTGTTGCTCTTTGTGAGAGCGAAATTTGGTGCACTTGCTCTTGTAATTTTGATAGATCATGTTGCAATTCTTCATCTTCATGAGTCATAGTAGAGCCTTCTAAAGGACTAATGGGTGTTGAATTATTTTTACGAGGCATTTTTTAGAACCCAATACTGATATCTATTCTACAATATTCCCTTGGAAGCAATTCAAATTGATTCTTCAAACAAGACTTATGCAATTCGGAAAAAATTACACACCTTTTTCTTGCTTTTGAAGAGCTCGATATTTAAACTGGATTATCTGTGTGGTCACAGCTCTTCAATATCTAAAATTTAGCACTAAGGTAGCCTTCTAAATCCTATTTTGAATGCCACAGGTCTTAGCTGATTTGGATTCTTCAAGATAAAGTTATGTCAAATCTCCCACAATGACCTAATTATGGACTGTTTCAGTAGATCGAAATTGTACAACTTTCCATGTGTCAATGTTTCATATTTTAGCTCTGAAATTGATAGAAAATAAACTACAGTCCGTGTTCTTGTGGCCACATTTTACGGCACTCCAATCCGATGCTCAAAGAGAGAGTTATTAATATTTTCCCACGATCACCTCTTTGAGATGAAATTCAGGAGCCTAAAAAAGCACTATCTTCCACAGATCATATCTCCGAACATTTTTTGAACCAAGCTCTGAAATTTTGCGACGTGTTTCCTCAGGATTTCTGCTTCGTACCCTAAAAATTTCAGATTTTGAACCTTCATAGAAAAAATTTATAGTGCAAATGTCACGATGACCTGTTTAGATTAAATTGAGGAGCCTGCAAAAGACCTAACTTCCACAAACCATATCTCCGAAAATATTGTGAACCAAGCTCTGAAATTTTGCGACGATGTTCCTTAGGATTTCGGCTTCGTACCCTAAAAATTTCTGCTTCTGAAACTTCGTAGAAAAAACGTTATAGCGAAAATTCCACGATGACCTATTTGGAGCAGCGCAACCCTAGAATCCAAAGCTCTGATACCAAATGTTGTGAAGCCAGCTCCAAAAATAGAAGAAAAGGGATATCAACGCCTTAGAAACAAGACACTTCGAGGGGGAAAACTCCAATACATTACATGAATGAACAATTCTTGGATGATACAAATTACAAAACCTCCTTTCTATATATAGGAGTCCATGGGGCCACAATGTAATCCTAGCCGACCTAACAATAATAATTTTAAGTGCACAATAATAACAATATGGGGGTTACAGGGGTACAATAATAACAATAAGAGGGTTACACTAACAACAATAAGGGACAATACTAGTAATATAGGGACCTAACATCAAATATCAAATTTTGAAATTTGTTTCTATTTTTCAATTCAAAAGTCTAATTATACCTAAATATCAAGTTTCAATTTTACTTTTATTTTTTATATTAATTTATAATGGTTTAATTTCTCATATTAATTTAAAATTATTTAATTTCTCATATTTAATTGAGTTTTTTTTTTCAATATTTTTTTCAATAATTTTTCATATTTGAATTTTTTTTTAAATATTTTATTTGAATTTCTTTTTCAAATTTTATTTAAGGAAACTTTCAATTTAATTTTATTTACCATTATTATATATTAATTTAATATTAACTCCTATTTTAATTTTAATATTTAGATTAGTTAATTATTAAGTTTTATTTTCCAATCACTCCTTAATCTATTTAACTAATTCTTATTTAATAATTTTGAGTTGTTTAATTTTTTTTATATATTATTTAATTTACAATTATGAATTTGGTCAAATGTAAATGTAAATTTAAATTATCATTTTACTTGAATCCAAATTTTCTTAGTAATTAATTTTAATATTTTTTTACCATTTTTCGCCTTGACTTGTTTCTTCAAGGAACTCTAACTCAAAAGATATTTAGTTATCTTTTTCTTAAATAAATTTTTTTCTTAATACTAGTTTCTTCACAAAATTTAGTTCTTCAACCTTAATTTATTTACAAATTTTTTAGTGTATGTGATGATGAGTGAAATAACCATCAAAGACATTACTTACAACTATCAAAAATCCATTACACAATTATTTTCAAAAAAAAATCCTGCAACCATATACATTGCTTGTGCTTAAATGTTAAATAATCATAGATTTTAATAAATATTATAATAAGCCATTCTGCCAATTCAAAAACCCTAATATATACATGAGTCGTGTGAAATTTGGTTAAACATAAATAAAAAACGGAACATTGGCGTGTATTGATTGGTACGGGGCTACTAAAACTATAAATTGAGGAGAAATTTTCTCCAAACAACATACTTTTGCATTAACTCATTGATGCGTGATAAACTTACTGCAAACACCATTTATACTCCATAAATTTTTTGCAAGCACAAATTTTTGGCTTTCCACATCCATTGCTCATTGATACTGCATACTTGTCTAGTTCGATTGAAGAAATTATAATGGGAAAGGAGAGAAGGCGATGGGAAAGTAGGAACAAAAGGAAGAATGGTAACAAGGGGAAGAAAATGTTGGAATTACTCCCAACCACAACCTGAAACAGAAGGAGGAAAACATCAAGTTTTGATGTGAATTCAAAGGACACTACAGCGGAAAATTTGTTTGAGTTTTTACACTCAATCGTGCATTGAATTTTTTGTGTTTTAAACCCCTGGAACAACCGTTTTTCTTACATGGCGGTAGTCCTCTCTAGATTTGAAAATCGTGGTTTAACCATATGTAAACCCCACCATTAAAAACCCTTGCACCTACCTGACATTACTTCTATACACCAACCGCAGTAATTGTTGTGCCATTCATTTGAATTTAAAACAATCCAATTCACACCAACCAACAACCAATCAAAAGCCTATCGAAAGTTTTGTTGTTTACTTCATCACTGCTCCGCGATCACGCGATAGCACGACCCCACCACTGCCACCCCATTCCGCGTCGACCAATTGCGTATCATCACAAGTTTTGGAGTTCCATTCACCTAGCACGACGATCGTTGCGAAAAATATTCACAAAATTTCTCCCCTTTTTTTATCACATGGATTGATGGTGACTTCATCCGGCACATGGTTCAATGTGATAAACGTATCGCAATGTTTTGTATTTTTTTTCGTATGTTTTAAAACACCGAAGCAACATAATTTTATTATAAGCTTTAGAATTAGGTTTATAAGTTTTTTTTTTATGCGCCCCGACATATTTCCATATAGTTTTAAAATTAGGTTATTATTTCTATATATGTATCGTAAACATATATATGTTTACAATACATAAGACAGATAGTAGTGTATGCTGTGTATGCCGAGAGCAGAGTGTTGACTGTGTGAGAGAAATAGACTATAAAGGAGTAGCAAATGTTAAAGAAAAACCAGAATAATAGTTTTGTGATTTGTATTAACCAAGTTTTTTTTAATGAAATACAGTTTTTTAGCTTCCCACTATATGAATTGTTTTAATGCTCCATTTGCAAGCTTTGTTTGTGAAATATTTGTGTTGACAGAGGAATTTTATTCCTCACTGTGTGTTAGGATTTCTCAGAAAATCCAACATGGTATCAGAGCTAGTCCATTCTCTCAGCATTTTCTGAAGGAAGAAGAAGAATGTTGAAGCATTTCTCCAGCATAGTGAAGGTTTCAGCAAGTTAGTGAGAAAGTTTTATTTAAGATACACAGTCAAGCTTTGTGGTTCTACACAGTAAGAATGGCAGGAACTAGCACAAGGATGAGTATGGGAAATACTCAACTGCCACAATTCAATGGGAAGGACTATGATTATTGGAAAATCACAATGAGAGCCCTGTTTTCATCTCAAGATTTATGGGAATTGATTGAAGGTGGATTTGAAGAACCAGCAAATGAAAAAGCATTTAATGCCTTGAAACAGATAGAGAAATATTTGCTGAAGAGTAATAGAAAGGACTCAAAATCCCTCTTCTACCTCTATCAGGTAGTACATGAAAGCATATTTCCAAGAATTGCAGCAGCAAAGAAGTCCAAGGATGCATGGGATACCCTCCAGACAACCTACCAAGGTATGGAGAAAGTAAAGACAACAAAGCTTCAAGTAATGAGAAAAGAGTGTGAAGTTATTTACATGAAAGAGTCTGATAGCTTAGACTCATTATTCACACTGTTGATTAGGTTGATTACCCAATGAGATCTCATGGAGAGACAGTAGAAGAAAGAACAATAGTGGAGAAACTATTGAGGAGCTTACCCTTAAGATTTTATGTGATAATAACAACCATTGACGAGACTAAGGATCTCTCAATGTTTACTGTTGATAAGCTTCATGTATCATTGATGACACATGAACAAATACTGAACATAATAGAAAAATACTCCTTGGAGCATGCCTTCAAGACCCAAATGTCCTTTTGAAGAGGAAGAGGTCATAGAAGATCAAACTATCGAGGAAAACATAGAGGCGGAAGCTAGAACAAAGGAGGAAGAAATAACCTTGAAATTACAAGTGGAAGGGGTAGCAACCAAAATTAGAACCAAAGCCAAGGAAGCAGCCAACAAAGTGGACAAAATCAAGCACTTGGACAAAGGTATAATAAATCCCAAGTCCAATGTCATTATTGTAAGAAGTATGGGCATTATGCCAATGAATGTAGGAAGAAACGTAGTGACATGAGTAATATACCCAGTGCTAACTTTAATAAAGAGACTTTGAGTCAAGAGAATTTATTTTTAGCATGTAATATGGCTGAAGAGATGAATGAAGATATATGGTTTCTAGATTCAGGATGTAGCAACCATATGACTGGAAACATCTCTATGTTTTCCATGTTAGATTAAAATGTCAAGTCTCAAGTAACATTAGGGACAGATAGTAAAGTATCTGTCATGGGAAAAAGCTGAGTGAGTGTTCTAACAAAGAAAGGAGAAAAGAATAGCATATCTGATGTATACTATGTACCACGTATGAAATGTAATTTTATAAGCATTTGACAACTCATTCAAAAGGGCTAAAATGTATTCTTTGAAGATGATGTGTGTACCATCATGGATGTACCACCAAGCAAGAAATTTATTGCACAAGTGAAGATGACAAGAAACATAATGTTTCCTCTCAATATGAGAGCATATTTGAAGGAAGGAGTTGCAATGACAGTTGTAACTCAAGAGACTTACCAAAGAGAAGCAAAATATGAAAACTGGTTGTGGAATTTGAGATTTTGACATCTCATCTTTGGAGGTCTAAATTTATTGCACATAAAAGGAATGGTAAAGGGATTACCATTGATTGAGAAACCAGACAGCCTTTGTCAAGGCTACATCTTAGGCAAACAACACAGAGAAAGTTTTCCAATAGGAAAGAGCATAAGGGAAAAAGCACCCTTATAAGTATTCCATTATGATTTGTGTGGGCCAATGCAAACACCATCATTAGCAGGCAGTCACTATATGCTAACCTTTATTGATGATTACACAAGAAAAACATGGGTGTATTTCTTGAATATGAAGAGTGAAGTATTTGAGAAGTTCTACCACTTTACAGCTCTTGTTGAGAATCAAAGTGGGAAACACATAAAATTTCTCATAACTGACAAAGGAGGAGAATATATCTCCATATAATTTCTACATTTTTTCAGAGAAAATGGAATTCATAAGAAATTTACAGCAAGGTATACTCCACAGAAAAATGGAGTTGTTGAAAGGAAAAACAAAACCATCATGGACATGGTAAGAAGTATGTTGAAGGCAAAACATTTTCCAAATGAATATTGGGTTGAAGCTGTACATTGTGCAGCATATGTTTTGAATATATGTCCAACAAAGAGTGTGATAAACAAAGTTATAGAAGAAGCATGGAGTGGCATAAAACAATTTTGTCACCCAAATGAGAGTATTTGGATGTGTGGATTATGCACACATTCTATATCAGCTAAGGAAGAAGTTTGACAATAAGGGGGAGAAGTGCATATTTGTTGGTTACAGTGAGGAATCAAATGCATACAGATTTTATAACCCATCCACCAAGAATTTTATGATAAGAAGAGATGTGTAGTTTATGGAGGAAGAAGCTTGGGATTGAAGCATTGAGAAAACAATGAATGTAAAAACATGTTTGTCTCAAGAGGATGATGAGGAAGAAATGGAAGGAAGAAATCCCTCATTAGCATCACCACCTCCAACAACACAAGGACAACAAGGAACACCACAAGCAAGTATGAGAACAACCTTGAGAAGTGATGAAAGTGCTTCTCCAAGCACATCATAAGGAGCAGATTTAAGTGCTTCTACAAGCACAAGTTCAGCAAGTGAAAGAAGAACCAGATTCAGAAGTTTAAATGAAATCTATGAGCAAGAGGAAACCAATGAAGGTATGAACTCTTTATTTTCATTATACTGTAATATAGAATATCCTATTCATTTTGAAGAAGTAGTAAAAGATAATAAATGGATAGATGCTATGAATGAAGAAATTAACGCAATAGAGAAGAACAATAAATGGGAATTAGTTGATCTCCCAAAAGGCAAGGAAGTGATTGGAGTAAAATGGGTTTACAAGACCAAAAGCAATGTTGAAGGTAAGATTGAAAGGCATAATTATAGACTTATTGTCAAAGTCTACAAGCAACAACAAGGTAGAGATTATGAAGAAACTTTTGCACCAGTTGCAAGAATGGAAACAGTAAGAGAAGTGATGTCCATAGCAGCACAACACAAGTGGAAATTTTATCAAATGGATGTGAAATCAAAATTCCTAAATGGAGTATTGATGGAAGAGGTTTATGTTGAACAACCTCTAGGCTATGAGAAAGAAGGCCAAGAGCACAAGGTATGCAAATTGAAGAAATTTCTATATGGACTGAAACAAGCACCAAGAGCATGGTACAGTAGAATAGATGCCTATCTACTGGAAAATGGGTTTGAGAAATGTGAAGGATAACCCACATTATACATCAAAGAAAAGGATCGTAAGATGCTCATTGTTGTTTTATATGTTTCTAATGCGATATTCACAGGTAATGATGCTTGCCTCATTGAAAATTTTAAAACAGACATGAAAGAAGAATTTGAGATGATTGATAAGGGATTGATGAGATGCTTCTTAGGAATAGAAGTAGAGAAAAATTAAAATAAAATATTTATTTCTCAAGAAAAATATGTAAAAGAATTTTTGGAAATATTTAATATGCAGGATTGCAAGGAAACAATAAATCGTAAAGTGATGGGATTGAAACTGAGCAAGGAAGAGAATAGCAAGGATGTAGATCCAAGTTTGTATAAGAGCATAGATGGAAGCCTTATGTATTTGACTTCAACTAGGCCAAATATTATGCATGTTGTAAATTTAATTTCCAGATTTATGGAAAGGCCAAAGGAGACACATTGGCAAGTAGCAAAAATAGCTCCAAGGTATGTCAAAGGAACAAAGGGGTATGGTATATTATACACCTCTTCAGAAAATTTTGAGTTAATTGGTTATACTGACAGTGATTGGGCTGGCAGTATAGATGACTGGAAAAGTACCTCTGGATATTTTTTTCATTTGGGATCAGGAGCCATATCATGGGCTTCTAAGAAACAACCAATTGTGGCTTTATCAATAGTATAGGTAGAGTATGTCAAGCAGTATGGATGAGAAGAATGTTAAGAGATTTGTGCCATGAACAAGTAAAAGGCACAACAGTTTATTGTGATAATAGCTCAACAATATCTTTATCCAAGAATTTAGTGTTTCATAAAAGAACAAAACACATTGATGCAAATTATCATTATATCAGAGAATTTTTGAACAATGGAGAAGTTGTTATCAAGCATTGCAGAACACAATAACATTTTGCAGATATTTTGACAAAACCATTGGGGAAAAAATCTTTAATTATCTCAGAAAATGTTTGGGAATGCAAGATAGTAGCAGTTGTGATTAAGGGGGAGTGTTGGAATTTAATCCCAACTGCAACCTGAAACAGAATGACAAAAACACTAAGTTTTGATGTGAACTCAAAGGACACTGCAACATAAAATTTGTTTTAGTTTTTGCAATCAAACGTGCATTAAATTTTCTATGTTTTAAACCCCTGCAACAACCGTTCTTCTTACATGGTCGTAGCCCTCTCCAGATTTGAAAATTGTGGTTTAACCACATGCAAACCCTGCGATTAAAAAACATTACACCTACCAGCCATTACTCCTATACAGCAACCGCAGTAACTCCCGCGCCATTCATTTGAATTTAAAACAGTTCACGTCACACCAACCCATGACCAATCAAAATCCTATAGCAAGTTTTGTTGCTGACGTCATCACCCTTCTGCGATGATGTGATAATGCGACCCCACTAGTGCCACCTCATTCTGTATCAACCAATTGTGCATCATCACAAGGTTTGGAGTTCTAGTCACCCAACGTGATGATTGATGCGAAAAGTCTTCACAAAATTTCTCCCGTCTTTTTATCGCATGGATTTATGGTGACGTCATTTGGCACATATTTCGATGGGATAAATGCATCGCAATGTTTTGTAATGTTTTTCGTATGTTTTAAAACATCACCGCAATATAATTTTATTATAAGATTTAGACTTAGGTTTATAGGTTTTTTTTTATGCGCCCCAACATATTTCCATATAGTTTTAAACTTAGGATATTATTTTTATATATGTATTGTAAAAATATATATTTTTACAATACATAAGACAGATAGTAGTGTATGATGTGTATGAAGAGAGCATAGTGTTGACTATGTGAGAGAAATAGACTACAGAGGAGCAACAAATGTATAAAAAAAAACCAGAACAACAGTTCTGAGATTTATATTAACCAAGTTTTTTTTAATGAAAGACGGTGTTTTACCTTCCCACTATATGATTTGTTTTAATGCTCCATCTGCAAGCTTTGTTTGTGAAATATCTATGTCGATAGAGGAAATTTTATTCCTCACTGTGTGTTAGGATTTCTCAGAAAATCCAAAATAAAATGGAAGTAGCAGATGAGGTATACACCTTTGAGTGGTGGAAGGAATTACCAGGTGATTGGTGGAAAGAATTGGGGGAGCATTTGGAAATGGAGATATTGGGGAGGCTGCTAGTGGAAGACATGGGGAAATATCATAGGTTTTAATCTCACAATGAAGAGGAGGATTAAGAACAAGAGGAAAAGGGAGGAAAAATATAAGCATCAATCAAACAAAATATTTAGAACAAGAATGGAGATTTGATCAAAATTTCTTCATATGTGATATACCTCATAGTAAAAGAGTTGATTGATTCATATGTGATATACCTCCTAGTAGGATGTTGTTTGTGAAAGTAAAGATGACAAAGAATGAGAAATATCTTCTTATCATGAAATATAATAGACATGATTACTCATGTGGACACAAAGCAATCTGCTTGTATGATTTTTTTTTACAACAGTTTAGGTTTGGTCATCTACATTTTGGTTGAAGGGTTGGCTCTCATTCAAGAGCCAATTAGTTCATGTCAGAGGTGCATTTTTCCAAAACAATATAGGAGTAACTTTTCTATCTAATTTTTTTATAGAGAAAATGCACTTTGAGAGTTGGTTCATATAAATCTATGTCATTAGGTGTGACATACCGAGTTTGACTAAGTACTTCCTAGCCTTCATAGATGATTACACCATAAATACTTGGGTGTATTTACTCATAAGGAAGTCTTAAAATTTTGAAAATTTTGGATATGTCATGGTGTAAGGGAAAGAAAGTGGTCATTACATAAAATTGTTATGATTAGATAGAGGAGGCTAGCATGATTTAAAATCCTTATAGTTCAAGGGGGGCTAAGAATAGAAGTTTGCAATCACAAGAAATAAAAAATTAAGTGTTATTATTGTATTATGATGAGCCATTATGCACATGAATGAAAAAATAATAAATTTGATCTTAATATAAAAAGTGTAAGTATTATTTTAAGAAGTGTGAAGAACTGTTATTCCTGATGTGTAATACATTTCAAGAATCTAGATGAAAATTTATTACAAAATGATAAAGTATCTAAATTTGTTTCTAATTTACAAAAATAAAACTGAAAAATAGTTGGTCTAGAACAGATTCGAATAGTCAACACATATCTTAAGGGCGTTGTTTGATGATTGCTCCCTTTCAACTGATTTTTTGCTTTCTTCTCCTCTTTTTACTATGGTTGGTCACTAAATTCCTGCTTACTCTTACTCGATTAGCTCAAGTAGCTTACCCCATCTGTTTTCAGTTGGAATTGAGAAATTAACCATTTTCCTATATCTTTCATCCACCTCTATATATGTTTCAAAAGTTGGTTTGTTAATAAATAAGTGATGAAATTCATGTTGAATGAATAAATCATATTGTAAACCTTCAAACAAGTTTGTTGACCAAAATTTTCACTAGGTGCCAAAAATGAAAAAGAGTAACTAAGGAAATTGTCCATAAAATGTTGGGCCAAAGGCACCAAAACATGCCTAAAACATAAAAAACCCCATAAATAATACTATTCGCCCAACGTGATATATGCACGGTTGTTTGGGACTTTTCCTTGAGGTGATGGGAGACAGAAGTCACACTAGACATGCCCTTCAAAGTGCTCCATCCAAGTCCCCAAATGTTCTACTTTCTCAATGAGTTGATTTTGTCCTCGCTAGCCCACAACCAATCTCTCCCACACGTGGAACTGAAAATAGTGAATTCGGTCCAATGTCTCCATCTACGTTGCATGCTCCTTGTGGAAAAATCTCAGCTACATCCACTCTTTCCATCATAATGTTGATAAGATCTGAACAGTTTTCGAGAAATCCTTGCCTCTTGTTCATTTCTAGTAGCATCGGATGTGCTCTAAGTCTCAAAATTTGCATGGAGGTTGAGACACATGTATTTCAAAGAATCTAGAAATTGTTTTGGGAAATTCCACCATGATTATATTCTATTAAAAGAAATAATTATTTTAAAAGGACCCTAAGTATAAACTTAGGAAAATAAAATAATTAAAGTGAATCAATATAATATGGGTGTGAATGTTCTAGAAAAAATGGATCGATTCAAAAGTTAATTTTACTCATTGATTAGAGATTTAATCTCAGCCATTGAAGTTTCAATGAGAATATTGTAAGAAAGGCTTGAAGGATCATTTTGAAAACACACAATTAGGATCAAGATATCGATTTCTTTCATGAGGAGTGCTCAGGGAAAAATATCGATCAAGATATTCTTTGTAGAGAGGGGCAGTGATAGTATTCGAACATAAATCTTTCTCGGTAAGATAATCATCAGCAAAGAAGGCAGAGAGAGATCCAGTAGAGGCAACGTAGATCTAGAAAGGTTGATGCATAGGCACACAGGGCTACAGATAAGCCAAGAGGGAATATGAATACTTGTTGAAGGAATCAATTGCTGAAGCCATGAGCTTGGGTGTGAGATTAGGAGGCAGAAATCGAAGTTCCTTGACAAAAAATAAATGAGTAGAAGGGATGACACTATAACGAGGAGGGTTCATGTTGGGACTGCATAGAGACAATGTAAAGGCTGTCAAGGGAAACACATTCAGTGGTTGGAATGTTAGTGTGTATTTACTCGTACGACTCAAAAATATAAATTGAGGATAATTTTTTTCCAAACACCATGCTTTTGCATCAACTGATTTATGTGTGATAAACTTATTGCAAACAACATTCATAATCCATAAATTTTCTGCAAGCACCATTCTTTTGCTTTCTGCGTCCATTTCTCATTGATACTGCGTATTTTTCGAGTTCAACTAAAGAAATTATAATGGGAAAGGAGAGAAGGCCAATAAAAATCATGAACAAGATTAAGAATGATAATAGGGGGAAGAAAATGGAAGTAGCAGATGTGGTATATACCTCTAAGTGGTGGAAGGAATTACGAGGTGATTGGTAGAAAGAATTAGGGGAGCATTTGGAAATGGAGATGTTGGAGAGGCTTTGAGTGAAATATGTGGGGAGATATAGCAATGTGTCCAACTAATGAAAAAGTGTGTCCATTGTGTCCAACGAATGGAAGAGTTTGTCCAATTTCTTCCTATACCCAGCACGAGAGTGTCAAGTGATAGTTTCAAATGTAGGGACTATAAATTCCTCTGGAAAATGCCATAATATCAAGCTAACCATGGGGGAATATGTATTGAATATTTCAATGCTTTCCATTCCAATGGGAGGTGTTGATGTTGTACTAGGAGTACAATGGTTATAATCTTTGGGGACGATAGCTTTTAATTTTCAAGAACTTTTCCTGAAAAAAATTTCAGAAGGAAAGGAAGTTGAGCTACGAGGTATCACAAGGATGTCAGGAAAGATAATAAGCTCTAATTTCATGACAAAGGTTCTGAAGAAATAGCAACGAGGTGTAATTGCAAAATTATGCTCACCAGAAGTTCCAACATCAAATTCATCTATTTCTCCAGATCTCCAAAAATTCTTAGACAATCATTCCAATCTGTTTGAAACACCCAAAGGACTCCAACGTATTTGTGATCATGATCATGCTATTCATTTGATTCCATGAAGTAGTCCTCCAAACATCTAGCCTTACAGATATGCTTATGTCCAAAAGAGCGAAATTGGACTAATGATTGCAGAAATGTTAGAGGATGGTATAATTCAACCTAGTCAAAGTTATTTCTCTGCTTTAGTAGTATTGGTGCACAACAAGGATGGATCATGGTGCATGTGTCTAGATTATAGGGAGCTCAATAAGCTCACAATGAAAGATAAATTTCCCATTCTTTTGATTAATGAATTATTGGATGAATCACATGGAGAAATTTATTTTACCAATTTAGATCTTCATTCAAGATATCATCAAATTAGAATGAAGACTGAAGGTATTCCAAAAACAACATTTCAAACTCATGAGGGTCATTATGAATTTTTGTTCATACCTTTTGGCCATACCAATGCACCTTCTACCTTTCGAGGGTTGATGAATTCCAATTTTAAGCCCTTCCTTAGAAATTTTTTGTTACTATTTTTTAATGATATACTAATCTACAGCAGGTCTTGGAAGGATCATGTTCAACTTGTTGACAACATGCTCAAACTATTGTAGGAGAAACAATTATATGAAAAAACCTCCAAATGTTACTTTGGAGTAAAAGAGCTAAAACATCTGGTCATATTTTATCTCGGGAGGGTGTTAATGTAGACCCTAACAAAATTAAAGTCAATAAGGAATGGAAAGTCCCCATAACCATAAATAAGTTGCGAGGATTTCTTGGGCTAATAGGGTATTATCACAAGTTTGTTAAGAATTATGGGAGAATAGTAGTACATATAACAACATTATTGAAGAAATATGCATTTTCATGGACTCCTAAACAAATTAATGCCTTTGAACATCTTAAATAGGTAATGTGCCTAGCACCGGTCTTAGTTATGCCAGACTTCAAAAAAACCTTTATTGTGGAATGTGACGCCTTAGGAAATGGAATTGGTGTTGTTTTAATTCTAGAATGAAGACCCATTTATTTTGAAATTCATCCAACCAAAGGAAAGTATTTATAGAAATATGTTTATGAAAAGGAAATGTTGGCAACATTGCATACCAAATGAGGATTTTTTTGCTATGAAGGAGAAGAAAACTATGACAGATAATGACCATAGCAAAGATCCATAAAGAAATTATAAGAAAGAAGAAGTTCTTTGTGAGCGTGAAGGGGATTGGGATGATTTTTCTTCATTCCATGAAGTTGAGTTATCGACTCAATTAGAGAAGTAAATAGAGATAAAGGATGGGGATGATGTGTAATGGGCTATCGATGCTTCTATTGAAGCTAAAAAACAACGTATTAGAGAGAATTTTACTACTGCTACAAGTGAAATAGTCATGTTGGATAGCCAGGAAGAATAAATTCAAAATCACCAAAGAAGTCTTCAGGAAAGAATGAAAAGGTTCATCTTGATAAGAAATATCTAGCTGAAAATGGTGATGAGGTATTTGAGAAGCCCGTGAAACAATATTCTGAGGAGGAGATTGTTTTAAGCAAATTGAACACATTGAGCATTCATGATGAGCTTGCCCTTGCTTTCAAGGAGCACTTGAAGACTCGATATTCTCCGAAACAATTACAATCCGACATACAATCTTCAAATGGTTCTCCACGGGAGGACATGAATGCCTATTTTGAAGCTCTTTTTGGGGGAATTGGAAAAGGATTTAAAACAAAGGAAGTTGTGAAGAAAGTATATCTATCTAGAGTTGTGGAAGATGAAAATTCTCAGTCAATGATGATTGGTGCTATTGAGACATTTTGTAACCATGCACATGCCAAAGCGGTCAAAGAAGTTGCAGTAGTTCTTAAAGTTTTATATGATGAGGACATCTTGGAGGAATTCATCAGAGAAACTAGCATAAAGAATGGTATGACATATACAAGTGTAGGATTTTTAAATTCCGTTGAAGAAACCAATATCTTCCATAATACTGAGATCAGTATGTCTGAAAGACATGTGTTTCAAATAAAGAAGGCTATAATTGATGAAATGGATGAAAAATACAAACAACACTACAAACAAATGAAACTTGTAGTTTCATCATTTGAAACTATCATTGGGTTTGGGACTGCAAAGACATACACTTCCCTTTCTTTTCGATCTATCTCTAGGCACTTCCGATTCTTGAGAGATGAAATTGTGGTTCAAATTTGTGTGTCTAGAAATATTTTGGATGAGGAAGATACAAAGTTAGAGGAAGGATCTTAAAATATCCAGGAAAATGAAGATTAGAGAAATCGACCACAGAATAATGACATAAGATTTTGGAGGAAGCTTGTTCAGGAGTATTTAGCTCCGGGAACAATGAAGCAATGGTGCTTACCAAGCTACAGATATTC
This sequence comes from Pinus albicaulis, assembly GCA_034641835.2. Taxonomy (NCBI): domain Eukaryota; kingdom Viridiplantae; phylum Streptophyta; class Pinopsida; order Pinales; family Pinaceae; genus Pinus; species Pinus albicaulis. Next base: position 1,368,163,574 of record CM076574.1, read on the forward strand.
TAAAATGAGAAGGAATGCACAATGCCTATTTCCGATAGATTATTGGTTCTACAACATATGTGGAATGCAGCCTCAGCGAGGATTCAAATATGGTATAGATTTCATGCCGAGACTTTTCAAGATGAAATACGACAATGGGATTTTCGAGAAACATTTTGATATACTTGAAGAGATTTACCTTATTCCACAAGGAAAATGGGTATTAGAGCTTCCACACACAATTCATATGTATATATTTTCGGAGCTAAGTATGGTGTGGTATGGATTTGAAAGTCACATTCAATAGTTCTTTGAAGATATTATCCTAGGGATTTTGTGCTAGACCACATGATGAGATTATCCCCCCGAAGGACTAGGAGAAAAACAAAGTTTGGAATTGTGGAGGTAGAAATTCATTGAGACTTGTAGCTGCCATATTATTACAAAAAAGTGGCAGACCTCATAGATAGGAGTCTATGAATTTTTTTTCTACATCGGGAGTCTGATGCAAGAGCATCCTACTCATAAAATCATTGTATATTTGATTGACTTAGGGGTACGATGTTTTTAAATTTATTAGAGTTTTGTGTATTTTTAATAATTTTAGTGAGAAATATGTGTGTAAGGTTTTAATTCTAAATAATTCTCAATCATGTGATACTAGTAGAGATGACTGACTTGTGAAGATCTCATAGAGATCTTAGGCATTAGGAGATCATAAGATATGGAATTATTTGAGTTAAAAGAGGAACTAGAAGGTTTTTAGGATATGGTTGAGTATATTGTTGATCTGAACCAGAAATTGTTGCAGAATCCTTTATTGTATTCGTTGGTAAGCCTCAAAGGAGAGATAGAGTGTGTGTGAGAGCGATTAGAGATATAGAAGGCCATTCTTAAAGAAAATCAGGCCATGGTGAGAAATTAATTAAATGAATATTGGGAGTATATGTACAGTTTGATAAATGGAATAAAATTTTGATTATGTTCATTGTCTCTGAAAAAATTTCCAATGGAATTCTTGTGTGTATGAATTTGAATTAATGGATGTTGATGGCTGAGTCATTGAGTGTAGGTTTGTAGGTATTACATTGTGATATTTTGGATTTGTAAATACTGTCTAGAAAATGGATTGCAATGGATTTCTTAACACTAGAAGAATGTGAAGTGGTAGAGAATTTATTTGTTAACACTAGAAGTCCGGTATTCATGAAAATATGTGGGATTTGGAATGATATACGATGGATTCATGTGCGCAACATGAGAATGTTGCTACAATACAATGTGAACTTTTGGCTACCACGAGAGAGTAGAACTGAGTAGTTGATCGAAACATGATGTAAAGGAAGATAGTAGAAACTTGCAAGGAAATTACCTTAGAATGTGTGGAAATAAATAAAGTATAAATGCATTGAGTTGATTAGTTGCCTCGATCAATGCCTCCCTACGTTCCTGTGCGTACTGCTCTAGATCTACGTCGAAGAAAGGTTCATAGAGAATTCAAAATTTACATGGAGAAGTGTGCAAAGTAGTTTCAATTTCCACCACTCATCGTGCCCCAGCAACTTAGATGAAAATCCAGAGAAAAATCAAATTTCAGAAGTGCGCTACACTTTGCATCCATTGCACTTTTGCAAGGGATTAAGATTTTGTCTAAATGGTTAGTTATTTATATTGAGATGACCTTATCATATTCGAATACACAGTTTACCATCAAATCTAGATGATGGAGTCCTGAATCTAGTAGTATATTGAAATGCCCCAAGTTCTGTTTTGTTTGGAATTGATTGACTATATTCAAGCAAGCCTTTTAATGGAAGGAAATTGAGCTTGTACTTTCCATTCAATGTATATGATTGGGTTTTTGTTAAGGATTTGGAGTGAACCCAATTCTTGTTTTTGTAGCGTGTATTAAGAGAAAACTTTATTTACAAAACTCTCGCTCTTCCTTCTAGATTCAAGGCTCATCAAGACCGAATTCTTGTATACATTTCCGAGGAGTATAGCTCATATTTCAAATTTGATGTCAAGCCTACCCATCATGGTTATTGTAAATTTTAAATTCATGGACTCAAGAATAATGTTCTTCTAATTATGGAGATTGATGCGGCATGGCAATGTAGCCATAGTGTTTTAGGGTTACCAATTGCGAAGTCATAGACATGCCTTGCCATCATTTTTTAATTTCTGGATGAGTGTTTTGAGTTTTAAAATTGTGTTGAATGACACTTCTTTCATTTCTTTCCTTGGATGTTACGTATCAGCACAAATAGTGCAGACACCTTTGACATAAAAAGACCTACCCTTGTTAAGAATTAATGGTTTTAAAGAGTGATTAAACCATCTTGTTGGAATTATGGAGGAATTCCAAGCAAACAGTGGAGAGAATGACGCTCTCCTATGAACACAGAGAATATAAATCAAAAATTTACTTTTCAGACAGGAGACAGAGATGGCATGAAAAATGCTTCCTTTCTGTTTAATTAAAACAAAACTGAAAACTATTACAAATTTCTTCCTCAACAGTGAGGGATTCACAAAATAAGAATAGGAACTGCTACAGACACAGTGCTCCACAAAAAAAAAACTTCTCTCTGTCTCTCAAGAACGCACAAATAGTTCTTTGATCTTCTTACTGTGTTTTCTTTTGCCTGCGGGCTCTTCACACAGCGATACAACAAAAATACATTCATTCACTTGGCTCTCGGGCCTTTTTCACTTTATATAGCGCAGCGGCACAAATTACATATAAAACATAAACAAATAAATAAACCAAAATACAAAGGAAAATCACTTTTCGAACATAAAACTTAACATGGCGAGATGTACGAGTGGGGTCCACGCCGTAGTCGACCATCGCAATTTACAGTATTGCGATATGCGATATCGCGGAGCGGCGGAACAACAAAAATTGTGATCAAACGAAAATGCGATTTGCGACAATGCGACATTGTGATATGCGATGGCGCATATCGCAACTTTCAAACCGGCAGAACATATATATATATATATATATATATATATATATATATATATATATATATATATATATATATATATATATATATATATATAACATGCGGTTGGCGCGACGATCGCACATCGCAATTTCAACAAAACTCTGGCATGGGCGGAGGGTGATATTGCGACATTGCGATGTTGCGATCGTGCGATGGCGCAACGATCGCACATCGCAAATAATCCACATCAACAAGACACTTCACATCTGAATACTGAAAATTGCGCTCTGCGATCTACGCTTTGGCACTCAAGTGGTAGGGACCACTTGTCCCGCCTCTTCATAACTTTTAAGTCTTCCGCCTGTTCGATCAATTTCATTCATTTTTGGTTGTTGAGGGCTTTAAAACCCGACTTGACTGTTTTAATTAAACCTGCTCCTCCGTAGACTGGAACTACGGGAAATATTCGTTCCTCTATCAAAAATGACTTCGCCCATACTTCAAAATTAATTCCTTTCTCTGTCACACTTGGCTGCGGCCCATCATCAGTAAATTTTTCTCCTTGCATTCTTCATTCTTCTTTAATACAGAGTGTTGTGCACTCAAAACTCTGCGCTGTTGCTGCTGCTACTGTACTTTGTTATTTGTTCTTCCTGCCCAAGGCACGGCAGGTGACTTTAATATTTCAACACTCCCCCTTAAAGTCAGCTGCTGGGTTATTAAACATACCCAAGCATTTTCTTAGAAATTCAAATGTCTTCTATCCCAATGGTTTAGTTAGAATATCTGCATATTACTCCTCTGTTTTACAATGTTGCAAAACAACTTCTCCATTGTTCACCAATTCTCTGATATAATGAAATTTTGTATCTATGTTCTTCGTTCTCTTATGAAACACAGAATTCTTTGACAATGCAATAGCTGAGCTATTGTCACAATAAATTACAGTGCCCTTTACCTGTTCTTGGCACAAAATTCTCAACATCCTTCTCATCCAAATTGCTTGACACGTTGCTGCTGTAGCTGCCACATATTCTGCCTCTGTTGTAGACAATGCTACAATCGACTGTTTCTTAGAAGCCCATGAAATGGCTCCTGAACCCATATGAAAAACATAACCGGAAGTGCTCTTCCGATCATCTACACTTCCAGCCCAATCACTGTCAGTGTATCCAACTAATTCTAAATTTTCTGAAGTAGTATATAAAATGCCAAATCTTTTAGTTCCTTTCACATACCTCAGAATTCTTTTTGCTGCTTGCCAATGTGCTTCTTTTGGCTTCTCCATAAATCTGGAAATTAAACTAACAACATGCATAATATCCGGCCTAGTTGCAGTCAAATACATGAGGCTGCCAACTATGCTTTTATATAGACTTGGATCAACATCCTTGCTGCTGTCATCTTTACTCAACTTCAATTCCATTACTGTGGGAGTAATTTCAGCTTTGCATTCCTGCATTTTAAATCTTTCTAAAACTTGATTCACATATTTTGCTTGAGAAATAAAAATTTCTTTTTCATTTTGTTCTACTTCTATTCCTAAGAAGTATCTCAACAAACCCATGTCAGTCATTTCAAATTCATCTTTCATGACTGTTTTAAAATTTTCAACAAGGTAATCATCATTACCTGTAAAAATTAAATCATCAACATACAAAACAACAATCAACAACTTACCATCCTTTTCCTTGATGTAGAGGGTGGGTTCTCCCTCACACTTTTCAAATCTATTTTCCAGTAGATAGGAGTCTATTCTACTGTACCACACTCTTGGTGCTTGCTTCAGCCCATAAAGAGCTTTCTTCAATCTGCAGACCTTATGCTCTTGGCCTTTCTTCTCATATCCGAGAGGTTGTTCCACATATACCTCTTCCATTAAAACTCCATTTAAAAATGTGGATTTTAAATCCATCTTGTATACTTTCCATTTGTTTTGTGCTGCTATGGAAAACACTGCTCTCACTCTCTCCATTCTTGCAACTGGTGCAAAATTTTCTTCATAATCAATCCCTTGCTTCTGCTTATATCCTTTGACAACAAGTCTGGCCTTGTGTCTCTCTATTTTTCCTTCAGCATTGCTTTTGGTCTTATAGACCCATTTAACTCCAATGACTTCTTTACCTTCTGGGAGATCAACCAGCTCCCATGTTTTGTTCTTCTCTATGGCTTTAATTTCATCATCCATAGCTTCTATCCATTTTCTATCTTTAATAGCATCTTCAAAATGAATAGGATCATCAACTTGACAATACAAAGAAAATAAGGAATTCATACCTTCATCTGCTTCTCCTTGCTCATAGATTTCTCTGAGACTTCTAAACTTTGTCCCTCTTTCACTTGGTGTAGTCGTGCTTGAAGAAGCACTCGAATCTGCTCCATGTGGTGTGCTTGGAGATGCACTCCCATTTCTTCTCAAGGGTGTTCTCGCTACTGCTTGAGGTGTCCCTTGCTGTCCTTGCATTGCTGGAGGTTGTGCAGTGGATGGGTTGTTAATTTCAACCACATCTCCTTCATCTTCATCATGAGACAAACAATTTTTAACATTGATTGTTTTCTCAATGCTTCCATCCCACGCTTCCTCTTCAATAAATTGCACATCTCTTCTTATCAAAAAATTCTTTGTGGATGGGTTATACAATCTGTATCCTTTGGAATATTCACAATATCCAAGGAAAATGCACTTCTCTCCCTTACTATCCAACTTCTTTCTCAGCTTTTCTGGAATGTGTGCATATGCTACACATCCAAAAACTCTCATGTGGGTGACTCCCCGTTTTCTGCCACTCCACGCTTCTTCTGGAACTTTGTTCATCACTGCTTTTGTGGGGCATCTATTTAAAATATACGCAGCACAGTTTACTGCTTCTACCCAATACTCATTCGGCAAGTGTTTTGCCTTCAGCATACTTCTCATCATTTCCATTATGGTTCGATTCTTCCTTTCAGCAACTCCATTCTGTTGCGGTGTGTACCTTGTGGTTAACTACTTGTGTATGCCATTCTCTCTGCAAAAACGCAGAAACTCCTTTGATATATATTCTCCTCCTCTGTCGGTTCTGAGAACTTTGACATACTGCCCACTATGTTTCTCTACAAGAGCTTTAAAGTGGCAAAATTTCTGAAAGACTTCAGTCTTATATTTCAGAAAATAAACCCACACTTTTCTTGTGAAATCATCTATAAAGGTCAGCATGTAATTGCTGCCTGAAACTGATGTTGTTTGCATCGGCCCACATAAATTTGAGTGGATTATCTCCAAAGGTGCTTTCGCCCTTATGCTTTTCCCTGAAGGAAAATTTTCTCTGTGTTGCTTTCCCAAGATGCAGCCTTCACATAGGCTGTCAGGCTTCTCAATCAATGGAAAACCTCTTACCATTCCTTTTCTGTGCAACAAATTTAATCCTCCGAAATTGAGATGTCCAAATCTCAAATGCCATAACCAATTTTCATCTTTCTCTTCCTTCTGGAAGGCTTCTTGTGTTACAACTGCTACATTCTTTCCTTTTCCTTTCAAGTCAATGTTGAGCTTGAGTGGAAACATTCTATTGCTAGTCATTTGTATTTCAACAATGATTTTCTTGCTTGGAGGAATATCTTTTATTGTGCACACATCATATTTGAAGATTACATTGTAACCTGTATTTATGAGCTGCCCAATGCTCAAAAGATTACATTTCAGACCTAGAACATAATACACATCAGGAACAAATTTCTGCTCCCCATTCCTTGCTTGAATACTTACTCTTCCTTTTCCCTTGACAGATATTTTAGTATCAGTTCCTATGGTCACTTCAGATTTTACTTCTTCATCTAGATTGGAAAACATTGCTTTGTTGCCAGTCATATGATTACTACATCCAGAATCTAAGAACCAAAAATCATCATTTCTATCTTGTGCTACATTACAAGCTAATAGCACATTACTTGGGTTCTTTTCTTCTTTTGCTACATTAGCATTCTGCCTATTTTTCATGTCATTTTGCTTCTTTCTACATTCATTGGCATAGTGCCCATATTTCTTGCAATAATGAAATTGGACATTGGATTTATCATACCTTTGTCCATGAGTATGTTGGTTTTGATGTCCGCCTTGTTGGTTGTTGCATTGGACTTGGCTTTGATCTTGACTGTTGCACCTTCCTTGTGAATGTGAAGGGCTGTTCCTTCCACCTCTATTCTAGCTTCTGCCTCTTCCTCTTCCTTTTCCTTGACCTCTTCCTCTTCCTTTTCCTTGACCTCTTCCTCTTCCTGAAGGCATCTGGGTCTTGAAGGCGTGCTCAAGAGATGAGTGTTCATCTTTGCTCAATCTCTGTTCATGAGTTATCAGTGAGGCATGAAGTTCATCCACTGTGAACTGTGAGAGATCTTTGGTCTCTTCTATGGTGGTTACAATAACATCAAACTTTGAGGGTAAGCTTCTCAAAAGTTTCTCCACAATCCTTCTTTCTTCAAGAGTTTCTCGATGGGATCTTATCTGATTTACAATCCCAATCACATGTGTAAAAAATGTGTCTACATTATGTGACTCTTTCATGCAAAGAGTTTCAAAATCTCTTCTCAGCAACTAAAGTTTTGCTGTATTAACTTTCTCCATACCTTGATAGGCTACTTTCAGAGTTTCCCGTGCCTCCTTGGATTTCTGAACTGCTGCTATCCTCGGAAACACACTCTCATTTACAGCTTGATACAATAAGAAGAGAGCTTTAGAGTCTTTCTTCCTATTATTCTTCAACACATCCTTCTCTGCTTGAGTTAAGGCATTAAAAGCCTGCTCATCAGTTGGTTCTGTAAAAACATCTTCTACTAATTCCCATAAGTATTGTGATACAAATAGGGCTCTCATGGTAATGGCCCAATAATCATAGTTCTTTCCATTAAATTGTGGAAGTTGAACATTTCCAAGACTCATACCAGTGCTTGGTCCAGCCATTGCTTCAAAACTGAACTCTTCACTTAAATAAACTTTCTTTCCTTCTCTTGAAAGAAAAAACTCTTCTAATCAATAAACAACTGCACTTTTATCTTTGAGAAATACCTGACTGTGACTTATGTCGAGCTTTTCACACTGCTGGAGAAAATGCTGCAACAAGTCTTCTTCTTCTTCAGCTTCTTTGAAAGTTTCAAAGAGCCTGAACTAGCTCTGATACCATGTTGGAATTATGGAGGAATTCCAAGCAAACAGTGGAGAGAATGACGCTCTCCTCTGAACACAGAGAATATAAATCAAAAATTTACTTTTCAGACAGGAGACAGAGATGGCATGGAAAATGCTTCCTTTCTGTTTAATTAAAACAAAACTGAAAACTATTACAAATTTCTTCCTCAACAGTGAGGGATTCACAAAATAAGAATAGGAACTGCTATAGACGCAGTGCTCCACAAAAAAAAACTTCTCTCTCTCTCTCAAGAACGCACAAATAGTGCTTTGTTCTTCTTACTGTGTTTTCTTTTTCCTGTGGGCTCTTCACACAGCGATACAACAAAAATACATTCATTCACTTGGCTCTCGGGCCTTTTTCACTTTATATAGCGCGGAGGCACAAATTACATATAAAACATAAACAAATAAATAAACCAAAATACAAAGGAAAATCACTTTTCGAACATAAAACTTAACATGGCGCGACATACGAGTGGGGTCCACGTCGTAGTCGACCATCGCAATTTACAGTATTGCGATATGCGATATGGCGGAACGGTGGAACAACAAAACTTGTGATCAAACGAAAATGCGATTTGCGACAATGCGAAATTGCGATATGCGATGGCGCATATCGCAACTTTCAAACCGGCGGAACATATATATATATATATATATATATATATATATATATATATATATATATATATATATATATATATATATATATATATATATATATATATATATATATATATATATATATATATATATATATATATATATATAACATGCGGTTGTGCAATCGTGCGATGGTGCGACGATCGCACATCGAAATTTCAACAAAACTCTGGCATGGGCGGAGGGTGATATTGCGACATTGCGATGTTGCGATCGTGCGATGGCGCAACGATCGCACATCGCAAATAATCCACATCAACAAGACACTTCACATCTGAATACTGAAAATTGCGCTCTGCGATCTGCGCTTTGGCACTCAAGTGGTAGGGACCACTTGTTTGGCCTCTTCATAACTTTTAAGTCTTCTGCCTGTTCGATCAATTTCATTCATTTTTGGTTGTTGAGGGCTTTAAAACCCGACTTAACTGTTTTAATTAAACCTGCTCCTCCGTAGACTGGAACTACGGGAAATCTTCACTCCTCTGTCAAAAATGACTTCGCCCATACTTCAAAATTAATTCCTTTCTCTGTCACACTTGCCTGCGGCCCATCATCAGTAAATTCTTCTCCTTACGTTCTTCATTATTCTTTAATACAAAGTGTTGTGCACTCAAAACTCTGAGCTGCTGCTGCTCTTGTACTTTGTTCTTTGTTCTTCCTGCCTAAGGCACGGCAGGTGACTTTAATATTTCAACACATCTAAATAGGCTGGGCATTAAAGTATTTTTCATTTTCGATCACGTTAATTATAGAAATCTGCATTTCCAAGCACATTGGTTATAGAAACTGGTTTGTTGTTTAAGAAAGGCTTTAACTTTTTATAAAACTTGATCCATAATTTTCCATGGATATTTCACTATATAGGTTTTCATGACAGATATAATAATATTATATTAAAAATATGTATTTCTTAAATTATTACAATTTTATTCAATTTCAATATTTGTATATTTTACTCGAATTAGTGCATGCATGCAAATGAAAATTATGCAGAAATAGAGAACGAAAAAATAAATCTCACATTCACACATAAAATAAAATATATTCTCTAGGAATCTCTTTCCGAGGAAAAACCAACTGGAAGGTCAGGTTGCCTCACTTTCTTTCTCTGTCTAGAAATATGGTTGCAAGTAGAAAAAATTATGGTACGTGGCCAGTAGGAAAATACAGTGAACAAATCCTCTCTATGTGCTCTACTGCCTATCTCTCTTACCTATTTTTTCTCAGCTATGGAATAAATTCTCTCAAATGAATGAACTTCCTCTTCTTCCTAGAAGCTGGGTTATAACACAACCCAATAACATACTAGTGGTTAAGTTTGACAACCTCAAATATTAATCAGAGTTACAATATAGAATATTCTAGAGTTTTTTACGTCAAAATCATGTGACTATCCTATTTTCCCTCAATAATGGGGGTTGACATGGCATCCTCTTGAACCATGGTGGTGAAAATAGTAAGGTCAACTTTTGAGAGGCATAAATTTCACATAGAGACTTCAACTTAAGTGATTCTTGTGCTATTGGAAATGTGTTTCTGTGTAGAATAACATGAGAAGGTGCACACTAAAGCTACAAATTTTTACCCCTAAGGTTTCTCTCATAAACATTGTTTGATGCCTAAAAACACTCTAGAAGGTTTCAAACCCTCTTTTCCCAAACTAGGTCCTACTAGTAAATATGATCCCCTAAGTTGATTTCTCTACTTTTTCCACTCCAAATGCATCAATATGGATGAAAAGAAATATAATGATCCAATATAGATTAAAATTTGACTATTGTGACCACAACTTAGTTGTGAAATGTTACAGGATTCCTAATGACATTATTAAATATCCAATACAACCTCAATCAATTTAAGGAGTTGTAACCATAGCGGTTTTCTGAGCATAACGATGAATTGGATACTTAGATAAAACGCTAACCTTGGTGATTCCAAAAATAAATATATTGTAAAATCACTTTAGATAGGAATCCTTTTGTAAACTACCTCTACATTGTTTTAAATATTGTGATGTATTTTTTTCTTGATGTCTTAAATATGTTGTAAGTCTTGAGCCCATTTTGATCCAAAACTTCAAACCATATTTTTTGATATATATATGGAAAACTTTCATATGGTTTTGAGACAAACTACTAGCTGGGAGGCCCTTGTATGACCATACTCTGATAAAAATGTAATTGCAGGGTTCATTAAAAAAATTCACAAAAATCTTATTGTTGTTTTTCTAATATGAAACTAATTCCCACGAGAAACTCATACATGAAAGAATCTTCGAGAAACTAGTTGGTTAGTCTGGTGTTTTATTTGTTTTTGGTATCAAGGAAAAATTAACCCATTTATATCCTTCCAAAAATATTGCGAAGAAGTAATTTAATATTGCTATGAAGGAATTTAAAGATATAGTGAGTTAAGAAGTTTATAATTCAACTTAAAGATATAGTGAGTTAAGAATTTTATAATTCAACCTTATAGTGAGTTAATAAGGTGTTAATACAAACTTTCAATGATAACAAGCCAAAGAATTCAATGATTTTCGATATAATTTCACTGTAACATTTTCAAGTCCAATGTTAATATTCAATGCTTAAAAATAAAATAAATATTTCAATGATTTAACATTTCCAAATTCAACCAAATAACAAAAGGATATGAATGACTTTTATCAAAGAGTCTCCAAATTTATCACCTCAAGTGGAATGTTAGGCCATGATTTGAGTTTTTCTGTCAAATTGATTTTTCTTTAGAGGCTTGCATGTACTCGAATTGAGAGTGTAACTCATTCCAATAAATAATTTAATAATAGCTCATTCACATTACATTAAGGGTAGTTAGAGCGAAGAAATTATTTTAAATTTTATAGGGTCATGTGTGTAGGTTAGGGTTTCATAATATATGTGAGAGGTCTCAAGTGTGGCAATCCCATGTGAAGGTTGATATGCATGACATGATACTCTTAAAGAAGAAAATATTATCAAAGCATTCACAAGTGTTGACACTTAGCCTACATGGATCACCTACATGATGAATGGTGCACATCAAAGGACGAAAGATATAGAGAAATCACATATGCAATGACTAAGGTTGTGTAGATTATAGAGGTCCTCACAATAGATTCCACCTCCACACTCTGCACATTGAACTTCCTCCGCATTGTCACTCAAGACCAATGGTTACTGTATTGGAACAATAAACTACATTTTCAATCAAGATCAATGGTTACTCTATTGGAAAAATAAACTAAGTAATGTACTTATTCAATTTTGTTGTTACCTACAAACAATACCAATCTATAGTTATTTTATTTTAAACCAATACAAATTACATGTATTAATATTCAAAATTTATTTCCAACTAAATCAGCTTTTTCCTATATTCCAACAATAACTTCTCATCCCTTTAAATATTGGCATGCCATTTTCCTTCTTACTACTTATATTTAAACTTATTATATTTGAAGGATAGCCATGAAGGATAGATATATGATTTATCTTAAATGAAACAAACTATGACACCATCGTTTGGCAAGCAATAAATACCCATAAATTCCAACTCAGGAAAACAAACAGTTTTCGAACTATCCCAGTAGTAAGGGCAAAGCCAAAGCGAAGTCACATGTCTCCCACTCCATTTTTAACTCCACACCTTTATGAGGATCATTCTCCTTCTCCTGATTCTTCCATCACCCATTACTTATATTTTCTTCTCAGATCTTCCCCTTTAATTAAAACAAATTAATGGCTCTTACACTTCCACGAGAGGAGATAAACAGAGTGGCATGAGTTATTTATAAGCCGATCACTCGCTATGATATTAACGATGCTCTTCACCACATCAACACAACACTCATCCTTGGCACAAACTTCAACCAATATTAAATGATCATGAGGAAAGGTGTTCTCAATGTGTTGTTGGAAGACATGTTTGTAAGTAAAAAGTTTGAGAGTAAAATACAAAATAATGTTGATCTATTATGTGAAGGAAGCTTTCTTTCCCCCCATTACACATAATATTTTCCCCTTTATTGTTGGAAATACTCACAACCACCGCCACGAATAAGCTGGCAGTAACCCACACTTAAATTGAATGTTTTTTGCAGGGAAGGACAAAGAACTAGATTCAAATCCGCGGGCGTTTATTCCACCTCACGAAATTTCCATAAAATATCAGAAAACAGAGTACCTGAGCCATTTAATCTGCGTTATTTCCTTCTGCTGTATTCACCTAACTTTTTCCCACACTTTGTACCCCGTAAGTTTTTACCTTTTCTTCTTAAGTCTTCGCCGAAACATAAAACTTCACCGATGTGATTTGGTGGGGCACATCCAACCTTGATACATTATGAGATCCGCATGCAAACATTTTTATTTCGCTTTTTCCTTACCTTTCGCTTTTTCACACTTCCCAACGTTTTGCGTGTCGCATTTTGCACTTCCCACAATTTAAGATTTACGTTTTAAGCACCCACAAGTTATTTGTTTTAATTTGCGATGCTATCAAATATCGCATGTCGCAAAGCTCAGGAGGACATCGCCTGCAACTTCAAAGTTTTAAGTTGCAATGCGATGTGATCGCATACCCACATCACAAAGCTCAAGTGGATTGCGCCCGTAAGACATTTGGTTTAAGTTGTGATGTGATAGTGCCATCACGCATCACAAACGCAAGAATTTAAGTTTTACGTTATTGCGACAAGTTAAGTTTTGTGCCATGCGAAATGTTACAAGGGTGTGGATGTGATATGGTTTCGTAGCAGAAACCCATAGAATTTCATGTCTTGTGTTATTTGTTTTGTACGTTTTTTCATGAAGAAACAATAGAACATAGAGGAAGGACAGTTTTGTTGTTACCTATCCGATCCAACATCAATTAGCATTAAATTGCCAGCTTCACAATTTCTGTATTAAGCGGACTGTTCTTCATATGTTATGTAACAAAGTTGAAGCCTGCTGAAGAAAACAAAAGAAATATAAAACTTATCTTTGGTATTGTCTCTCTGTGCATGGCTCTGTAATTTTTGTGGCAAAAACTATGTTTTCATTGATTTTTTTTTTTTATGCATCTCTGTGTAAAGTGGTTATTGTGGGAATAGAATTTTGCTATTTTATTTTGAGCTTCTCTATTTCGTGTATGTCCAACATGTTATTGGAGCATACCAGAATTTTCAACTTGGTATCAGAGCGGGTTTAATCTCTCAGTGAAAGAAAGCGTTCTTAATTGAAGAGCTAAAAGGTTTTTTTGAGAAGCGAATTCTCCAGTAGTGAGAAGGTTTTTGTTTACACAGTGAAAATGGAAGCAGCAAGCACGAGATTGAATAATCCACAAATACCATAGTTCAATGGGAAAAAATATGATTATTTGGCTATTACAATGAAGGCCCTGTTCTCCTCAGAAGATGTTTTGGAGCTAGTGGAAAATGGTTTCCAAGAACCAACAGATGCAGCAGCATATAATGCTTTGACACAAGTAGAAAGAGATTTGTTGAGAGACAATAAGAAGAGGGATTCCAAAGCCCTCTTCTATATTTTCTAGGTAATGCATGAAATTATTTTCCCAAGGGTTGTAGCAACAAAGAAGTCGAATAATGCATGAGATACCCTCCAGACATCCTACCAAGGCATGGAAAAGGTGAAGACTCCAAATATTCAATGCTGAGAAGAGATTTTGAAACTCTTTGTATGAAAGAATCTGATAATATAGACTCATTCTTTACACATTTGATTGGGTTGGTTACCCAAATTAGTTCTCGTGGTGAGACACTTGAAGGAAGGAGAATAGTTGAGAAAGTCTTAAGAAGTCTACCATTAATGTTTCATGCCATATTTGTGGCCATAGAACATACAAAGGATCTCTCACATTTTTCAGTGGATGAGCTTCATGTATTACTGATGTCTCATGAGCACATACTGAATAGAGAAGCAAACTCCTCATTGGAGCATGCATTTAAGACAAAAATGTCTTTTGGTCAAGGTAGTGGTTGAGGAAGATCAAACTACCGAGGAAGAGGAAGAATCCCACACAGAGGTGGAAGAAGCAACCCTGCAAGCACAAGTGGAAGGGGCATCAATCTGAATCCAAGCCAAGTCTCAAGCCAGAATCAAGTCATAATCAAGAACAAGGAAATAGGAATGATCAATCTCAAGTCTAATTTCATTATTCCAAAAATTATGGTCATTATGCAAATGAATGTGGAAAAAAGAAAAATGACATGGGTAGTAAACCAAGTGTAAATTTTACAAAAGAAAATCAGAACCATGAAAGTTTGTATTTAGCTTGTAATGTAGCACAAGAAAAAGAAGAAGATATATGGTTCTTAGATTCAGGGTGTAGTAAACATATGACTGGAAACATAGCAATGTTTTTCCAATCTAGATGAAAGTGTAAAATCTGAAGTGACATTGGGGATTGACAGCAAAGTCTCTATCATGGGAAAAGGGAGAGTAGATGTTTTGACAAAGAAGGGAGAGAAGAAGTTCATGCCAGATGTCTATTACATCCTTGGTTTGAAAAGTAACCTTATAAGCATTGGACAACTCATGCAAAATGGATACACTGTGTTTTTTAAGGATGATGTTTGCACAATCATGGATAAACCTCCAAGTAGACAACTCATTGAAAAAGTTCATATGACAAGCAATAAAATGTTTCCTCTCAAGATGAGATTATAATTGAAGGAAGGAGGTGCTGTAGGAGCTGTAACATAATAAATCTTTCAAGAAGAAGTGAAAGATGAGAACTGGTTATGGCATTTGAGATTTGGTCATCTCAATTTTTGAGGTTGGAATTTTTTCCGTAGAAAAGGCATGGTAAAGGGATTACCACTCATAGAGAAACCACACAGCCTATGTGAAGGTTTCATATAGGGAAAACAACATAGAGAATCATTTCCAATAGGAAAGTAAATAAGGTTAAAGGTACCTTTGGAGATTTCCCACTCTGATTTATGTGGAGAAATGCAAACACCATCATTTGGTGGCAACCACTATATTCTGACATTCATAGATGATTACACAAGATGATTACACAAGGAATACATGCGTCTATTTTCTAAAATAGAAAAGTGAAGTGTATGACCGCTTTTGCCACTACAAAGCTCTTGTTGAGAAGCAAATTGGACACTACATAAAAGTATTGAGAACTGATAGAGGAGGAGAACATATTTCCAAAGACTTCCTACGTTTCTGCAGGGAGCATGGAATTCACAAGAATTTTACTACAAGGTATACATCTCAGCAAAATGGTATTGTAGAAAGAAAGAAGAGGACCATCATGGAAATTTCAAGGAGCATGTTGAAGGCAAAGCATTTGCAAAATGATTATTGGGCAGAATTTGTCTCTTATGCAACATATATCGTAAAGAGATGTCCAACCAAAAGGGTTATGGATAGAGTTCCAGAAGAAGTATGGAGTGGAACAAAGCAATTTTTCACTCACATGAGAGTGTTTGGATGTGTGGCATATGCACATGTCCCGGATCAGTTTAGGAAGAAATTGGATTAAGGGAGAGAAACATATATTTCTTGGGTACAGTGATGAATCCAAGGCCAACAAGCTCTATAATCCATCAATCAAGAAATTAATAATCAGCAGAGATGTTCAGTTCATAGAAGAAGAAGCATGGGATGGAAGTTTAGAGAATACAGTAAATGTCAAGACATGTATGTCTCATGAAGAGAAAGAGGAATGGATGATAGAAAGTAACTCCTCAACAGAGCACACCACAAGAAAGAAATAGGAAAACACTGCACAACCATGAAATTACATTTCCAAGCACACCACAGGGATCAACAACTTCCTCAGGTTTAAGTGCAACTCCAAGCACATCTTCAACAAATATAAGAAGACCAAAATTCAGAAATCTAAGTGAAATTTATGAACAAGAAGTTGAGAGTAGTGCTTGTCTGAATTATTTATTTGCATTATATTTCCATGTAGATGACCCAATCCACTTTGAAGATGCAGCCAAAGAAGAGAACTAGATTGAGGAAATGAATGAAGAGATAGTAGCAATAGAAATAAATTACAAATAGGAGTTAGTGGACCTCCCACAAGGAGAAGAAGTTATTGGAGTGAAATGGGTCTACAATACCAAGAGAAATATTGAAGGCAAGATAGAAAGGCACAAAGGAAGGCTAGTTGTCAAAGGCTACAATCAGGAGCAAGGAAGAGACTATGAGGAAACCTTTGAACGAGTTGCAAGGATGGAGACAGTGTGGACAATGTTATCTATAATAGCACAACAAAAATGGAAATTTTATCCAATGGATGTGAAGTCAACATTCTTGAATGGAGTGCTGAAAGAGGAAGTGTATGTTGAACAACCTCCTAGCTATGAAATATAAGGCCAAGAACACTAGGTGTGTAAGTTGCGGAAAACTCTTGATGGGTTGAAGCAAGCACCATGTGCATGGTACAACAGGATTGATGCTTACCTAATAGACAATGGGTTTGACAAGTGCGATGGTGAACCTACATTCTACCTCAAAGAAAATGACGGTAAAATTATTATTGTTTTTTTTTATGTAGATGATTTAATTTTTACAGGAAGTGATGTTTCTCTCATTTCTGATTTCAAAACAGTCATGAAAAGTGAGTTTGAAATGACTAACTTGGGATTGTTAAGGTTTTTTTTGACATAGAAGTGAAAAAAACAGAAAAGGGAATTTTTATCTCCCAAGAAAAGTATGTTGCAGAGATTTTAAAAAGTTTCAATATTCAGAACAACAAGCCATCATGAAATCCAACTATCATGGGGTTGAAGTTGAGCAAGGACGATTGCAGCAAGAATTTCAATCCGACATTGTGCAAAAGCATGGTTGGCAGTCTAATGTATTTGAATGCAACTAGGCCTGATATAATGTATGTAGTAAGTTTTATATCCAAATTCATGGACACACCCAAGGAGACACATTAGAAAGGAGCCAAAATAATTTTAATGTCAATGGGACGAAGGAGTATGGTGCTATATACTCCGCAACTAATGATTTTAAGCTCATTGGTTACACTGACAGTGATTGGGTTGGAAGTGTTGATGATAGATAGAGCACATCAATGTATGCTTTTCATTTGGGATCGGGAGCCATTTCATGGGCTTCCAAGCAGTAGCTAATAGTTTCATTATCAACAACATAAGTTAAATATGTAGCAGCAACAACATCAACATGTCAAGAAGTTTCGATGAGAATGATGCTGAGGGATTTATGTCATGAAAAAGACAAAGGAACCACAATTTTTTGTGATAACATTTCAGCAATTGCATTGTCAAAGAATTCTATTTTCCACAGGAGAACAAAGCATATTGATGCCAAATACCATTTCATAAGGGAATTAGTTAACAATGGTGAAATTGTGTTGCAGCATTGCAGGTTAGAGGAAAAATTTGCAGATATTCTCACAAAGTCATTGGGACAGAAAAGTTTAGTTTATCTCATAAAATGTTTTGGAATGGTTAATGGCAGCAGTTGTGATTAAGGGGGAGTGTTGGAAATACTCCCAACCACCGCCATGAATAAGCTCATAGAAACCCACACTTAAATTGAATGTTTGTTGCAGGGAAGGACAAAGCATAGGATTCAAATCCGCGGGCGTTTATTCTACTTCACCAATTTCCATAAAATATTAGAAAATAGAGTACCCGAGCCATTTACTTTGCGCTATTTCCTTCCGCCGTATTCACCTAGCTTTTTCCTGCACTATGCACCCCACAAGATTTTACCTTTTCTTCTTAAGACTTCGCCGAAACATAAAACTTTTCCTATGCGATTTGGTGGGACCCATCCAACCTTAATACATTACCAAATTTGCATACAAACCTTTGTATTTCACTTTTTCCTTACCTTTCGCTTTTTTGCACTTCCAAGCGTTTTGCGCGTTACATTTCGCACTTTGCAAAATTTAAGATTTACCTTTTAAGCGCCTACAAGTTATTTGTTTTAAGTTTCAATGCGATCGCATATCCCACATCACACATCGCAAAGCTCACGAGGACAGTGTCCGTAACTTTAAAATTTTAAGTTGTAATGCAATGCGATAGCATAATGCACATCATAAAGCTCAAGTGGATAGCGCCTGCAAGATATTCATTTTAAGTTGCGATGCGATAGTGCCATCGCACATCGCAATTGCAACAATTTAAGTTTTCCGTTATTGTGACAAGTTAATTTTTGCACCATATGAAATGCAATGAGGGCATAGACGCGATGTGGTTTCATAGTCGAAACCCATAGAATTTAAAGTTTGGCATTATGTGTTTTATACACCGTTTCATGAAGAAATAGTAGAGCAGATTGGAAGGATGGTTAACATTAAATTTTCAACTCCTCCATTTTTGTATTAAGCAGACTGTTCTTCATATGTTATGTAATAGAGTTGAAGCGTACTCAAGAAGATGAAAGAAATAGAAAACTTCTCTGTCATTTTGTCTCTCTATCTGTGGCTCTATAATTTTTGTGGCAAAAACTGTGTTTTCATTGACTTTAATTTAATTTCCGCATCTTTGTGTAAAGTGGTTATTGTGGGAATAGCATTTCCCTATTTTCTTTTGAGCTTGTCTGTTTCGTGTATGTTCCAACATGTCATCAGAGCATACCATAATTTTTAACATTTATTAATTAATTTTGTACTTTATTAATTAGCTTCAAATAAGGATTCATTGTCCTAGTCATGGAGATGTATATGTACTGAGTGCAATATATACATTTTTGTAATGTATTACCAAATCTAAATTGGCACCACTTAGCGAGAGTTTTACAATCTACAAGCAGCAAGCTCGAAGGTGTGGAAGGTGTTTATGTATGCAATGGAGAAAATAAAAGGTTGAATCCTTTTGTTGGCCATCATCTCTTCGATGGAGATGGTATGATACATGCACTTAGTTTGAACCAAATCACAGATAGCTACTGTTGTAGATAGACTTGAAAACATCGTTTATGTTAAGAGGAGAAGATTCGTAGAGGCATGTTTCCAAAGCCAAATCAAGAGCTTTATGGCCACTTGAGATTAAATATGTTAACATTGTTTATTGTTAGGGTTGTTACATGATTCCAAAAACGGAATGGGCATTTCTTATGCGGGTCTTTATCGATTCACGACAAGTTAAACATGCTTAGCACATCGACGATTTACTGACTAGGTCTAATACAATGTTTATTGTCTCTTTGTGGAGGTTGTTTTCATTATGTGGAGGTGGCTTCACACTCTACACTCTCCTTCGATCACTGCAATGTAATTTCTTGCAATGTTATAGTTCTAAGATAGATTGTTGGTTGGAAACATGTGCAAAGTGGAGATGTGTAGAGTGGGGAGGAGTGGAGGAAGATTTAAGGTGAGAAGGAAATTATGCAAATGTGGTTGTCGTTATACATAGTGAGTTGTGCAGAGTGCAAAGTAGACGTGTGTGGTTGTAATTATACTTAGTGAGTTGTGCAGAGTGCAAAGTAGATGTGTGAAAGTAGGAATAATGATAGATTGGGGATAAAATTAAAAAAATAGAGCATTCTCTAATAACTACAAAAGATTGATAACACATTACATTAATTAATCAATTTCCTTACAGCAATTAATATTTGAATATAGCTTCTTCTACTTCTAGTAAAAATAACTTCCTCAATTTCATGTGGGCCTACATTATCCTTATTTTTCTAGTTGTTTGTATTCTCTTTGTTCTAGCTTGTCTACTTAAATTTAAATGAATTCCTATTTCAATTTTTGAAATTTAGTGTAATTTTAAATTCAAAACTCTAATCATACCCAAAATATCAAACGTATTCAGTTTCTTCTAGTGAATATAGCTTCTTCTACTTCTCCAGAAAATAGCGTTTTCAGTTTCATGTGAATATAGCTATAAAGTGAACATATCGAGTACAAAAGTCTCATCTTTATGAGAATGTGTAGTTGTGGTCTATTTTCCAATGTGGGTAATATTCATTACAGATTATGAGCATGTCGATTATGGCATCTGCCAGCTGAAATGTTTACTCTCTCTTTCTGGAGGTCGTTTTCATTATGCAGAGGTGGCTTCACACTCTGCATTCTCCTACCATCAATGCAATGCAATGTTATAGTTCTAAGATAGATGGTTGGTTGGCCACATGTACAGAGTGGGGGGAGGAGTGGAGAAAACAGGAAGCTTTGGGGAGAGAAGGAAGTTGTGCAAAGGTGGTTGTCAATATACCGAGTGAGTCGTGACAGTGCAAAGAACAAATGTGTGTGGAGATAAGAATAATGATAAATTGGGAGACAATTGAAAAAATAGAGCATTCTCCAATAACTACAAAAGAATGATAACACACTACATTAGTAAATTAATTAATTTCCTTGCAACTATTAATATTTGAATATAGCTTCTTCTACTTCTAGTGAGAATAGCTTCTTTAGTTTCATGTGGGACTACATTATCCTTATTTTCCTAGTGGCTTGTATTCTCTTTGTTCTAGCTTTTCTACTTAAATTTAAATAAATTCCAATAATTTTTTTTGAAATGTAGTGCAATTTTAAATTCAAAACTCTAATTATACCAACTATCAAACTTATTTAGTTTCCTCTAGTGAATATAGCGTATTTTATTTCAAATGGCTTTTTCAGTTTCATGTCAATATAGCTTTTTCTAGTTTCATCTACGCCTAATTTTCTAGTGGCTTGTATTCTCTTTATTCTGGCTTTAGTCACTTCAAATATCAAATTTTGAAATTTGTTTCTATTTTTCAATTCAAAACTCTAATTATATCTAAATATCAAGTTTCAATTTTACTCTAGTTTCAATTTTATTTTTATTTTTTGTATTAATTTAAAATATTTAATTTCTCATATTAATTTAAAATTATTTAATTTCTCATATTTAATTGAGTTTTTTTTAAATATTTTATTTGAATCTATTTTTCAATTTTTATTTAAGGAAACTTTTAGTTTAATTTTATTTACCATTAATATATATAAATTTACTATTAACTCCTATTTTAATTTTAATATTTAGATTAGTTAATTATTAAGTTTTATTTTTCAATCATTCCTTAATCTATTTAACTAATTCTTATTTAATAATTTTGAGTTGTTTAATTTTTTTTTTATAAATTATTTAATTTACAATTTTGAATTTCCTCAAATGTAAATTTAAATTATCATTTTTACTTGAATCCCAATTTTCTTAAAAATTAATTTTAATGTTTTTTTACCATTTTTCGCCTTGACTTGTTTCTTCAAGGAACTCTAACTCAAAATATATTTAGTTATATTTTTCTTAATACTATTTTCTTCACAAAATTTAGTTCTTCAACCTTAATTTATTTACAAATTTTTTAGTTTATGTGATGATGGGTGAAATAACCATCAAAGACATTACTTACAACTATCAAAAATCCATTACACAATTCTTTTCAAAAAAAAAGTTATGCAACCATATACATTTCTTGTGCTTAAATGTTAAATAATCATAGATTTTAATAAATATTATAATAAGCCACTCTGCCAATTCAAAAACCCTAAGATATACATGAGTGTTGTGAAATTTGGTTAACCATAAACAAAAATGGAAAGTTGGCGTGTATTGATTGGTACGGGGCTACTCAAACTATAAATTGAGGAGAAATTATCTCCAAAGAGCATGCTTTTGCATCAACTCATTGATGCCCGATAAACTTACTGCAAACACCATTCATACTCCATACATTTGCTGCAAGCACCACCTTTTGGCTTTTCGCATCCATTGCTCATTGATACCGCATATTTGTCTAGTTCAGTTGAAGAAATTATAATGGGAAAGGAGAGAAGGTAATGGGAAAGTTGGAACAAAATGAATAACGGTAACAGGGGGTTGGAATTTACTCCCAACTAAAACTTGAAATAGAAGGACGAAAACATCAATTTTTTATATGAATTCAAAGGACACTACAACGGAAAGTTTGTTTTATTTTTTGCACTCAACTGTGCATTGAATTTTTTGTGTTTTAAACTCCTGGAACAACTCTTCTTCATAAATGGCAGTAGTCCTCTCCAGATTTGAAAATCGTGGTTTAACCATACGCAAACCCCACCACCAAAAACCCTTGCACCTACCTGCCATTACTCTTATACACCAATCATAGTAACTCTCGTGCCATTCATTTGAATTTAAAACAATCCACGTCACACCAACTAGCAACCAATCAAAATCCTATCATAATTTTTGTTGTTGACGTCATCATCGCTCCACAGTCGCGCGATAGCACGACCCCACTAGTGCCACCTCATTCCACATCAACCAATTGCACATCATCACAAGGTTTGGAGGTCGAGTCACCCAGCGTGACAATCGATGCGAAAACTCTTCGCAAAATTTCTCCCCTTTGTTTAACGCATGGATTGATGGTGGCATCATCCAGCACATGGTTCGATGCGATAAACGTATCACAATGTTTTGTAATGTTTTGCGTATGTTTTAAAACACCGCCACAACATAATTTTATTATAAGCTTTAGACTTGGGTTTATAAGTTTTTTTTTATGCACCTCGAAATATTTCTATATAGTTTTAAAATTAGGATATTATTTCTAATAATGTATTATAAACATATATATGTTTACAATACATAAGACAGATAGTAGTGTATGTTGTGTATGTCGAGAGCAGAGTGTTGACTATGTGAGAGAAATATACTGTAAAGGAGCAGCAAATCTAAATAAAAAAAAAACTAGAACAACAGTTTTGTGATTTGTATTAACCAAGTTTTTTTTAAATGAAAGACAGTGTTTTAGCTTCACACTGTATGATTTTTTTTAATGCTCCATCTGCAAGCTTTGTTTATGAAATATCTGTGTTGACAGAGGAAATTTTATTCCTCAATGTGTGTTAGGATTTCTCAGAAAATCCAACATGGTATCAAAGCTAGTCTATGCTCTCAGCATTTGCTGAAGGAAGAAGAAGAATGTTGAAGAATTTCTCCAACAGAGTGAAGGTTTCAGCAAGTTAGTGAGAAAGTTTTATTTAAGATACACAGTCAATCTTTGTGGTTCTGCACAATAAGAATGGCAGGAAGTAACACAAGCATGAGTATGGGAAATACTCAACTCCCACAATTAAATGGGAAGGACTATGATTAGTGGACAATCACAATGAGAGCCCTGTTTGCATCTCAATATTTATGGGATCTAATTGAAGATGGATTTGAAGAACCAACATATGAACAAGAATTTAATGCCTTGACAGAGGTAGAGAAATATTTCTTGAAGAGTAATAGAAAGGACTCAAAAGCCCTCTTCTATCTCTATCAGGCAGAGCAAGAAATCATATTTCCAATAATTGCAGCAAACAAGAAGTCCAAGGATGCATGGGATACTCTCCAGACTACCTACCAAGGTATGGAGAAAGTAAAGACAACAAAGCTTCAAGTAATGAGAAGAGAGTTTGAAGTTATTTACATGAAAGAGTCTGATAGCTTAGACTCATTCCTCACACTCTTGAATGGGCTGGTTACCCAATGAGATCTCATGGAGAGACAATAGAAGAAAGAAGAATAGTGGAGAAACTATTGACGAGCTTACCCTCAAGATTTCATGTGATAATAACAACCATTGACGAGACAAAGGATCTCCCAATGTTTACTATTGATGAGTTTCATGTATTATTGATGACACATGAACAACGACTAAACAGAATAGCAAACTACTCCTTAGAGCATGCCTTCAAGACCCAAATGTCCTATGGAAGAGGAAGAGGTCATTGAAGATCAAACAACCGAGGAAAATGTAGAGGCAGAAGCCAGAATAGAGGAGGAAGAAACAGCCTTGCAAGTACAAGTGGAAGGGGTAGCAACCAAAATTAGAACCAAAGCCAAGGAAACAACCAACAAGGTGGAAAAAATGAAGCACTTGGACAAAGGTATTATAAATCCCAAGTCCAATGTCATTACTGTAATAAGTATGGGCATTATGCCAATGAATGTAGGAAGAAACATAGTGACATGGGTAATAGAACCAGTGCTAACTTTACTAAAGAGACTCTGAGTCAGGAAAATTTATTTTTAGCATGTAATATAGATGAACAGAAGAATGAAGATATATGGTTTCTAGATTCAGGATGTAGCAACCATATGACTAGAAACATCTCTATGTTTTTCATGTTAGATGAAAATGTTAAGTCTCAAGTAACATTGGGAAGAGATAGTAAAGTCTCTGTCATGGGAAAACAAACTAGATCTAACCAATCATGTGTTACAACATATAACAAATATGATTACATAAGTGTGTCTATGCTACAATATATTCAACGACAATGATAAATACACACCAATATAAATAACATATATAATCTACTACTGTTGTGATCCCTGCTAAAGAGGAGGGACCTTCCTCCCTATGTTGCAGGGATGGAATGAAAACTAGTTAAAGATTTAACATGAGATTTGTGAAAATATCACTAGAAAGCTACCATTGATTTCACAATTCTTTCATATTTAGGAACTCGTGTAAAAACAACCACAAAATTATAAAAATCAAAAGGATCACTCGCTTGCGGGCTTGTACTTCTAGCCTCTGTACATTTCAAGCATCCAGTCAATGCTCGACTTTTCAGTTGTGAAAATACATTAAGGAAAATCCAAAGATCCTCCTCCTATAGATGTTTGGTTGCTCCACCATGTTAGGGGCACTAACTAACCTTCTAAACTCACGCCTCACCTCATTAGTCATCCTAGTTTCTGCTCTTATCCACAAATCTACCTTATTTTCATTTGTCGTGGATGATTTCATGGCGAGATGATTTGTGGTGGATGATTTCATGGCGAGATGAGGGTATGTTCTTATAGACATCCTTTAACTAAAAAAGATGAAATATCTCCCATAGAAATATTTGATAAGATATAGAATGCCTTCTGCACGCTAAAAGTTTCAAGACTAGTCTGTACAACTTACCTTTGTCTTCTATCAATTCCTTGACCTTTTGATGTAGTTGATGTATCCGTTCTTCCTTCTCCTTCTTAGCTTTATTTTCTTCCCACTTTGTCCATTCTTCAGTAAACCTATTCTCACCCCACTGATTTTTGAGAGTATAAATTAATTTTTGATGTTCCTCCAGGGAAATCACTCACTTTTGCAAATAGAGTGTCAACTTCTTCCATTTATGCAAGTAGAGTGTCAACTTCTTCCATTTATGCACAATGTACAGCTTCAACCCAATATTCATTTGGAAAATGTTTTGCCTTCAACATACTTATTACCATGTCCATGATGGTTCTGTTTTTCCTTTCAACAACTTCATTTTTCTATGGTGTATACCTTGCTGTAAATTGCTTATGAATTCCATTTTCTCTACAAAAACGCATAAATTATTTGAAGATATATTCTCCTCCTCTATCAGTTCTGAGAAATTTTTTGTGCTACCCACTTTGATTCTCAACAAGAGCTTTAAAGTGGCATAACTTCTCAAATACTTCAATCTTCATCTTCAAGAAATACACCCATGTTTTTCTCGTGTAATCATCAATAAAGGTCATCATATAGTGACTGCCTGCTAATGATGGTGTTTGCATTGGTTCACACAAATCATAATGGAATATTTATAAGGGTGTTTTTTCCCTTATGCTCTTTCCTGATGGAAAAATTCCTCTGTGTTTTTTGCCCAAGATGTAGCCTTGACAAAGGCTTTCTGGTTTCTCAATCAATGGTATTCCCTTTACCATTCCTTTTATGTGCAATAAATTTAGATCTCCAAAGATGAGATGTCCAAATCTCAAATTCCACAACCAGTTTTCATATTTTTCTTCTCTTTGGTAAGTCTCTTGAGTTACAGCTGTCATTGCAACTCCTTTCTTCAAATATGCTCTCATCTTGAGAGGAAACATTATGTTTCTTTTCATATTCACTTGTGCAATACATTGCTTTCTTGGTGGTACATCCATGATGGTACACACATCATCTTCAAAGAATACATTGTAGCCCTTTTGAATGAGTTGTCCAATGCTTAACAAATTGCATTTCATACATGGTACATAATATACATCAGATATGCTCTTCTTTTCTCCTTTCTTAGGTGGTGAAGGAGTCTCCTCCTGCCTAACACATATATATACATGTCAAAGCATACATAAACCCTAATCCATTAACCCTGGATTAGAAAATAATTGTAGTTTCGTTGACCAGATCTACAAAATAACAGGGTCCAAAAACCATCGTAACCCAAAACCATGTGCAAACCCATGCACAAAACCATGGGCGGATCTGCCCATTGGAAAATAAGGACCAAAAAAATGTTTTCGGGACACTGGCCCAGGCCCCGACGGGGGGGGGGCTACCGTCCCCCCTGTGGCCCCCCACACGTTGTGCCCAACACAACGTACAGGGGGGGCTATCACTCCCCCTGTGACCCCACAATGCGTGATTAGTCGTGGAAATAATATAACACATACCCAACATTCTCCCACTTGTTGTTTTCTTTCTGTAGGGGGCCACCGGAGAGCTAAGTCATTAGCCCAGTTCTGCAACACCCATTGTTTCTCTACACCAAGAGAACTTCTGAGTGCTTACTGACTTCGTCAATTCATCTGCAACATTCTTCAAAGTGTCCACCTTTACCAGAAACACCCTTTTAGCCTCAACCATATCTCTCACAAAGTGATATTGAACATCAATGTGCTTTGTCTTTGAATGATAAGCAGGGTTCTTAGCCAAGAAAATTGCACTTTAGCTATCACATTATATCCTTATAGCTTGCTGCACCAACCCCATACTTGAACACAATATCTACAACAAAACTTTTTCCTTTCTTGCATGAGTGGCTGCTATGTATTCAGCCTCTGTAGTTGAAAGAGCCACTACATACTGTCTTTTACTCATCCAATTGTATGCACCTCCAAATAGGCTAAACACATACCCACTTGTAGATCTTCTTTGGTCCAGATCTCCAGCCCAATCTGCATCAACAAAACCACGAATGTCCAACACTATTTCCAATCCTAGTCTTCCCTGGTAGCACAAACCATAATCACTAGTGCCACGTACATATCTGAAAACCCGCTTCACTACTGTCCAATGCTCCTTCCCTGGGTTTGACATAAACATGCTTAATACTCCCACTACATGTGCAATGTCTGGTCTATTACAGACCATTGCATACATCAGGCTACCCACTGCACTTTCATATGGAACATGGGACATATCCTCCTCTTCTTCTTGTGTCTTGGGACACTGTTCAGCAGACAGCTTTGTACCTACGCGAATCGGAACATTCACTGGTTTATTATCCTTCATATTGAACCTCTGAAATATTGTCTCGACATACTTCCTTTGGTTTAACTAGAGCTTCCTCTTTGCCCGATCTCTCTTAATTTCCATGCCCAAAATATAATTTGTAGCACCAATATCCTTCATGTTGAATTTGGAGAACAGTTGGGTCTTCAAATCTTGGATAATTTCTTTGCCTTTTCCAATCAACAACATATCATCCACATACAAGACCAAATAAATAACATTATCACCAATTAATTTAAAATAAACACAGTGATCCTCCTTACTTCTGGTGAAGCCAAGTCCTCATATGTAGGTATCAAATTTCTGATAC
The DNA here is from genome assembly GCA_034641835.2 of Pinus albicaulis. NCBI lineage: Eukaryota > Viridiplantae > Streptophyta > Pinopsida > Pinales > Pinaceae > Pinus > Pinus albicaulis. The sequence goes on from CM076574.1 coordinate 1,368,191,858, forward strand.
CACATCCTTAGTGACTGTTTTAACCCATAAAAAGACTTCTTTAACCTGCATACTAGTTCTTTCTTCCCCTTCACCATAAAGCCTTCAGGTTGTTTCATGTAGATCTCCTCTTCCAGATCCCCGTGAAGAAATGTTGTCTTCACATCCATCTGTTCTACCTCAAAATCAAATGCAGCAGCAACAAATAAAATTAATCTAATAGAAGTAACTTTGAACACATATTTCATTAAATTTGGATGTTTTCTATTACAAGGTCTTCAACAACATTCATTCTTTTGTAAATCATCATATTAAATTAATTTAAGATAAAAATAATTTAGGAATGTCAAACGAATTAGAGACCATGAATAGGTCAAACATGGGATTGTTAGGTACAATAGTATAAATTCCCAATAAGAGTGTAAAACATAAATCTTAGAAACAATTTATTTAAGGTAAATCATATTAGTATGCCTAACATCCAATAAATATATTATAGTTATGGATAACATAATAGAGCCATCGATGTTTCATTTTTGTGTTAGACGACTCTAACCCCCTTTCCCACAACCTATTGTACTTTCACCAAGAGGAGAAAATTATAATAATTGTTAATGTGGAATAATTAAGTGTGAAACACAACTTAATATGGATTTTAGTTGAAATTTATATAGTCTTCATGCTCTTTGATTATTAAATACTTAATGTAACTACTAATAGATTATCATTAAAATATTAATTTTGAATATTAAATGTGTACTAAAAGTCATTTATCTATTGCACATGATTTTCCATGTCACGATCTAAATAAACCACTTAAAACCCATTATTAATAAATTCTAATTAGTTTTGTAAAAGATGTATCTTTACTTACATTAAGAAATTTATTTCAAAAATATAATATTACATTTATAAACTTATATCAATACATATAACTAAATGGAATACAATAAATAGCTTCGCGCCTTGTTAGCTTCTATGAGATTATTTTAATTACAAATAGTTTATTTAATAATTGATTTTTACAAAATGTTAATCTTAATGGGAAAATCATGTCATGTGGTGGAAAAAAGTTTAAAGATGTTCATTTGTGATGCAACTCTTGAATGAGTCTGAATAGACTACTTAATGCTTGACATTATGAATTAATTAATCCAATGATGTTTTAATAGAAAACATTTTTTTTACAAAGAGTTTTCTTTTAGAAATAACAATGTCACATTTATACATTCATATTAAACCACATGAGAGGTAATAAATATGTTCATTTGTGATGCAACTTTTGAATGAGACTGAATAGTCTACTTAATGCATGACAATATGAATTAATCAATCCATGTTTTAATAAAAAACATTTTTTTACATGGAGTTTTCTTTTAAAAATAACAATGTCACATTTATACATTCATATTAAACCACATGATAGGTAAATAAAAAGAAATTGATTGTTTCTTGACTTATCGACTTATATGGCATTATTGTATATAAAAGTAATTGATTTAAAAATGCATAGATAGAAAAATTATCGATTGAAAATATAGTAAACCACTTAGAACTCATCATCGATTGATTTTAAATTATTATTTTTTCTAATAAATGTATCTTTAATTACATTAAGAGCTTTATTTAAAAAATATAATACATTTATAACCTTGTATCAATGCATATAACTAAATAGAATTTAATATGTCATGCTTTATGTCTAGTTGGCTTTTATTATTTCAATTATAAATGATTTATTTACGAATGGAAATTTTCAAAATGCTAATAGGGATGAGAAAATCAAATGGTGTATGTTGTAGAAGTTTAAATACATTTATTTATGACCAATATCTTAAGAGAACTTGAGGAATCGACTCATTGTTCATTATCAATTAATTATTCCATGTTTTGTTAGGAAAAACATTTCATTTTACATGGAGTTTTATTTCAAAAAAACAATGTTGCATTTGTACACTTATATTAAACTTCATGATAAGCAAATAAAAGTTGGTAAATGGCTTTATATAGACCACTTATAACTTAGTATCCATTACTTTTAATTTGTTTTATAAAAAATATATATTTTTTTACATTAGGAGCTACATTTCAAAAATATATCACATTTATAAACTTCCATTAATGCATATAACTAAAGAGAATACAATAGATAGCTTCAAGTCATGGTGGATTCTATGAGATTGTTTAAATTACAAGTAAATTATTTAAGCATTGAAAATGAAAATATGTTAAAATAGATGGGAAAATAAATGTCTCATGGTGCAAAAACTTTAAATACAAACATTTATCATCTATCTCTTTAATTAATCTAGATGGCCCACTTAGCACATTTTTAATTAATTTTTCCATGTTTTATTAAGAAGAGCTTTTTGTTCTACATGGATTTTTATTAAAAAAAAAAAATACAATATGAAATTAATACTCATTACGGTAGAAAAATAAAGGTCAATAAATGTATTCATTATTAACTTATATGGGATAGATGATTACAAATGCAAATAGTTGATTTAAAAAAAATAATAATAATAAAATTATGGGTCATATGATATGATTTCATTTTATTTAAAATACGAAGAAAAAAATAATAAAAATAAAGTTCAAAGACATAATTATCTATGATAGTGTCCAATCAAACCTTGATAGTCCACTTAGCAATAATTATCATTAATTATATGTTTTTATTTACAAATGCAAAATTATTTATAATAGTTTTTTTTATCTCAAACAATAAATATCACATTTATGCACTCATATTAATGCATTTTATAGGTAAAAGGTCAATAACGAACTTTGAGTGTTTTTCTATATGATATATGATTTTAATTACAGCCATTAATTGATTGAAGTATATAAATTTATGTAAAATATGGATTGAGAAATCAGATATCTTATGCTTCAAACAATTCAAATCCTTTTCTTATGACACATTTCCCATTAGCCTGAATAGCCAATAGTTTTTGTAGCATTGATCAAGTAAATTATTATAATTTATTCAATAAGAATTGCACTTTTGTTTGCAATGAGCTCTATTTCAAAACTTATTTCACATCTATATATGAGTATTATGCATATAAGTAAATACAAGTCAATAAAAATACAATCATGCCTTGATGGTTCATGTAAGATGATTTCAATGGAAAAAAATTCATTTAAGAACACACATACACACACATATTAGCAAAAAAAAATTGATACAACAAGTTCATTGCAAAAATAATTAGAAATAATAATAGAAATATATAATAATATAATTGACAATTCCTATTGTAGTTTTTTTTTATTAATAGAAAGTTCTGATTTTTTTCCTAAAAAAAATTAAAATTGAAAATTCCCATATAAGATTCCAAAAGATATAAAATCATACAAATGGATTCAGAAAAACTATGTTCAAATTGCATTAAAAAATTGGAATGTACTTGTGAACAAATCTATAAAGAAAAATATCTTCATCCACTACAATTAAGTACATGTTCTATTGAACATTCAAATGTACCCACGTTTCTCTTTCATACAATGAAGTGTCTTAAGAAAGGGGAATAAAATATGCATAAGCCAAGTATCTTGCTATTTTCCTATATATGCTTTTATCAAGATGTGGTTTGATGGATATCTGATGAACTCAGAAGTATGCTTTTTTGTATCTATTAGCAATACTTTTGATTCTCCATAATTATCTCCATATTGGGACTACACATCAGTCAACCTTTTCTCATAAAATTGTATTGTCCTCCCTGCTTCTAATTTTGTTTGCAAATGACAATGAGACCTGTTCCATGTGAATTTAAAGTCCTTTATATCAATATTTGAAATTTCAAGTACTCGTCGGATGTACATGTCAGTGACATTTAATGTCCATATTGCAACATCATAATTTTTTAAGCGATATTTTAATAGTTCTGAATAAAAAGACCTTAAAAAATAGGACCTATCACCGAACTGCCAATCTGCTTCTCTTTGAATATAACAATTTTGTTCATCTTTGGTGTACGATTGGAAGAAAACTCCTTCCATTTCAAATATCAACAGCATCTTTTGACTTATAGTGATGCTCATTTGCGTTTGCAACTGCACTACAACCACATGTATGATATTAACATATCTCCACTTCAACACTTTATTGCTTAATGATATAAAAACCTAACATTTCAAAAATGATGTTAATATTTATTATGAATTAACGGTAATCACAAATTATAATTACTATCCCCAATAAAGTAAACAAACTAATGATATGTTTACTTTATACGTACAACCTAATACCTTTATTTAATTTGTTTGGAATAAGCAAGTCTTATAGGATCACATTGACCCACCATTTAAATCATTGATTTTAATTCTTATAATGATTTGTTTAATTTGAATTGAAAGATATAATTACAATGGTTGCAATTAAACAAACTAATTATATATTAGTTTCCACATGTAATATAATACAATTTTTAAATTTCAAACCTACTTAATTATATGCTCTAGAGTCTCTACTTTAGTTTCTTTTGGTGTTTCTTTTAGTAAAGATTCTATGTCTATTGTTGGGGCTACATACATCCTAATATATTTTTTCAACTTATATGAAATAAATTCTTTTATAACAATGTAGTGAACCATCATTTGCATTACTAATTTCAAAGCCTGTATAATGATAAATTAAACCACAATTGAAAAAAATAATTGTATTGTTTCAATACAAATAGAACAATTATCTATTAATTTTTACATACAATCTAATCCATTGTAAAAATTTCTATAGCATGAGAAATTTTGATACGAAAACATTAAACAACCATTCAAATCAATAATTTTTATCAATACAATAATATCTCACAAAAATAAAGAACATAAAATTTTGTATTCTTCTTTTGACAAACCAAATCAACAATTATTTTATTAGTATTGTGAAATATAATTCAACTTAAATTTAAAAGGGCTACAAAATATAGTAATAATTCATTATGTCATACATATTATGACATTAAATAGACACCAATCATCTTAAGGTACTATTAGATGTTATTGAACATCCTTCAAAATAGTCCACATATATGTTTCCTTGCTACATTTAATCAACATTCTCCATAGCTTTTCGATCAACCAATCATCTTCTTTATTTGTTCCAATGAATTGAGGGGAAAGAATCACATTTTCTTTTGGATTTCCTTGCATTCTCTCAAGTGAAAAATCCACTATAATAGTATTGGTTGCATCATATTGGGTATGCATTTCCCACACTTTTTTCAATGATTTAGTGTGTATACCTTTTTTTGGATTGTCAATGGCCTTATGTCCCTTTTTTGGTTTACACTCTGAAGCAGCCCACATAAACACAAGTTTATCTTGTATTTTTTCTGAAAAGGACTTTTTTAGAACTCTTGTTGTGTTTTGTTTTGAAGCTGTCGTCCAAATTGCAATTTCAAAATATTCATTTTTGAAACACATTTCAAAAAATGTATTTGCATGTGGATGAATCCAAAATAACTTTTTCTCTATTTTGTAATTTGCATTAGTTCCCATTTTCACAATATTTCCTTTGTTTGTTGCTTCATCATCGATGCTATGGTAAAAAATGTCCCTTAATTCAAGAATAACTAATTTATTTTCAGTTATTTGGGCTGCAATACAATAAAAAATAGTCTAGTCAAACCATTTTATTCTTGTTACAAAAATTACTAAAAAAAATATCGAAACAATACACTTACCATGATTGTTCTTTTGACTACTTATAGATGTAACAATCTTCTCTTTTATTATCTTCACGGAACATGGAGTTAAAAATATTAAATCTTCAATTAAATATGATCAAATTATGTAATAAAATATATATTCAATACAAAATTTGCAATTAAAGAAAATCCTTATCAATGTAACCTACGAAATACACACCCGCACACTTTTAACATTATTTTGATTGCTAGTTTTGTTATTTTTATTTGTTCCTATAATAAACATATACAATGTTATGGTATAGAAGCATTGGAATTTGAAGAAGAATAAAACAAAACAAAAAAGAAAGAAAGTAATAAGTACCTAATATGGCATTATCTTCATAATTATAACTTTGCACCTCATCATCATTTTTGTTCTCTTTATTTGTCTTTAGATTAAACATATAAAATAGTTTGAATTGTGAAAATGAATAAAAATCATTAAATAATAAGGAAAACAAATGGGAAAATTACAAGTGCCCAATGCACAGTTTTGAGAGGCCTAACTAAGTGATTGTGAAGATGAGGAGCTCAAGAGCTCAAGGTTGAGGCTTGAGGCCTAAAGTTGCCCAATGTGAAATTATGGAAGGAGAAAAATATGGGAGATTGCATAGTTGAGGGGTTCAAGGGCTCAGGATTGAGGCTTGAAGTTTCCCAATGTGCAATTCTGGAGGGAGGAAAATCTAATGGATTACACAATTGAACAGCTCAAGGTGTCCGGCTCGAAGCTTGAGGCTTGGCACTGCGCAATGTGCATTTAAGGCTGATTTGGAGGAAAAAATTACATAGTTCTAGAACTCAAGGGTAAAATTTGGGCACTATGACTACACAATGCACAATTTGAAGAGGTAAGGTCAAGGCTTGAGGGCTGAGACTGCGCAGTGCGCAGTTTAGGAAGGTTGAGTGAGGTCAAGTTGATCAGGAGTGAAATTTTTTGGATGAGGCTAAGCGTGGAATCAGTGAGACAAAAATGAACAAGGAAAAACCTGGGCATGATCACACACTTAAAACAATTGAAGACACAACATTTATCACTTAAAATAAATGAAAAAAATTCTTCCCTCAATGAGACGACATTACAGTGACTTTCCCAAAGTGCAACACTAAAGATACACTTTGCGATGACAGTGATGACGCTTTTGTGATAATGCATAAAAATTTGGGAATGAGTGTAAAGTGTCTCTGCATAACTAGGGGAATTCATCAACACCAAAGTTACCCTTTGAAACAAGCCAAAACTCCACTTTACATGATAAGAGACACTTCCCATGCCAAAAGACGACATTTTCTGTATAAAGAGAAAAGTGCGAACGACACTTGTGATATGCGAACGTCGATGAAAGAAACACATGCCAGAGAGAATATAACATGAAAACGAAACTAATTAAAGTGAAAGCAATAAAAAGTGACAGTCAAAAACATGAAAGTGACACATGTGAAACTGAAAGTGTGCAAAAGTGATAGTTTGAAAAACTCACTGACATAGAAGTACAAACGAAACCAGACGCGATAAATTTTCAATGACGATGTGCAACAACTGCATATCTATGATTTTATTATTTATAGAAGTAAGTTCAGTAATGAATCATTTATTCTTTTACCTCTCCAAAATATTTACCTTAACCTTCAGCCCTTTAAGTACCAGCCCCATCAAATTCATGGGTGTACAAAATCTTCGATCCATTGTGGCCTCCTAGTGTTCAGTGACCAATTTCCGAAAATTTTGGATCTTCAAGCCAAATCTGGTTGAATTTGAAAGAAAAACCACGCAAAAACTTGACCTCACACCAGCTAAGAATAATGGGGTTATGGTGACTAGAGGGGGAGATTCTGAGGGCGAGAATGATCTAATGTCCCCAGTTGGGTCATCCGAGAGAGGGAAAACAGTATGGGACAAGATTATAGGAGCAATTGATTCACGAGGGATGTGTGTTGCATGAGCGTCAGCTGATGGATGAGGGTGTCCAGTCAGACGCGCGAGGTTTCCAATGTACACTGATTGATAGATAGGAGGAAGGGGAATGGTCGAAACCTTCAGGTTATCCGGCGCTAGTGACAAGGGGGATAATGTAGAATCTAGAGACATATAAAGGAAATGACTAGGAGGGGGGGTTGTGTGATAATGTGTCATACCTGATTTTTCGCCCGTCGTAGGTGGTGATGCAGTCTGAGTAGCAGTCTTTGTTGTCGAAACATCATTGGTCTTGTATGATCGCCTCCCGGAGTGACGCCTCTAGCAATTTCAAACCAGGTGGCCTGTGTTGCAATACAGTAGGCACCGGAAGAGGACGCTCCAATATTCAACCCAATGTTGGTGAATTACAGTCCCGCAACAAATAAATCTGAGCAGGAAGGCCACCAAAAAACCCCAGCTCAACTAGAATTTATCAGACATTCAAATTCCCCTAGGATCGATGTATAGAAATCTTCCAATGGAATCCCCAATGGCAGAAAGGACCTTAAGATTCCATAATTCCAGCGGCAATCCTGGGAGTTTAACCCATACTGGATGATTGCGTGGAACCTCCAACATTGGATTAAAACCAATATACCAGGTATGTAATGATAGGAAGCATCTACCACGTACGCATGGTATTTTCAGAATCCATGCAGCATCCTCCATAGTTAGGAAGTGAAAACTATACTAGTCATTCAGTAATCAGCACACCTTAGGTGGATATCCCAGAATGTAACACCACTCAGTGTTTACCCAATTCTATATATCCCTATCGCGCTCATAGTTGAAGTGCCATCACTCAGTCAACTCCCTCTTACGAAGGCTTTCCAGCCTATCCCACATGACATCACAGCCAAAGCTCAACAATTTTATCACAGTGGAAGGATGATGAGGTTTATCTAGAGTGTCTGTGTGATGTACAACTAGTATTTGGTCTTGATAGCCATGTTTTGTGCGAGGGTTGTATCGCGAAGGAGATCCTAGGGTCCTCGACCCCCGACGTCTCATATGTGTTCTAGTTGTCGCCTCCTTTGTGGCATCCACCGCTGATTGAAAGGCCTCTAGCATAGCCTCCTGTCCAATGATGTCTGCATCCAGCGATGCCAGGTATTCATTGAGATGTGCCATAAATGTATGTGGTCAGCTCCAACGCAAATTGGCGAAGGATGGAGGAATGATGACGCTCAGCGTTAATGCAAATCTGTGAAGATCAGGAAAAGAACATTCGCTAACGCTCAGCCTTTATCAGATCCTGGAGAAAGGGGCAGCATTGAGGTGCCCGCAACATTGGGGTTAGTAAAATTGTGCGAAGATTTATCTTCGACTTGCCCCAAGTTGAGCGCCCGTAAGTATCACCCACGGGAAGTTAATATAAAACACTTATAGTAATTGTGAATATCCACGCCTGTCAGCTTACTATACTTTATACGATATTGTAAACATATGTCTATCACACACTACTTTCTATGGCTCGAAAACCTTATGGTTTTTGGAACTACGACTTTGGCACTATCTTGACTTAGACCTATTTACACTCATTTTATTGTATTTTCTGTTTTTGTGTTGTGTAACTGGTCCGAGAGTTTTTGCCGACCTATGTGACACACAAGGGGTTGGGGATGGGAACAAATTTTGGTGTTTCTCATCCACTTTTTCTTTTGTATTTGTTGTTTTACATGGGTGTACATATTTCTCTGACTTATGCTGATGCCTGATGTGCGCTGCTTCTGCATATTAGTCATGACACATGATTATACTTGGCTGGTAGAATACCTTTCTATTTATGATGTGTGTTGCTTTCAGTGGTGGATTTGGTAATATGTTTAAATGCTACGACATCTGCACTGACACATTATATAAGCCAAATTTTTTTCACACTGAAAATAATATTTATTATTGTTATTTTATAATAGTACCAAATAACATTGGCATAATAACATCTATGTCATTAAAATATAGAATACAAGTTCAAAGCAATAATAAATTTTCCCACACATAACAAAATGTAAAAATACATTTACAATTTAAAGCAAAAGTAAAAGTAATAATAAAAATGTAAAAAAACATTTACAATTTAAAACAAGTAAAAGCAATAATAAATTTTCCCTCCTATAACAAAATGTTAAAAAAAAATTACAATTTAAAAGAATCAACAAAACCAACCAATAAAACCAATAGTGACCTCTTCCCATTAAATGTTAAAAGGCCATCTATAAAACCAAAACTTCTACTAAAACTGAATTCAAATCAAGCTTTTCTCATCCAACTGAAACACTTTGCGTCCAAAGAAAGTGCCCAAAAAGGCAAAGAAACCATCACTGATACTGAAAAAGTCACTAATACTAAAAAATAACTTGTGTATAATATATATAGGTCTGAAGCATTTAAATAGCTACAAGCACAAAGCAAAGAGAGCTCCAGATATTCAATTTACATTCACGTTGCATACACTCTAAATCTTCATATGCCCATGCTATAGATTTTGAACAACCTTCGGCTTTCCAATTCTTCTGGTGTGGGCGAATTGATTTTTCAATGAATCGATGACAAGAGCTTTGCAGGAATTTTCAGCAGGGCAGGTACGGTAATGTAGTTTCAAATTTGAATGCTCTCTCAAATCACTAGATGGGATTCGAACTCCTGATCTCTGTTTCGCAATTGCACTTGATTGACTATCATATACAACCCTCTTCATCACGATGCCTGTATTTTGGGTCACCGTTATTCCTCTTTTAAACTTTTATAATGGTCAATATATAGTTTGATCGACACTTCAAGTTGTTACAGAGTTTTTTGTTTTTTTTTTGGTACATGAGGTTTTGGGTGTTGGGTAACGGAAAATTGGCAATGGGCACTCTAATAGAGACGGGAAACCTGCATGCTTCCTTGTCCTAAACGTAAAATTAAACTCTGTTAAACCCCCACAGGACAACTCTTTCAGTTGAAACTACCCTAATTTTCTGTCAAAGAATAGAGAGATTGTTGTGTTCGTAGGTTTTCTGAGTTAATCATGTTGTAGTTATGCATATGCATTTGTTTGAACTTCATCTTGCGCAGATTGTGATGTGCTAATATTCTAGAACCTGGGAGTAGTGGTGGTCACCGCATCTCAAAACTATTTGATTTGGCAACCCTTTTCCATAATACACAAGTGGGCAAAGTTAGTAGGAGGTTTAGCTCCAATGGTGTCACGAAGATAGAAATATTCATCCAAAACATCACTAATGGAGTTCAAGGACTTGTGTTTTTATAATTCCAAATGCAAATTTGACCATTGAACTTAAAGTTGAATCATTGTTAAGGATTTAATGATTGGATTGAAATTGGGGCTTCATGTCTACACGAAGAAGCTTGCAATTTCCACAAACCATGGGCCACACATAACCACTTTTATCCAGTGCTCGTAGGCATTGGACTCAATCAAGGATGAAGAAAACTTATGCAGCTGGATGAATGGCCTTAGATTTAAAGAGAAAGGGACTACGTGACTATTCATTCTAGGCCTATAGCTATGCCAACAAAGGCCATAATGCATTAAATTTTCAGATCATATCATGGGCCTTGAAATGTTCAATCTTTTTCATAAGCCAGTCAACCTCCAGAGCCACATTATGGACTAAAGTTCCATTTTCCACATAGGCGGTTGTGGAAGTGGGTCAGGATGGGGTCCATGGTGCAACACTAGAAGCAAAGTTGCTCATGTCAAATTTAAGCATAAAGTCTTTAAAAGAAGTGTTGGTATTTCTTTTCCCAATTGGCATAGGCTTTGAAAGGCCATTAGGAGTGGGTTCACCTTGTGTTTACTGTTCAAGTCCATTTATAGAAGCCTTGGTGACGATAGAATAAACCCTGGTTACATGTGACGTCTTCTTGTGGGTAGATGCAGGGGTTTGGGATTGCACATTATTAGAGGAGATTCTTTCTAGTACAAGCAAGAGAGGAGGACATTTCCAAGTCATAATTCCCATCGATTCTGTACAAATAAAGAGAATAAGGAAGGGAGATGAGCAACAACCCTAATTCTCAAGTCTCTACATGATGAGAAAAATCAGGTTCATTTATTTTTTGTTAAGATCTTAGAAAATAAACACACACACACACACGTCAACATGTTTTTTGAACAACATATTAAATTCTAACATTTTTTTAGGAAGTTCTAACAAAATCTACTTAATTCTCTTTGCTGAACATAAGAGGGATTTTATCATATTATTTTCCACTAGCAATATTTATTTCCAAATTCACTGAATTTGAATAAAAACCATACAACTTAGTTCCAAACATTGGAGGGAGTGGGTAATCTAAGAAATGACCAAAAAGGTTGATAAAAATCTACACAAAAGCATAATCACCAAGAAAAGCTACCCTCTAGTGTAGATGGCAAGATAACAAAACAAAGAATCATAGTAGATGACCTTCCAAATAGGTTTGGCAAAGCCACAACCCCAAATAATATGCTTCAAATATTTATTTTTCCCACGATGCACATAAAATCCATCAATAAAAGTTAAAACATGTTCTAATTAATGTACGTTTGCATCTAAAAACATGCAAGGGAGTGAACCAACTTGTAACCCTAAGCTCAAAGGCCCAAGGATCCCTCCAGAGAGTGTCCATTCATTTTGTCTTTTGTCTACTAAATCATTTATGATCCATGTTTGATTTTCCATATGAACAATTGATGACCTTTGTCTAGTCCAACCATACATATAAACAGTTTCGAAGAATCCTTCTCTTTCAATCCAGAGAGGGCTAAACCGGAAGGGGATTGGGCCTAGGTCTTCATCAACTTCCACAAGTAGTTGAATGGGCTTGTGATCCAAGGTGAGTTTGGGGAGGATTCTAGTTGAGATTAACATTTTTTCCATCAGCATAGTGCCTTTGACTATGAATCTGTCAAGTTGGGCAGAAATGTGTCCATCCCCTATTATGTTGTTGGTCCAGGTATAGAGGCCTCTTACTGGGTTAAAATCAAGGAGATCCCACTGCTGCATTAGCTCTTCCACCGTCGACAACATTTGATCTCTATTGTTGTTACCTCCCCTCTTTTCTCTTGGTTTCGGGACTATGTTTAGATCTCCGGCCAAAATGACATTACTGGGGGAGTGAAGCTCTAGGAAGGCAGAGAGAGAGTTCCAAAACTCTCTTGTTTCAGCATGAAGTACAAGGACATAAATATTGAATAAGGCGAAGGTCAACTTACTTGTGAGATGCTTTAGCTCTGTGAAGATCCAATTCTGGTCTCATAGGTGTTGAGTAGTTGGAAGTGTTCGTCAGACCATAGAGTAGCTAATATGCCTAAGGATCCCCTCGAGCTTACTTCTTTGCCTACATTTTTCCTCCACTTTCACTTTCTGATTTCAAGAAGGGCAAGCCCTTCGATTTTAGTCTCTTGGAGCATGAGGATGTCTGAGGGGGTCTATTTTTGATAGATATTTGATAGCTTCGATTTTTGGGTGGTTCCCCAAGCCTCTACAGTTCCAAGGGACTAGACACATTATTTACCAGGGGAGGGGTTGGAGAGTCCTCCCTTGGGAGGCCTTGCTCTGTTGTTTCTCCCAATGGATATTTCTATTGTGGGTTGGCTTCCTTGCATTTTTTTACTTTCTGCCTCCTCTTCCCTGACTTCTTTATGTGATTTCCTTCCGGCTCTTTTTGAAGGTCTCTCAAAGGTCTCATCCTCTAAGGAGCAGGAGTTGTCTGCCAGATTTTTCTTTGCTATTTCTGCATATGAAGGGTTGGAGGGGCTACCTTGGGAGGCTCCAAGTGGGTCTATTTCTTCGCCATATTTATTGAAGGAAGGGGCCACGTTCTATTCCATGCTATCAAGGGTTGTTTCTGGAGAGTCTGCAGGAGTGCTTTACTTGTTGTTGGGGATTGGGGCCTCATCCGAGATGGGAATATAACTCCTCTCCTCATTTCCCTAAACTGTATTGGTGTTCCCCTTTATGATTCCTTTTTCTCGCAATATCTTGCGAAGTGTCCATAACCGTGAAAATGTCTGCATTTTAAAGGGAGTTGTTCATAGTCCGGCTCTTGAATATGGGGCCATCCGGAAACTGTTAGATTGATTGCTTGTAGCATCCCTTCTTCCAGGTCTACCTCGACATAGATGTGGGCATAGGAGTACTGATATTTTCTAACAGCTTGATCAATATATTTTTCGAGGGTATTGCCAGTAATCTGAAGGGACTTCTGGTTCCAACAATGCAGTGGGAGGTGAGGGAGATGCACCCAAACTGGAACGAATGAGGGCATGTCTTGGGAGGGGTCAAAGTCAGGCGACCACTTGTTTAAGTATAAGCCTTGCGGCCCCATGAAGTATGGGACATTCCTAAATATGAGGCTTCTATCCTCTGCAATTTCAAACACAAACACAAAAAAGCCATTTCTGACAAAATAGCTTTTTATGCCTTCTTTGATTAATGGGATCTAGTTTCTCTTTACCCAGTCTTCCACTACTTTGGGAGATGGCAAGAGGCCCGTAAACTGCCCTATGAGGCCTCTTTCTGCAATATTCAGGGCAGGTCTACATGTTTCTTCTTCCAGGAGAGCCATCGAAGGGATGTTTTCCTATTTTTTGACAAACTTCTTCTGCAATGCTGTTGGAGGGCGTTTGCAGCTTGATGCCACCAAGTTCTTGAAAGCACTCACCTCTGGTGGAAGAGGGATGGGTTCAGATCCCCCTCTAGAGGCCATAGAAGCTGAATGGATAAGCTAGGTCGCGTTGTTCATGCACAGCAGCACCCACAGGCCCGCTCGATTTTCTTTACGCCTTTAAGATTATTTTAAGCATAGGAGAGCTCTCAATATAAAATATGAGGCACTGTAAACTATGTCATCGAATGTGAAGTAACCACTGAAGACAAACATATGTGAGGCTATCATGATTTTTCAGTTTCAAAGAATTTTTCATAAGCATCATCTTGCAGCCCTCTAACAATTCATTTAGTAGCTACAACCAGTCCCCGTGTGTGAACATATGCAAGTCCCAACACTCCTTTGTCTTCCAAGGTATAAAGATCCCTAGAAGCCAATGGGAGCTAAACTTGAAGTATGCCCTTCCTGAGTTAAAGGAGAGTGACACATGTGATTCTCTAATGCATGTGTCATGCACTAGACCAGGACTAAAAACCATAAGTCTTAGTGAAGGCCATGTGGAGAGAATGGATAGCCACATCATTTTGGTCTTCACCTAGAAGAAAAAATGGAGGATTGGGTAATCATCTGGCATTCGATACTCTTTGAGAATAAGATAGGGAATTCAAGATAAGAGTAGTTGAGGACTGATATTATTTTAGGGCTGGCTACCGAAGAGAAGGATAGTCCAAGAAGGTCATACTCTGGGAACACCTGGGTGGAGTATGTACCTTGGAGAGATAATTACTATGGTGTCTATAAGTCATGTGTCTCACCAACATTGTAGCCCATTGTCTTGTTGAGAGATGGGGTTGTTAGTGAAGGCACTAGGACAATGCTGGTTGATATGATTCTATACAGATGTGATTACCAATCTGATTCTTCTAATGAGATTCTTTAGTTTGAAAGTCACCATGTACCTGTATGAGTACCTCCCTAGTTAAGCGGGAGTGTTGAAAAGTGTAAATAAGATCGGTCTTCATATTGACTATGTGTTTATGTATTTATGTAAAGAAGAAGACAAAGATAATAAAATGTATATTTTTTGTACATGCTTCATGAGTTTCATGAGAAAGATTTTATTTTAGGTTAATAGACTTATTCTTGATGTGTATTAGGGTTTTGTTTTCTAGGTATAAATGTAATTAACTGTCTTATATATGAAGGATCTAGTCTAAAGAAATGCTCCAAGACCTTGCCAAAGAAACCACGAATGAATGGCTTAATTCAACCCTCCAACAATGCTGTAAGATAAACTAAAATGATGTGTTAAATTCGGCCTTCCAACATTTAGATAAGTCAGCCTACAAGCTAAATGGAAGGTCGATCTAAAGACAGTAAAACTATCTCTATATATACACTTGTTCTGCGGTCATTTGAAGACAAGAAATTTTGGACATCTCTGAAACATAAGTGTGGATTTTTTGGACGAGGTTCAGTGTGGATTTTTGATGAGTTTCAGGACTGTTTAAGATACATACATCCTTGTGGTATCTTAGTGTAATAAAGTGTTACGGTCTCCTAGAACAGAAGTGCGGACTGTCTCTGACTGTTCATCAAAGCTTCTACCTATAATCCTGAAGTGGTTATAGTGTATATGGTATGGATACATGCAACATTCAAGGGCAATGTTCCTATGTTAAAGTGCGGATCAAAATTGAGAAAGGTTTGTGGACTGTCCCGAAGTGAAAGTGTTGATCAAAGGTAACATTGGTATTCATTTACAGTTCATGAAAAAATTGGAATAGTGGTCTGGGAAAATCTTGTAGATATTCCAAAGAGAAGGAGCAGTGAGAAAGTGACCAAACATAGGAAATTAAATATGTGATTTACTTTCCTAACTACAACTTATATACATCTCAAGTAACTGGAGTTTCAAAGGAAGTGTTGGTGTAAAACAGTGCAACTTGGTGAAGAGAAGAAGGATCAACATTGAAGGACATCAAAGAAGTAAGGTTAAGGTTTTGGATGCATATATAGGTCAAGGGTCTAATTCTTGCTCATGGTACTTGTCATCTGAAAATCTATAAGAAGAATTTCTCGTGGGTTTTCCTCTCCAAGAGGGAGAGGTTTTTCACTGGCTCTAGGAGCCTAATTCTTGTGTCTCATGTATTTTGATAATTGACTTGATGAAATATTAAATAAGCTAACAAAGGAAATACATAAGTAACTGAGGTAACCTTACAAGTAATTATCAAGAAGAGAATTTGAATTAATCACTAGCCCTCCAAATTCTCAACAGAACAAGCATCCTACATGTGGGGAAAGGATGAACCATGTCCCACCGACATCTAATAGATGCCTATATGCATCTTTCACTGGGGTACCCGCAGGAGAAGGTGAACCACTCATTCTACTCATATGCCATTGGAGAAGGTGAACCACTCATCCTATCCATATGTCATCAACAGTAGGGGAAGGTGAACCATTTACCTTACATACATGTGTCTGCAAATGTAGGGGAAGGTGAACTAATCACCCTGTACACAACGCACCACTAGGGGAAGGTGAACCACTCACCCTATGGATGTTTATAGCTTAATAAGTACCCCAAGCCCCCAGGAGCTCTCAGAGCTCAATGTTCAATCTTAACCACGGTTCCCTTCATATAAGGAACAATGCCAAGTTGCTGCCTAGAAAACAAGTATAGATCTTGGTGATGATATCTGGATAGAAAATAAGAGCTTTATAGCTCCATCTAGAAGCACATATATGAATCCACAAGTTTCTATGGACTTATTAATTTTCAACAGAAACCGTAGAAGTACTTTGCCATCCTTGCCTTTTGAATATCATGATAATTGTTTTACTTCTTCTAACTGGTCTTACAGAAATCAATAAACAATCGGGACCCTGATAATAGGGTCTACCCATGACTTATAGCTTCTTACAGAAGAAAGGTGATCTTGACCTTATCAAGATGATATAGGTCTTCTCACTCAAATAATGATGAAGAAAGAGAGGATCAACATCTGATAAACATTTGTATCTACTTCTGATCATGGGAAAAGGTATGCTGATACGAAGCATATCCATCAAGCTATATGAAGCCAGATATTCATCTTTTGGTATGTGCACCAAGGTCAGCCAATTTATATTGGGAGTCATTAGACTATTATAATCAAATGTCATGAGTCAATTTCCTTTGATATAGATGACTTTCTTGGAATAAACTATAGCTCCCTCTGAGACCTTCTGTCATATGGTAATTTAACTTTCAAATTAGCTTGCAGATGATTTCGGCTATAAGCATGAAACTACTCAATCTTTTACAAAGACGATATTCTAAATTTTATTGTCTTCTTTCAAATTCCCAAGTCAGAGGAAGTATAACATGAACTGTTATATGCAAAATAAATAGAGCTGCTATATGAAAGACATTAATGACCTTTCCTATATTTCTTGTCATAATGGAGATTGATAATATTGTTCAGATTAGAAAGATCAGATGTTGTTACAACTAGCACTGTGATATTTCTTTAATTTGTAATGGTAAGGTCTTCCACCTTGACTTTTAAGAGTCTATTACTTTGATAGATATGAGGATTATTAAACACTGTATATTGTCATGTCAAGATGTCTATCGTTTGGAGGAGAGAGAGATTATAACTACCTACTTTCCCTGAGGCCTTACTTCCATTACCCGTCTAGTCTTGAATCATCAAGATACTTAATTCAAGATCACTTATGCAAGCATATGTACCTTCCAACAAGGTACCTCAAATTCCTAGTACTTAAGGATAGGAAACCATTCAGACTTCAAAATCACTATGACCCCTTTAGCTCCAGAAAAAATTTCATTTCTCCAAAGCTTATCAGGCACCTAATGGAATGAAACTGATTTTTCCAACAAATATCATTCGATTCTTTGACTTCTTAAAGTATAATTTAACTAGCATACCCTAGTAACATTGAAATTTATGGAACATGAGGAATAACATTCTGATAGATGAGGACATACTTAGTTCTGACATTAGGTATGATTAAAATATACAACCATGATGCCATAGATACTAGGGATTTTTCTTTGCTGAGATTATCCCTTTGTTCATAATGTGAATCTCATTTGCTTGAAGTTGAAAAATCTGTGAGAACAAGAGGCAGTATCACTTACTCATACTTCTTATATCAATGGAAATTCCAATGATGACTGATCAATGTGCAAGGTCAGGACTTCATTTAAACTCTGCTTGATAATGGCTCATAGTTGAGGGCTTTGATTACAAGGATCAAAGCATATCATGGATGTTATCATAGGAAGTACCTTGGAGTACAGTGGCCAAATATTCTTTAACAAAAGAACACCTGGAATCTACAATACCATCATGTATATTAAGTTGAAACTTTCCAGATAAGATACCTCAGGTCTGTAACAATAAAAGTGACTGAAATTCTTCAACATCTTCATATTTTGATACATATTTTCGCCTATACAGAGCATTGATCACTAATAGAACAGATGCCAAACGACTGCCACTTGAGGATGCCTTGAGAGTGGACAATTCAATCTTCTAGGTAAGGATTCTTATATGCATATTAAACTCAGTCCGAGGCACAAGCATCACCTTGGAAGATAACATAACATATGTTTGATTTATGTTGTAGATCGGGCTATCCTGTCTTCAATCCACCATAGGTCGGTGAATGCCAATGAAATTTTTGACAAATAGAACCCCAAGAAAAAATCCTTTGGCAAAGATATGCATGGTTATATATATCATAAGACCATCATTAATGTCTTAGGTGTGTATCAATAGAGGATCCAAAACTGCTTAGGAACAAGTCCATGTCTTCAGATTTGTGAAAGAAGACAAGATCAGATAACTCCAACAGACCATCTTGGAGCAAGTTATCTTCTGAGAGTCATGCGAACTTCATGAATAGGCTACAGTCCTGCAAAATTTTGGATCATTAATTTCAGTCTTAAATTTATTGAGAGAAAGGTTTAGATAAAACAATCCTCCAAGGATTTGTAGGCCAGAATGTTGGACCTATGAGAGTTATGGATTTCTTTCATTTTGATTGCAATTGGATGACAAGGGACTAGATCAATGGATCCGAAACTTCTGAGCAAAAATCCAGAACCTATATTCAGATATATTTGTTGCAAATATGTGAGTATGAAATATACTTAGTCTTCTTTATAATTTAATACCAAGGTCTGCACAAGAAAAACAATGACCCCAAATTGCCACAGTTTCTAATCAAACAAGACTTTTTTGTATGATCCAAAATGAGACCTAGATTCCTTTCAAATGTGCCAAGTCAGAGGTATTGGCTACTTATAGAACTTGATGATTCGACATTGGAATTGTAATAGAATTACTCATCTCAAGAATAATCAAGGTAATAATCTAACTTCTTGTCAACATATTGAGCACAAACCAACAAATTTTTTCTAGTCTCTCCTCTCAAAACTCAAATAGGACGGTTTCACTGCCATTCACATGATCACTAAACACATCCCCTAATTAGTCATGAAATAACACACTACTAGTCTCATGAGGCCCATCACTTTAATAGATGTCAAATTGACTGTCATGGATATGTCTACCAGAAAATATCCAAGTCCTAATGTTTTCACCACAAATTTCTTCCACGACATTTGGTTCACCATTAAAAATGAGGTCTAGGCATTGAAAGAAAAGTTGCACTAAATTTGAGGTGCCTTTCCAACCATAAATGCTACCTTCATCACTCTAAATACGAAAGAGGACAAAGCACTCAATCCCTCCAAATTCCAAGCTATAGGTCACTGTTATGTTATTTACAAAATGAGATGAGAGGGGTGCACTAGCTGTAATGCAATGATTGCATCCTGTAGATCTAGTCACCTCTTAAGGTTTCCATCTGACATGGCTACTAGATATAACACTGGTAGGTTTTTAAAATAAAGGGCTATATACCTTGGCTCATTGAGGTTTCTTACTTTTCAACTTCCAATAGATCTACTCCCTTCAACCACCGAAAATTGTGACGTGCATATTTTTTCACTAGTGTGGCTAATTACAATAAAACTGCAAGATGTAGAATTTTGGCTCCATTTCCACATTGGGTTCATACTAGTGATTTTGTGCAGTATTGTAGGTGTTATTCCCTCAAGAGGTTGTCCTTCCATACATATCAAAGCCCTACCTTACAAGGCAATTTTTTCCTTGCCTAGGTACTAGATTGAAGTTTGCCATCAGAGACCAAATTTTTATGCCATTTCTGAATTGGTATCATAATAGTGATTTTGAAAAGTATTGAGGAAGTTATGACTATTTTATGTTATGATTTTTTTCAGACTCACTTGGAGTCACAATCCTCGTGGAAAAGGGAGATCCATTGGATGTAAAATTCGCTTATTTTTTTTACAAACTCTAGATCTACTTGTGCTGCTTCATGGCATAGTGACAGTCATAGAATTAGATTTTTTGTGCAAGATATAGCATAAAAGTAAGATGCATTTGCACAACCACCACATTTGGGAAACCATGATGGTCATGTTCAAGAACATGTAGCATGTTCTCCAACCATAATTGGTCTCTAATCAAGAGATCTTAATCCTATGACTTTTTTTGTAATGTCAATGATCTTTATTTTGCTCCAACATCTTCTATCTCACCTAATATTCTTCTTGCTGGCCCCTGCATTCTCAGTAGCATCATAACACTTTGAGTGTTATTATTCATTAAGTTATGTACCTCTTGAATTGGAATTGTGTTAGGAAGCTACATAACAACTTTGAGTTTTCTTTCAAGTCTGGGTAATTGTCTATGATTTCTAGCACATATGCAAGCCTTGAAAGCATGAGAATGTGCAAGAATAAACTCTTGGGATAAATACCCATTTCATTATAAGGGCTTATCTTACGTTGATGTCATAATGTTAGCAAGGAAATTTGTAGATAGCTTGACACAAAGACAGTATCAGCAAGGACATTTGTAGATAGCTTGACACAAAGATAGTGTCAACAAGGACATTTGTTAGCATGCATCTTGGTGTGCATTTGTGGCTTCTTCGGCACAAGCATACACCACAGTGATGATTTGGTTCTGTGCTTGTGCTGAGGTGAGACATGGCATTTTAGGAACAATGCTAGTCAATGTTCCTGGAACATAGTTTAGATTGTTATCATCCTTGCTGGCATGTGAAGTTTTGTTAGACCTTGTATATTCTCATGATGTATATGTATTGGTTAAGTTAGTGAAACTGGCACCTCCCCATTGACATCTTTTCATCACCAAATTGCCAAATGCTATAAAACGGTTAAGCAAGGTTGCAGTGAGTGAACTCCATTGTTTTTGTGGAGGCAAACACCATGCTTCTTTCAAGTAAAATGTCTAGTGCTGCAATTCTCAGGGTACTTAAGGACTTGAGCTCTCTTGCTTCCTCACCTAACAAGGAAAAGGATTATTAGGTACTAATTTATAAAGATCATGATGAAAGTGTCATTATAATCAAGAGTCTAAATTTAGTTGTTTAACTTCTATGGCAACAACTGGATCTCTGCATCAGTAAGATAGAAAAATTGGTCATCTTCATTGTCTATTGTACCTGTGTCTTTTGGTGCTAATGGAGTTTTACTCCCTTTTCCCCCATATATTGATATATTTTTTTGTAATATGTGAAAAGTTGCAACCTCATCAACTGACACTTACCCAGCTAGAATACACCAGTGATGAGATAAAATGAGCTGCAAGTTCATCTCATTCCTCAGTGCTCAAGATCTCGGCCCATTGATTACACACAATCCAAGGGAATATCCTTCACTTGACAAGTCAAATAGCCAGTAAACACAAGGCAAAAATCTCAAGGTGAGGCCACAAGTGTTACATTATTAGATTGACTTGGTAAACTGATATCCTATTGCCTGTTCAGATTGTTGGGTGTTTTTTTTTATTGTACAAACTTTAAACACATGCCCAACCAATTCCCTTGTAAGCACTACTAAGCATAGGATGATAATATGGGCATTTTCCTGGATTGGATTCCAGATAGCTATTGCCTCTACTTTTAGGCATATGGAAAGTTAAGTGCATTCTAGGGGAATTTGATTTCTTGTTTCTTTGTGTCAAGCTATCTACAAATGTCCTTGTTGACATGGTGACATCAATGTAAGAGAAGTCCTTATAATGAAATGAGTATTCTTCCCAGGAGTTTATTCTTGCACATTCTCATGCTTTTAAGGCTTGCATATGTACCATAAATCATAGACAAGTACCCAGAATTGGAAGAAAACTCAAAGTTTCTATGTAGCTACATAACCCAATTCCAATTCAAGAGGTACAAAAATTAATGAATAATAACACTGAAAGTGTTATGTTGCTACTGAGCTCCATTCTGTAGAAACAAAGATCTCAACGAGTTAAAACTTAATTCATGGACCATTGAAGGGATATATTTAGCATTCAGTATTACAATGAGAATATATGAATTACTCCAATCTTATCTATGCATTCATAAGTAACATCTGACAAACACCTTTGGCATCTAGCTTTTAGTTTTTACTGGAGATGCATGAACCATTATTTAAACAAAATGCAATATTTTGGGAAGTTCATTAAAATGTGGAACATTACTATGGAAGCCAAGTTCAACATTGATATAGCATGCATTAAATTTGTTTGCATTGAATTGTTGTTGTTTGCAATATGCTTGTGTTTTTGCTAGAAGTAAATCCACCACGCACTAGATTTCCTTTACCCTACAATATTCGCCATGATTGCCCATATATTTCCAGGGGAGCGTTGGGCTGATCTGGAACTGTAGTTCAGCAAAACTTTAGATTGGGCAAAATCCTTGAGGAGTCTACCTCTCAGATCATCACCTTTCTATGGGAGACCAAATCAGAAGTAGCAAGATGGACAAGCTTCAGTTGGTGCAGAAATGACAACGCAGTGGTTATAGAGTGCCAGAGTCTGAGCAGCATAGAGAAGAGTTGGAAGCAATGCAGGAAGGCATAGTGCAGAGTCAGCAACAACACAACAACTTCAGAGGGACAATGCAGATACTAGTAGCAACCATATCTTCAGTACGAGATGCATCCTACTGAACACTTAGTATAGATTTTGCATGTTTTTTTTGTTGCATTGTCGTAGCATGCATGGTAAAAAACAACATGGATGCAAAAGCATAGTGTTGGTGGCCAGCAGTGTAAGACATCAGCAGCGCAAAGGAGCGGTTGCAGAATCATAACAGTGCTTCAACTGGATGTATTGCTAGAGCACATTCCTCGCTAAGAGGGAGTGTTGATTTCTGGTAGCATCAGAGGTGCTCTAAGTCTCAAAATTTGCAGGGAGGCTTAGGCACATGTATTCCAAAGAACATAGAAAGGATTTTGGAAAATTCCACTCAGATTATGTTTTATCAAAATAATTAATTATTTTTAATGGGTCCCTAAGTATAAACTTAGGAAATTAAAATAATTAATAAATATTAATTAAAATAGAGTGTGAATCTTCTAGAAACGTCAGAGATCAAGTCAATTTAATCTTATCCGTTGATTAGCGATTTAATCTCAATCGTTGAAAACTCAATGAGAAGATTATAAGTACTTGATGAATAATTTTTAAAATAGATCGAGAATATTTTTGCAGAGAGGGGCAGAGATAATTTTTGGTAGGAAGAGTTTCCTGATCCAGAGAGTGCAAAGCAGAGGAGGCAATAATATCCACATAGAGTAGCGCAGATCCAACCGCACAGAGGCTATGCAGGGACTGCGTAGAGCTTTAGATGGAGTTCGATTTTTTGTTGAGGAAACAATCAGGGTTTAGTGCTAGCAACCAGAGGCAGTTTCTAGAGGCCAAAAGGACCTCGTTTCCAGTTAGCAGAGAGATCTAGTGCAGAGAGAGAGGGAAACTTCAGTTGTGATGCACAAATTGTGCAAAGTAACGCAGTCACTACATAGACGCAGTGTAGAGCAACTCATCTCTAGCTAAGGTCAATGTCAGATCCCTGTGGAAGAGTGAGATCTTCTCACGAGATTTTATTTGTCAGTTTTCCTCTGTATCGTTTTTTAGTTTCGACCATCATAGATTTGTACTCATAAAATTACTGCATAATAAACAAATCCTCAGTTCTTGAACCAAATTTCCCGCATTGGGTTTTTCTGAGGACATTGGTCCAAAAATAACGGTGTCATGTGTCTATGATTTACTCTTGCTTAAATCTTGTTTCTGCACATTTATTTTCCGCAGTTTAATTTTGTGAAGGCCATAGTGTATGGGTTTCAGTATATATCGTAGAACACAGTAAATAATTTGTTCAAGTAATTAACAAATATAAAAATTCTCATCAGTTGTGGTAGTACGATTCATGCAACTGAATTTTCACATGGTATCAAAGCTTGTTTAGCTGAGTCATGATTTGCTGAGGAATTCAAGCTAGAGATCTGAGCAGTGAGGGGCATAGATAACATCTGGAGAGGAAGAGACTTTCTCAACTGGTGGAGCATCAGTCAAAGAGAGGGAAAAGAGATCTAGCCAAATCAAGCGCTAAAGGAAGAGGGCTGACGTAGGGACTGCGTAGGCTCACGCAGAGGAAGAGGAAGGGTTTTCAAAATTTTGCTGGTGGATCAGTTTTGGAGGCCGAGATCTAGAAAGTTGCACCGGGAGGTTGTTCCTCGAGGTCTAAGGAGGCAAAACGACTTGGCTGGGGTTGAACGCTGAGCCTGGAAGGGGGTGACACAGAGGCTGCAAGGTGATTTCCAACAAAGGAGATGAAGGCAAGGTTGGGTTCAATTTAGTCATCTTCAAGGGCAGAGTTCCACAGGATGGAGGATGACATTGGTTTGGGCACATTTATGATTTGTCTTGGGCATTTTATCTTCATCACGGGTCTGAGTTCAAGTAGATATAAGTCACACCTGTTAACGGTGATTTTGATGACAGTTTGGGATTGTTGTAAAGGTGTCATTCTCCTTGAAGCCATCCCCACTAGTTTGGGTCACCTATAGCTAGGCCACAGGGCTTAAGAGCCCTGTCCTATAGGCCGAGAACCTACAACAAGAAAGCCACAGTCAGGGCTGCTTTATCATGAGGCTATGTAGTGGGTTTTGAAGCCTATAAGAAGGCTTATGGGCTACCAGCATTTGAAGGGTCTAGTTGAAGGTAATCTGCAGTCTAGTAAAGGTATTTAAGGTTGCGAATGGGGTAGTTGCTGACTGTTTTTACGCCCTAGTTAGTCCTACTAGAATTGCAGAGAAGATACAAGTTCTTGGAGCCTACACCAAACATCAGATTTGCAACCTTATTGGAACCATCCTCTTGTCTAAGGGCAGTGGTATTAAACCTTCTCATTTGAAAATCATTTTGACTTTGAAGTATTGTATTCTCTTTCTGTTGAACATATGACATTAATGATAAGAAGAATTGATAAGGTTTTTCCCCATCCTGGGGTTTTTCCCTGGCTTGAGCCATATTCGTATGTTCTTTTGTCTTGGATTATCTTCATCTTTTATTACTTATGTTCTTTCATTAGTTACACTTATGATTAATGATATTGCTAATGGATTAATCGGGAAATTATGTAACTAACCTAAGCTAACAATATGTTAACTCAAAATTAACAGGATGCCATGTGGGAAAACAAGCAGAGTTTGCAGCACCTAGTTTTACAGTTGCTTGGGGATAAGCAACATTTGGGAGGGGAGAACTGTAATATCCATTCCTAAATAATTTTCTCAATAGTACCACAAATTTTCCATTTTGCTAATTTTGGGGGCCTAAGATAATTTTGGAGAGGAAACAAAGGACAAGGGGGTCGAAATTTTTGCCTTGGTGTAATGTGGGGGCCACATCCCCAACTAATATGCACTCCTTGAGGAGAGAGAAATCATATGGCCAAGGGAAGAGGTTTGAATTGCTTAGTGAGGGGCCCACATGGAGGAAATGAACATAAATTATAAATAGGAGAGCGGAAGCAACATTTGAGGCCTTTTGATAATTTGAAAATTGAAGTATTGCTCTAGTTCTTTAGCAAAGTTACATAGTGTTTTTCAACACAAGAGTTTCCCAAGGAGGAAGCTCAACCTTTCTTCGATGGACTTTGAGTACCACCCTAAGAAGGATTCTTCATAAGTTTCAAGAGTTGGATAGAGGGCCACACATGTGGTACGGTTTTTGGGCAACTAAGACGCATTCAGGAGGCCACACAAAGAGTTGAGGAGGAAGAGCTGGAGTTGGGAGTTGTAGCATTGTCGAAGTAATTTTTGGTGAATTCTAGGAAAAAGGAGGAAGATTTGCAAGGGTAGAATTCAACACACAACATCAAACTTACTTTCCAAAGGAGAAACTACGTCATCCTACCTAAAAACTGTGCAATCATTGTGGAGGCACAATTGTGGGGTGGCCTGTGAAGGGATTTTGAGAGCTGGGTTTCTTGGGCTTGGTTTGGGGTGCAATTGAGAAGAATTTTCCAGCCATTTTGGGACATTCATTCCAACATCAGTCAAAGTTCTAGTTTTTCTGCACTTAGAGGAAGGTCAAGCAATTTGGGGCCATTTTTTGAGCATCAAAACCAGGGAAAACCCTTTCTGGGTTTTTCTGGGTTTTTGACAAGGATTTAAATCAATGGTAGCTTTCTCATGATATTTTCACAAATATCATGTTGAATCTTTAACTAGTTTTCATTCCATCCCTGCAACATAGGGAGGAAGGTCCCTCCTCTTTAGCAGGGATCACAATAGTAATAGATTATCTATGTTATTTATATTGGTGTGTATTTCTCAATGTCGTTGAATATATTGTAGCACAGACACACTTATGTTTTCATATTTGTTATATGTTGTTACACATGATCGGTCAGATCTATAATATTCAATCAGCTCATACAACCTCATTAATAACGCATGACATGCCTCTTTTTTGCAGTATATGAAGTGTGAATCTCTTATGTATTGAGTGAATTTCATTCCTGCAATGTGTTTTTGATGCAGGAGCATCCTGCTCAGAAATCATTGTATATTTGGTTGACTTAGGGGTATGATGTTTTTTAATTTATTATAGGATTTTTTTATATTGTTAATAACTTGAGTGAAAAATATGTGTGTGAGGTTTTGATTGTAAATAATTCTCAACCATGTGAGAATATCAGAGATGATTGAATTGTGAAGATCCCATAAAGATCCTAGGGATTAGGAGATCCTAAGATAAGGAATTAGTTGAGTTAAAAGAGGAATTATAATATTTTTAAGATATGTTTGAGTAGATTCTAGATATGAACTAGAAATGGTTGCAGAATCTTTTTTTGTATATGTTGGTAAGCCAAAAAAAAAAGAGAGTGTGTGAGAGTGATTAGAGATATAGAAGGCCATTCTTAAATAAAATCAGGTATGGTCAGAGAAATTAATTAAATGAAGATTGTGAGTATATGTAAAGTTTTATAAATGGAATAAAATTTTCATTATGTTCATTGTCTCAGAAAAAATTGTTGATGGAATTTCTATCTGTATGAATTTGAATTAATGGGTGTTGATGGATGAGTCATTGAGTGTAGGTGTGCAATTGTTACACCGATATTTTGGATTTGTAAATATTGTCTAGAAAATGGATTGCAATGGATTTTTACGTGGATTGTTGGTGCAGCCAATTATATAAACAACCTGAAGAGGAGGATCTTTCCCAAGGACAAGTGCTTCGGTGTGATAATTTATTAGTTCCAATAAATAACTCACTAAAGGATATCGTAAAGGAAACATGCTACTGAGTGAGTTTAAACCCAAGTGAGCGTTGAGTCCGAAGTGAAGTCCGTAGACTGTTCAGGGATTAACTGAAAAAAGTCGTAAGAAGAATGTGAAGTGCCAGAGCATTGATTTGTTAACACTACAGGTCTGTTATTGATGAAAATATATGATGGTTTCATGTGCGCAACATGAGAAAGATGCTACAATCGAATGTGAACTTTTTTTTACCACAAGAGAGCAGAACCGAGTAGTTGAGCGAAAGATGATTTAAAGGAAGACAATAGAAAATTGCATGGAAATTACCTTAGAATGCGTGGAAACAAACATAGTATAAATGCCTTGAGTTTATTATTTGCTTGGATTGGTGACTCCTTGTGTTCCTGTGTGTACTAATCCAGGTCTGCATCGGATAAAGATTCGTAGAGCATTCAAACTTTACCTCGAGAAGTGTGAAAGTTAGTTTTAATTTCCACCACTCATTGTGACCCAGCAACCCAGGTGAATATCCAAAGAAAATTCAAATTTCTGAAGTGGGCTACGCTTTGGAGGCGCTGCACTTTTCCAAGGGATTAAAGTTTTTCCTAAATGGTTAGTTATTTGTATTGAGATTACCTTCTTGTATTGGAATACATATTTCACCATCAAAGCTCGATGATGGAGTCCTTAATCTAGTAGTATATTTAAATGCCCCAAGTTAGTTATTTGTATTGAGATTACCTTCTTGTATTGGAATACATATTTCACCATCAAAGCTCGATGATGGAGTCCTTAATCTAGTAGTATATTTAAATGCCCCAAGTTTTGTTCTGTTTGTAATTTATTGGTTGTATTCAAGCAAGCCTTTGAATGGAAGGAAATTGAGCTTGTACTTTCCATTCAATGTATATGATTGGGTTTTTCTTAAGGATTTGGAGTGAATCCAATTCTTTCTTTTGTAGCCTGTATTGAGAGAAATCTTTCTTTATGAAACTCCTGCTCTGCCCTTTGGATTCAAGGCTCATCAAGACTGAATTATTGTATACATTTCCAAGGAGTATAGCTCATCTCTCAAATTTGATGTCGAGCCTACCCATCATGGTTATGGAAAATTTTAAATTCATGGACTCAAGCATTATGTTCTTCTGATTATGGAGATTGACGTAACATGGAAATGTAGCCTTAGTGTTTTAAGGTTACCAATTGGAAAGTGATAGACCTGCATTGCCATCATTTGGTATCAGATCAAGACGATCTTTCTTATGGATATTTTATGGTTGCAAAGGCTAGAGCAGGAAGAAATTTAAAAAAATCAAAGGTGTAGCAAAAACAAAGGGAAAATAGGAGGAATCAAATTCAAAATCTGATTGAGGTAAACATTGTTCTTTTATTGAATTTAGAATACTCATGATTGCATGATTTAAGCTTGAAGAAATAGTGAAGAGAGTTGGAAGGAAAATATACTTTGAGAGAAAGTAGATCAAATTTTCCTTAAAGATAGATTGAGAAGATTGTTCTGAGGTATAAAGAACATTGATGACTGCAACAGTAAAAGTAGAATCAGCAGAAGAGGAAATTGCAAAAAAAGCATATGAAATAGATATTGGACACTGAGATATGGTCTTCTTATTGATGAATTACGGATTAAAGGTAACAATATGAGTATGCTTTAATGATTGTAGCCAAAACAATGAAGTTTTGATGATGATGATAAACCTATCTAGCTATAGGTTGGAAGAAAGGAGAGAGGTGACTGAGTGCAAAAGATCAGAGAAGCTCTAGGAGGTTCAAGGGAGTGGACCAAGAGAGAATACTCAGGAAGAGATCAAGCTTAGAGACAAAGCTTGATAGATTATTTAGTAGCGGTGAGAATTTCAGATCAACTAGATGAGCATGGATGAGATCATCAGACAAATGATCATGGAGGATCATAGAAAAGGTTCAAATAAATACAATGAAGGTAAGATGAGTAATGAAGAGCGTGATATAATTCTTGCAGTGATGAGAGCACAGTTGGATATACTAACATAATGGCTACAAGGAAAAGAGAATGAAGACCGAAGACGTGGATGGAAAATGAGGAAACTGGTTAGATGGAAGCTATTGTAAAAGAAATGGAATGCCAAGTTGATAAAAAATTTAGAGAACTTGAACAAATACATACTTATTTGTTGGATAAGGAGAGACTCAAAGGGATTGAGTCACAAAAAAGAGGATTTGCTGAAACCCAGAAAGTCCATTGTGAAAGATTGGTGCTTGAAGCATCAAATGAGGCTGAAAGGTCTTGTAATTTTAAAACTGATAGTTTGTTTATGTATGTAGGTAAAATACCAAATGAGGAGTTTGTTGCTATGAAGGAGAAGAAAACTATGACAGCTAATGACCATTTACGAGAAATAAGAATTTATTTGTGAGCCTGAAGGGGATTGGGATGATTTTTTTTCATTCCATTAAGTTGAGTTAGCAGCTCAATTACAGAAGGAAATAGAGATAAAGAATGGGGATGATGTGTAATGGGCTACTGATGCTTCTATTGAAGTCGCGCAACAATGTATTATAGATCATTTGACTACTACTACAAGTTAAATAGTCATGTTAGACAGCCATGAAGAATAAATTCAAAATCACCAAAGAAGTCTTCAAGCAAGAATGAAAAGGAGGTTGATCTTGATAAGAAATATCAAGCTAAAAATGGTGATGAGGTATTTGAGAAGTCCATGAAACAAGATTCTGAGGAGGAGATTGTTCTAAGAAAATTGAACACATTGAGCATTCATGATGAGCTTGGCCTTGTTTTCAAGGAGTGGTTTTGTTAAAATATGACAACAAAATGTAAATAAGTAATTCTGGGTAAATTTACTTATTACCTATTGATGTAGTTGGAATAACGTAATGTATTTTGAATAAAGAAATGTAGTTGGAATAACGAAATAAGTCCAGGTTAAATAATATGGCCCGATAGGCTTGTAAAGTATGGAGAATCATTTGATTAATAGAGTTGAGTTTGTCATTCAGTTATTGTTTTCTATTTCTTCCTAGCTTATTGTTTTTCTGCACAACAAGTGGTATTGGAGCCTAAAACCAAATAGAGATTTCTTCACCATGAGAGAACCGCATTTTTTGTGGTTACAACCGTGAGAGAGGCCGAGAGCTGTTGGAATCTACATCATCCGCCGGATAAAGGAGACTTGCATCCACTGCCACCTTGTCTGGAGACTGTCCACTGTTGTCTGTGGGAAGAGTGTAGAAATTGGAGTGGCGTCCATCCCCAGCCACCAGACTATCAAGAAGGGAGCATCTGCAGCCTGAATTCGAAACTACAGTGTCCATCCGCAGCCGCCAAACTGTCAAGCAGGGACCATCCGCAGCCTGAAGTCGAAATTGCTGCCTTGCATTGCCACTACACTGCATAATCAAGCGGTTAAAGAAGGCTATTAAGGGAAGCAGAGTTTTTGCGTGTCTCGGGAAAGAAGGAGAGTTTGTAACTATCGTGAGAGAGGAGTCAATAATAAATTCTGCACGCTAGAGAGCCGTCGTGGCTGTAGAAGGAGGAGTCTACTGCGTTGAATTCAAGGAGGACGCAGAGGAGCGGAGAATAACTTTGTTTCAAATTTCCAAGATCGATCATGGGTTGTGGTAGAAGCAAGTCTTTTCTACACCATTGAATTCAATTGTTGACTGCTAGAGATTAAATTGCCATTGCAGAAAGAAGCCACTGCCAGCACAATAAGAGAACGGGTAATTTTTTTTTAAGAGAAGGAATTTACTGTTTTAGTTGAAACAGAACTATTCTTTGCTTAAAAAATTCAAGTCAGGAAATCAACATTTGTTGAAGAGGGTTTTTTGAACAGAAATTGGTTGAACATAAATTGTTTATGTTAAAAGGGTTTGAATAGAAATTGTTCAGTTGGAGAAAAAGGGTTTTTTTTTTAACATAAATTGTTTTCAAATAATTGATTTAGTGAAAGAGAAAAAAAAAATAGAAATTGTAATTTTTATCTCTATTTCAAATTACTAAGAGAAAGAAAGGATCTGAAATCTCTTGAAACTCTAGTAGAATAGGGGAAAATATCTGAAACCCTTGAAACCCTAGAAGAAGAAGGGAAATCTTGAAACCATAGAAGAAGAGGAGATAAGTTTTTTAATTTGTAGAAGAAGGGAAATCTGAAACCCTAGGAGGGAGAAATGGCGAAAATGACAAATGCAAAATTTGAGGTGGATAAATTCACCGGGAAAAACAATTTTGCTCTGTGGAAACTAAAGGTTATGGATTTGCTGGTGCAACAAGGGTTGCATAAAGCATTAGACAGAGTAAATAAAAAACCAGCAAGCATAACAAATTCGGACTAGAAGGACTTGGATGCCCGAGCTCTCAATACCATTTGGTTATGTTTGGCAGATGAAGTACTCTTCAATATTGTTGGAGATGAAGTACTCTTCAATATTGTTGGAGAGAGTACAACTGCAGGGTTGTGGAAAAAATTGGAAACCTTGTATATGAAAAAATATTTGACAAACATAATCTATTTAAAAAGACAATTGTACAGTCTTCGGATGAAGGAGGGTATGAAAATTGCAGATCACTTAAATGTTTTTAATACGCTTATTTGCAAGCTGTATGATATGGAAGTAAAAATTGAGAAAGAAAACAAGGCAATAACCTTGTTGTGTTCCCTGCCCGAGTCTTGGGATCACTTCGTGACCTCAATTAGTTTGAGCACTGTCGATTCATTAAAATTGAATCTATCGTGGGTGCTCTCTTATCTCAAGAGGTACGAAGAAAATATAGCATTGAGACATCTACACCTAAAGCCATGGTAGCCAGAGGTCGGTCAAAGGAAAGGGGGGAGAAAACAAGAGGTTCTTCCAGATCGAAGTCAAAGGGCTGCAAGAAGTGTAAAGCTAATTGCTGGTACTGCAATAAACTTGGAAACCTCAAGAAATATTGTTGGAAACGGAAGGAGTCAGAAAACCATAACAAGGAAGCAAATTAGGTTGATTCAGGTATGGATGATGAGGTTTTAATTGTTGAAGCTATCACTGTCTGTAATGTCTCTCAAGATGCTGATAATTGGCTATTAGACTCTGGTGCTTCTCATCATATGAGTCTGCACCGAAGTTGGTTTACTTCATATGAAACTGTAGATGGTAGTTCTGTATTCATGGGAAATAATGCATCTTGTCAGACTGTTGGGATTGGTAATGTAAAAATTAAAATGTATGATGGTACAGTTAAAACATTATCAAATGTTAGGCATGTACCTGATCTAAAGAAAAACTTGATTTCATTGGGAGTTTTGGATTCAAGTGGTTATAAATTTACAGGTCATAATGGAGTGCTGAAAGTCTCAAAAGGAGCCTTAGTTGTGATGAAGGATGAAAATGTCATAAATCTATACATACTCAAAGGAAGCACTCAAGTTAGTGAAGCAGCGATCGTATCAGAAAAATCAGAAGAAGGTTCTCGTCTATGGCATCAGCAGTTGGGTCACATGAGCGAGAAAGGTCTTCAGGTACTGATGAACCATAAGTTGCTTCCTGATTTGAAATCCTTGAAATTTGTTTTCTGTAAATATTGCGTGTTTGGTAAACAATGTAAACAAAGGTTCAAGACTGGAAATCATAATAGTAAGCAGATTTTGGACTACATTCATTCTTATCTATGGGGACCATCTCCTACTGTGTCTTATGGAGGTGCATCATATTTTTTAACGTTTATTGATGATTTCTCCCGAAAATTTTGGGTCTATATGTTGAAAAAGAAAGTTGATGAATTTAATGTTTTTAAACAATTTAAAACAATGGTGGAAAAGAAAACAGGAAAATCAATTAAATGTTTAAGAACTGACAATGGTGGTGAATTTATGTCTTTATAATTTGAACAATTTTGTAAGGATGAAGGGATTGTTATACATAAAATTGTTGTTTATACCCCTCAGCAAAATGGCGTTGCTGAATGGATGAATCAGACTCTTATGGAAAGAGCAAGAAGCATGATCATTAATGCTAACTTGCAAAAGGAGTTGTGGGCAGAAGCAGTATCCACTGCTTGTTATTTAGTCAACAAATCACCTTTAGTTGCAATAAACTGTAAAATTCCTGAAGAAGTTTGGTCGGGTCAGTCTTGTGATTATTCGCATTTGAATATTTTTGGTTGTGATGCCTATGCTCTTATTCCTAGAAATCAGCGTTCAAAGTTAGATCCAAAATCGAAAAGTTGTGTCTTTGTTGGATATGATTATTCAGTGAAGGGATATAGGTTGTGGGATCCTTCTTCACGAAATATAGTCATTAGTAGAGATGTAACATTTGATGAATCTTTTCTTTTAAAATCAGATGTTGAAAAGGTTGAACAGGAGCAAGTATCACCAAGTCAGCAGATTCAATTGGAGACTAAACCTTTTTCAGAAATTCGAAAGGAAGGAGAGACTTCTGATGAAGAAGGTGGAGAAGCAAAGGAAACTGGAGAAATTCCATAACCAATTCAACAACCAGTCACTCTACGAAGTTCTACAAGGGAAATAAAAACACCTAAAAGGTATGAAGATTATGCTTAATCTTTTGCATTGATTACTGAAGATGGGGAACCTTCTTGTTATCAAGAAGCAGTTGATGATGCAAATAGCAAGCTATGGAAAAAGGCTATGGAAGAAGAAATGGACTCCCTAGCCAAAAACTATACCTGGGATCTTGTAGAAATTCCTGAAGGGAGAATTGTTTTTGGGTGCAAAATGGGTCTTCAAGTTGAAAAGGAAAGTTGATGGAAGTATCGAGAGGTATAAGGCGAGACTGGTTGCAAAAGGGTATTCTCAGGTTGAAGGTATTGACTTTCATGAGATTTTTTTACCAGTAGTTAAACTTGTTTCTATTCGTACTGTGTTAGCACTAACTGCTTTACTTGACCTTGAGTTAGAACAGTTAGATGTTAAAACAACCTTTCTACATGGTGATTTGGATGAAGAGATATATATGGATCAACCAGAAGGTTTTGTACAAGGTCGCAACAGAATATTAGTTTGCAAGCTCAGGAAATCATTGTATGGCCTAAGGCAATCGCCCAGGATATGGTATAAGAAGTTTGATTCCTTCATGGTGAGCCAGAATTTTATCAGAAGTGAGTATGATCATTGTGTATACTTCAAAATTTTCAATGGCATATTCATTATCCTGGTGTTGTATGTTGATGATATGCTTATTACAAGCAAAAGCATGGAAGAAATCAACAAGTTAAAGGCTCATCTCTCTAGGACGTTTGAAATGAAGGATCTTGGAGTAGAAAAACATATCTTGGGCACGGAGATATATAGAGACAGGAAGAATGGTAAGCTTTGGTTATCACAACAGAAGTATGTGGCGAAAGTACTTGAAAATTTTGGTATGAACAATGTGAAACCTGTTAATGTTCCATTAGCTTCCCATTTTAAGCTTTCTTCGGATTTAAGTCCTAGAACTAATGAAGAAAAAAAGTATATGTCTCGTGTACCATATGCAAATGCGGTAGGAAACTTAATGTATGCGATGGTATTTACAAGACCTAACATTTCACATGCAGTTGGAGTTGTCAGCAGGTTCATGGCAAATCTAGGGGAAGAACATTGGAGAGCAGTGAAATGGGTACTTCGATATTTGAGAGGCACAAGTGACCATTGCATCAACTTTGATGGTCATGAAGGTTCAGCATGCGGATATGTGGATGTTGATTATGTAGGTGATTTGGACAAAAGGAGGTCTACTATAGGTTATGTTTTTACTCTTGTAGGTGGAGTAATCAGTTGGATGTCAAAGCTTCAAGAGACAGTTGCTTTGTCCACTATTGAAGCAGAGTATATAGCTACCTCAGATGCATGTAAAGAGGCAATCTGGTTAAAAGGCCTGCTTGATGAGATTGGAAGGACGTAGGAGAAAGTGAATGTGTTTTGTGATAGTCAAAGTGCTATTCATTTGGCTACAAATCCAGCCTATCATAGCAAGACCAAGCACATTGATGTAAGGTATCAATTTGTGAGACAAGTAATCGAAGGTGGAAAAGTAGTTCTCAAGAAGGTCTGGACACACGAAAATCATGCAGATATATTCACGAAGCCAGTTACAGTAGAGAAGCTGAGATGGTGTCTCGCTTCTCTCGGCTTGTAGAAAAGATGATGAATGGGCATGGGAAAGGGATTAGGAAAATTGTTAAGGTGGAGTTTGTTAAAATATGACAACAAAATGTAAATAAGTAATTCTGGGAAAATTTACTTAATACCTATTGATGTATTTGGAATAACGAAATGCAGTTTGAATAACAAAATGTAGTTGGAATAACGAAATAAGTCCAGGTTAAATAAGATGGCCCAAGAGGCTTGTAAAGTACGAAGAATCATTTGATTAATAGAGTTGAGTTTGTCATTCAGTTTTTCATTTAGTTATTGTTTTCTATTTCTTCCTAGCTTATTGTTTTTCCGCACAACAGCTTGAAGACTGGATATTCTCCGAAACAGTTACAATCCGACATACAATCTTCAAATGGTTCTCCACGGGAGAACATGAATGCCTATTTTGAAGCTTTTTTTGGGGGCGTTGGAAAAGGATTTTCAAGAGAGGCAGTTGTGAAGAAAGTCTATCTATCTAGAGTTATGCAAGATGAAAATTCTCAGTCGATGCTGCTTGGTCCTATTGAGACATTTTGTAACCATGCATGCGCTAAAGAGGTCAAAGAAGTTGTGGTAGTTCTTAAAGTTTTATATGATGAGGAAATCTTGGAGGAAGTCATCAGAGAAACTAGCATAAAGAATGGTATGACATATACAAGTGTAGGATTTTAAAATTCCGTTGAAGAAACCAATATCTTCTATAATACTGAGATCAGTATGTCTACAAGACATGAGTTTCAAATAAAGAAGGCTATAATTGATGAAATGGATAAAAAATACAAACAATACTACAAAAAAATGCAAATCGTAGTTTCATCATTTGAAACTGTGACTGGGATTGGGACTACAAAGACATACACTTCCCTTTCTTTTGGATCCATCTCTAGGCACTTTCGATTCTTGAGAGATGAAATTGTGGTTCAAATTTGTGTGTCTAGCAAAAGTTTGGACGAGGAAGATACAAAGTCAGAGGAAGGATCTTAAAATAGCAAAGACAATGAAGATCATAGAAATCAACCACAGGATAATGACATAGGATTTTGGAGGAAGCTTTTTTAGGAGTATTTAGCTCTTGGAACAACGAAGTGATGGTGCTTACCAAGCTACAGATCTTCTAAAATGAGCAGGAATGAACAAGGCCTATTTCCGATGGATTATTGGTTCTACAAAATATGTGGAATGTAGCCTCGATGAGGATTCAAATATGATATATATTTGCTACCGAGACTTTTCAAGACGAAATACGAAAATGGGCTTTTGGAGAAATGTTTTGATATAGTTGAAGAGAGTTACCTGATTCCACAAGGAAAATGGGTATTAGAGCTTCCACACACAATTCATAAGTCTATATTTCCAGAGCTAAGTATGGTGTGGTATGGAACTTTGAGAGTTACATTCAATAGTTCTCTGAAGATATTATCGTGGGGATTTTGTGCTAGACCATATGGTGAGATTATCCCCCTGAAGGACCATGAGAAAAAAAGAGTTTGAAATCGTGGAGGTAGAAATTTATTCAGACTTGTAGCTATCACATTACTGCAGAAAATTGGCAGACCTCATAGACAAGAGTCTATGAATTTTTTTTTCTGCATCAGGAGTATGATGCAAGATCTTCTTACTCATAAAATCATTGTATATTTGGTTGACTTAGGGGTATGATATTTTTAAATTTATTATAGGAGTTTTGTATATTTTTAATAATTTGAGTGAGAAATATGTGTGCGAGGTTTTAATTCTAAATAATTCTCAATTATGTGAGAATATCAGAGATGATTGACTTGTGAAGATTTCATAGATATATTAGGCATTAGGAGATCCTAATATAGGGAATTATTTGAGTTAAAAGAGCAACTAGAAGGTTTTTAGGATGGTTGAGTAGATTGTGGATTTGAACCAGAAATGGTTGCAGAATCTTTTGTTGTATTCATTGGTAAGCCTCAAAGGAGAGATAGAGTGTGTGTGAGAGTGATTAGAGATATAGAAGGCCATTCTTAAAGAAAATCAGGCCATGGTGAGAAATTAATTAAATGAATATTGGGAGTATATGTACAGTTTGATAAATGGAATAAAATTTTGATTATGTTCATTATCTCTGAAACATTGTCAATGGAATTCCTGTGTGTATGAATTTGAATTAATGGGTGTTGATGGCTGAGTCATTGAGTGTAGGTTTGAAGGTATTACACTGTGATATTTTGGATTTGTAAATACTGTCTAGAAAATGCATTGCAATGGATTTCTGCGTGGAATGTTGGTGCAGCAAATTAGATAAACTACCTGAAGAGGAGGGTCTTTTCAAAGGACAAGTGCTACGGTGTGATAATTTATTAGTTCCAATAAAGAACTAAATGAAGGATATTGTAAATTAAACATGCTACCAAGTGATTTTAAACCCAAGTGAGTGTCAAGTCTGAAGTGAAGTCCGTAGACTATTCAGGAACAACTGAAAAAAAAAAATGTAAGAAGAATGTGAAGTGGCAGAACATTTATTTTTTAACACTAGAAGTCTGGTATTCAAGAAAATATGCGAGCCGTGAAATTATATACGATGGATTCGTGCGCGCAACATGAGAATGTTGCTACAAGCAAATGTGAACCTTTTTCTACCACGAGAGAGCAGAACCGAGTAGTTGATCGAAAGATGATGTAATGGAATACAGTAGAAACTTGAAAGGAAATTACCTCGATCGACTATAAATGCATGGAAAGAAACAAAATATAAATGCATTGAGTTGATTAGCTACCTCGATCTGCGTCAAAGAAAGGTTCGTAGAGCATTCAAACTTTATGTGGGGAAGTGTGCAAAGTAGTTTCAATTGGCACCACTCATTGTGCCCCAGCAACCCAGGCGAAAATCCAGAGAAAAATCAAATATTTGAAGTGCACTTTTCAGGCACTGCACTTTTCCAAGGGATTAAGGTTTTGTCTAAATGGTTAGTTATTTATATTGAGATGACCTTCTTGTATTCAAATACCTAGTTTACCATCAAATCTGGATGATGGAGTCCTGAATCTAGTAGTATATTGAAATGCCCCAAGTTATGTTTCGTTTGAAATTGATTGACTATATTCAAGCAAGCCTTTGAATGGAAGGAAATCGAGCTTGTACTTTCCATTCAATGTATATGATTTGGTTCAATGTATATGATTTGGTTTTTGTTAAAGATTTGGAGTGAACCCAATTCTTACTTTTCTAGCATGTATTGAAAGAAAACTTTATTTATGAAACTCTCGCTCTTCCTTCTAGATTCAAGGCTCATCAAAACCGAATTCTTGTATACATTTCCGAGGAGTATAGCTCATCTTTCAAATTTTATGTCGAGCCTACCCATCATGGTTATCGAAAATTTAAATTCATGGACTCAAGCATAATGGTATTCCGATTTGTTGAAATATTAAAGTCACCTGCCGTGCCTTGGGCAGTGACAAGAAGAACAAAGTACAAAGGCAGCCGCAGCAGCAACAGAGATTGAGTGCGCAACACTCTGTATTGAAGAATGTTGGTGGATCCGTAAGGATGAATTTTAATTCTTGATGGGCCGCAGCCACAATAGCAGAGAATAAATTTAATTTGGAGATGGACAGATCCGTCTTACAGCGGAATGAAGATTTCCTGTAGATCTTTTCTACGGAGGAGCAGACTAAATTAAAAACAGTCGTTTTGGGCTTTAAAGTCCTCAACAACCAGAATAAAGAGAAACAGGAGGAAGTCCTTTTATTTTTTGAATTGGCGGGACAAGTGGTCCCCACCATTTATATGCCAATCGGAATCGGAAAGTAAAGTTGGAGCAGTGTCTTGTTGATATGGAGTTGCGATGCGATGCGATCCAATCGCGATCGCAAATCGCAATGTATACATATTATAAGTCAAATGTCTTGCAGATGTGGAGTTCCGCAAAGCGGAACGTTTAATATAAACGAAACATATAACAATCACCCCACAGAAGCGGAGGCCTGTGGGTCCACAAGACCACGTGGCAGAAATGTATTGAATCGATTGATTTCAATCGAAGGGTTTCAGTCGGCGGGATTTTATTGTGCGCCCCGATCAGGGCGGATCCGATCGCAAGTGAAGGATCGGAGGTTTGTTTGTTTTGCAGCGCGTTTTGTTTAAAGCGCGGATCCGACGATCTTATACAGTAGATTTAATATCGGACCATCGAGTCCATGGTGTGATCGCAATCGAAAGTTTGGGCGGATCACAAAGTTTGTTGTCAAGACTTTTGTCGATTGCCGATTGCCGACTGCGCAGTGGTCCCCACTCGTACGTCCAGCATTTCATAATTTTAAGTTCCGCAAAGTTTTCTTTTGTATTTGGTTTTCATTTTGATTTAAGTTTTAATATGGTTTTGTTGTAATGTTTAATATATGCGCGGCA
The DNA here is from genome assembly GCA_034641835.2 of Pinus albicaulis. Taxonomy (NCBI): domain Eukaryota; kingdom Viridiplantae; phylum Streptophyta; class Pinopsida; order Pinales; family Pinaceae; genus Pinus; species Pinus albicaulis. The sequence goes on from CM076574.1 coordinate 1,368,232,284, forward strand.
TATATAAAAGGAAAAGGCCCGAGAGCCAAATGTAAGTAATGCATTGTATTGTATTGTGAACCGCTGTGTGAGCCCGCAGGCAAGAAGAAAACACAGTAAGAAGAACAGAGAGCACTACTAGTGCGTTCTTGAAGAGAGACAGAGAGTTGTTTTGTTTAGCACTGTGTCTGTAGCAGTCATACATATTTGGTGAATCCCTCACTGTTGAGGAAGAATTTGTAACAGTTGTTTTTAGTTTGTTTAATGAAATAGAAAGCATTTTCATGTCATCTCTATCTGCAATTAAAATTCCTGTTTAAACATCTTTGTGTTGAAGAGGGGATTTTATATTCTCTCCACTGTTTGCTTGGAATTTCCCAAAATTCCAACATGGTATCAGAGCTTATCTAGGCTCTTTGAAGATTTCAAAGAAGCTGAAGAAGAAGACCTGTTGCAGCGTTTCTCTCCAGCAGCATGAAAAAGCTCAACAGTAGTCAAAGTCAGGTATTTCTCAAAGAAAACACAGTTGTAGTTTTTGCTCGTTCTTTCAAGAAAAAGGAAAGACCGTTTGATTAAAGTCTGAGTTCAGTTTAAGAAGCAATGGCTGGACCAAGCACTGGTATGAGTCTTGGAAGTGTTCAGCTTCCACAGTTTAATGGAAATAACTATGATTATTGGGCCATTACCATGAGAGCCCTGTTTGTCTCACAAGACTTGTGGGAACTAGTAGAAGATGGTTTCATAGAACCAGCTGATGAGCAGGCTTTTAATGCCTTATCTCAAGCAGAGAAAGATGTATTGAAGAATAATAGGAAGAAAGATGCTAAAGCTCTCTTCTGTTTTTATCAAGCTGTAAATGATAGTGTGTTTCCAAGGATAGCAGCAGCTAAGAAATCCAAGGAGGCATGGGAAACTCTGAAAGTAGCCTATCAAGGTATGGAGAAAGTGAAAACAACAAAACTTCAGTTGCTGAGAAGATATTTTGAAACTCTTTGCATGAAAGAGTCAGACAGTGTTGATACATTCTTTACACATGTGAGTGGGATTGTAAATCAGATGAGATCCCATGGAGAAACTCTTGAAGAAAGAAGGATTGTGGAAAAACTTTTGAGATGCTTACCCTCAAAGTTTGATGTTATTGTTACCACCATAGAAGATACCAAAGATCTCTCACAGTTCACAGTAGATGAACTTCATGCCTCGCTAATAACTCATGAACAAAGATTGAGTAGAGATGAACACTCATCTCTTGAGCACGCCTTCAAGACCCAGATGCCTTCCGGAAGAGGAAGAGGTCAAAGAAAAGGAAGAGGAAGAGGCAGAAGCCAGAATAGAGGTGGAAGAGACATCTCTTCACATTCACATGGAAGGAGCAACAATCAAAATCAGAGCCACAGCCAATGCAACAGCCAGCAAGGTGGACATCAACACCAACATGCTCAAGGACAAAGGTATGACAAATCCAATGTCCAGTGTCATTATTGCAAGAAATATGGGCACTATGCCAATGAATGTAGAAAGAAGAAAATTGACATGAAGAATAGGTAGAATGCTAATGTAGCAAAAGAGGAAAAGAACCCAAGTAATGTGTTGTTAGCTTGTAATGTAGCACAAGATAGAAATGATGATGTTTGGTTCTTAGATTCTGGATGTAGTAATCACATGACTGGCAACAGAGCAATGTTTGCCAATCTTGATGAAGAAGTTAAATATGAAGTGACCAGAGGGACTGATACTAAAATCTCTGTCAAAGGGAAAGGCAGAGTAAGTATTCGAGCAAGGAATGGGGAGAAATTTTTTTTTCCTGATGTGTATTATGTTCCAGGTCTGAAATGTAATCTTTTGAGCATTGGGCAGCTCATAAACAAAGGTTACAATGTTATATTCAAAGATGATGTATGCACAATAAAAGATATACCTCCAAGTAAGAAAATTATTGCTGAAATACAAATGACCAGCAATAGAATGTTTCTGCTCAAGCTCAACATTGACTTGAAGCAAAAAGGAAAGAATGTAGCAGCTGTAACTCAAGAAGCCTTCCAGAAGGAAGAGAAAGATGAAAACTGGTTATGGCATTTGAGATTTGGACATCTCAATTTCGGAGGATTAAATCTACTGCACAGAAAAGGAATGGTAAGAGGTTTACCACTGATTGAAAAGCCTGACAGCCTATGTGAAGGCTGCATCTTGGGAAAGCAACACAGAGAAAATTTTCCTTCAGGGAAAAGCATAAGGGCGAAAGCACCTTTGGAGATAATCCACTCAGATTTATGTGGGCCGATGCAAACAGCATCCGTTTCAGGCAGCAATTACATGCTGACCTTCATTGATGATTTCACACAAAAAGTGTGGGTTTATTTTCTAAAATATAAAAGCGAAGTCTTTCAGAAATTTCGTCAATTTAAAGCTCTTGTGGAAAAACAGAGCGGACTGCACATTAAAGTCCTCAGAACTGACAGAGGAGGTGAATATATATCAAAGGAATTCCTGCGTTTTTGCAGAGAGAACGGCATACACAAGCAGTTTACCACCAGGTACACGCCGCAACAGAATGGAGTTGCTGAAAGGAAGAATCGAACCATAATGGAGATGGTGAGAAGTATGCTAAAGGCAAAGCACTTTCCGAATGAGTATTGGGCAGAAGCAGCAAACTGTGCTGCGTATATTTTAAATAGATGCCCCACAAAAGCAGTGATGAACAAAGTTCCAGAAGAAGCGTGGAGTGGCAGAAAACAGGGAGTCACCCACATGAGAGTTTTTGGGTGTGTAGCATATGTACACATTCCAGAAAAATTGAGAAAGAAGTTAGATAGTAAGGGGGAGAAGTGCATTTTCCTTGGATACTGTGAAGATTCCAAAGGATACAGATTGTATAACCCATCCACAAAGAAGTTTGTAATTAGCAGAGATGTGCAATTCATCGAAGAGGAAGCGTGGGATGGAAGCATTGAGAAAACAGTCGATGTTAAAAACTGTTTATCTCATGATGAAGATGATGCAGATGTGGTTGAGATTAATAACCCATCCATTGCACAACCTCCAGCAGCGCAAGGCCAGCAAGGGACGCCTCAAGCAGCAACGAGAACACCCTTGAGAAGTGGGAGTGCATCACCAAGCACACCACGTGGAGCAGAATTAAGTGCTTCATCAAGCACACCTACACCAAGTGAAAGAGGAACAAGATTCAGAAGACTTAGAGAAATCTATGAGCAAGGAGAAGCAAACGAAGGTATGAATTCCTTATTTGCTTTGTATTGTCAAGTTGATGATCCTATTCATTTTGAAGATGCTATTAAAGATAGAAAATGGATAGAAGCTATGGATGAAGAAATTAAAGCCATAGAGAAGAATAGAACATGGGAGTTGGTTGATCTACCAGAAGGTAAAGAAGTCATTGGAGTTAAATGGGTATACAAGACCAAAAGCAATGCTGAAGGAAAAATAGAAAGACACAAGGCCAGACTTGTTGTCAAGGGTTATAAGCAGAAGCAAGGGATTGATTATGAAGAAACTTTTGCACCAGTTGCAAGAATGGAGACGGTGAGAGCAGTGCTTTCCGTAGCAGCACAAAATAGATGGAAAGTATATCAAATGGATGTAAAATCCGCATTTTTAAATGGAGTTTTAATGGAAGAGGTATATGTGGAACAACCTATTGGATATGAGAAGAAAGGCCAAGAGCATAAGGTCTGTAAATTGAAGAAAGCTCTTTATGGGCTGAAACAAGCACCAAGAGCATGGTACAACAGAATAGATTCTTATCTATTGGAGAATGAATTTGAAAAATGTGAGGGAGAACCCACCCTCTACATCAAAGAAAAGGATGGTAAGTTATTGATTGTTGTCTTATATGTTGATGATTTAATTTTTACAGGTAATGATGATTACCTTGTTGAAAATTTTAAAACAGTCATGAAAGATGAATTTGAAATGACTGACATGGGTTTATTAAGATACTTCTTGGGAATAGAAGTAGAACAAGGTGAGAAAGGAATTTTTATTTCTCAAGCAAAGTATGTGAATCAAGTTTTGGAAAGATTCAACATGCAGGAGTGCAAAGCTGCAATTACTCCCACAGTAATGGGATTGAAGTTGAGTAAGAATGACAGCAGCAAGGATTTCGATCCAAGTTTGTATAAAATCATAGTTGGCAGCCTCATGTATTTGACTGCAACTAGGCCGGATATTATGCATGATGTTAGTTTAATTTCCAGATTTATGGAAAAGCCAAAAGAAGCACATTGGCAAGCAGCAAAGAGAATTCTGAGGTATGTGAAAGGAACAAAAGGATTTGGTATTTTATATACTACTTCAGAAAATTCAGAATTAGTTGGATACACTGACAGTGATTGGGCTGGAAGTGTAGATGATCAGAAGAGCACTTTCGGTTATGTTTTTCATATGGGTTCAGGAGCCATTTCATGGGCTTCTAAGAAACAGCCTATTGTAGCATTATCTACAGCAGAGGCAGAATATGTGGCAACTACAGCAGCAGCGTGTCAAGCAATTTGGATGAGAAGGATGTTGAGAAGTTTGTGCCAAGAACAGGTAAAGGGCACTGTGATTTATTGTGACAATAGCTCAGCTATTGCATTGTCAAAGAATTCTGTGTTTCATAAAAGAACAAAGCACATAGACACAAAGTATCATTATATCAGAGAATTGGTGAACAATGGTGAAGTTGTTTTACAGCATTGTAAAACAGAGGAGCAATATGCAGATATTTTAACTAAACCATTGGGACAGAAGACCTTTGAATTTCTAAGAAAATGCCTGGGTATGATGAATAACCCAGCAGCTGACTTTAAGGGGGAGTGTTGAAATATTAAAGTCACCTGCCGTGCCTTGGGCAGGAAGAACGAAGAACAAAGTACAAAGGCAGCCGCAGCAGAAACAGAGATTAAGTGCGCAGCACTCTGTATTGAAGAATGCTGGTGAATCCGTAAGGATGAATTTAATTCTTGATGGGCCGCAGCGACAAATTGTAGATGAAATTTAATTTGGAGATGGACAGATCCGTCTTGCAGCGGAATGAAGATTTCCTGTAGATCTTTTCTACGGAGGAGCAGACTAAATTAAAAACAGTCGTTTCAGGCTTTAAAGTCCTCAACAACCAGAATGAAGAAAAACAGGCGGAAGTCCTTTTATTTTTGAGTTGGCGGGACAAGTGGTCCCCACCATTTATATGCCAATCGGAATCGGAAAGTAATGATTGGAGCAGTGTCTTTTTCATATGGAGCTGCGAAGCGATGCGATCCAATCGCGATCGCAAATCGCAATGAATACATATGATCAGTCAAATGTCTTGCAGATGTGGAGTTCCACAAAGCGGAACGTTTAGTTCAAACAAAACTTATATATAAATCATCCCCACAGCAGCGGAGGCCCGTGGGTCCACAAGACCACGTGGTAGAAATCTATTGAATCGATTGATTTCAATCGAAAGGTTTCAATCGGCGGGATTTTATTTGTGCGCCCCGATCTGGGCGGATCCGATCGCAAGGGAAGGATCGGAGGTTTGTTCGTTTGGTCACGCGTTTTGTTTAAAGCGCGGATCCGACGGTCTTATACAGCGGATTTAATATCGGACCATCGAGTCCATGGTGTGATCGCAATTGAAAGTTTGGGCGGATCACAAAGTTTGTTGTCAAGACTTTTGTCGATTGCCGATTGCCGACTGTGCAGTGGTCCACACTCGTACGTCCGGCATTTCATAATTTTAAGTTCCGCAAAGTTTTATTTTGTATTTGGTTTTCATTTTGATTTAAGTTTTAATATGGTTTTGTTGTAATGTTTAATATATGCACGGCATATATAAAAGGAAAAGGCCCGAGAGCCAAATGTAAGTAATGCATTGTATTGTATTGTGAATTGCCGTGTGAGCCCGCAGGCAAGAAGAAAACACAGTAAGAAGAATAGAGAGCACTGCTAGTGTGTTCTTGAAGAGAGACAGAGAGTTGTTTTGTTTAGCACTGCGTCTGTAGCAGTCATACATATTTGGTGAATCCCTCACTGTTGAGGAAGAATTTGTAACAGTTGTTTTTAGTTTGTTTAATGAAATAGAAAGCATTTTCATGTCATCTCTGTATGCAATTAAAATTCCTGTTTAAACATCTCTGTGTTGAAGAGGGGAGTTTATATTCTCTCCACTGTTTGCTTGGAATTTCCCAAAATTCCAACACGATTATGGAGATTGATTCGGCATGGCAATGTAGCCATAGTATTTTAAGGTTACCAATTGGGAAGTCATAGACCTACCTTGCCATCATTTTTTAATTTCTGCATGAGTGTTTTGAGTTATCCAATTGCGTTGAATCACACTTCTTTCATTTATTTTCTTGGATGTTACATATTGGCATAGATAGTGCAGGCTGGGCATTAAAGTAGGTTGGGCATTAAAGTATTTTTCGTTTTCAATCAGGTTGGTTATAGAAATTTGCATTTCCTAGCACATTGGTTATAGAATTTGGTTTGTTTTTTAAGAAAGGTTTTAAATTTTTATAAAATTTGATCCATAATTTTCCATGGATATTCCACTATATAGGTTTTCATGAGAGATATAATAATATTTTATTAAAAATATTCATTTCTTACATTATAACAATTCTATTAAATTTCAAGATTTGTATGTTTTACTCAAATTAGTGAATGCATGCGAATGAAAATTATGCAGAAATAGAGAACGAAAAAATAAAATCTCAAATTCACACATAAAATAAAATATATTCTCTAGGAAACTGTTTCGGAGGAAAAACCAGCTAGAAGGTCAGGTTGTCTCACTTTCTTTCTTTGTCTAGAAATATGGCAGCAAGTAGAAACAAATATTGTATGTGGCCGGTGGCAACTACAGTGAACAAATCCTCTCTATGTGCTCTACTTCCTATCTATGTTACCTATTTTTTCTCAGCTACAGAGTAAATTCTCTCAAATGAATGAAGTTCCTCTTCCACCTAGAGGCACGGTTATAACACAACCTAATAACATACTAGTGGTTAAGTTTGACTACCTCAAATATTAATCAGAGTTACAATATAGAATATTCTAGAGTTTTTTACGTCAAAATAATGTGACTAGCCTATTTTCTGTCAATAATGGAGGTTGACATGGCATCCTCTCGAACCATGGTGGTGAAAATAGGAAGGTCAACTTTTGAGTGGCATAAATTTCGCATAGAGACTTCAGCTAATGTGATTCTTGTGTTATTGGAAATGTGCTTTTGTGTAGAATAACATGAGAAGGTGCACACTAAAGCTACAAATTTTTACCCCTAAGGTTTCCCTAATAAACATTGTTTGATGCCTCAAAACACTCTAGAAGGTTTCAAACCCTCTTTTTCCAAACAAGGTCCTACTAGTAAATATGATCCCTTAAGCTAATTTCTCCACTTTTTCCACTCCAAATGCATCAATATGGATGAAAAGAAATATAATGATCCAATACGGATCAAAATTTGACGATTGTGACCACAACTTAGTTGTGAAATGTTACAGGATTCCTAATGACATTATTAAATATCCAATACAACCTCACTCAATTTAAGGAGTTGTAACCATAGGGGTTTTCTGAGCATAAGGATGAATTATATACTTAGATACACCGCTAACCTTGGTGAATCCAAAAATAAATATATTGTAAAATCACTTTAGACAAGAATCCTTTTGTAAACTACCTCTACATTGTTTTAAATATTGTGATGTATTTTTTTCTTGGTGTCTTAAATGTGTTGTAAGTCTTGAGCCCATTTTGCTACACAGCTTCAAGCCATATCTTTTGCTATATATATGGAAAAATTTCATATGGTTCCGAGGGAAACTAATAACTGGGAGGTCCTTGTATGACCATACTCTGATAAAAATGTAATTTCAGGGTTCATTAAAAGAATTCACACAAATCTTGTTGTTTTTTTTCTAATATGAAACTAATTCCCACGAGAAACTCACACAGGAAAGACTCTTCGAGAAACTAGTTGGTGAGGCTCATGTTTTATTTTTTTTTGGTATCAAGGAAAAATTAACCCATTTATATCCTTCCAACAATATTGTGAAGAAGGAATTTAGTATTGCTAAGAAGGAATTTAAAGAGATAGTGAGTTAAGAAGTTGATAATTCAACCTTCTAGTGAGTTAATAAGATGATAATAAAACCTTTCAGTGATAACAAGCCAAAGAATTCAACGCTTTTCGATATAATTCCACTGTATCATTTTCGAGTCCAATGTTAATATTCAATGCTTAAAAAGAAAATAAATATTTCAATGATTTAACATTTTCCAAATTCAACCAAATAACAAAAGGATATGAATGAATTTTATCAAAGAGTTTCCACATTTATCACCTTAAGTGGAAAGTTAGGCCATGATTTGAGTTTTTCTGTCACATTGATTTTTATTTAGAGGCTTGCATGTACTCGAATTGTGAGGGTAACTCCTTCCAAGAAGTAATTTAATAATAGCTCATTCACATTACATTAAGGGTAGTTAGAGTGAAGAAATTATTTTAAATTTTATAGGGTCATATGTGGAGGTTAGGGTTTCATAATATATGTGAGATGCCTCAAGTGTGGAAATTCCATGTGAAGGTTGATATGCATGACATGATACTCTTGAAGCAGAAAATATTATAAAAGCATTCACAAGTGTTGACACTTAGCCTACATGGATCACCAACATGATGAATGGTGCACATCAAAGGATGAAAGATATAGAGAATGGTGATCAATAGAGTGGTGTGAGTTATCCATAAGCCGATCACTCGCTATGATATTCACGATGCTCTTTACCACGTCATCACAACACTTATCCATGCCAAAAACTTCAACCAATATTAAATGATTACAAGGAGGAAATGTGTTCTAAATGTGTTGTTGGAAGAGATGTTTGTAAGTAAAAAGTTTGAGAGTAAAATACGAAATAATGTTGATATATTGTGTGAAGGAAGCTTTATTTCCCCACATTCCGCATAATATTTTCCCCTTTATTGTTGGAAATACTCCCAACCACCACCATGAATAAGCTGGGAGCAACCCACACTTAAATTGAATGTTTTTTCCAAGGAAGGACAAAGAACAAGATTCAAATCCACATTAATTTATTCTTCTCCACGCAATTTCCATAAAATATCAAAAAACAGAGTACCTGAGCCATTTTCGCAGTGTTTTTTCCTTCCGCCGTATTCACCTACCTTTTTCCCACACTTCGCACCCCGCAATTTTTTACCTTTTCTTCTTAAGTCTTCGCCGAAACATAAAACTTCACCGATGTGATTTGGTGGGACCCATCCAACCTTGATACATTACCAAATTTGCATGCAAACATTTCTATTTCGCTTTTTCCTTACCTTTCGCTTTTTCTCACTTCCCAGTGTTTTGCGCGTTGCACTTTGCACAATTTAAGATTTACCTTTTAAGTGCCCACAAATTTTTTTTTTTAAGTTGCGATGCGATTACATATTGCATGTCGGAAAGATCAGGAGTACAATGCTCAAAACTTTAAAGTTTTAAGTTACAATGCGATGTGATCGCATACCCACATCGCAAAGCTTAATTGGATAGCACCTGTAATATATCTGGTTTAAGTTGTGATGTGATAGTGCCATCACACATCACAATCACAAGAATTTAAGTTTTACGTTATTGTGACAAGTTAAGTTTTGCTCCATGCCAAATGTGACGAGGATGCGGATGTGATGTGGTTTCATAGCCGAAACCCATAGAATTTCATGTCTGGTATTATGTTTTTTGTATGTTTTTTTGTGAAGAAACAATAGAACAGAGAGGAAGGACAGTTTTTTTGTTACCTATCTGATCCAGCATCAATTAGCATTAAATTGTCAGTTCCGCAATTTTTGTATTAAACGCACTATTCTTCATATGTTATGCAACAGAGTTGAAGCTTTCTGAAGCAGACAAAAGAAATAGAAACCGTCTCTCTGGTTTTGTCTCTCTGTGCATGGCTCTGTATTTTTTGTGTCAAAAACTGTGTTGTCATTGATTTTAATTTTTTTTCTACATCTTTGTGTAAAGTGGTTATCGTGGGAATAGAATTTGATTGTTTTCTTTTGAGCTTCTCTGTTTCATGTATGTCCAACATGTCATCGGAGCATACCAGAATTTACAACTTGGTATCAGAGAGGGTTTAATTTCTCAGTGAAAGAAAGTGTTCTTAACTGAAGAGCTAAAAGGTTATTTTGAGAAGCGGATTCTTCAGTAGTGAGAAGGTTTTTGTTTACACAGTGAAAATTGCAGCAGCAAGCACGAGCTTGAATAATCCACAAATACCACATTTCAATGGGATGAATTATGATTATTGGGCTATTACAATGAAGGCCCTGTTCTCCTTAGAAGATATTTTGGAGCTGGTGGAAAATGGTTTCCAAGAAACAGCAGATGTAGTAGCATATAAAGCTTTGACACAAGCAGAAATAGATTTTTTGAGAGAAAATAAGAAGAAGGATTCCAAATCCCTCTTCTATATTTTCCAAGAAATGCATGAAAGTATTTTCCCAATGGTTGCAGCAACAACGAAGTCCAAGAATGCATGGGATACCCTCCAGACATCCTACCAAGGCATGGCAAAGGTGAAGACTCCAAATCTTCAAATGCTGAGAAGAGATTTTGAAACTCTTTGTATGAAAGAACCTGATAATATAGACTCATTCTTTACACATGTGATTGGGTTGGTTACCAAAATCAACTATCATGGTGAGACACTTGAAGGAAGGAGAATAGTTGAGAAAGTCCTAAGAAGTCTACCATCAAGGTTTGATGCCATAGTTGTGGCCATAGAATAGACAAAGGATCTCTCACAGTTTTCAGTGGATGAGATTCATGCATTACTGATGTCTCATGAACACAAACTGAACAGAGAAAAAAACTCCTCATTGGAGCATGCATTTAAGACACATGTCTTTTGGTCAAGATAGAGGTCGAGGAAGATCAAACTACCAAGGAAGAGGAAGAATCCCACACAGAGGTGGAAGAAGCAACCCTGCCAACACAAGTGGAAGGGGCAACAATCTGAATCCAAGCCAAGGCTCAAGCTAGAATCAACCCAGAATCAAGCACAAGGACATAGGTATGATAAATCTCAAGTCTAATGTCATTACTACAAAAAGTATGGTCATTATGCAAATTAATGTAGAAAGAATCAAAATGACATGGGTAGTAAATGAAATGTAAATTTTAGAAAAGAAAATAAAAACCATGAAAGTTTGTTTTTAGCCTGTAATGTAGCACAAGAAAAAGAAGAATATATATGGTTCTTAGATTCAGGGTGTAGTAACCATATGACTAGAAACATAGAAATGTTTTCTAATCTAGATTAAAGCATAAAATCTGAAGTGATATTGGGGACTGACAGCAAAGTCTCTGTCATTGGAAAAGGGAGAGTAGATGTTCTCACAAAGAAGGGAGAGAATAAGTTCATGCCATATTTCTATTACATCCCTGGTTCGAAAAGTAACCTTCTAAGCATTGGACAACTCGTGCAAAAGGGATACAATATGTTTTTAAAGATGATGTTTGCACAATCATGGATAAACCTCGAAGTAGACAGCTCATTGAAAAATCTCAGATGACAAGCAATAAAATGTTTCCTCTCAAGATGAGATCAAACTTGAAGGAAGGAGGTGTTGTAGCAGCTGTCACATAAGAAATATTTCAAGAAGAATTGAAAGATGAGAACTGGTTATGGAATTTGAGATTTGGTCATCTCAATTTTGGAGGTTTGAATTTGTTCCATAGAAAAGGCATGGTAAAGGGATTACCACCCATAGAGAAACGAGGCATCCTATGTGAAGGTTTCATCTAGGGAAAAGAACATAGAGAATCATTTCCAGTAGGAAAGTCAATAAGGGCAAAGGCACCTTTAGATATTTTCCACTCCGATTTATGTGGAGCAATGCAAACACCATCATTTGGTGGCAGCCACTATATTCTGACATTCATAGATGATTACACAAGGATTACATGTGTCTATTTTATAAAAAATAAAAGTGAACTGTATGACCTCTTCCGCCATTACAAAGCTCTTGTTGAGAAGCAAAGTGGACACTACATAAAAGTGTTGAGAAATGATAGAGGTGGAGAACATATTTCCAAAGAATTCCTACGTTTCTGCAGGGAGCATGGAATTCACAAGAAATTTACTACAAGGTATACACCTCAGCAAAACGGTGTTTCAGAAAGAAAGAATAGGACCATCATGGAAATGGCAAGGAGCATGTTGAAATTAAAGCATTTTCCAAATGATTATCGGGAAAAATCTGTCTCTTGTGCAACATATATCATAAATAGATGTCCAACCAAAAGTGTTATGGATAGAGTTACAAAAGAAGCATGGAGTGGAACAAAGAAATTTGTCACTCACATGAGAGTGTTTGGATGTGTGGCATATGCACATGTCCCAGATCAGTTAAGGAATAAGTTGGAAAATAAGGGGGAGAAATGTATATTTCTTAGGTACAGTGATGAATCCAAGGCTTACAAGCTCTATAATCCATCAACCAAGAAATTAATAATCAAGAGAGATGTTCATTTCATAGAAGAAGAAGCATGGGATGGAAGTTTAGAGAATACAGTAAATGTGAAGACATGTATGTCTCATGAAGAGAAAGAGGAATGGACTGCAATAAGAAACTCCTCAACGGTGGCTCCTCCTCCACCTACACAACCTCAATAGAGCACACCACAAGAAAGAAATAGGACAACACTACACAACCATGGAAGTGCATCTCCAAGCACACCACAGGGATCAGCAATTCCCTCGGGTTCAAGTGCAACTCCAAGCACATCTTCAGCAAATATAAGAAGACCAAAATTCATAAATTTAAGTGAAATTTATGAACAAGAAGTTGAGAGTAGTGCTGGTATGAATTATTTATTCGCATTATATTTCCATGTAGATGACCCAATCCACTTTAAGGATGCAGTCAAATAAGAGAAGTGGATTAAAGAAATGAATGAAGAGATTGTAGCAATAGAAAGAAATTACAAATAGGATTTAGTGGACCTCCCACAAGGAAAAGAAGTTATTGGAGTGAAATTGGTCTATAATACCAAGAGAAACATTGGAGGCAAGATAGAAAGGCACAAAGCAAGGCTAGTTGTTAAAGGCTACAAGCAACAGCAAGGAAGAGACCATAGAAAATTTTAGGGGCGAATCTTAGCCCATGGGCGAAATTTAAGGGATTTCCTATTTTGAAGGGCCGAATTTTTAAATTACATTAATTTTCAATAGTTTCAATAATTAGCCCAAAAAATATCCAATAAATAATTTATTATTATATTTTAGCCCATCAAAAAATAGGGCGGATAAACCTTCCGAGCCCTATTCGCCTTGTTTGTTTGTAAAATTTTGTTCAGATCGCCCGATTTCTACAAATGGTACTGGTTATGGAAGATTGATTACGGGTATTTCGCCCTCTCCATTCCTTGAATATCAAGTTCGCCCTATATTTGTATTTTAGGGCGGCCCAGGCGTTGGCAGTTTGTTGTTCAAAGATTAATTTTCGCTACATTTTAGGCTAGAACAAGGTAGAAATCATGGTGAAGGCTTGATTTCCTGCTGGATTTTTCATTTGCAGGTTAAGAAACCATGGTGAAGGCTTATCCCACCGTAAGCGAGGAGTACCACCATAAGTGAGGTGTACAAGGCTGCCATTGACAAAGCCAAGAGGAAGCTTCATGGTCTCATTGCAGAGAAGAAATATGCGTCGATCATGGTTCAAATCGCATGGCACAACGCTGGGACTTACGATGTCAAGACCAAGATCGGAGGGCCTTTCGGGATGATCAGATACGGGGCCAAGCTTTCCCATGGTGCTAACAATGGTCTGGACATTTTCGTGAGGCTCCTGGAGTCAATCAAGGAATAGTTCCCCATAATCACCTATGTTGGTATTTATCAGTTGGCTGGTGTGGTGGCTGTTGAAGTGACCGGAGGACCTGACATTCCATTCCATCCCAGAAGAGAAGACAAGCCTGAGCCCTCTAGAAGAAGGTCGACTTTCTGATGCTACAAAAGGACTTGATCATTTGAGGGATGTTTTTGGTCACATGGGGTTGAGTGATAAGGAAATTGTGGTCTTGTCTGGTGCCCACACCTTGGGGTGATGCCACAAGGAGAGATTTGGTTTTGAAGGACCATGGACCTCTAACCCTCTTCTCTTTGAAAATTCTTACTTCAGAGAGCTTGTGACTGGAGAGAAGGAAGCCCTGCTTCAGCTGCCATCTGATAAGGAACTGCTTGCTGATCCTAGTTTTGCAGTTTATGTTAAGAAGTATGAACAGGATGAAGATGTTTTCTTTGTTGACTATGCGGAAGCTCACCTGAAGCTTTCTGAACTTGGGTTTTTTGATGCCTAGATTCATACCTACTGGAGAGTCAATATCAGATGATGAGAAGGGGCAGTTTGGTGCTTAAATTTTGATATTATGTTACTTCATAGGAGCGTTGTGCACAAAATTTCCATGAATCTATCGTCAAAACCAGGTACAAATTGTCGTTTTTGAGCCTCTCTCCATTGAGAACCATCTGATAATTTAATTTATTAGCTAGTAGCCTTTAAATGAAGCAGTGATTACAAAAATTTGCCTAAATCATGGCCAATGTCGTTCCTTGAGTGAAAATAAGTAGGGTCTGCACAAATTTTATTTTTTAAAATAACTTTAGACTTTTCACATATTAATATTCTTCATTTGATTTTCAACATGAGTGCCCCATGGATCCCAAGTGTTATAGAGAGCCTGGGACATCTGGGTGTTAGGTCTCTGTAACAAGCAAGATTGGCAAAGTCCGATCACAGAGTTAACATCATTTCAACCAACTTTGGGATTCTAGGATCTAGCCCTCCTGAATCCGGAGAGGGATCTCTCCAATATGTACAAAGATGGATATTGTCTTTGAAGTTTAGGGTGATGATATTAGGCTAGTTATGAAGGCCAAGGGTTTTGTTTGGTTTTCTCAGATGGTTGAACATAGTTGCTGTCTGAGACAGAAAGATCTATATGCAAATAGGTTCAAAGGTGAGAAGTTGCAAGTGAACAAAATAAACTTTGATTCTAAAGTAAGATGATGGCAAATTTCAATCCATTGGGCTATGGAGTCATAAGAGAATTTAATTGAAGCATCCAGGTTCAAGAGTAATCTATGGGGAAAGTCATCTAGGCCTAAGGATCTCTTTGAAATTTGATTTATGGAATGGGATGATACAAAAAGAAAGGGAAATTAATAGATGCAGAACAAAGAGCAGCCCAGGATCTGGTAAGTACTTTGAAACTAGCCAGCCTTTGACCAGGCACTTAAGAAAAACATAGAAGCAAACTAGGATCTGGTAAGTACTTTGAAACTATCCAGCCTTTGATACACTTCTAATAGAAAACAGATTAAAACAGAGGGAAACTTGAAGGCAACCTTTGGAGCAGAGACTAGCGGGCAGGGCTCACCTTTCTCCTCGTCTTAGTTCTCCTTTACTCAGTTACTTCCAAGACAATCACCAAGATAACACAGAATGGCCCAAGATCTGATAAGTACTTCGAAACTAGTCAGCTTTTGACACATTCTAAGGGAAACAGACAAATAGTTGAGCAAACAAGAAAGGGACTCAGGGCTAACCTTTGATTTCCTCAATTCATTCCTTACACAACATATATGAAAGTAACATTTAAAAATAACATTCAGCAGTGACGAAAATATGAGGGAACGCCAGCATCTCTGTGCTTAGACTGAATTAAATCATTTCTAAATAGCACAATTAGAAGAAAATATTGGGATAAAGATTTTTCAGCGAGAGAAAGTCACTGATATGCAGCAAACTCTAACACTGTTTAAACTGTTCTTTATAGTGGAAAATGAAACAAATTGAAAACAAAAATAAAATGACAAGTTACAGTGAGAATAACATCACCATCAGCATAGAACAAGATCCAATAAATCAGCTTGTATTGATTGCTTCAAACCGGTTACAATCTTCTAATCCAATGTTTTAATTCACCTCTCTTCACAACCTAATCTATTTGTTACAAGCAGAGCTCCAAGGGCCCATGAAACCACTATTTACAGTCAAGAGTTTTCCGCTCATAAACAGCTACAGCGCTTCAGCAATTACATTGACAACCAACTAATCCAACCCCTCACTCATCTTCTTCTGAAGTATTTATAGAAGGATGAGGAGGTGAGATCTGATAAAAAGATCTCAAACACAATCAATGCAGAATTAATGTCTTCCTGACCCCGTGAGGTTCAATGAAGAAATTCTACAGGTGTTACATTGCATTAATGCGTTTATATTTAAGAAGTAAGCTCGAGGAGAGCTTTTGTTGACCTTTGAGGCTCTGCATACTATTAGGGCTATTCTGCAGATATTCTGGAATAAAATCGGGTGCAGAAATAACTTCTTGGTTGTTCCGAGGCATAGTATCTGATCTTGTTAAATAAATTCGGCCTCTGACTGATCGTTCTGAGGCAATAGATGGCACTGTGGTGGTTGAGGAATCAATTCGCCTCAAAGTATGGCGGTGGAGGCGATCTGTCTGACGAACACTTTTAGGTTTTGCTTTAATCCGTGTTCTGAGCCGGGGATTAGGCTTTTGATAACCATCTTAGCCGTAATCCCCGCCAATTTATTCATAAAACTGCTGCCCTCGTTCCTTCTGTCTTCAAAACCTGATACTCTTTCTCTGCTCTGATATCGATGGAATTCTTCGAGCTTTACAGGGATATGCGGCAACCAAAGCTCATGAAACTTTGTTGATATCATTGTTCTTCTCTGTATGATCGATTCCCTGGATAAATCGGAAGGATTGGAGTCGTCACCCCCATCCTTTAGATTTCATAGAATACGAAGAGAAAACCTTAAAAACCTGCAAAATACAAGAAAAATGAGGAAATCCTGCGTTATATGGATAGACTGCATCGGAAGTCGTGCGGGAAAATGGAGAGATCGGAACCGTTGATCGTATCGCGATCAACGGTTGGGAGCAAATTGAACAGTCAACGGGGAAAAAGGTGGACTGTACAACGGACTCGGGAGAACAAATGAGAGCCGTCGATCCGCGGAGATCGACGGTGGGGATCGGCTCTTGAATGCGCCGGGGAAGATTTAACGGGCGGGCGAGTTCGTTAAAGGGTGAGCGGGAAAGGCAATCAGGGACCGTCGGATGGGAGGGCCCAGATCCGACGGTGGGGATGAATCCCACTGCCGGGCCATAGGACGAGGTTTAACGTGCGGGGGATAGACACGGCACGGCGATTTTTGGGGTGAGGTGGAGAACACGTGTCGGCCAGTGGGTGGGATCGTTGGCCGATGGTATAAAACCGCTCCCGGACGAAAGGTGGTGCGGGCACAAAACCGGTGGAAACGGAAAATAGCGCGGCGAAGGGGGGGTCCACCAGGTGAGGGGTGCACTCCGCACCGTTGATCCGTGGGACAGATTGACGGCGGAGTTTTAATATGATTTTCTTTGGTGGAAAAATAAAATAAACCCGACTTTGCATTTTACAAAGGGTTTTCAATGTTTTCGGGTAATAAATTATTTCTGAGGGTTAAGCGCCTGGCGGCTTTAGCACGCGGTTCCGGCGTTGGGGCATATGGAGGAAAAACGAAAAGGGGCTTAGCCTGAGGGGCTAAAACCTAACGCATAGAAACACATGTTTTTCTATGGTTTTTAACTGTTTTTTGCAAAAGGAGAAAGGTTCCGATAGGTCAAAAAGTGGGTTTTTAACCTTAGGAAATGAGGTTAATGGAGGAATAAGGAATATAAAAGGGTTTGATGGGGTTTTTATGGATGAAAGGAGAGTTGAAGGAATGAGGGAGAGATGGAAGAAGGGGAGAGAAAAAGGAGGAGGATGCAGCAATATTTGATTAGGATTTTCATGGAACATCAGAGGCGGAGAGGATGAAGAGTATGTAGAACCAATCAGTAGTTTGTGATCTGACCAACAGTCTTCAAGCACCAACAAGTTTTCAGGATTGAATTTGTTTCTTGAAGGCTGCAAAGAATATTTAGCCACCAACTGATATAATTGAAAAATATAGGTGGCTAACAGTGGCTCCACTTGGGGATGGTGCCTTCTTGGAGGCATCAAGAATTCAGACTTGATTTCTCTGGGATGCTGACTGGTGTCTGACCCAGCACTTGCTCTTGCTTTTCTTCTGGACAAAATAATGTCAGTCATGAAAAAGAGATGAATTTCATCAACACAGCTTCTACCTACCCCAATCCTACTGATCTAACATTTTTTCTTCATCAGAGTGCACTTGGATTGGAAAACTCTTAACACAACATTTTATTCTTTTGAAAACAGGAAATCTAATCTATTTCTACTCCTTATTTCTCCCTGAACTCAGATTAAACAGTTGAGCTCAGATATTCCTCTACCTATTCTACTGTTTGTTGGGATTAAACAGTCCAACAAACTTTTATTATCTAAATTCTACAACAGAAATTTAAAAATAGCCAAGTCAAGATTGGGCTGTTTGACTTGCTATGATCTATGGCATAAAGACAAGCTGCACATAGATTATTATTTGCAGAAAAATTTAAATTAAAACAGAAGGCTTAAGATCTGAAAATTTTCTCATTATGGCCTTCTTTCATATTCCCAGCTCTGTTTTTTCTTTTCAGTGAGCTATCTTTGCTTCTCTTCTGGTTCAAGTTTTGAGCGAATTAGAACCAGGTCTTTTCCCTTTGACTCAGAAATTGGAGTAGTTTTGAGTCAGTTTTTTGGAAACTTTGGTTCAGGTTTTGAGTTTGTTTGAACCTTCATTTCTACCCTAATCTATCTACTGATAAGCCAAGATTAAACAGTTTGGCAAATCAAATTCGCTACCCTATCGGCAGAAAATTGAAAGCTAATTGGTCAAGATTAAACAGTTTGACCAATTAGAAGTGTGTTTCAAGGAGTGGCATTTAAGCTTGCACACTTTCAGATTCATTTCTCTTTTTTGGCATGGGGCCTTGCCTTTCTTGTTTTTCATTTCTGCCCTCTTTTCTTTCTTTCTTTGTTTTTGTATTTTTTGATTTTTCATAACTTTAAATGCAATGGTGGATGAAGTATTTACAATGGAAAAGGTAAAAAGGCTTCAAAACTTAGAATAGCTTAAGAAAGGTAATGTTTAAGCATCCTGCCATTGACAGGACCCCCAAACAATTCTGTTCCATTCAGTTCTTGTAAGAAGAATGCATTGTTCCCGGCAACTGAATGAATGGAGTAAGGGCCAAGCCATAGATTGTCAAATTTACCATGCTTTCCCTTGTCTTCCCTTTTGGAGTCCCACTTTAAGACTTTGTCCCCAATTTTGAAATTGCTGGCCTTTGTTCTTCTGTCAAATATCTTCTTGATATTGTCTTGCTTCTGTAATGCTTTGTTGTAAACTTCCTCCCTGGTTTGCTGAAGATGAATGGTCTGATTTATCCTTCTGATTATGTCATTCTCTTCAGTCTGCAACTCTTGAATTAACTTCATGACTGGTACACCAAGGCTGTTAGGAAAAATTGCATCCGTACCATATACAAGCTGGAAAGGTGACATACCAATGGATTTCTTCAATGTTAATCGGTCAGCCCATAGTGCATGGACCAGCTTTATGTGCCAAGACTTCTTGTTGTCCTCCAACAGTTTCTTTATTATGTTCACTAAGCTTTTGTTGGAAGATTCCGCAAGTCCATTACCTTGAGGGTAATAGGCAGTGGAGTGTCCCAATGTTATCTGGTATTTATGACAGAATTCCACCATTCTCTTTGATCCAAATGCTGCTGCATTATCTGTAATGATCTTGGTAGGACAGCCAAATCTGGAGAGGATGTTGGTTTCTATGAATTTGATGATAACTGAATCATTGGCCTGTCTACATGGAATGGCTTCTATCCACTTAGTGAAGTAGTCTGTGGCAGTAAGGATCCACCTATGTTGGGCAGAGGATGGTGGGTGGATTTCTCCTATGAAGTCAAGTCCCCATTGTTGAAAAGGGGCTTCAACAGTAATTGGATGCAGAGGAAGGGGTAGTAATTTTCTCTTGCCCTCGAACAATTGGCATTTATGGCAAGTGGTTGTAAGTTTGTGCACATCAGGAAAAAGAGTAGGCCAATAGAAACCAGCCCTTAAAATTTTGTTGGCTGTTGACTTCCAGTACAAATGGCCTCCACACTCTCCTTCATGGAATTCATGCTTAATCTTTTCTGCATCAAACTCAGGCAAACATTTAAGCAATATACCACTAGCATTTTTCCAATAAAGACATTTATCAATAATGCAATAGTTTACAGCTTTTAACTTTAGGAATCTTGCCTTTGTTTTGGATAAACCAGGAGGTGTGTTTAAATTAAGCAAAACATAAACAATATTAGTATACCAAGGAGAATTCGCAAAATAATCTTCAACAATGGGGGTTGAGAATTCTTCTTGGTCATCCAAAGCATTAATCATATTAATATCAAGAACCTCACAATTTGATTCAGCCATTAGCCTAGCTAGACCCTGACCTTTGATGAGCTTAGTGGGTTTAATCTCTAAATCATATTCAAGAATAACAGCAATCCACTTACCTCTCTTACCATCTGGATCCTGGGTTATAATGTCCTTTACAACTGAATTTGGGACAAAGGCAATAATGTGCGAGTGAAGGATGTATACCCTGAAGTCTTTTAAAGCTTTTACCAAAGCAAAAGCCTGTTTTTCCATAATGTTATACCTCAAAGGGGAATCCCTCAATGCCTTGCTAAAGAATGCAATGGGCTGCTCTTGTCCTTGTGGATTTTTTTGTAAAAGGACAGCAGCTATAGTATGTTCTGATGCAAATGAGAAGATATAAAAATCTTTTGAAAAATCAGGACTTATGAGAACCGGTGTTTTGGTTAACGCTTGTTTCACCAGCTCAAAGGATGTCTTTGCTTCCGAGGTCCATTTTACCCCTTGCTCCTTCTTCAACATGTTTGTGATATTTCTAAGGAGCTCAGCCAAGTTGGGGATGAACCTTCTCAAAAAGTTTATCTTTCCAATGAAAGACTGCAACTCTTTGATATTTCGAGGATGAGAGATTTGCAATATGGCCTCAATCCTCATGGGATCTATCTTTATGCCCTGCTCGGAAATGATGTGTCCAAGAAGCTTTCCTTCTTGGAGACCAAATAATGTTTTCTTGGGGTTCAAAGATATCCCAAACTTTCTGCACTTCTCGAAAACTTTCCTCAAATGTTCTAAGTGTCCTTCATCTGTTTTTGAAAACACAGTTACATCATCAAGATAGATAATGATGAAGAAGACCAATTCTTCCGAGAATGCTATGTCCATGGCTCTCTGAAAGGTTGCTCCAGCATTCATTAAACCAAAAGGCATTTTCACATACATGAAAGTGCCCCAAGGTGTAGTAAAAGCTGTCTTTAATTGATCATCAAAGGTTAGAGGATCAGTTATAGATTCCAATAGCCATCCAGCAAAGATATTCTTTTAGATTCTACCACCCTTTGCAGTATATGATCCATCTCAAAGGGGGTAGTTGTCTTTCAATGAAGCTTTGTTTCTTAAATTCTAAGTTGTGACAAAGCCCCGATTTCCCTCTACTTTTTCCCAATCGACACTCGCATTAAATACCCACCTTTAATATCTAATAGGGACAATAATACCAACATCGTGCATTTTCATGATTTCCTTCTTAACCAATGGCAACTGGACAGGGTTGATTCTGCGCAGTTTCTGCTTGAATGGTTTTTGGTTTTCTTTAAGAGGGATTTTGTGCTGTATTATTTCAGTGTCATAAGATTTAAGATCTTCGTAACTCCATGCAAAAACATCAGAAAATTCTTTAAACAGCTCTAAGTATTTGAGTTTAATGTGAGCTGGTAGAGTTTTAGACAGTTTGATCAATCTCGGTTTTTCCTCACTGCCTATAT
This sequence comes from Pinus albicaulis, assembly GCA_034641835.2. Lineage (NCBI taxonomy): Eukaryota > Viridiplantae > Streptophyta > Pinopsida > Pinales > Pinaceae > Pinus > Pinus albicaulis. The sequence continues at coordinate 1,368,254,147 of CM076574.1, forward strand.
TACATTCTTCCACTTCAGTTTCCACAGGTTCCAGTTTGGGTTTTTTGGCCACATCATCAAAATCAAACAGTTCCTCTAGAGGGGCCAAACCCTTGGGCAGACTATCAGTACTAGAATGCAGAGTTTCCATTTCTTCTGTTTTAGATTTTGCACTTAATTCTGTTTGGCTTCTAGATGAGATAGTCTGAAGGTTTATATCTACCAGCTGTGGAGATGGTTCTTCTTCACCAAGAAAATTTTCTTCACTACAGTCTGTATCATAGTCTGAATCTGAACTATGGGGTTCAAAATCATTTCTGAATTGCATGAAGTCTTCTATTTGTTTATCTCCATCGAATACCTGCCAATATTTCTTGTTATCTGGGATAGCTGGTCTGAATTTTATCTGAGAGGTGTCATCATACAACATCGGGCAGGTTCTAGCAGTAAAGGCTAAATTGTGGGCTGCAATGTTTCTTTTTCTTGGGACAAAAGATAAAGTGTACTCCTCAAATGTTCTCAAAAGATCAATGACATCATTCCTGTAGGCCCTAAGTCTGGGGTGATTTGCATTGTACTCCCCATTGACTTGCCTAATGATCAATTCAGAATCCCCATATACATCGATTCTCTTGGCACCTAATTTTTTCAAAAGATGCAAGCCTAAGAGAAGGGATTCATACTCTGCTATGTTGTTAGAACACTGAAAGTTTAATTTGCATGAGATACATTCGGTATGGTTGTTTTCAGTGTTAGTGATCCAGACACCTGCACCAGCATTTTTTTTGGTGCATGACCCATCAAAATACATAGTCCAGAGAGGCAGATTTTCAGCTTGATGAATGGACTTTGTATCATTTGATTCCTCAAGTTCTTCATTGGGTTGAGGAATGTCTTTCTGACTGTCAAGTTTTAAGTTCAAGGGGTTGATGACTTGCAGTTCAAGGTCTGTGTTAAGTTTGCTAGGATCTTCAGACACAATAGACCGTTTCGGCATTTTAACGTTGTGTTCCCCCTCTTTTATTTCAACCATCGATTCTATTGAAGCAATTTGTTTTGTGAGTGCTTCATCATTGAACATGATAAAAGAATCAAGGCTTGTGTTTATAGCATAGAGAGGGGAGTTTTGAGGCCGATCCTGGCTTGTTACTGTGTACTGCATGTGGGATTCCCTATAAAGCTTCCTAGTCTGATTGAAAACAGGGATAGTTGCATAGGTCATGTCCATTTGCATGGTTCCCTGTAACTTAGCCCCCCAAGATCGTGATAAAAGCATTCCATACTTTGGGGGGACATCAGCCACAACAACATCCATGACTAAACATTTGGCTGGAATTTGGGCTAAGTTAACACAGAGATCTTTAATCAATCCAAGACACTTAACCCTACTTGAGTCAAAGGAGTATAGGTCTTTGTAAGGTCTGGTAATTTCGAGACCCAGGCTTTCCATTACAGATTTTGGCATTAAATTATGGGAAGCACCTGAATCATGCATAGCATTATGCAGAATTTTGTCATGAATGTTTAAGCTTACATAAAAGGGTGGGACAGGACCTTCTTGGAATTTTCCTTCAATCTTTGGACCAAAAATAAGCTCTGGTTGGTCATCGTTAAGATTGAGAGTATCTTCATTATCTTCTTCATTATCTTCTAAGTTTAAAGCCTTCAAAATTTTGGACCTATATACATGTTGGGCAGCTAACTCAGTCAAAGGAACAGAGATTTTAATCTTTGAGATTTCCTGTTCTAGGCTGAAAAGGTTTTGATTCTTCAAAGTATTGACTTCAGCCCTGTTTGCTGCCACTTTATCAGCAACAACAGCTTGCTGATTTGGTTTATCTACAATTGGAACAGTTTTTCTACCAGGAGTACTAACTGAAGTGCTAGTACTACTATTGTTTGCACTCTGTTTTTCGATGTTTTGAGTGTCTTTCTCTTTATCATTACCAGAATCGACAACCACCGCTTTGTCCTTTTGTTTGACTGTTTTAGACTTGGTTGCAGTGCTGTTTTGAGAAGGTTTGTCAGAGGTTTTATTGCTGGGGGTTTGTTGATTAGATCTACTTCTGAGTTCATATTCCCTTAAAGGTTCTATGATAGCATTCTCCATGTTTTGATAGCTGTTCTCAGCATCATTTCTTCTGTCATCATAAGGTGTATAAAGACCTTGTTTATTATCATAATGAACCTCAAAGTCATCATCATCTACCCCAAACAAGTTTATATCATCTTCCTCTGTTATTTGATTTGTTTGTTCAACCTCACTTAAAAAATTCTGATGAAAGGGAGGAATGACCAGCTGATCATCTTCCCTGGGTCTGTTTGTAGGCTGATTTCTTCTAAGATTCTGATTCTGGTTTTGGTTTCTGTTTTGAGGAGCATTTTGATTTAGACTTGCTTGTGCTCTCTCTAGAATGCTCATTTTCTTCATCATTTCTTCCATCATTCTTTCCATCTTTGAGCTTGAAGTAGAAGGGGTGGATTCTTCTCTAAAAGATACTCTCTTTTCAGCTTTCATCCTTGCTCTTTTCTCCATAAGGTTCACCTCCACAGAAAGAGCACCTCTTTGCATATCTTCAAGGGTTGCAAAGACTCTTTCTCTGAGTGAATATGTCATGTCTGGATCAAACCCTTCTGGAAATTTGTTTAAGGCTGATCCCTGAGGAGGTTTCAGTTCAGGGGAAAGTGCATTATACACACTGTTGAATCAGGTACAATAAGCTTGTACACTTTCCCCAGGGTTCCTATGGAGATTTTTATAGTCGGCAAGGACTTGGAGAGGGTTTTTCCTTACTTCCCATTTATTTAAGAATGTTTGATGGAAGGTTTGGAGATCGTTAATACTATGGGGGGTTAAACCTTTAAACCATTTTCTCACTTCTCCCCCCAAACTTTGAGCAAACAATCTGATTTTGACAGATTCATTATCAATTTCATTTCTGTCAAAGAAGTCATTCATCTTGTCCACATGCTGAGATGCTATTATGGTATTATTAGCATCATATAATGGAATTTTGGACTGATAGTCCCGTGGAAGATTGACTAATGGAACAGGAAGGACTAAGGGAGCATACCATGCTGCCATGATATGTGGTAGGGGTGGATTTACAAGAGGAGGTGTGGGTTGAAGTGGAGTGGTTTGAACAGTGGGTGAAAGATGAACAGAAGTGGATGGAACAGCAGTAGATCTCTGAGCTGATCTTGGATGAGAGACACCTAGATTATGTAAGAAATGTAAATCAGGAGGTGTTGATTCTCTATTCCCAAGAGTCTCAATGGTTTCGGGAGATGAAAGATTAGGCTCAGAATCTAACTGATCTAAATCACCAAATGACCTAGTTCTGAATGGGTTTAATAAGTCAATTTGTGATTCATGAAGAGCTGAAAGGTTTTCAGGGACTGAATTGGCTCTTAGGGGTGGTCTGAAAATAGTTGAAGATTGTATCCTAGGAGACTTCCTAAGAATTCTTTCTGGGTTATCAACTATTTCAGGAGGATCTGGGTCAGGATGGGCTCTAGTGTGAATCTTTTTAGGAGCCACAATGTTTATGTGATTAGACCCAATCTAAACAAGAAAAGTCCAACCAGATATGACAATCTTTAGGTGGTTGACTAATCTGTTTACTCAATTCAGATCCTACAGTCTTCTAACTGAGTTTGAATGATTTTAAAATAATAAAGGTTCTTCCCAGTGGAGTCTTAAGGTCTGTTCAAGATAGTGGAGTCGCCAGGTGGAAGGTTCAGAGTATTTTCAAAGGAGTACACTGTCCACCACAGTGTTTGTGAAACATTCCTTTTTCAGGGATATCTCGAAACACAACAAACTCTAACCAGAGATTGACTGGGAGGGCATTCACCAGATATGTCACCCCCAAAAGAGGATGAGATCCAGAGGCTACCTGGCCCTTTCCAGACTCTGTCTAAGAGTATAGGGTAAAACACATGAAAGACGTATACAAGATATCAAAACTAGTGTTTTACTACCAATCTGAAATGTTTTTGGTATTTTCTGAATTGTTTATATTGTGGCTTAAAAGAATGTCCTAACTTTGCCTCAAAACTTAGCTACGGTTATGAAACAAAGACAGTCTATCCTTATGCCTAAGCTAGCTTATTTTCCAAGGTTAGATAAAAACTTAAAATAATCCTAGGATGACCTAGTTTGTCACTGATTCAATTGATCTTCATCTTAATTACCATTTTCTTGGTAGTGCTTGGAAGGCTGCTTTTTACTCTCAAGATGTTGTATGAAGATTCTGGGTTAGGAGTCCCCAGTGGAGTCGCCAGAAATGTTAGTTTCTGGTGGCTCAGCTGGCTAATAAAGAAAGTGATCTATGAACCCCAACTCAAGCTCCTTTATGAACAGATTTGAATGTAAAGACTCTAAGTTTTTCCCCAGTGGAGTCGCCAGAAATGTTAGGTCTCTGTAACAAGCACGATTGGCAAAGTCCGATCACAGAGTTAACATCATTTCAACCAACTTTGGGATTCTAGGATCTAGTCCTCCTGAATCCGGAGAGGGATCTCTCCAATATGTACAAAGATGGATATTGTCTTTGAAGTTTAGGGTGATGATATTAGGCTAGTTATGAAGGCCAAGGGTGTTGTTTGGTTTTCTCAGATGGTTGAACATAGTTGCTGTCTAAGACGGAAAGATCTATATGCAAATAGGTTCAAAGGTGAGAAGTTGCAAGTGAACAAAATAAACTTTGATTCTAAAGAAAGATGATGGCAATTTTTCAATCCATTGGGCTATGGAGTCATAAGAGAATTTAATTGAAACAACCAGGTTCAAGAGTAATCTATGGGGCAAGTCATCTAGGCCTAAGGATCTCTTTGAAGTTTGATTTATGGAATGGGGTGATACAAAAAAGAAAGGGAATTAACAGATGCAGAACAAAGAGCAGCCCAGGATCTGGTAAGTACTTTGAAACTAGCCAGCCTTTGACCAGGCACTTAAGAAAAACATAGAAGCAAACTAGGATCCGGTAAGTACTTTGAAACTAGCCAGCCTTTGATACACTTCTAATAGAACACAGATTAAAAACAAAGGGAAACTTGAAGGCAACCTTTGGAGCAGAGACTAGCGGGCAGGGCTCACCTTTCTCCTCATCTTAGTTCTCCTTTACTCAGTTACTTCCAAGACAATCACCAAGATAACACAGAATGGCCCAAGATCTGATAAGTACTTTGAAACTAGTCAGCTTTTGACACATACTAAGGGAAACAGAAAAATAGTTGAGCAAACAAGAAAGGGACTCAGGGCTAACCTTTGATTTCCTCAATTCATTCCTCGCACAACATATATGAAAGTAACATTTAAAAATAACATTCAGCAGTGACGAAAAGATGAGGGAACGCCAGCATCTCTGTGCTTAGACTGAATTAAATCATTTCTAAATAAGACAATTAGAAGAAAAAATTGTGATAAAGATTTTTCAGCCAGAGAAGGTCACTGATATACAGCAAACTCTATCACTGTTTAAACTGTTCTTTACAGTGGAAAATGAAACAAATTGAAAACAGAAATAAAATGAAAAGTTACAGTGAGAATAACATCACCATCAGCATAGACCAGGATCCCATAAATCAGCTTGTATTGATTGCTTCAAACCGGTTACAATCTTCAAATCCAATGTTTTAATTCACCTCTCTTCACAACCTAATCTATTTGTTACAAGCAGAGCTCCAAGGGCCCATGAAACCACTATTTACAGTCAAGAGTTTTCCACTCAGAAACAGCTACAGCGCTTCAGCAATTACATTGACAACCAACTAATCCAACCCCTCACTCATCTTCTTCTGGAGTATATATAGAAGAATGAGGAGGTGAGATCTGATAAAAAGATCTCAAATACAATTAATGCAGAATTAATGTCTTCCTGACCCCGTGAGGTTCGATGAAGAAATTCTACAGGTGTTACATTGCATTAATGCGTTTATATTTAAGAAGTAAGCTCGAGGATAGCTTTTGTTGACCTTTCGAGCTCCTCGCATACTATTAGGCTATTCCGCAGATCCAACAGAATAAAATCTAAAAGGGAAGACCCCCTGCTGTTCCGAGTATAGTATCCATCTTGTTCAACAAATTTACCGACCCATCGTTCGAGGCAACAGGCACCGTGGTGGTTGAGGAATCAATTCGCCTCGAAATATGGCGGTAGAGGCGGTCTGTATGCCGAACACTTTTAGGTTTTGCTTTAATCCATGTTCTGAGCTGGGGATTAGGCTTTCGATAACTGTCTTAGCCGTAATCCCCGCCAATCTTCTCACAAAACCACTGATCTGGTTCATTTTATCTTTAACCCGATACTCTTTCTCTGCTCTGATATTGGCGGCCTTCTTCAAGCTTTGCAGGGACGTGCGGTAACCAAAGCTCATGAAACTTTGTAAATATCTCTGTTCTTCTCCGTATGATCAATTCCATGGACAAACCGGGAGGATTGGAGTCGTCACTCTCATCCTTCAGATTGCGTAGAATACGAAGAAAAACCGAAGAAAAACCCGGTAAAATACAATAAAATGAGGAAATCCCCGCGTTATATGGATACATCGTACCTGGGTCGTGGGGAAAATGGAGAGATCGTAACCACCGATCGTATCGCGATCAATCTGGGAGCAAATTGAACACCATCCGGAAAAGGTGGACCGTACAACTAACCTGAGAACAAATGAGAACCGTCGATCCGCGGAGATCGACGGTGGAGATCGGCTCTTGAATGCGCCGGGGAAGATTTAACGGGCGGGCGAGTTCGTTAAAGGGTGAGCGGGAAAGGAAATCAGGGACCGTCGGATGGGAGGGCCCAGATCTGACGGTGTGGATGAATCCCGCTGCGGGGCCATAGGACGAGGTTTAACATGCGGGGAATAGACACGGCATGGTGGTTTTTTGGGGTGAGGTGGAGAACACGTGTCGGCCAGCGGGTGGGATCGCTGGCCGATGGTATAAAACCGCTCCCGGACGAAAGGTGGTGCGGGCAAAAAACCGGTGGAAATGGAAAACAGCGCGGCGAAGGGGGGGGGTCCACCAGGTGAGGGGTGCACTCCGCACCGTTGATCCGTGGGACAGATCGACGGCGGAGTTTTAATATGATTTTCTTTGGTGGAAAAATAAAATAAACCCGACTTTGCATTTTACAAAGGGTTTTCAATGTTTTCGGGTAATAAATTATTTCTGAGGGTTAAGCGCCTGGCGGTTTTAGCACGCGGTTCCGCCGTTGGGGCATATGGAGGAAAAATGAAAAGGGGCTTAGCCTGAGGGGCTAAAACCCAACGCATAGAAACGCATGTTTTTCTATGGTTTTTAACTGTTTTTTGCGAAAGGAGAAAGGTTCCGATAGGTCAAAAAGTGGGTTTTTAACCTTAGGAAATGAGGTTAATGGAGGAATAAGGAATATAAAAGGGTTTGATGGGGTTTTTATGGATGAAAGGAGAGTTGAAGGAATGAGGGAGAGATGGAAGAAGGGGAGAGAAAAAGGAGGAGGATGTAGCAATATTTGATTAGGATTTTCATGGAACATCAGAGGCAGAGAGGATGAAGAGTATGTAGAACCAATCAGTAGTTTGTGATTTGACCAACAGTCTTCAAGCACCAACAAGTTTTCAGGATTGAATTTGTTTCTTGAAGGCTGCAAAGAATATTTAGCCACCAACTGATATAATTGAAAAATATAGGTGGCTAACACTGGGTTTGGTAGTTAAATTTTATCTTCACTGTACTTTAGTTTTTGTCATCTTATCAGGCCTTTTAGTCATTGGATCTTACCATATCTTGGTCCAGAGATTCAAGCTTGATTATTTCAGCAAAGTCACTGTTGTGGGTTACTCATATTTAGTGTTTGGGTGGATGGCTATCCTTGCAGTGAAGCAACCATCTTCTAAATTGGATATTTTTGGATTTCTTTCCCTGCTCATCAGTTTTTCCTGTTTTGAATCCCTTGTCTTCACATCTACAATAGTGCCATAGGAAAGATTTTTGGGGCACTTGTATAGGATTATTGTTGGTTATGTTATTGTATGGGGTTTGATTCAGGGTATTAATAACTACTGGGAAATATCTATGTTGGTATGGATTGTCATAATTTTCATTTTCATCTTGAAGCGAACTCGCATGCTTGATTTTCCATTTATTTAAATCGAGCATGTAATGGATACTTCTCTACCTACAATAGGCTTCATTGGCCCTGATAAAATGGTGGATTCTTTGATGTGAATGTTCTGACAAGAAGAGGCCCTGCACTTGTATGAATCACATGCTTAGATGGGTATGCTAAATTTTCTATGATTTTTCTTTGAATTTTCATTGGGTTGCATACTATGATACCATTTGGTATGCAAATTATGTGTTTGGTTGAATGCTATCTGCAAGTTCTGTTAGCTCACAAAATAGGGCGAAGTCAGATATCTAAAAGGTTTGGCTCCCTGAACAGGTAACAAGAGCTAATGTGTTTGTGAACTTCAAAGATGTTGTCCAAAGGGATTAGTTTACTGAAGTCTGAAATGTTTTTTTGTAGAGATATTCCTGAAAATTTCACTACCTTGTTTGTGTGAAATGAAATGGGTTCAAATTATTTCTTTTGTAAATTCATAACTTTGGTGTCTTTCCTTAACCCTGTAGCCTCTGGCGTATACTTTTTAATAAGCCTGGAAGCATGAACACAGCATCCTAGAGCTCAATACATTCTTAACTATTGTATAGGGTTATGTCCTTAACTATTCCTCCTTATCTATATTGTAAGGTTTTTTGCTGAATTATGTCTTCTACTCCTCAGAACTAACTGCTGAAATCACAAAGCCTATTGTTTGGGTCAGGCTCCTTTTGCATGATGCTCCTAGCTATTGTACTTCTGTAGCATCCACCAGGATGCAAAGTTTGCTAATATAAATACAAATCCACCAGTTGCGAAAAAATAATACCATTGTATCGGGTCCTTCCTATTTTTCTGCTTTTGGATGATCATTCTAATTTTGCTATCTTGTTCAAAGATTTTAGCCGATGTTGATATGGGGTTCTCTCAAAATTGTGTGTCCATGGACAAATTTAAAACTTGAAAACAATATTCAGCAATATAGACAGCTTTGAACATAAATCTACCAACATGAATCTTGATAAAGTGCTTAGTTTTTTGGATTTTAATTTAGTTTTTATTTATCCAGAAAAAGTAAAAAGCTAAGCTAAGGTATGAATCAAAGTTACGAGGCTCAACTCCGTTTGGGACCCATTTTGGCCCAGGAGTCAACCTGGGCCAAAACTGTGTGTCCGTGGGAGCAGCAGAGTTGAAAACAATACTCAGCAATATAGACATCTTTGAGATCAAGCAAGAATGCAAATCTACCAACATGAATCTTGATAAAGTGCTTATTTTTGTGGATTTTAATTTAGTTTTTATTTATCCTGAAAAAGTAAAAAGCTAAGCTAACTTCTAAGGTATGAATCAAAGTTACCAGGCTCAACTCTGTTTGGGACCCATTTTGGCCCAGGAGTCAACCTGGCAAACACTCAACTCAAGCCTCAACATATAGAGATTTAAAAAAAAAATTATAGATTTTCAAGAAAAATAATTATGTTTTCCATTGAATTTAGATTAGACATGAAGATAAAGCATAATAATGAATATAATTCGAAATAACATATGGCTCAACTCTGTTTGGGACCCATTTTGGCCCAGGAGTCAACCTAGAAAAGACTCAACTCAAGCCTCAACATATAGAGATTAAAAAAAAAAATTATAGATTTTCAAGAAAAATAATTATGTTTTCCATTGAATTTAGATTAGACATGAAGATAAAGCATAATAATGAATATAATGAAAAATAACATATGGAGGTATTTCATATGTTCTTATCAACTTATGTCAAAATTGGCCTAGTGCATGAATGAAATTATGAGCCAAAATGGACAATATTCAATCTGTACAATGTCGAGAGTCAAGTTTGAGATCATATGATACTACTTAATAAATATAACCTAGTAATGAGTGCCAACAAAATGCCCTTCTCGCCCTTTCCCTGAATTAGAAGTTTGCTACAACCACATTAATTCCTCCTCTGGAAATAATGGTTCTTGGACCTCCTAGTACAAAGTGAAAGTACCATCAAAAATCTCAAGTGCCACTAAAAGGGGCTATTCTAATCATTTCCTTTCTTGTGGTTATGCTTGTGGTGGAATTGAATATATACCAATTACAGTCATAAGTTCAAAATAGAGGTTCCACATTGTACTCATATTGGTTGTATCCTTCAGTCCCATTAACACATTTATGGTTGTTCATTGGACATTAATAAAATTACCTTATCTTATTTCATCTTTATCTTATCTTATTATAACTCTAAAATGCATGCATTCAAACCCCACTTATACTAGCAATCAACCAGACAGAGGGCTATATGGTAGAGAGATAGGAAAAAGACATGCAAACTCTAGACCTTAGAAAATTTCAGAATATAACTACTTATAGAGAGAGCACTACTATTGCACTCTTCAAACATATAAGAGAAGTACCTTTAGTGCTGCTCTTCGAAGACTTGATGCACGTAGATATGCCCGCACAAGACGATAGATTAGAATGTCCAAAGGAATCTTAAGATTGTGAGAATTTCTAATCTAGGGGTGGGCTGTTGAATGTCAAAGAGATTTAGTACTAAATTACAATATATTTAGAGATAAACTCAACATAATGGGAGCTTATTGAAAAATGAAATACTTGCTGAGAGCCTGCGAAGCAGTCATTATTTTACGCATATCCTTGTTAAGCAAACGTTTGACAAAGTCTTTCACTTCAGCAAACACAGAAGGCCAAGGAGCTTCCTCAAAACTTGGATTGGCCTTCAAAACAGCTTGAAATATACTAGACTCAGTTCGAGCCCAGAAATGTCGGCTACCACAAATAAGGTTGTATACAATAACACCGATGCTCCACACATCTGCTTCTGTACCATAAGACCTGTGAAGAAATTATGGGGGATTTTGAGAAGGGCCTGAAGTGGGTAGGTCATTGTTTTATCAGATTCTTGAGAATCCTGCAACGAGTTGCGTGATTGGTTTGTGTAGTGCAATATGGTTTTACATACAAAGGAAGAATATTTGATATGGAGATGGGGTTTTGAATTATGACGCAGCTGTTGAGTGGCAACACTGGAGACTAATAACTTCAGAATTTTCACATATTAATATTCTTCATTTTATTTTTAACATGAGTGCCCTTTGGAGCCTAGGTGTTATAGAGAGCCTGGGACATCTAGGTTTGGTAGTTAAATTTTATCTTCACTATACTTTAGTTTTTGTCATCTTATCAGGCCTTTTAGTCATTGGAGCTTACCATATCTTGGTCCAGAGATTCAAGCTTGATTATTTCAGCAGAGTCACTGTTGTGGGTTACTCATGTGTAGTGTTTGGGTGGATGGCTATCCTTGCAGTGAAGCAACCATCTTCTAAATTGGATCTTTTTGGATTTCTTTCCCTGCCAATCAGTTTTGCCTGTTTTGAATCCTTTGTCTTCACATCTACAATAGTGCCGTAGGAAAGATTTTTGGGGCACTTGTATGGGATTATTGTTGGTCATGTTATTGTATGGGGTTTGATTCAGGGTATTAATAACTACTGGGCAATATCTATGTTGGTATGGATTATCATAATTTTCATTTTCATCTTGAAGCGAACTGGCGCGCTTGATTTTCCATTTATTTAAATCGAGCATGTAATGGATACTTCTCTACCTACAATAGGCTTCATTGGCCCTAATAATCGTAGATTCGTTGATGTGAATGTGCTGATGAGAAGAGGCCTTGCACTTGTATGAATCACATGCTTAGATGGGTATGCTAAATTTTCTATGAATTTTCACTGAATTTTCATTGGGTTGCATACTATGATACCATTCGGTATGCAAATTATGTGTTTGGTTGAATGTTATCTGCAAATTCTGTTAGCTCACAAAACAGGGCCAAGTCAGATATCCAAAAGGTTCGGCTCCCTGAACAGGTAACAAGAGCTAATGTGTTTGTGAACTTCAAAGATGTCGTCCAAAGGGATTAGTTTACTGAAGTCTGAAATGTTTTTTTGTAGAGATATTCCTGAAAATTTCACTACCCTGTTTGTGTGAAATGAAATGGGTTCAAACTATTTCTTGTGTAAGTTCATAGCTTTGGTGTCTTTCCTCAACCCTGCAGCCTCTGGCTTATACTTTTTAATAAGCCTGGAAGCATGACCATAACATCCTAGAGCTCAATACATTCTTAACTATTGTATAGGGTTATGTCCTTGACTGTTCCTCCTGATCTATATTGTAAGGTTTTTTGCTGAATTATGTCTTCTACCCCTCAGAACTAACTGCTGAAATCACAAAGCCTACTGTTTGGATCAGGCTCCTTTTTCATGATGCTCCTAGCTATTGTAATTATGTAGCATCCACCACGATGCAAAGTTTTCTAATATAAATACAAATCCACTAGTTGCGAAAAAATAATACCATTGTATCGGGTCCTTCCTATTTTGCTGCTTTTGGATGATCATTCTAATTTTGCTGTCTTGTTCAAAGATTTTAGCCGATGTTGATATGGGGTTCTCTCAAAATTGTGTCCATGGATAAATTTAAAACTTGAAAACAATATTCAGCAATATAGACAGCTTTGAACATAAATCTACCAACATGAATCTTGATAAAGTGCTTAGTTTTTTGGATTTTAATTTAGTTTTTATTTATCCGGAAAAAGTAAAAAGCTAAGCCAAGGTATGAATCAAAGTTACCAGGCTCAACTCTGTTTGGGACCCATTTTGGCCCAGGAGTCAACCTGGGCCAAAACTGTGTGTCCGTGGGAGCAGCAGAGTTGAAAACAATACTCAGCAACATAGACAGCTTTGAGATCAAGCAAGAATGCAAATCTACCAACATGAATCTTGATAAAGTGCTTAGTTTTTTGGATTTTAATTTAGTTTTTATTTATCCTGAAAAATTAAAAAGCTAAGCTAACTTCTAAGGTATGAATCAAAGTTACCAGGCTCAACTCTGTTTGGGACCCATTTTGGCCCAGGAGTCAACCTGTCAAAGACTCAAGTCAAGCCTCAACATATAGAGATTTTAAAAAAAATTATAGATTTTCAAGAAAAAATAATTATGTTTTCCATTGAATTTAGATTAGACATGAAGATAAAGCATAATAATGAATATAATGAAAAATAACATATGGACGAATTTCATATGTTCTTATCAACTCGTGTCAAAATTGGCCTAGTGCATGAATGAAATTATGAGCCAAAATGGACAATATTCAATTTGTACAATGTCGAGAGTCAAGTTTGAGATCATATGATACTACTTAATAAATATAACCTAGTAATGAGTGCCAACAGAATGCCCTTCTCGCCCTTTCCCTGAATTAGAAGTTTGCTACAACCACATTAATTCTTCCTCTCGAAATAATGGTTCTTGGACCTCCTAATACAAAGTGAAAGTACCATCAAAACTCTCAAGTGCCACTAAAAGGGGCTATTCTAATCATTTCCTTTCTTGTGGTTATGCTTGTGGTGGAATTGAATATATACCAATTACATTCATAAGTTCAAAATAGAGGTTCCACATTGTACTCATATTGGTTGTATCCTTCAGTCCCATTAACACATTAATATTAATAATGAAGAATATTAAGAACACTGTGTGTCCGTGGGAGCACTCATGTCCAAAGGGAACTCATGTTGAAAATCAAATGAAGAATATTAATATGTGAAAAGTTCAAAATAGAGGTTCCACATTGTACTCATATTGGTTGTATCCTTTCAAGCACTACAACATGAGTGTTGTTTAGTGGAGTAAGTGGTATCAAAGGCCTAAAAAATCCTCAAGATATTCGTTGACTTCAATGTAAGATTGTAGTCTCTATGTTTTTTTTAATTATATTTCATTTCACACTGCTCTTTGTAACCTTATAGTGTCCAACCTTTTCCCCAAGAGTGGTTTAGCAACATTCATTGTATGCATTTTACTGTTTTTCAGTTGACCCAGTTATTTCCACAGCTGGTGAAAGTGTGAAAGCTGTAATACCTCAGAATTCTAGCTTTATTTCTTTTTCTTAGGTGGTCTTTGTAGATGGAACATTCATATATAGAGCAGATTTTCAAAATTTCTACAATCAATCCTTTTTTCATTCTTTTCTTCTCTGGCCCTTTTATTAGTGATTTATTATTCGATGAGGTCTGTGAAATTGTCTAGTGTTATTTTGGCTATGCCCATGTACTTGATACATAACACAAATATATAAATTTCTACCCCCACCAATTCATATAGACTCACACAATCTCATCAATCCAAAGCAAATAACATTTCTAAGCATGTCCATTGTAACCCTGATAAGTTATTGTGGAATAACCATATAAAAGTTCAAGAATTCATATGGAAGAGGGATAATCTTTCTGTATCTAAAACAGTCTGAAATTTCAACACTCAAAACTACTGAAGTAGAATTATACTTTTAATACGATTATTTTGTGTGGTCTTTTTAAGGTTAGAAAAAGTCCAAGGTGTTAATGGAATACTAAAATTCAATATTTGGGCCAAATGGATCTCTGTGCATAATTGATTTAACATTGTTATATTTTCACTATGCAAAGTGCTTGTAATTGAGTAACTTCAGTGTGTTTCTGATCTGGTATAGACATAGACCAAATCTGGGATATAAGTAAAATTCAACAATATGGAAGATAACACTAAAATCAAGAACAGATGGATCATTGAACCCATTCATTCGACCTTGGGACTAATGTAGTTGTTGACATTTCCATATATGCAGCAGGAAAACACTCTTATTATATGCTCCAAGATCAAAAAATAAGTGCACAATAATAACTGAGTATTGAAGATGTGTTGAATGACAAGAAAATGTTCAGGATGGGCACAGTTTCCATTATCAAAAAAAAATAATAAATACTTTGCCGAGATTGTCTAGAAAGCATGTGTAGCAAGATATTTGAAAGGAAGTGTCACAGATTTGGAGCACATGATTTTTCTCTCATCAGTAGAAGTTTATTATTTTGTGTGGTATTTGTAAGGTTAACAACAGGTCCAAGGAAAATATTCTAGAAAAATCTATAATAATTCTAATAATGAATCATTCTTTTTCTTAGCCTTGTTATGGCTTTATGAACCTTTTTCCTGTACTTGTTATAACCAAATCAATGTTCCCCTGACCCTGGAATCTTTGGGATTGATTTAGCTTGAGAATTTGCATATCTCCTTAGTATCCTTTCCTCTCAGATTAACTACCACTTAATACCATTTCTGAACATTCTCTGTAACGTTCTGTACAGTCCCATCAATGGCCTTTTGATGGATCTCATTTATCATATAAAATAGGTTCTTCAAGTTTGGTAACTTAGTGACAGGTTTCTTTGGAGTCACTCCTCTCATTTAGCATATCAAACAAGTTCTTTAAGTCTGCTAACTCTTAATAACATGTTTTTTCTGAGTTCCTTACCTTTCTCTCTCTACTCAGTTTTGATCCACAATTGTGGTGATGATATGTCAAAGATCTGCACTAGATCATCGAACAGTTACTGTTCCAAACTACTTTAGGGGGGGAATCAGAGAATGGGGATATTCTGGCTGCCCTGTCTTTTGTAGGGAATGTCACGGGGACAGTTCCTAGGCAATAAATGGATGACCAGGGATGCTTTCTAGGTGTCTTCTTATCTCCAACGAAAAGAAGGGTATGTGTTTCCTTTCATACAGGGGATGTGTTCCTTTTCATACTAGTGAATATGGATCCTTCTTAATTCACTAACATTAAGTGTTTTAATGGCTTCGGTTAATTACTGTAGGTGTGCCTATTTTTAGCTTTCACATTGGGACTAATTCTGACCTGAATAATGTCATGAACATAATGATTGTAGTATATCCAGAAAGAAATAATTTCTTCAAAATTGACGATATATTTTTATTCAATCATGCTTAGAAGGTTGCTATAATCATAATTTGTCGTTTGATGTATATTTTTCCTTTTATTGGATCTACTAATGAATCATAGTGATAGGGACAGATGACCTTTTTGTCTTTAGACTCTGTTTTTTCTGCTATAAGGATGTATCTAGTCTTTGAAAGTTTGATTGAGATATTATCTGTTAACTGTTTAAAAGCACAGAACGTCCAGTAGACTTTTTTCGTTAACTTATTTAATTAAGAACTAATAAATACTCAGCCTTCTATGGTTAAAGCAAAGCATGAAATATGACAAGGTTTTATTATATGTTAATTCATTTAAACTTTAAATTTTATGTGAACGGTTCTGTGCACATTTTAAGTGAGATGCAGAAAATATTTCCTGGACAAAAGTTGCTTATATATTTCCCATAATATCATTATGTAACTTGTGACTGCCCAATGGCACGTTATCTAAACACAGACTCTGAGTTAAGACTTTGTAAACCTCGTTTTATAATCTATTGGTATAAGTGATTGAAGATTTTGTTGTTTGAGCTATTGATGGTCATAATTTTTGTTTAATTATTTTCTGATCATAAATTTGTTGTATTTTGACTCTCCTCTTTCCTTTGTATGTCTTTTTATCTTCAAGAAAAGAGATTTTCAGTATTGCATTTGATAGTCTCCTTTCTTTAAGAAAAGGAAAAAGAGATTAACTTGGACTGTTATACTGTAAAGTCTTTTAGACCTCTTGTATTTAAGAAATAAATAGTATTATTCTTTTGTCTGTTGTTTTACAGATTCCATGTTTCCAAAGGAGCTGGGCATTTCTTAATTTATGTAATATGCAGGGTGTGAATTTGGAGCAACAACACACCATGAGATGTTAACTTCTTTCTATGGCACCTCTGTGTTGAGAAATTATTGTCGGGTGCCAGATAATCACCTTTGCATGAACTTACGCCTTGCAAATGGCCAAGATATCTGAAAGACAGCCATTTTATTTTACAACTCCATATTCTTATAATTTATTAATAATATGTCTCCAAACCATGAGATTTTCCCTTGTAACGTAGTTGTGAAGTCTCTGACTTTTTCTCAACTTGTATCTGAACTTTCGAAGGGTTAAGGTCTCACATTTTTTAGGTACAGGTACAGTTCCTACATTGTATTTGGAGTATCATGAAGGATAATCTCAAATTTTCTTATGAATCCAAAGTGTTCTCCTAGTTTTTTCATGTTTTTTGTACATGGGGAATCATACATACATATATATATATATATATATATATATATATATGTATGTATGTATGTATGTATGTATGTATGTATGTATGTATGTATACATATACATACATATATATATATATACATACATATATATATATATATATATATACATACATATATATATATATATATATATATATATATATATATATATATATATATATATATATATATGTATATGTATGTATATGTATGTATGTATATATATATATATATATATATATATATATATATATATATATATATATATATATATATATATATATATATATATATATATTTAGTGTATTCATGCATTCTCTTGTAATTTTATAGAACAGTCATTTTGGGATTTGGAAGCGTTCTTTATTCCTTTATAGATTGATAAAATGGTTGCAAATCATTTATGTTGCTTTCCAGAGAATCACTTGGTGAGAACTAATATTACTATTCTCTTTTCTGTGGTTGAGAAAAGTTCCTAGTAGTAAAGTGTTTTGTTTGTGGAAGCAACATTGATATTAATATGATTACATATGTAGTGTTCTTTAATTGTTTGTACCGATAAATAGAGGCCTCCTTCGGGAAGAGAGGTAATCTTAGGAGGCATTTGACATCGGTCGTACCCTTCTAGCTTGGATACAAGCAATGGTAACACCCGACAATTTAGTTGCACATTTCAGTCTTTTGTAAGGTCCTGAGTTACATGAGATTTATTTCCAGAGTTTTTTTTCAATATTATTTGAATATGCTATATGGACCAATATCAAATAATTATCTATTTATAGATTTAAACCTTGTTCGGGCATTCTTGGGCCAATCTTTGGGCATTATTGGGCCAATCTTTGTGCCTTGTAGGTCCGTTGCAGGGATCATGCTGGGCACGATTGTTTTGATCCTGGAAGGTCTAAATAGCTTATAGCGTGTTGGCACAATATTTGTAAAAGTGGTTAGATGGACACATATCTATTGCGTAAATAAAAGTTCTCTTTGGAATTTGCTAGGTTAAGGATTTATTTGCAATTTTCTTCTAGTGATTTTAACAATTCTCTTAGAGTATCAAGAAGGGTAATGTAAAAGCTCTCGTGCACACGTATGAGCCCTCTCGGGGTACATTAATTTTATATAAGTTGTTGAATTGAAAGCATATGCTTTTAGTGCATTTCATATATATATATATATATATATATATATATATATATATATATATATATATATATATATATATATATATATATATATATATTTTCTGGTATTTTCCCTGTAGATTATGGATTTTTTTGCAATTTTTTTTTGGTCTAGAGGTACCAAGAAGGAAATATAAATAGTTGTTGGGCAATTACAAGAAAAACATTTGTAAAAGGCAAAGAGTATGATGTCAAGCATGTGATTTTTTCCCAATGTGATAGCGTTATATATGGCAGGTGGCATTGCAAAGACGAGGATGACTGCGGTGAAAAAAATCGACTAAAAAGGATTCATGTAACTGCCATGACGCCCCGGGAGTTTATAAAATTTTCATAGTAGTGTCGTTGCATATAGAGAATATATTACTGATTTATGGATCGTGTATCTAAGAGTAGCAAAAATTGATCTTTTAGGCAAGGGTGAATATTTTAGGTATATATTTCAAGGAGACTTACTTTTCACTTTAAAGTTGTTTTTAATTGAAGTTACTTTGACTTAGTACCCGGTAGTATGTTGGCCTGGACCATAAAAGCTTAGTTGCATAAGATTTAATTTGAGAGTTCAAGTGATCTCTGGTTTTTAATTAATAGGATCTTTTGATCAGATTGCCAAAGCTATTATAGCTTTTGTTTCTTGACTAAATTTAAGTTTTATTGAAATAAATTCAGTGAATACTTTTCATTTGAAGTTCTCGATTTTTTTTTTTTGAATTTAATTATTTAATGTAAATCAAGGATTTCCATTACTTTAAGAAAGTATATTGCTTCACGGTTATTGGCCTCACTTTTACTAGATAAAATTTATTGGCCAACGTAGGCATGCCTAATTACAAAGTGTATTTCCAGAGAGACAATCTAAAAACCATAATTGACACACATTGTTAAAAAACAAACCACACGAGAAAATAATAGAAATACATTAATTATCATTCTAATTTAGAGGGATTGGATGTTTTGGAGTTGAACCCAAAGGAGATGGGTGTTTGACCTAGCAATGGATGCGACACTCTTATTATATGCTTCAAGATCAAAAAATAAGTGCACAACAATAATTGAGTGTTGAAGATGTGTTGAATGAAAAGAAAATGTTCGGGATGGGCACAATTTCCATTATCAAAAAACAAGAAGATATACTCTGCCGAGATTGTCTAGAAAGCATGTGTAACAGGATATTTGAAAGGAAGTGACACAGATTTGGAACACATGATTTTTCTCTCATCAATAGAAGTTTATTATTTTGTGTGGTCTTTGTAAGGTTAGCAACAGGTCCAAGGAAAACATTCTAGAAAAATATATAATAACCCTAATAATGAAAAAAAGTTGGAGGTGGCAGTTAATCTAGATACAACTAAAAACAACACTAAAAATCTTGAAGAATACAACTGTGGCCATGGAATATCCATTTATCTATATCTATGCCTAAAATAGAGCAATGGTAATTCATTGTACTTTTATGGACCACCTGTTTGTGCTGGTGAGCATCATGATGAAAGGGTGTTTTATAAAAATGTCATGGAATGAACTACAACACCAGTCACCAAATGAGAGAAAAGGTGCAGAGATGTTTTTCCTGGGAAGTGGACTCTCATTTTGAGGACAATTTATCCTACTACCGTGGTGAGGAAAAACAGATGGATCATTGAACCCATTCATTTGACCTTGGGACTAATGTAGTTGTTGACATTGCCATACATGCAGCAGGAAAACACTCTTATCATATGCTTCAAGATAAAAAAATAATTGCACAACAATAACTGGGTGTTGAAGATGCGTTGAATGACAAGAAAATGTTCGGGATGGGCACACTTTCCATTATCAAAAAACAAGAATAAATACTCTGCTGAGATTGTCTATAAAGCATGTGTAGTAGGATATTTGAAAGGAAGTGTCACAGATTTGGAGCACAGGATTTTTCTCTCATCAGTAGAAGTTTATTATTGTGTGTGGTCTTTGTAAGGTTAGCAACATGTCCAAGGAAAAAATTCTAGAAAAATCTATAATAAGCCTAATAATGAAAAAACGTTGGAGGTGGCAGTTAATCTAGATACAACTAAAAACAACAATTTTGTGGGACCTCATAGTTGGTGGGTGGGATGTTTCCTATTGGCTAGAGTTTGTGCTGAGTGCACAAGGAAGCTATTCAACTCTAATTGAAAAGAACAAAAAGTTTCCTTCATTTGATGAGTCAATTTGAAATTCCTTCAATGCATCAGAGGCAGGGAAGGTAGTTCTGATAATATACAACTCCTCTTCAAACAAGAAGAAGGCTGCAACCTATAGATACATGGTAAAAAATAACATAGTCTAGGAGTTTGAGCCTCGCAGTAGATTAGATGTACTTAGAAAGCTTTCTTACATTCAGCAATCAGAAATGTTAGTAGTTAAGAATGTGCCATCATGTTGGAGAAGCAAGTTTGTCTCTTTGGAAGCTGGAAATTTTATCTACATATGTGCTACTATATAAAAGTTAATATTGGTAATAATAAAGGTTGGTTGTGTTTCCAGAGTAGATCATCACTGTGAATTCCACATCTTTTCATGTTTGTGATTGATAGGTATATGATGTACATGGTAAAGCAAGTATAAATAAAATTTATAAATATTGAACACCCCAAGGCTAGTTAAATTTTTTATTTATTGTTTACCCCATACACAAATCTATATAAATAATATTTTTAGTTCGAAAAATGAATATTGTATTAAATTCTTCATCAATAAAAATGTTCTTCGAGGAATGGTCTACATTCGGAGGGTTACCTATATCTAAATGAAACCAGTCTATTGCCTTTGGATACATCTTTTCTAAAAGCTCAAACTTATCTTAAAATAGAACCGATTTTTTTCTTTGTCTTTTTGGTTACTATATAGTAAGTATATCATGAATTCAGGACCAATGCAACCCAGAGAACCCAAATGAAGGGGGAGAAAAACTATATTTGAGAGTTAAGCACTTTGTATTATACATATGAACATATTCTAATTTAAGACAATGCAACCAAGTGTATGTAAATGAATGGGATACGAAAGGTGACGGGTTTGGATAATAGATAGCAATTTGGTCAATTATGTTTTGATATATATATTTGTTTAATTAAATTTTTTATTTTATTATATTAAAGAGCTATGACCAATTTTATTTCATGGAAATGATAATATTTAGATAAATATAAAAAATTTAAGATTAGGGAGGAGTTGAAGTTGTTCACTATCTTATACTTTCAGTTTATTATATTGTAAACAAAGATTAATGCTCCTCTCACGAATTAGGTACATATTCCGTAGAGGTCGTTTAATATGCATTTTTTGGATAGTTTTTTTTAAGGTTTCAGAGGTAGGCATGAAGAGAACAAAGCAATTTTCAAGATAACTCACAAAAGTTGATAAACAAACCACTCATTCTTCCAAAACATTTTGTATTGCCTCCAACTTTATCACCTACATCACCTTTATCTCGCATGGAAGATGTATCCCCACTCCTCGACGTTACTTTGCACCTCTCAGTGCAAATTCTAGTATTACTTGATTTTCCATGCTTATGTGGAACATGGTCAACAGAAGGAACTATAACAACAATGGATTTGCATGAAAGCTTTATAATATTTTCAAACATGAAAGTTGTGATGTGTTACTAAGTTTCTTCATTATTTTATAGATCAATACATGTTAAACCGACTTTACTCCTTGACTGGCATTGCATTCAACATTGTGCACAAGTATGTTTTAAATCTATCAATCAAAAGTATGATTTTATCTATATTTGATAATGCAAGTTGAATACATCATACAATACATAGGAGCGTTATGGCTATGAAGTTCAATATGAAATAATCTATTGATTGCTACTATTACTATTATATAAGGGGTGCTCTTCCAATGGCCATTTATTAGCTATGTTAAGAAAGCTTTGTGGAATTTTTATTTACTATAAGATTATGTATAGTTGAGTTGCGGACAACTAAGTAGAATTTGGTAGGAAGTTTGGAGTATGTGTAATTCATAATGATCTTGTCTTCTCTTCATTGATGACTTTTCAATGTGTGAGTTTTGACCTAAGCCATTGCATTATCAATGTGTCAAGGCTCACAACTCGGCCTATATGCCAACTACTTCTTATGATCGTTCCTAGGAACATGAATCCTAATTTTTGTAGGTTTAAAATTTATAACAAGTTTTCTATATTGTGGTCGAATTTGTGTTGGTTATCTCAAAATTTATTGAAGGTACAATGGATCTAAATTTCTTATGAAATTTCAACACTATAACAAACTTTGGTGCAAATTGTTGATCAATTCTCACTTGGTTAAGGTTATAGATGTTAATGAAAATTTTGTGTGTGTGCATGAGAGTTGGGTCCAAATGCACAATGTTGTGTAGCATTAGTGTGATAAATATGGGATAGTGCAAAGCATAGTTTTTAAGATTAGTCTAAGTTGACTCATACCTAATCAACTTAGTCAAGTTGATTGTTGGTTGAATGGTTAATTGTTGGTTCAATGGACGTAAGATCTTGTAGGCACAATTACCAAAGGGAAAAATGGATCCCATCATGGGTTACTCTTTGTAATTCTCCACCACTACTACCTTCCATGCTTCCTCAAACTCCTCTCCAACCTCAATATCAGTGCTAGTAGTAGCATGAACAACAACACTACGCTTAGCAGAACTAGAAGAACACGTTTTCCAAACTGCACGAGAACTACTTCCCTCACGAGTCACCATGTGCCATGCTTGGTCTCGGTAGTTTTCTTCCTTCAACTCCTAGTTCAACTACCATATCTTCATTGGAACCAACACCTCGAACTCCACTAGACAACGATTCACCATTTTGTAGTAGTGATTCGCCATTTTTACTATTGATTCGCCATGAATTTACAAGATAATATAATCTCGTGAGAGATTCGCCAAAAAATTATATATGCATATTATATTATTAATAAAATCGCCTTCCATTTTTCCTATGTATCATGGGGATTCACCCATTTATTATATATATAAATTTAGGGGGGTTCTTAAAATTTTCCCTGGAAGAGACTGTGAGGAAACCTTTGAACCATTTGCAAGGATGGGGACAGTGCGGACAATGTTATCTATAGCAGCACAACAAAAATGGAAAGTTTATCAAATGGATGTGAAGTCAACAATCTGAATGGAGTGCTGAAAGAGGAAGTGTATGTTGAAAAACCTCCTAGCTATGAAATAGAAGGCCAAGAAAACTAGGTGTGTAAGTTGCGGAAAACCTTTAATGGGTTGAAGTAATCACCATGTGCATGGTACAGTAGGATTCATGCTTACCTAATGGAAAATGGGTTCGACAAGTGTGATGGTGAACCCATGTTCTACCTCAAAGGAAATTACGGTAAAATTCTTATTGTTGTTTTGTATGTAGATGATTTGATTTTTACAGGAAGTGATGTTTCTCTCATTGTTGATTTCAAAACAGTCATGAAAAGTGAGTTTCAAATGACTAACTTGGGATTGTTAAGATATCTTTTGGGCATAGAAGTGAAGCAAACAGAAAATGGAATTTTTATCTCCCAAGCAAAGTATGTTGCAAAGATTTTAAAAAGGTTCAATATGCAGAAGAACAAGCCATCATCAACTCCAACTGTCATGGGGTTGAAGTTGAGCAAGGACGATTGCATCAATAATTTCAATCTAAAATTTTAAAAAAGCATGGTTGGAAGTCTAATGTATTTGACTGCAACTAGGCCCAATATAATATACACAATAAGTTTGATATCCAGATTCATGGAAACACCCAAGGAGACACATTGGCAAGCATCCAAAATAATTTTAAAAGTATGTCAATGGGACTAAGGAGTAATGTGTTCTATACTCCACAACTGATGATTTTAACCTCATTGGTTACACTAACAGTGATTGGGTTGGAAGTGTTGATGACAGGTAGAGCACATGAGGGTATGTTTTTCATTTGGGATCGGGAGCCATTTCATGGGCTTCCAAGAAGTAGCTAATAGTTTCATTATCAACAACAAAAGCTGAATATGTAGCAACAACAACAGCAACATGTCAAGAAGTTTCAATGAGAAGGATGCTGAGGGGTTTATGCCATGAAAAAGACAAAGGAACCACAATTTTTTGTGATAACAGTTCAACAATTGCATTGTCAAAGAATTATGTTTTCCACAAGAAAACAAAGCATATTGATGCCAAATACCATTTCATAAGGGAATTAGTTAACAATGGTGAAATTTTGTTGTAGCATTACAGGTCAGAGGAACAATTTGTAGATATCCTCACAAATATGCATGAAAATCTTTGTATTCGCTTTTTCCTTACCTTTCGCTTTTTTGCACTTCCGAGCATTTTGCGCATCACATTTCGCACTTCGCACAATTTAAGATTTACCTTTTAAGCGCCTGCAAGTTATTTGTTTTAAGTTGCGATGTGATCGCATATCCCACATTGCACGTCACAAAGCTCACAAGGACAGTGCCTGCAACTTTAAATTTTTAAGTTGTAATGTGATGTGATCGCATAATGCACATCGTAAAGCTCAAGTGGATAACGCTCGCAAGATATCCATTCTACGTTGCGATGCGATAATGCCATCACACATCACAATTGCAAGAATTTAATTTTTTCGTTATTGCGACAAGTTAAGTTTTGTGCCATGGGAAATGCGATGAGGGCGCAGAGGCGATGTGGTTTCATACCCGAAACCCATAGAATTTCAAGTTTGCATTATGTGTTTTGTACACTACTTCGTGAAGAAATAGTAGAACAAATCAGAAGGACAGTTTTGTTGTTACATGTCCGATCGAGCATCTCTTAGCATTAAATTGTCAGATCCGCCATTTTTGTATTAAGCAGACTGTTCTTCATATGTTATGTAACAGAGTTGAAGTGTGCTCAAGAAGATGAAAGAAATAGAAAACTTCTCTCTGGTTTTGTCTCTCTATTTGTGCCTCTATCATTTTTGAGGAAAAAATTGTGTTGTCATCGATTTTAATTTAATTTCCGCATCTTTGTGTAAAGTGTTTATTGTGGGAATATCATTTCCCTATTTTCTTTTGAGCTTGTCTATTTCGTGTATGTTCCAACATGTTTATTTTGAACTTGTCTCTTTTGTGTATGTTTCAACATGTCATCAAAGCATACCAGAATTTTTATCATTTATTAATTCATTTTGTACTTTATTAATTAGCTTCAAATAAGGATTCATTGTCCTAGTCATGGAGATGTAATGTAAAAGTACTGAGTGAAATATATATTTTTTTGGAATGTATTACCAAATCTAAATTGGCACCACTTAGCGAGAGTTTTACACACCACAAGCTGCAAGCTCGAAGGTGTGGAAGGCGTTTATGTATGCAATGGAGCAAATCCGAGGTTGAAACCTTTTGTTGGCCATCATCTTTTCGATGGAGATGGTATGATACATGCAGTTGGTTTGAACCAAAGCACAACTAGCTACTATTGTAGATACACTTGAAAACATTGTTTACGTTAACATTGTTTATTGTTAGGGTTGTTACACGATTCCAACAATGGAATGGGCATTGTTAATGCGGGTCTTTATCGATCCACGACAAGTTAAGCACGCTTAGCACATCGACGATTTACTGACTAGCTCTAATACAATGTTTACTGTATCTTTGTGGAGGTCGTTTTCATTATGTGGAGGTGGCTTCACACTCTGCACTCTCCTTTGATCACTGCAATGTAATATCTTGCAATTTTATAGTTCTAAGACAGATTGTTGGTTGGAAACATGTGCAGAGTAGGGATGTGCAGAGTGGGGAGGAGTGGAGGAAGCTTTAAGGTGAGAAGGAAGTTGTGTAAATGTGGTTTTCATTATGCATAGTTAGTTGTTCAGAGTGCAAAGTAGATGTGTGTGGTTGTCATTATACTTAGTGAGTTGTGCAGAGTGCAAAGTAGATGTGTGAAAGTAAGAATAATGATAGATTGGGGATACAATTAAAAAAAAGAGCATTCTCTAATAACTACAAAATATTGATAACATATTACATTAATTAATTAATTGCCTTGCAGCTATTAATATTTGAATATAGCTTCTTCTACTTCTAGTAAAAATAGCTTCCTCAATTTCATGTGGGCCTACATTATTCTTAGTTTTCTAGTGGTTTGTATTCTCTTTATTCTAGCATGTCTACTTAAATTTAAATGAATTCCAATTTCAATTTTTGAAATTTAGTGTAACTTTCAATTCAAAACTCTAATTATACCCAAAATATCGAACTTATTCATTTTCTACTTCTCTAAAAAATAGCGTTTAAGTTTCATGTGAATATAGCTCTTTTTAATTTCATCTCAGCCTAGTTTTTTAGTGACTTATATTCTCTTTATTCTTGCTTAAATGATTTCAAATATCAAATTTAGAAATTTTCTCTTATTTTTCAATTCAAAAGTCTAATTATATCTAAATATCAATTTTCAATTTTATTTCTTTTTATATTAACTTAAAATAATTTAATTTCTCATATCTAATTCAGTTTTAGTTTTAATTTATTTTATTTTAAAATATTTTAAATTTCAATAACAATTTGTTAATTTCATTTTTTATTATTTATTTAATTATAAATTTTATAAATTTTATTGAATTATAAATTTAAATTTTCAACTTCTTATTATAATAATTTTTCATATTTGATTTTTTTAATATTTTATTTGAATTTTTTTTTTTTGAAACTTTTACTTTAATTTTTATTTACCATTAATAAATATTTATTTACTATTAACTCTTATTTTTATATTGGTTAATTATTAAGTTTTATTTTTCAATTATTCTTTAATTTATTTGATTAATTCTTATTTTGTAATTTTGAGTGGTTAATTTTTTTTTTTTAGATTATTTAATTTATAATTGTGAATTTGGTGAAATGTAAATGTAATTTAAATATAACTTTTAATTAAATCTCAATTTTCTTAATAATTAAATTTAGTATTTTTTTACCATTTTGACCCTGACTTCTTTATTTTACTTAAAAGATATTTTGTTATATTTTTCTTAAATAAAAAAATTTCTAAGCTTTAATTTCTTCTCAAATTTGGTTGTTAGTTTATTCACAAAGACTAGTTGGAGCTTCCTTTTATCTATTTAAACTCATTCATTGATCAGATTTCTCATCTTGTCTTGATGTTGAACCAGTTGGACAAGATGAACCACACTGGCTTTTTTTCGAAATTAGTGGACAATATATACTTTGATGTGATTATCACCTAACAATTTTATATACATTCACTAATTTCTTTAATGTGTGATGATGAGTGGAATAACCATCCTCAACAATTTTATATATATTCACTAAATTCTTTAATCTGTGACGATGAGTAGAATAACCATCCTAAACTCATGCTAAACATTTGAAGTGTTCTAAATGAGTCTAACAATATATACTTTGATGTAATTATCACCTAAAATTTTTATATACATTCACTAAATTCTTTAATCTACAATGATGAGTGAAATAACCATCCAAAACTCATCGTAAATATTTAAACTCATCAAAAATTCATTACACAATTCTTTTCAGAAAATCAGAAAGCACATACCCATAAATGTGAATAATCATAGATTTTAATAAAAATTATAATAAGCCATTATCCCAATTCAAAAAACCCTAAGATATAGTTTAGAAGAGTCGTGTGAAATTTCGTTAACCCTAAACAAAAAATGGGACGTCTGCGTGCATCGATTGGTACAACCCTACTCAAACTATAAATTGAGGATAAATACTCATTTATGCGCTATAAACTTACTGCAAACACCATTCATACTCCATAAATTTGCTGCAAGCACCATTATTTTTCTTTGCGCATTCATTGCTCATTGATACAAGCGTATTTGTCGAGTTCAGCCGAAGAAATTATAATGGGAAAGGAGAGAAGGCCAAGGAAAAGTAGAAACAGGGAAAGGAGAGAAGGCCAAGGGAAAGTAGAAACAAGACAAAGAAGAATGGTAAGAGGGGGAAGAAAATGGAAGTTGCAGATGAGGTATACACCTCTGAGTGGTGGAAGGAATTAACAGATGAGGTATCCACCTCTGAGTGGTGGAAGAAACTACCACGTCGTTGGTGGAAAGAATTGGGGGACCATTTGCAAATGGAGATATTGGGGAGGCTGCCAGCGGAAGACGTGGGGAGATATAGCAATGTGTCCAACGAATGGAAGAGTTTGCTCTCATTCAAATACTTCATAAGTCACACATGGCCGAATGCGAGTAACCACAAGAACCCATGTTTGGCGTTCTACTTCTACACTAACACTTGGAAGGTCTGAGCCTTCTCATTTTCTTACATGAAAGAGTGGGAATTACAGCGTTATCGATTCAGTTGCGAAGGATCGGTGTTAGGGTTAGTGTTGGTCACTACTTGTAAGTGGGAGAGCAAGGCCCGGTTGTGCAATCCTTATACTAAAACATGCGTGAAGCTTCCTCCCTTGTCAGCCATAAGATGGGTCAAATTCAGATGCATCGTGGAAGATAAAAGTAACAAGAGTGCCTGGAAATTTATCATTGTTGGCTCAAAATATTATGCAGGACTGTTTGGAGATCCATACACAGTGGCAATGTACGATCACTCTCAAAATACATGGAAAATTTTGGGACAGTTTGCGGAGTTGAATCGTTTTATAGTTGGGATGGTTTCCATGGACGGTTCATGCTATTGTTTAGTGGAAGACGCACCTATATGGACGATTTTTTGGTTTGAGCATCAATCCCATTAAACGACCAAAGCGACCCAAGGCCCCTGCGTGTTGCAACCATCCCAACATTAGGGTTTCATAACCCTACATATAGAATATTCACTTGCGTATCGCGTTTGTTCTTAGTCGCAGATGGCAATGTAGACGAAGTTGAAGAGGCCATGATATTGGAATTTGTGGTAGAGAATAAACAGCCCTAGAAGTGGATTTGGACACATATTACAAGGATGCCTGCAACTATTTTCAGTGATCTTTCCATTGTTCCTTGGGTCGCAAACCATTTTAAGTGTATAGGAGTAGGGGATACTCTATGTTTTGCAATAACCAATTGTGACAGACATGTAAACGTAGTTGCCTATAGTTTAAGCATAGGTTCATGGAGCTGGCTTCCTAGTTGTCCCTGGGAAGATCATTCTTTGAAACACAACAGCATAGGACAATTAGAATTAGAACCTATTTTTATGCCGACGGTCTTTCAGCCAAGACTAGATACATGACCGCAGCCTTTATTTCAGACAATACAAGCCTTTCAGCCAACACCAGATACATGACCCGTACTGGTTGAAATTATTACTTTAGATGGAAGATCTACGTCTGGTTAATTAGTGGATTAAAATATAGCTCGAGATGGATGTATCTGGAATGGGATGCATCTTTACTAATTAACTCATTTGATTTAACTCAATTGATGGTTTGAAAATTCTTGACTATAATTTTAGGATGTGATTAATTTTAAGGACATTTTTTAATCACTTTTTTCAATTAATATGTATAACTAAGCTAGGTGATAAACCAATGAAACAAATTTTTCTGGGATATGCACATGAAGAATTGGGTTATTGTCTATGTCAAACACAAAATTGCTAGAAGCAGGGATGTTATATTTAATGAGTCATAAATGTTTAAGAGGAATGTAGGTGAAGTGTAAGTAAAGAAAGTTATTGAAGGTTTGAAGAGCATCATGAAGACATCCCACCAATGCAGACATCTCACCTATGCAGGAAAGTGATGAACACCAATAGGAATGAATCTTGAAAGAACCTTTACAAGAGATTCAACCTATAATGCACCACCACGATTGGTTCTCAGATCTTCTAGGCCTCGTAAGCCTTCACAAATGTATCCTCATTCAAACTATATCCTAGTGAAGGTGAGCCTAATTGTTTTCAAGAGGCTTGTAAAGTTGAACACATTAAATAATTGAAGAAAGCAATGGAGTAAGAAATGAACTCTTTGCTGGAAAATAAAACTTGGGAGTTGATCAATCTCCTAAAAGGTAGAAAGTATTTTCAAAGCAAATGGGTGTATAGAACTAAGCATGAAGGTGACTAAAATAAGGAGGTATAAATCAAGGTTGGTGGTGATGTTGGAATTTTTGAAGAATTCCAAACACACAGAGAAATAAAAAAATTCCTCAACTCAACACAGAGATTAATAACAAATTGCCAAGACACAGAAATGGAATGTAAATTCTATTTCATTAAAATAAATGGTTGGACTATTACAAAATGTTTTAACGGAAATCTTCTAGCTGCTTCACACACATAACGCTTCAACAAAAAAAAAAACTGATCTGTTATGTAACCAGCTCCAAAAATAGAAGAAAAGAAATATCAACGCCTTAGAAATAAGCCACTTCGAGGGGGCAACGTCCAATACATTACATAAATGAACAATTATTGGATGATACAATTTTCAAAACTTCCTTTCTATCTATAGGAGTCCATGGGGCCATAATGTAATCCTAGTGGGGCCACAATGTAATCCTAGCCGACATAATAATAATAATTTAAGGGCACAATAATAACAATATGGGGGTTACAAGGGTACAATAATAACAATAAGGGGGTTACACTATCAAAAATAAGGGACTATACTAGTAATATAGGGACCTAACATGCCCCTCCCCTTCAAAAAAGTGTTGTCCTCAACGCTTGAGTAGCTCTGGGTGCTTCTGTATCAAAATTCTCATCCTCCCATGTAGAATCTTTAGTGGGTAAGTTCTTCCACTTGATGAGATGCTCTGAAATTGATCGATTCTGTAGCTGTCGAGTTCTTGTTTCCGTGACCGCTTCAGGTTCCAATATGATTTTTCCTTCCTCATCAAGTTCTGGCAATATTTTTTGAATTGGAAGATTTTCACCTATAACCTTCTTTAAGCATGAAACATGGAAAATTGGATGCACTCGTGAAGAAGCAGGAAGCTCCAATTTGTATGCCATAGTACCAATCTTTTGCAACACCTTGTAAGGACCATAGTACTTTGGCGATAATTTATTATCCTTCTTAGCTTCCTTGAGGGACATTTGTTTATATGGTTGTAGCCGTAAAAATACCCAATCTCCTACATCAAAACTTCTCTCGCTGCGATGTTGATCTGCCTGTTGTTTCATTCGATTTGTGCCAAATTCAGGTTATCCTTTAAGAGTTGGAGAACTTCTTGCTGATGCTCGATGTGATCTTCCACTGCTTGAACCTTCGAATTTTCCCTTAAATATGATGTAATGGATGGTGGATGATATCCATAAAGTGCCATAAATGGGGTCATTTTTGCTGCAGTATGGAAGGAAGTGTTATACCACCATTCAGCGAGAGGTAACCACTTGATCCATTGTGTTTGTTTATCAGATACAAAACAACGAAGATATCCTTCCAAAAATTTATTTACTATCTCAGTTTGACCATCAGATGGAGGATGATAAGATGAGCTATGAGCTAATTGAGTACCCAAACAAGAAAATAACTCCGTCCAAAAATTTCCAGTAAAAATGGGATCTCTGTCACTCACAATAACCCTTGGGCTTCCATGTAGCTTTTTAATTGTGTCCATAAATGTATTAGCAATTGTACTTGCTTTAAATGGATGAGATAATGCAAAAAAGTGTGCATACTTGGTAAGTCTATCAATTACTACCATCATGACACTCTTTCCTTCGGACTTAGGTAAACCTGTGACAAAATCCATTGAAATATCCTCCCAACATTGACTTGGAATGGATAAAGATTGTAGAAGTCCCAGGATCTTAATTGTCTCAACTTTATTCTGCTGGAAAACCAAACATTCTGCCACAAACTTTTGAATATCAGATTTAAGGCCATCCCAAAAAAATTTCTTTCTTCACCCTGTGGTAAGTTTTTAAAAATCCTGAGTGTCCTCCTAAAGGAGAAGTGTGCAATTCCAAAAGAATATTTTGTTTTAGTTGGGAATTCTTACAAAAATATAAGCGATCTTTGTACCATAGGGAATCATTTTTCCAACTAAATGTATCATATGTACTAGGATCTTGCTGCAACTTTTGAATGAGCGTCCATACATCTTTTTCCTTCTTCCATTCATCTCTTGCTTCGGTTATCCAATCTGGTTGGATAATAGAAATTGCACAAAGCAATGCTTCCACCTCTTCATTCTTTCTTGAGAGTGCATCTGCAACAACATTAAGCTTTCCTTTCTTGTAGATTATTTCAAAGTCATAACCCAACATCTTTGTGACCCATTTTTGTTGATCTTCTAAAGATAGTCTTTGTTCCAAAAAGTGTTTAAGACTATCATGATCAGTGTTTACCTTGAAGTGTCTTCCCATTAGGTAAGTTCACCATTTCTTTAGTGCATGCAGTATTGCTAACATTTCCTTATCATAAATAGGTTTCTATAAATACTTTCCCTTGATTGGATGACTTCCAAAAGCAATGGGTCTTCTTTCCTACATTAAAACAACACCAATTCCATTTCTTGAGGCATCACATTCCACAAAAAGGGTTTTTGTGAAGTCTGGTGTAGCTAAGACTGATGCTCGGCACATTGCCTCTTTAAGATGTTCAAAGGCCTTAGTTGCTTCAGGAGTCCATGAAAATGCCTCTTTCTTCAATAATGTTGTTAGAGGTGCTGCTATTCTCCCATAATTCTTAACAAACTTGTGATAGTATCCTATTAACCCGAGAAATCCTCACAACTGCTTTATGGTTGTGCGGACTTTGCCTTCCTTAATGGCTTTAATTTTTTTAGGGTCTACCTTAACACCCTCGTGAGATACAATATGACCCAGATATTCCACCTCTTGTACTCCAAAGAAACATTTGGATGTTTTTGCATATAATTGTTTCTCCTGCAATAGTTTTAGCACCTTGTCAACATGTTCAACATGATCCTTCCAAGACCTGTTGTAGATTAGTATATCATCAAAAATTACTAGCACAAATTTTCTAAGGAAGGGTTTGAAAATGGAATTCATCAACCCTTGAAATGTAAAAGGTGCATTGGTAAGGCCAAAAGGCATGACCAAAAATTCATAATGACCCTCATGAGTTAGAAATGTTGTTTTTAGAATATCTTCAGTCTTCATTCTAATTTGATGATATCCTGAACGAAGATCCAACTTGGTAAAATAAATTGCTCCATGTAATTCATCCAATAATTCATCAATCACAGGAATGGGAAATTTATCTTTAATGGTGAGCTTATTGAGCTCCCTATAATCCGGACACATTCGCCATGATACATCCTTCTTGTGTACCAATACTACATGAGCAGAGAAAGAACTTTTACTAGGTTGAATTATACCCGCCTCTAACATGTCTGCAATTATACGTTCAATTTCTCTCTTTTGGACATAAGGATATCTGTAAGGCCTGATGTTTGGAGGAACACTTCCTGGAATCAACTGAATAACATGATCATGATCACGAATAGGTGGGAGTCCTTTGAGAGTTTCAAACACCTTGGAATGATTGTCCAAGACTTGTTGGAGATCTGCAGAAATAGTTGATTTTGATGTTGGAACTTCTAGTGAGTATAATTGTGCAATTATGCCTCGTTGTTATTTCTTTAGAAGCTTTGTCATGACATTAGAGCTTATTATATTTCCCGGCTTCCCTGCAATACCCCGTAATTCGACTTCCTTTCCTTCTGAAAAAAATTTCAAGAAAAGTTCTTGAAAATTAAAAGATACTATCCCCAAAGATTGTAACCATCGTACTCCTAGTACAACATCAACACCTCCCATAGGAATGGAAAGCATTGGAATAGTCAATACATATTCCCCCATGGTTAGCTTGATATTATGGCATTTTCCAGAGAAATTTATAGTTCCTCCATTTGCAACCATCACTTGATATTTTGGTGCTGGGTATAGGAAACAATTTAATTCCTTGGCTACCTTACAATGAATAAAATTATGGGTGCTACCTGAATCAATCAACACTATTACCTTTTTCTTCTTGATTTGTCCTTCTATCTTGAGAGTTTGAGGAGTGGTAATTCCTGCCAGTGCATTACACGATATGGTCGGATTCATTTCTTCCTCTTCTAGGGCTGGTTCCTGGTGTATATCCTCTTCTTGTTCATTTTCTTCTTTCTCTTCACAATCTATGTAAAATAATTTCTTCTCAGCACACTTATGACCTTTAGTGTATTTTCTATCACAACTGTAGCAAAGCCCTTTTGCTCTTTTTTCTTCCAATTGTTGTGGTGTCAACCTTGTAGGTTGTGGAAATCTAGGCATAGCAACAATTCCTTCTTTATAGAATTGAGTGGTAGGCTTCCTTGTCGCCATAATTTTACATTCAACTTTTCTTGCCAACCTGAATGCCTTCTCCAATGAATCAGGTTCCAAAACACGAACTTCATGTTGGATGTTATCCTTTAGAGTACCTATGAAGAGATCAATCCCATGTTCCTCTGGAATATCAGTTACCCTTATATTCAATTTTTGGAAGTCCTCAATGTGCTGCCCCACTAAACCCTTTTGTTTGAGATTTATCAATTAGCTAAAGAAGGCGTTGCTCTTTGTATCCTCATAATGTGCTATCATTTCCTCCGTAAAAATTGACCAAGTGAAATTTTTTTTACGGGAGCAAAGCCATCGATACCATACAAATGTATTTTGTTCTAAATGTAAAGTTGCAATGCGTACCTTTTGTGTGTTTTGCACGTTATGGAGATCAAAATATTGCTCCATCTGTAGTATCCATGTTACAAGATCATTTCCATCAAACTTCCTCATATCCATCTTTGGAATATGGTGGTTCTTCCCGCCAACATTAGAGTTTATGAAATCACAATTAACATTTATTTTGTTCTCATCATGAGGTTCTTCTACTATCTTTTCACCATTAGGAAACCTTTCTTGTATAAACTTTGTCAAACCTTCCATGTCTGCTTTTAGAAAATTCTTTATGTTTTCCATTTTCTCATCGATCTTAGCTTCCATGTCATCCATCTTAGATTCCATGCCAGCCTCCATGCCATCCATCTTAGCTTCCACGCCTTTCTTCAAACCATCCATCTTCTCTTCCATGCCTTTCTTCAAAACTTCCATTTCATTTTTTGTTGCTCTTTGCGAGAGTGAAATTTGTTGCACTTGCTCTTGTAATTTTGATAGATCATGTTGCAATTCTTCATCTTCATGAGTCATAGTAGAGCCTTCTGAAGGCTTAATGGGTGTTGAATTATTTTTACGGGGCATCTTTTAGAACTCAATACTGATATCTATTTTACAATATGCCCTTGGAATCAATTCAAATTGATTCTTCAAACAAGACTTATGCAATTTGGAAAAAAAATACACACATTTTTCTTGCTTTTGAGGAGCTCGATATTGAAATTGGATTATCTCTGTGATTGAAGCACTTAACTATTTGAATTTTTGTACCAACGTAGCCCTCTGAATTCTCTTTCGAATGCTACAGGTCTGACCTGATTTGGATTCTCCAAGACAAAGTCGTGTCCAATCTCCCACAATTACCTAATTATGGACTGGTTCAGTAGAGTGAACTTGTACAGCTTGCCACGTGTCACTTTTTCACCCTTCGACTTTGAAATTGATAGCTAAGAAACTAAAGTCCATGTACTTGTGACCACCTTTTACGGCACTCCAATCCGATTCTTAGAGAGAGAGTTATGAATCGTTTCCCACGATCACCTATTTGAGATGAAATTCAGAAGCCTGACAAAGCACTACCTTCCACAGATCATATCTCTTAAATAATTGCGAACCAAGCTTTGAAATTTTTTGACGACTTTCCTCAAGATTTCGGCTTCGCACCCTAAAAATTTTAGATTCTGAAACTTCGTAGAAAAAAAGTTATAGTGAAAATGCCACGATGAACTTTTTAGAGCAGCGAAACCCTAGAATCCAAAGCTCTGATACCAAATGTTGTGTAACCAGCTCCAAAAATAGAAGAAAAGAGATATCAACGCCTTAGAAATAAGCCACTTCAAGGGGAAAACCTCCAATACATTACATAAATGAAAAATTCTTGGATGATACAATTTACAAAACCTCCTTTCTATATATAGGAGTCCATGGGGCCATAATGTAATCCTAGTGAGGCCACAATGTAATCCTAGCCGACCTAACAATAATAATTTAAGGGCACAATAATAACAATATGGGGGTTACAAGGGTACAATAATAACAATAAGGGGGTTACGCTAACAACAATAAGGGACTATATTAGTAATATAGGGACCTAACATGATCTCTGTGTCTCTCTGTTTTTTTACTTTATGCCTTCGGGCAAGAAATTACAATACACACAATCTTGCTACACTTACACTCATGACATATTACATTATATATATATAT
Organism: Pinus albicaulis; assembly: GCA_034641835.2. Taxonomy (NCBI): domain Eukaryota; kingdom Viridiplantae; phylum Streptophyta; class Pinopsida; order Pinales; family Pinaceae; genus Pinus; species Pinus albicaulis. The sequence goes on from CM076574.1 coordinate 1,368,290,759, forward strand.
ATATATATATATATATATATATATATATATATATATATATATATAACCAAAGTTAAAAACTAAATGCACAGCAGTAAATAAAACATTGACCCAAAGTTAAAACTTTAAAATCATAATGCGGAAAACAAAAAATTAAATCAAAAAATTTCACAAAAATTATGTGGGGTTGTAATAATTTCCCAACGTCTATTTCTTTTACCCTATGGAACTCTTTTCATTGGTCTGGAGGAAGGTGACATCACCTCCTCCGGTGGGTTTCCTTCACGCTTCACAGCTCATGCTTGCTGCCCCCCAGAATGATGTTGCCGGTTGCAAACTCAATTCAAATCAAAATGGTTGGTTGGTGTATGTTTTAATGCGGGTAGATGCTGGTTTTTGAATATGGAATGGCGTGGATTGAGTGAGGATCAAACCAAAATAAAATCGTTGATGTTGTACTTGAATTCCCATCAAAAATAAATTTCTCTGTCTTTCTGTTGCGTGTGGGCAGTTGGAATTAATATTCCAACACTCCCCCTTAATTACAATTGTTATTCTATTTCATGCCCAAACATTTTTTTAAATAATTAAAACTCTTCTGCCCCAATATTTTTGTCAGTATATCAGCAAAATTCTCTTTAGTTCTGCAATGTTGCAAAACAATTTCTCCATTGTTCACTAGCTCTCTAATGTAGTGATACTTGGCATCAATGTGTTTCGTTCTCTTAGGAAACACTGAATTCTTTGATAATGCTATTGCTGAGCTATTATCATAGTAAATTTTTGTGCATTTTACCTGTTCATGACACAAACTCCTCAACATTCTCCTCATCCAAATTGCTTGACACGCTGCTGTTGTAGCTGCCACATACTTTGCCCATGTTGTTGATAAAGCCATAATTGGTTTCTTCTTAGAAGCCCATGAGATGGCTCCTGATCCCATATGAAAAACATAACTAGAGGTTCTTTTCCTGTCATCTATACTTCCAACCCAATTACTGTCAGTATATCCAATCAATTCAGAATTTTTTGAATTAGTGTATAAAATACCATACCTTTTTGTTCCTTTCACATACCTCAGAATTATTTTTGTTTCTTGCCAATGTGCCTCCTTTGGCCTTTCCATAAATCTAGAAATTAAACTCATAGCATGCATAATATCCATCCTAGTTACAGTCAAATACATGAGGCTGCCAACCATGCTCTTATATAAACTTGGATCAACATCCTTGCTGCGGTCTTCTTTGCTTAACTTCAATCCCATCACTGTAGGAGTAATTGCTGCCTTGCAATCTTGCATGTTAAATCTTTCCAAAACTTCAATCACATATTTAGCTTGAGAGATAAAAACCTTATTTTCATTTTTCTCTAATTCTATTCGTAAGAAGTATTTCAACAATCCCATATCAGTCATCTCAAATTCATACTTCATGACTGTCTTAAAATTCTCAATGAGGTAAACATCATTACCTATGAATATAACATGATTAACATACAAAACAACAATGAGCATCTTACCATATTTCTCCTTGATGTATAATGTGGGTTCTCTTTTACATTTTTCAAACCCATTTTCCAGTAGATAGGCATCTATCCTACTCTACCATACTCTTGGTGCTTGTTTCAGCCCATAAAGAGCTTTTTTCAATCTGCAAACTTTGTGCTCTTTTCCTTCTTTACCATATCTCAGAGGTTGTTCAACATATACCTCTTCCATCAATACTCCATTTAGGAATGCTGATTTCACATCCATTTGGTAAAATTTCCACTTGTGTTGTGTTGCTATGGATAACACTGCTCTTACTATTTCCATTCTTGCAATCGGTGCAAATGTTTCTTCATAATCTCTACCTTGTTGCTTCTTGTAGCCTTTGACAACAAGTCTAGACTTGTGCCTTTCAATCTTACCTTCAGAATTTCTCTTCGTTTTATAAACCCATTTCACTCCAATGACTACCTTTACTTTTGGGAGATCAACCAATTCCCATGTCTTATTTTTCTCTATTGAATTCATTTATTCATCCATAGCATCTATCCATTTCTTATTTTCACAGCTTCTTCAAAATGAATAGGATAATCTACATGAAAATACAATGAAAATAAAGAGTTCATACCTTCATTTGCTGCCTCTTGCTCATAAATTTCATTCAAACTTTTGAATCTGGTTCCTCTTTCACTTGGTGTACTTGTGCTTGTAGAAGCACTCAAATCTGCTCTTTATGATGTGCTTGAAGAAGCATTTTCATCACTTCTCAAGTGTGTTCTCATACTTTTTTGTGGTTTTCCTTACTTTCATTGTGTTGGTGGAGGTGGTGCTGCTAATGAGGAATGTCTTCCAGCCATTTCTTCCTCATCATCATCATGAGACAAACAACTTTTAACATTCACTGCTTTCTCTATGCTTCCATCCCAAGCTTCTTCTTCAATAAATTACACACCTATGCATATCATAAATTTATTGGTGTATGGGTTATACAATCAGTATGCCTTTGATTCTTCACTGTATCCAATAAATATGAAATTCTCCCCCTTACCGTCCAACTTCTTCCTTAGCTGATCCAGAATGTGTGCATACGCCACACAACCAAAAAATTCTCATGTGGGTGACATGTTGCTTTATGCCGCTCCATGCTTCTTCCAGAACTCTGTTCATGATATTTTTGGTTAGGCACCTATTTAAAATATGTGCTGCACAATGTACAGCTTCAACCCAATATTCATTTGGCAAATGTTTTGCCTTCAACATGCTTCTTACCATATCCATGATAGTTCAATTTTTCCTTTCAGCAACTCCATTTTGCTGCGGTGTATATCTTGTTGTAAATTTTTTATTTATCCCATTTTCCCTACAAAAACGTAGGAAATCTTTGGATATATATTCTCCTCCTCTGTATGTCCTTAAGACTTTAGTTCGCTACCCACTTTAATTCTCTACAATATCTTTAAAGTGGCAGAATTTCTCAAACACTTCACTTTTAAATATCAAGAAATATACCCATGTTTTTCTTGTGAGATCATCAATAAAAGTCAGCATATAGTGGTTGCTTACTAATGATGGTGTTTGCATTGGTCCACACAAATCTGAATGGACTATTTCTAAGGGTGCCTTTGCCCTTATTCTCTTTCTTGATGGAAAACTTTCTCTGTGTTGTTTGCCCAAGATTCAGCCTTCACATAGACTGTCCAGTTTTTCAATCAATGGTAATCCCTTTACCATTCCTTTCCTATGAAACAACTTCAAACCTCCAAAGTTGAGATTTCCAAATCTCAAATGCCATAACCAATTTTCATCCTTTGCTTCTTTTTGGAAAGTCTCTTGTGTCACTGCTGCAATGGCATCTCCTTTCCTCAAATCTGCTCTCATCTTGAGAGGAAACATTATGTTCCTTGTCATCTTCATTTGTGCAATGCATTGCTTGCTTGGTGGTTTATCCATGATGGTGCATACATCATCTTCAAAAAATACATTGTAGCATTTCTTAATGAGCTGTCCAATGCTCAAAAGGTTACACTTAAATTTAGGCACATAATAAACATCTGATATGGTTTTTCTATCTCATTTCTTTGTCAAAACACTCACTCTGCCTTTTCCCATTACAAAGACCATACTATCTGTCCCCAATGTTACTTGAGACTTCACATTTTCATCTAACATGGAAAACGTGGAAATGTTTCCAGTCATATGGTTTCTACATATTGAATCTAGAAACCATATATCTTCATTCTTTTCTTCATCCATATTACATGCTAAAAAATAAATTTTCTTGACTGATATTTTCTTTAGTAAAATTAGCACTGGGTCTATTACCCATGTCACTCTATTTCTTCCTACATTCATTGGAATAATGGTCATACTTCTTACAGTAATGACATTGGACTTGGGATTTATCATACCTTTCTCCATGCGCTTGAGTTTTTCCACCTTGTTGGTTGTTGCCTTGGCCTTGGTTCAGATTTTGATTGCCGCCCCTTCCATTTGTATTTGTTGGGTTTCTTCTTCCTCCTCGGTTCTGGCTTCTGTCTCTACCTTTTCCTCTATAATTTTCTTTGCCTTGACCTCTTCCTCTTCCAAAGGAAATTTGGGTCTTCAAGGCATGCTACAAAGATGATTCTATTATTCTGCTCAATATTTGTTCATGTGTCATCAATGATGCATGAAGCTCATCAACTGTAAACTTTGAGACATCCTTTGTCTCTTCAATTTTTGTGACTATCACATCAAACCTTGAGGGTAAGATCCTAAACACTTTCTCCACTATAATTCTCTCTTCTACTGTCTCTCCATGAGATCTCCTTTGGGTAACCAACCCAATCAGTAGAGTAAAGAATGAGTCTATTGTATCATATTATTTCATGCAAATGACTTCAAAATCCCTTCTCATTAATTGAAACTTTGCTCTCTTTACCTTCTCCATACCTTGTTAGGTTGTCTGGAGAGTATCCCATGCATCCTTGGACTTCTTTGCTTCTGCAATCCTTGGAAACACACTTTCATGCACTGCTTGATAGATATAAAAGAGGGCTTTTGAGTCCTTCTTCCTATTACTCTTCAGCAAATCCTTCTCTGCTTTTGTTAAGGAATTATATGCTTGTTCATCTGTGGGTTCTTCTAAACCATATTCAACTAGCTCCCATAAATCTTGAGAGGCAAATATGGATATTATTGACATTACCCAATAGTCATAGTTCTTCCCATTAAACTATGGGAGTTGAGTATTTCCTATACTCGTGCTTGTGTTGGCTCCTGCCATAGCTAGCTCACTGAACTATGCTTTAAAAAAAAACTTAACTGTGTTTTTAAACAAACTATATCTTTGTTGATAAGTAAAATATGTCTCTAAAACTCTTGAGACTTCTCTTTTATAGCTCTTTGGACTGTAATCTTAACAACAAACAATAAACTATGTTTTTGATAAATACCTGACTTTTCTTTGCTGAACCTTCAATCTGCTAGAGAAACCTTCAACAAAACTCCTTCCTTCAGCTTCTTTGTCAAAGGCAAAGAGCCTAGACTATCTCTGATACCATGTTGGAATTTCTGAACAATTTCGAACACACAGAGAAATAAAACAATTCCTCAACTCAACACAGAGATTAAATAAAATTGCGAACACAGAGAGATGAAATGTAAATTCTATTTCATTAAAATAAATTGCTCGACTATTACAAAATGTTTTCCTCAAAACTCTGATGTTCTGCATTCACAGTGGAAATCTTTTGGCTGCTTCACACACAGAGTGCTTCAACAAAAAACTGCTCTATGTCTCTCTCTGTTTTTTTTCTTTTTGCCTTCGGGCAAGAAATTACAATACACAATCTTGCTACAATTGCACTCACGGCATAATATATATATATATATATATATATATCACACTTATAATATATATATCAAAATATATATAAGCAAAGTTAAAAACTAAATGCACCGCGGTAAATAAAACATTGATCCAAAGTTAAACTTTAAAATCATAATGCGGCAAAAAACAAATTAAATCAAAAAATTTCACAAACATTCTGTGGGGTTGTAATATTTTCCCAATGCTCGTTTCTTTTACCCTATGGAACACTTTTCATTGGTCTGGAGGAAGGTAATGTCACCTCCTCCAGTGGGTTGCCTTCACCCTTCAGAACTCATGCTTGTTTCCCCCCAGAATGATGCTGCTGGCAGCAAACTCAATTCAAATCAAAATGGATGGTTGATGTATGTTTTAATGCGGTTAGGTGTTGGTTTATGAATACGGAATGGCGTGGATTGAGTGAGGATCAAACCAAAATAAAATCACTGCTACTGTACTTGAATTCCCATCAAAAATAAATTTCATCATCCTTCTGCTGCCTGTTAGCAGTTGGAATTAATATTCGAATAGGTGAAAGGATTCAACCAAAAGGAAGGTATTGACTTCACTTAAATTTTCTCACCTATTGTCAAAATGTCATCCATTATAGTTATTCTTCATCTTGTTACTTCTTTAGACTTATAATGTGAACAATTAGATGTAAAAACTGCTTTCCTTCATGGAAAATTAGAGGAATAAATTTATATGAAGAAGTGAGAAGGCTTCATAGAAGAAGGAAAAGAAGACATTGTTTGTAGGTTGAAGAAGAGTCTCTATGGGTTCAAACACACACCTCGACAATGGTACGATAAATTTGATTCATTCATGTTAGAACATGGTTTTCACAGGTTGGAAGCTCGCCATTGTGTCTATATCAAGAGGTCTGATCAAGGAAAGTATCTCATATTATTTTTATATGTGAATGACATGTTGATTGTTGGGCATGATAATAATATGATCAATAGGTTGAAGAAGGATTTGGGTAGCAAGTATGCAATGAATCCATCACGACATATATTGGGCATGAGGAACATGTGTGACATGGAAAACAAAAGGTTCTGGTTGTCACAAGAAAACTATTCAAGTAGGTGCTTTACATGTTTAATATGAAGGATGAAAAACAACTTAGTACACCCCTTGCAACCCACTTCAAGTTGAGTGTTGAGTTATGTCCAAGTAATGACAAGAAAAGGGAAGAAATGAGCAAGGTTCCATATGCTTCAACAATTGGCAGCTTGATGTATGCCATGGTATGCACATGAAAAGACATTGCATATTCATTGGAGTTGTGAGAAAATTCCTTACCAATCAAGGAAAAAAACATTGGCAAGAACCACATTGGCAAGAAGTAAAATGGATTTTCAGGTATCTTAAGTGTACTAGTCCTTATTATTTATGTTTTGGTCATAATGAGACTGTGCTTGAAGTTTTTATGGATGTAGATATGGTTAGAGATATCAACATTAGAAAATCTACTACAGGTTATTTGTACACATTTGCAGGTGTAGTTGTATCTTGGGTGTGAAGGCTACAAAGAATAGTAGCTCTATCTAAAACAGAAGAAGAGTACGTAGCTGCAACAGAAGCTTGTAAAGAGATGTTGTGGATGCAACCATACCTAGAAGAGATAGGAATAAAGCACGACAAGTATGTGTTGTATTGTGATAGTGAGAGTGCCATTCTCTTGGAGAAAAATCCAGTATTTCACTCAAAAACCAAGCACATTGACTTAAGGTACCATTGGATCTGACATGTGTTAGAGGAACGACAGTTATATTTGTAAAATATCCATACAGATAAGAACAATGATGACGTTCTCACTAAGATTCTACGAAGAAATAAGCATGAATTATCTAGAGGCATGGTAGGCCTGGGTGTGACTTGATTCAAGATTCTTTGTTTAGCTTAAAGTGGGAGAATGTTAATGTGAATCTGCATTCAGACGTCAGCGATGAACCAACCATATGCCACTGACCTCGTCGACTCTCTCACAAACGTCGACGCTGAACTTAACACATCGCCCAGCCACTCAAAGCAACCACCACATTAATTTTCTTATGCATCCATGTAATGCACATGGAGGATTAGGAAATTCTATATCTTCCTCCTTGTTCTATAAATTTATGTTTCCAGCAAGCCAAGCAAGGCTAGGCCTCGTGTGATAGAAATTTGTGATGTTATTCTTATTTTTCTATGTGTTTAGATTTGTTTCTCCATTCTTAATTTCTATTGCGCTATTGTGATAATCAAAATATCCATGCCACAAAATTTAACCAATATTAAATGATTACGAGGCAAGGTGTTATCAATGTGTTGTTGGAAGACATGTTTGTAAGTAAAAAATTTGAGAGTAAAATATGAAATAATGTTGATATATTGTGTGAAGGAAGCTTTCTTTCCCCATATTTGGCATAATATTTTGCCCTTTATTAATTCATTTTGTACTTTATTAATTAGCTTTTAATAAGGATTCATTGTCCTAGTCATAGTCATGGAGATGTACAAGGAGTGAGTGCAATATATAAATTTTTGGAATCTATTACCAAATCTAAATTGCCACTACTTATCGAGAGTTTTATAAAGCACGAGCTGTAATTTCGAATGTGTGGAAGGTGTTTATGTATGCAATGGAGCAAATCCAAGTTTTAAGCCTTTTGTTGGACATCATCTTTTTGATGGAGATGGTATGATACATGCAGTTGGTCTGAACCAAAGCACAACTAGCTACTGTTGTAGATACACTTGAAAACATCGGTTATGTTAAGAGGAGAATATTGGTAGAGCCATGTTTCCAAAGCCAAATCGAGATCTTTATGGCCACTCGAGATTAAATATGGCCACTCGAGATTTATGGCCAATCGAGATTAAAGAGGTTAACATTGTTTATTGTTAGGGTTGTTACTCCATACCAACAAAGGAATGGAAGTTGCTAATGTGGGTCTTTATCAATTAACAACAAGTTAAACCCCCTTAGCACATCGAAAATTTACTATCTAGCTATAATACAAAGTATATAGCTATAAAGTGAACATATCGAGTACAAAAGTCTCATCTTTATTAGAATATGTAGTCATGGTCTATTTTCCAATGTGGGTAATATTCATTACAGATTATGAGCATCTCGATTATGGCATCCGCCAGCTGCAATGTTTACTCTCTCTTTCTGGAGGTTGTTTTCATTATGCGAAGGTGGCTTCACACTCTGCATTCTCCTACCATCAATGCATTGCAATGTTATAGTTCTAAGATAGATGGTTGGTTGGCCACATGTACAGAGTGGGGGAGGAGTGGAGGAAACATGAAGCTTTGGGGAGAGAAGTTGTGAAAAGGTGGTTTTCATTATATAGAGTGAGTTGTGAGAGTGCAAAGTAAAAATGTGTGTGGAGATAGGAATAATGATAAATTGGGGAGACAATTGAAAAAATAGAGCATTCTCCAATAACTACAAAAGAATGATAATGCACTACATTAGTTAATTAATTAATTGTTGTGCAGCTATTAATATTTGAATATAGCTTCTTCCACTTCTATTGAGAATAGCTTCTTTAGTTTCATGTGGGCCTACATTATCCTTAGTTTCCTAGTGGCTTGTATTCTCTTTGTTCTAGCTTTTCTACTTAAATTTAAATAAATTCCAATAACAATTTTTGAAATTTAGTGCAATTTTAAATTCAAAATTCTAATTATACCAACTATCAAACTTATTTAGTTTCTTCTAGTGAATATAGCTTCTTTTATTTCAAATGGCTTTTTTAGTTTCATGTCAATATAGCTTTTTCTAGTTTCATCTAGGCCTAGTTTTCTAGTGGCTTGTATTCTCTTTATTCTCGGTTTAGTCACTTCAAATATCAAATTTTGAAATTTGTTTCTATTTTTCAATTCAAAAGTCTAATTATACCTAAATATCAAGTTTCAATTTTACTCTAGTTTCAATTTTTATTTTTATTTTTTATATTAATTTAAATGATTTAATTTCTTTTATTAATTTAAACTTATTTAATTTCTCATATTTAATTGAGTTTTTTTTTTTTAAATATTTTTTTTCAATAATTTTTCATATTTGAATTTTTTTTTAAATATTTTATTTGAATTTCTTTTTCAATTTTTATTTAAGGAAACTTTTACTTTAATTTTATTTACCATTAATATATATAAATTTACTATTAACTCCTATTTTAATTTTAATATTTAGATTAGTTAATTATTAAGTTTTATTTTCCAATAATTCCTTAATTTATTTAACTAATTCTTATTTAATAATTTTGAGTAGTTTAATTTTGTTTTATAGATTATTTAATTTACAATTATGAATTTGGTCAAATGTAAATTTAAATTATCATTTTTACTTGAATCCCAATTTTCTTAATAATTAATTTTAATATTTTTTTACCATTTTGGCCTTGACTTGTTTCTTTAGGGAACTCTAACTCAAAAGATATTTAGTTATCTTTTTCTTAAATAAAAAGTTTTCTTAATACTAGTTTCTTCACAAGATTTGGTTGTTCAACCTTAATTTATTTACACATTTTTTAGTTTATGTGATGATGAGTGAAATAACCATCAAAGGCATTACTTACAACTATCAAAAGTCCATTACACAATTCCTTTCAAAAAAAAAAAAATCTGCAACCATATACATTGCTTGTGCTTAAATGTTAAATAATCATAGGTTTTAATGAATATTATAATAAGCCATTCTGCCAATTCAAAAACCCTAAGATATAGATGAGTCGTGTGAAATTTGGTTAACCATAAATAAAAAATGGAATGTTGGCGTGTATTGATTGGTACGGGGCTACTCAAACTATAAATTGAGGAGAAATTTTCTCTAAAGAGAATACTTTTGCATCAAATCATTGATGCGCGATAAAATTACTGCAAACACCATTCATACTCCATAAATTTTCTACAAGCACCACTTTTTGGCTTTCTGCATCCATTGCTCATTGATACCACATATTTTTCTGGTTCGGTTGAAGAAATTATAATGGGAAAGGAGAGAAGGTGATGGGAAATCAGGAAAAAAATGAATAATGGTAACATGGAGAAGAAAATGTTGGAATTTACTCCCAACTGCAACCTGAAATAGAAGGACGAAAAAATCAGGTTTTGATGTGAATTCAAAGGACACTGCATCAACAAATTTGTTTTAGCTTTTTCACTGAACCATGCATTGAATTTTTTGTGTTTTAAACCCCTGGAAGAACCATTCTTCTTACATGGCGGTAGTCCTCTCCAGATTTGAAAATCATGGTTTAACCATACGCAAACCCCACCATTAAAAACCCTTGCACCTACCCGCCATTACTCCTATACACCAACCGCAGTAGCCCGCTCCATTCATTTGAATTTAAAACAATCCACATCACACCAACCAGCAACCAATCAAAATCCTATCGGAAGTTTTGTTGTCGATGTCATCACCACTCTGCGATAGCGCAATAGCGTGACCCCACCAATGCCACCTCATTCTGCATCGACCAATTGCGCAACATCCTAAGGTTTGGAGGTCTAGTCAGCTGACGCGACGATCGATGCGAAAACTCTTTGCAAAAGTTCTCCCCTTTGTTTATCGCATGGATTGATGGTCACATCATCCATCACATGGTTCGATGTGATAAACATATCGCAATGCTTTGTAATGTTTTGCGTATGTTTTAAAACACTGCCACAACATAATTTTATTATAAGCTTTAGACTTAGGTTTATGATTTTATTTTTATGCACCGTGACATATTTCCATATAGTTTTAAAATTAGGATATTATTTCTATATATGTATTGTAAACATATAATTGTTTACAATACATAAGACAGATAGTAGTGTTTGTTGTCTATCCCGAGAGCAGAGTGTTCACTGTGTGAGAGAAATAGAATGTAAAATATCTGTGTTGACAGGCTAAATTTTATTGCTCACTGTCTGTTAAGATTTCTAAGAAAATCCAACATGGTATCAGAGATTGTCTAGGCTCTCACCATTTGCTGAAGGAAGAAGAAGACTGTTGAAGCACTTCTCCAGTAAAGTGAAGGTTTCAGCAAGTTAGTGAGAAAGTTTTATTTAAGATACACAGTCGATATTTGTGGTTCTTCACAGTAAGAATGGCAGGAACTAGCACAAGCATGAGTATGGGAAATACTCAACTCCCACAGTTCAATGAGAAGGACAATGGTTATTGGGAAATCACAGTGAGAGCCTTGTTTGCATCTCAAGATTTATGGGAACTGGTTGAAGATGAATTTTAAGAACTAGTAGATGAACAAGCATTTAATGCCTTGACATAGGCAGAGAAAGATTTGCTGAAGAGTAAGAGAAATCACTCAAAAGCCCTCTTCTATCTCTATCAGGCAATGCATGAAAGCATATTTCTAAGAATTTCAGCGTTAAATAAGTCCAAAGCATGGGATACCCTCCAGACAGCCTACCAAGGTATGGATAAAGTAAATATAGCAAAGATTCAAGTAATGAGAAGAGACTTTGAAGTTATTTGCATGAAAGAGTCTGATAGCTTAGACTCATTATTCACATTGTTGATTGGGTTGGTTACCCAATGAGATCTCATGGAGAGACAGTAGAAGAAAGAAGAATAGTGCAGAAACTATTGAGGAGATTACCCTCAAGATTTGATGTGATAGTAGCAACCATTGAAGAGAAAAAGTATCTCTCAATGTTTACTGTTGATGAGCTTCATGCATCATTGATGACACATGAACAAAGACTGAACATAACAGAGAAATACTCCTTGGAGAATGCCTTCATGACCCAAATGTCCTTTGGAAGAGGAAGAGGTCATGGCAGATCAAACTACCGAGGAAAACGTAGAGGCAGAAGCCAGAAAAAAGGAGGAAGAAACAACCTTGCAAGTACAAGTGGAAGGGGTAGAAACCAAAATCAGAACCAAAGCCAAGGCAGCAGCCAACAAGGTCGAAAAAATCAAGCACTTGGACAAAGGTATGATAAATCCCAAGTCCAACTTCATTACTGTAAGAAGTATGGGCATTATGCTAATGAATGTAGGAAGAAACATAGTGACATGGGTAATAGACCGAATGCTAACTTTACTAAAGTGACTCTGAGTCAAGAGAATTTATTTTTAGCATGTAAGATGGTTGAAGAGAATAATGAAGATATATGGTTTCTAGATTCAGGATGTAGCAACCATATGACTGGAAACATCTCTATGTTTTCGATGTTGGATGAAAATGTGAAGTCTCAAGTAACATTGGGGACATATAGTAAAGTCTTTGTCATGGGAAAAGGCAGAGTGAGTATTCTAACAAAGAAATGAGAAAATAAGAGCATATCTGATGTATATTATGTACCACGTATGAAATGCAATTTGCTAAGCATTGGACAACTCATTCAAAAGGGCTACAATGTATTCTTTGAAGATGATGTGTGTACCATCATGAATGTACCACCAAGCAAGCAATGTACTGCACAAGTGAAAATGACAAGAAACATAATGTTTCCTCTCAATATGAGAGCATATTTGAAGAAAGGAGTTGCAATGATAGCTGTAACTTAAGAGACTTACCAAAGAGAAGTAAAAGATGAAAATTGGTTGTGGCATTTGAGATTTGGAAATCTCATCTTTGGAGGTATAAATTTATTGCACAAAAAAGGAATGGTAAAGCGATTACCATTGATTGAGAAACTAGGCAGCCTTTATGAAGGCTGCATCTTGGGGAAACAACATAGAGAAAGTTTTCCATCAAGAAAGAGCATAAGGGAAAAAGCACCCTTAGAAATAGTCCATTCTAATTTGTGTGGACCAATGCAAACACCATCATTAGCAGGCAACCACTATGTGCTGAACTTTATTGATGATTACAAAAGAAAAACATGGGTGTATTTCTTGAATATGAAGAGTGAAGTATTTGAGAAGTTCTGCCACTTTAAAGCTCTTATTGAGAATCAAAGTGGGAAGCACATAAAATCTCTCAGAACTGACAAAGGAGAAGAATATATCTCCAAAGAATTTTTGTGTTTTTGTAGAGAAAATGGAATTCATAAGAAATTTATAGCAAGGTATACACCACAGCAAAATGGAGTTGCTGAAAGGAAAAACAAAACCATCATGGACATGGTAAGAAGTATGTTGAAGGAAAAATATTTTGCAAATGAATATTGGGCTGAAGCTATACATTGTGCAACATATGTTTTTGAATAGATGCACAACAAAGAGTGTGATGAATAGAGTTCTGGAAGAAGCATGGAGTGGCATAAAACAATTTGTCACCAAAATGAGAGTATTTGGATGTGTGGCTTATGCACACATTCCAGATCAGCTAAGGAATAGGTTGGAAAATAAGGGGGAGAAGTGCATATTTGTTGGTTACAGTGATGAATCAAAGGCATACAGATTGTATAACCCATCCACCAAGAATTTTATGATAAGAAGAGATGTGCAGTTTATGGAGGAAGAAGTTTGGGATGGAAGCATTGAGAAAACAGTAAATGTAAAAACATGTTTGTCTCAAGAGGATGATGAGAAAGAAATGGAAGGAAGAAATCCCTCATTAACATCACCACCTCCACCAACACAAGGACAACAAGGAAAAACCCAAGCAAGTATGAGAACACCCTTGAGAAGTGATGAAAGTGCTTCTCCAAGCACATCACAAGGAGCAAATTTTAGGGCTTCTACAAGCACAAGTTTAGCAAGTGAAAGAAGAACCAGATTCAAAAGTTTAAATGAAATATATGAGCAAGAGAAAACCAGTGAAGGTATGAAATCTTTATTTTCATTATACTATCATATAGAATATCCTATTCATTTTGAAGAAGCATTAAAATATAGAAATGGATAGATGCTATGGATGAAGAAATTAATGCAATAGAGAAGAATAGTACATGGGAATTAGTTGATATCCCAAAAGGCAAGGAAGTGATTGGAGTAAAATGGGTTTACAAGACCAAAAGCAATGTTGAAGGTAAGATTGAAAGGCACAAGGCTAGACTTGTTGTCAAAGGCTACAAGCAACAACAAGGTAGAGATTATGAAGAAACGTTTGCACCAGTTGCAAGAATGGAAACAGTAAGAGAATTGATGCCCATAGTAGCACAATACAAGTGGAAATTTTATCAAATGGATGTGAATCAGAATTTGTAAATCGAGTATTGATGGAAGAGGTTTATGTTGAAAAACCTCTGGACTATGAGAAATAAGGCCACGAGCACAAGGTATGAAAATTGAATAAATCTCTATATGGGCTGAAACAAGCACCAAGAGCATGGTACAGTAGAATAGATGCCTATCTACTGGAACATGGCTTTGAGAAATGTGAAGGAGAACCCACATTATGCATCAAAGAAAAGAATGGTAAGATTCGCATTGTTGTTTTATATGTTGATGATGTGATATTCACAGGTAATGATGATTGCCTCATTGAAAATTTTAAAACAATCATGAAAGAAGAATTTGAGATGACTGATATGGGATTGCTGAGATGCTTCTTAGGAATCGAAGTAGAGAAAAATGAAAATAAAAACTTTATTTCTCAAGAAAAATATGTAAAAGAATTTTTGGAAAGATTTAATATGCAGGATTCGAAGGCAGCAATAACTCCTACAGTGATGGGATTGAAACTGAGCAAGGAAGACAACAGCAAGGATGTAGATCCAAGTTTGTATAAGAGCATAGTTGGAGCTTTATGTATTTGACTGCAACTAGGCCGGATATTATGCATGATGTAATTTCTAGATTTATGGAAAGGCCAAAAGAGACACATTGGCAATCAACAAAAATAATTCCAAGGTATGTCAAAGGAACAAAGGGGTATGATATTTTATACACCTCTTCAGGGAATTTTGAGTTAATTGGTTATACTGATAGTGATTGGGCTGGTAGTATAGATGACAGGAAAAGTACCTCTAGATATGTTTTTCATTTGGGATTATGAGCCATCTCATGGGCTTCTAAGAAACAACCAATTGTGGCTTTATCAATAGCAGAGGAAGAGTATGTGGCAGCTACAACAACAACATGTCAAGCAGTATGGATGAGAAGAATGTTAAGAGATTTGTCGCATGAACAAGTAAAAGGCACAACAGTTTATTATGATAATAGCTCAGCAATAGATTTCTCCAAGAATATAGTGTTTCATAAAAGAACAAAGCACATTGATGCAAAGTATCATTATATCAGAGAATTGGTGAACAATGGAGAAGTTGTTCTGAATCATTGCAGAACACAATAACAGTTTGCATATATTTTGACAAAACCATTGGGGCAGAAAAGTTTTAATTATCTCACAAAATGTTTGGGAATGCAAGATAGCAGCAGTTTTGATTAAGGGGGAGTGTTGGAATTTACTCCCAACTTCAACCTAAAACCGAAGGACAAAAACATCAAGTTTTGATGTGAATTCAAAGGACACTGCAGCATCAAATTTGTTTTAGTTTTTGCACTCAACCGTGCATTAAATTTTATGTGTTTTAAACCCCTGCAACAACTATTCTTCTTACATGGCCGTAGCCCTCTCCAGATTTGAACATTTTGGTTTAACCAAACGCAAACCCCACCATTAAAAAAAATTGCACCTACCTGCCATTACTTCTATACACCAACCGCGGTAACTCCCACACCATTCATTTGAATTTAAAAAAGTCCATGTCACACCAACCAGCGACCAATCAAAAGCCTATCGCAAGTTTTTTTGCTGACATCATCACCCCTCCGTGATCACGTGATAGTGTGACCCCACTAGTGCCACCTCATTCTGCGTCAACCAATTGTGCATTATTGCAAGGTTTGGAAGTCCAGTCACTCGGTGCGACGATCGATGCGAAAAGTCTTTGCAAAAGTTCTCTAATTTGTTTATCGCATGGATTGATGGTGATGTCATCTGACACATTGTTCAATGCAATAAACGCATCGGAATGTTTTGTAATGTTCTGCGTATGTTTTAAAACATCACCGCAACATAATTTTATTATAAGCTTTAGACTTAGGTTTATAAGTTTTTTTTTATGCACCCCGACATATTTCCATATAGTTTTAAACTTAGGATATTATTTTTATATATGTATTGTAAACATATATATGTTTATAATACATCAGACAGATAGTAGTCTATTCTGTGTATGCCGAGAGCAGAGTGTTGACTGTGTGAGAGAAATAGACTACAGAGGAGCAGCAAATGTAAAAAAAGAAACCAGAACAACAGTTTTGTGATTTTTATTAACCAATTTTTTTTTAATGAAAGACAGTGTTTTATCTTCCCACTGTATTATTTGTTTTAATGCTCCATCTGCAAGCTTTATTTGTGAAATCTCTATGTTGACAGAGGGAATTTTATTCCTCACTGTGTGTTAGGATTTCTTAGAAAAGCCAACATAAAATGGAAGTAGCAGATGAGGTATACACCTTTGACTGGTGGAAGAAATTACCAGGTGATTGGTGGAAAGAATTGGGGGAGGATTTGGAAATGGAGATATTGGGGAGGTTGCCAGTGGAAGACATGGGGAGATATCATAGGTTTTTATCTCACAATGAAGAGGAGGATTAAGAACAAGTGGAAAATGGAGGAACAATATAAGCATCAATTAAACAAAATATTTAGAACAAGAATGGAGATTTGATCAAAATTTCTTCATATGTGATATACCTCATAGTAAAGAAGTTGATTTCTTCATATGTGATATACCTCCTAGTAGGATGTTGTTTGTGAAAGTAAAGATGACAAAGAATGAGAAATATCTTCTTATCATGAAATATAATAAACATGATTACTCATGTGGACACAAAGCAATCTGCTTGTAGTATTTTTGTTTACAACACTTTAGGTTTGGTCATCTACATTTTTGTTGAAGGGTTGGCTCTCATTCAAGAACCAATTATTTCATGTCAGAGGTGCATTTTTCCAAAACAACACAGGAGTAAATTTTATAGCTGAGTGTTTTATAGAGCAAATGCACTTTGAGAGTTGGTGCATATAGATCTATGTCATGGAGTGTGACATTGTCAGTTTTACTAAGTACTTCCTAGCCTTCATAGATGATTACACCATAAATACTTGCGTGTATTTACTCATAAGGAAGTCTTAAAATTTTGAAAAGTTTGGATATGTCATGGTAATGTTAGAGAAAGAAAGTGATCATTAAATAAATTTTTTATGATTAGATAGAGGAGGCTAGTATGATTTAAAATCCTCATAGTTCAAGGGGGGCTAAGAATAGAAGTTTGCAATCACAAGAAATAAAAAATTAAGTGTTATTATTGTATTATGATGACCCATTATGCACATGAATGAAAAAAGCATAAATTTGATCTTAATATAAAAAGTGTAAGTATTCTTCTAAGAAGTGTGAAGAACTGTTATTCCTAATGTGTAATACATTTCAAGAATCTAGATGAAAATTTATTACAAAATGATAAAGTATTTAAATTTGTTTCTAATTTACAAAAATAAAACTGGAAAATAGTTAGTCTAGAACAAATTCGAATAGTCAACATATATTTTAAGGGCGTTGTTTGATGACTTCTCCCTTTCAACTGATTTTTTGCTTTCTTCTCCTCGTTTTAATATGGTTGGTCACTAAATTCCTGCTTATTCTTACTCGATTAGCTCAAGTAACTTATCCCATTTGTTTTCAGTTGGAATTGAGAAATTAACCATTTTCCTAAATCTTTCATCCACCTCTATATATGTTTCAAAAGTTGGTTTGTTAATAAATAAGTGATGAAATTCATGTTGAATGAATAAATCATATTGTAAACCTTCAACGAGTTTGTTGACCAAAAGTTTCACTAGGTGCCAAAAATGAAAAAGAGTAACTAAGGAAATTGTCCATACAATGTTGGGCCAAAGACACCAAAACACACCTAAAACATAAAAAACCCCATAAATAATACTAGCCACCCAACGGATATATGCACGGTTGTTTGGGGCTTTTCCTTGAGGCGATGCGAGACAGAAGTCACACTAGATGTGCCCTTCAAAGTGCACCATCCAATTCCCCAGATTTTCTACTATCTCAGTGAGTTGATTTTGGCCTCGCTAGCCCACAAACAATCTTTCCCACATGTGGCATTGAAAATAGTGAATTCGATCAAATGTCTCTATCTGCATTGCATGCTCCTCTTGCAAAATTCTCAGTTGCATCCACTCTTTCCATCTTAATGTTGATAAGATCTGAAAATTTGTCGAGAAAGCCCTGCCTCTTATTCATTTCTGGTAGCATCGGATGTGCTCTAAGTATCAAAATTTGCACAGAGGCTGAGACACATGTATTTTAGAGAACCTAGAAATTTTTTTGGGAAATTCCACCATGATTATATTCTATTAAAAGAATTAATTATTTTATAAGGACCCTAAGTATAAAAGAATTAATTATTTTATAAGGACCCTAAGTATAAACTTAGGAAAATAAAATAATTAAAGTGAATTAATATAATATGGGTGCGAATGTTCTAGAAAAAATGGATCGAGTCAAAATTTAATATTAGTCTTTGATTAGAGATTTAATCTCGGCCATTGAAGTTTCAACGAGAATATTATAAGAAGGGCTTGAAGGATCATTTTGAAAACACACAGTAAGGATCAAGATATCGATTTATTTCATGAGGAGTGCTCAGGGAGAAATATCGATCAAGGGATTTTTTGTAGAGAGGGGCAGGGATAGTATTCGAATATAAATCTTTCTTGGTAAGAGAGTCATCAGCAAGGAAGGCAGAGAGAGATCTAGCAGAGGCAACATAGATCCAGAAAGGTTGACGCACAGGCACGTAGGGCTATGGAGAAGCCAAGTGGGAATCTGAATATTTGTTGAAGAAATTGATTGCTCAAGCCATGAGCTCGGGTGTGAGATCGGGAGGCAGAAATAGAAGTTCCTTGAAAAAATTAAATGAGTAGAAGGGATAACGCTATAATGAGGAGGGCTGATGTTGGTACTACGCAAAGACAATGTAGAGGCTGTCAAGGGAAACACATTCAGTGGTTGGAACGTCAGCGTGTATTTACTGGTACGACTCAAAACTATAAATTGAGGCGAAATTTTCTCCAAACACCATGCTTTTGCATCAACTGATTTATGTGTGATAAACTTATTGCAAACACCATTCATACTCCATAAATTTTCTGCAAGCACCATTCTTTTGCTTTCCGCATCCATTTCTCATTGATACTGCGTATTTGTCGAGTTAGACTAAAGAAATTATAATAGGAAAGGAGAGAAGGCAAATAAAAAGCATGAAAAAGTTGAATAATGATAATAGGGGGAAGAAAATGGAAGTAGCAGATGCGGTATATACCTCTAAGTGGTGGAAGGAATTATGAGGTGATTGGTGGAAAGTGATAGCCACCTATAAATTCTGTCATACTCAATGATGGCTAAGCTTGTCTTTTAAACCTTCAAGAGATAGTTCCCTTTGAAAAATTATCATCTTTTGAAGTTTTATGATGATTATTACCCTTTGATTTAATCTTCACTGCTATTTCACTATTAGCCCTAAAGTACCTACTGGTTTACCAAGAGAAAGACTACTTAAAACTCCACTTTTTCATCATTACACTTCTCTATTTCATTCTCCATTTTTCATCCGTAAACACCTTCATCTAACCTCCAAATCATTTTAAACCCTCTGTTAAACCTTATATCTCCCCTTGATTTGGCTTTTAAATCCCTGATTTAGACTATCAGAACCCCCATTTAAACTTAAAAACCCTATTTTTGGCCTTAAAAACAGTCTTTTTACATTACAAAGGCATTAAACCCCGCAGGGCTTATTACTTTAAGCCCTTTCCTCCATGCGTCCTAAAGCCCCGCAATCGGGCGCTAAAAGACTTGAAAACGTTTCCCAAACCCTTACTTTCCTTTATTTTTCCATTACCCCAACGTTATGATTTAAACAAATCTAGATCATTGATCTCTGCATATCAATGGCCATTGGGCTCCATTCTTCAGCCCATCCATCCTGCCTTACCTTTTCCTCCATCCATATATCCGCTCCTTCTTTCAATCCTAACCATCCATCAAAGAGTTCTTATGATCGGGACTTAACCTGATAGCCTATTACACCCATCCACTATGCGACAAAAGCGTTACATCACCATGGACCCTGCAGCTCTTCATCCATCGCGCTCAACCCACACCGTTGGATCTAGAGCCTCCAATCTAATGGTCGACGATCAATATCGCGTGATTTTCACCCCCCCTCCACAGTGCACTACTTCCACGTGATAAAAGCGGTTTTCATTTTCCACACGTTGAGCGATAAGTCATATCGCGTTCCAAAAGTTAATACCGCCTACCCCCCCAAATGCTGCGCGAAAACCACTGATGGTTTTCCCGAAACCGCTTCTTCCCAATTCGTGCCATATTTTAAATTTAAACCCTGGGTCTCTGTTTTGGCATAGAAACCCGTTGTCTACTGCAAATTCCTTCGTCCTCACTGCTTCGAAACGCTTCCACAAACCCTCCTAAGTAGTTCTAAACTGATTTCCGTAGGATTTAAATAACGTTCGTCTGTTTTTATGCAGGTTTAATGAAGTTCAAGTTAAAAACCCTCCAGCAAATAATTATAGTGTTATTGGCCGAGGATGACTATCCTCACGGCCTTTGATACAAATTAAAGGGTTTTAAAGTGATAATTACATGTTTTTAGAAGATCGATAAGTCATGATTATCGACTTTCTAAACAAAAACTCCAACAAACCCTCTGTGCACCTGCAAATAAAAAACACATTCGGAGTTAATTAAATGAAGGAATGTCAGTGTCAAGATGGAGATCAGAGCATAATAAAAGGTTTAAAGATATAATCAAAGTTTGAAAGTATCAAGGTGGAAATTAAATATCAAAGGCCTAATCCACAAATCAAGACAGATCTGGAAGAACCTTGAATGCCACATCTAAGGGGCTAATTGAATCCCCAGCTACCATATTGCCACTTGTAACCTCTCTGCCTCAAAGGAATACCCAGATCAAATCTCAGTCAGAAAACATTAAGGCCAAAGGCTGCTAACAGTTATTACAAGAAAAATCAAATATTTCACATTGACAGCAAAGTTATTGTAAAAGATAAAAAGAGCCTTAAAGTCAATCTTTTCACCCACTAAGCCTAAAAATTAGAAAACAGAGTTAATGAAACAAAGTTGTAAATTGAATTCTTTCCTGCCTTATGCCATGCATGGTTTTCAAGGCTAGGAGTTGCATTTAGTATGGAATTAATGATATCTAACCCTACAACTCTTCCACCTCCTCTTTCTTCTATAAATACTTCTGAAGAAGATGGTTGATTGTTGGTTGGTCACTACTTGTAACATCGGAACTCTTTGAAATAATACATAGTCTGTCTGAAGTTGAGCAAGAAATTGAACTCTTGGAAGCTTGACGATGTTGTGACATGATTTTTCTTGAGAAGGCTCTATCATTGGATCCCTGAGCTTGGCTGTTGGTGATGTATTCTAAACTGTCTGTTGTTTTTCCCATTTTCATTATGTTTCAAAAATTCTTACTACAATAGGATGAAAAGTTTAGGCTAAGAAATGACTCCTGGAAGCACCTTAGACCTGTTTATCTTTCATTGTTTTATGTTTTGTTCTGCTGAGGCATTTTAGAGTCTTTAATCATTCTCTTGAACCCTCATGCTTGTTTATTTCTCAAATAGTTGAAATAGTTGGTTCCAGCATGATTTATGGTTTTCCCTGCTTGTATGCTACCACTTGAAAGTTGTTTTTGAAGTCTCCCTTTGAATTACCATTGTTTATAGTTAGCCAAGGAGGTCTGTTTCAATCATACCCTTTGTCCCTGCTTGAATAATTGTTTTAAAGGTCTTTATAGTTGTGATCATATATTTGTTAGGTGTTCCCTCTTCTATGACTGCAATTATCAGTGAATATTTTATGTTTTCTAAGTCCTTTGAAATAAAATCTTTGAGGAAAGAGGATGTGCTCCCGAATCTTAGATTTAATTTTGAAATTTGTCTTGAAATCATTATTTGCTGAAAGTGTGGTTTGTAGAATTCATGGTTAGCCCTGTCTATCAAATACCTCTTTATTTTTCAAGTTATGTTTTTAAGTTCCCTTTGTTGAGAATTCGAACTCTCTTTCAAATCATTAATGTCCATCTCATTCACAAAAACTAAAGGATCATGTGTCCAAGCTAGATTTGCCATTTGATATCCCATATCCTTTGATGAGCTTGTCATAAACTTCTTCTTGACTCCATTTCCCAATGAATCTAGCACTTTTTCTTTCTATCTATCTTTCCTAGACCTTTCATGTTCTGTTGTGCCAATCCAACCAAACAAAAAAACAAACCAAACAAACACATGCACTTAATAACTAGTCTAAAATCAATACTTAAAAGCAAACAAGATAAATCTTTGCAAACCAAGTAAATTTGAGAGATCCCTCTCTCAGAATAGGAGGACTAGATCCTGGAACTCTAAAGATTGGTTCTGATGTTGTCTTGTCTTTTGGTTAGCCAATCTATCAAAACTCAGGAACCCCAACATAATGGCGATCACAGTGGGACCTATTGAGTATATAGTTTCTTGAATACCTCTTAAAACTCTTTAGGCCCTTATTTTGACAAAGAATACCCTTGGAATTGTTATCCCACCTCATCACCAACATAATGGCGATCACGGTGGGACCGAATGAATCTATGATGGCCTAGAAAATTATTATAAACTCATTAGTCCTTCAGTTTCCTAAGAAAATCAGTTAGTAACCCATAGAGTAGACTCTATTTGTTCTAGCACCTTAGCTAAGTGTTGAAATCAGATGTAGGACACTCTCATAACCATAGAAATATATAAAAAATCCAAAAATATTTCAGATTGGCTTCATAATAAACATGGTGGTGGAACCATAAAACATTTTACCTTCACAAAAGCTAAAAAGTTTCCACCTGGTGACTCCACTAGCCCCAGTAGGCCTATTACTCATCTAGGTCTCTAGATCTCTTTAGGACTGTGTTAACCAGCCTTGAGGAAGTTTAGAAACCTAGTCTCATACTAGAATATTCATTGTGAGAGGCAAAACTTTCAAAACAATCCCTACAAAACATCAGGCTCTCTCATTTTTGAAAAAGCAGTCTGGCTTCACATATGATCAACACTAGATCTCATCCAGACCATAATCCTCCTACAATAGTTGACAATCCAGAGAAGATTTTGTGGCAGACTTCTAAGTCTGGAAAATCAGCTGCTGATAGGAGCCTCTTAAGAACAAAATCTGTCCCTGAAAACCTTGCTGTCTTAGAGGATTTACACTTTGACTTACATCATACAATGAACATATTCAGAACCAGGTCTCAAAGTGATTTAAACCAGGCTAATCTTGAAACTGCAGATTTGTAGCAGAGCTTTAGTAGAGAAGTTTTACCTTCTACTCCTCCTGATTCCCAGCTTCTTCACCACTTCAGCCTTTTCCATAACAAATTTGCTCAAAACCAGTTTGCTGGCGCAAGTGTTTCTTCCACTCCATTCCATACCACCACTGTCCAAAACACCCCATTTTAGCCCGCTTTCCCTCCTATCAATCCACCTCCTGTAAATCCACCTTTCTTTCCATCCATGGCAACATGGTATGCCCCACTAGTGTTAGCACAACCTATGGTTCCGTTACCAAATGAATATCAATCTAAAATTCCCCATTTCACTGGAAAAGAATCTACCACAGCTCAACAACATGTAGAAAGAATGGAAGAAGCATTTTATTACATGGAGATAGATGATGAGACCATTAAAATGAGAATCTTTGCCCGAATTTTAGGAGGAGAAGTAAAAAAGTGGTTTAAAATCTTAACTCCTAATAGCATCAATGATCTCCTTTCTTTGCATCAAACATTCATAAACAAATGGGAAATAAAAAAGAACCCTCTCCAAATATTAGCAGAGTATAACAATATTAAAAGAAATCAAGGGGAGAGTGTTCATGACTACTCCACTAGGTTTAACAGTGTTTACAATGCCCTTCCACCTCACATGAAACCTCCCCAAGGCCTGGCCTTAGTAAAATATCCTGAAGGCTTTGATGCTGAAATGGCCTATCAACTAAGGGAGAGAGATTACTTAACTCTAGAAGACATGCCGAAGGGGGATGTAAGTGTAGAGGCAAATTTAATTGAGAAAAGAGCAAGGGTAAGATCAGGAAAGAGGGTAACTTATAAAGATGACATTTCACCCTTACCCTCATCTTCTGACACCAAAATTGACAAATTAGTGAAAGTGATGGAGAGAATGCTTGAAAAGATAAATTTAAATGATAGAGTGCCACCAAGAGAAAATCAGAACAACCCCCAAAAAATAGAAACTAGAATTATAGAAGAGAAAACAATCAAGATAGACAAAGGGACAATGACCAACAGATTAGACCTCCCTTCCAAAAAAAATATGTAGATCAAGACGAGGAAGAAAGGGAGATTGAAAGATTGGGAGAAAATCATGTAAACCTAATTGGATCAGATAGTGGGGATGATGTCTTCCTCACTGAAGAAGGACAAGGTTTCTTCTCCTTAGATCAAAATGAAAACACTTATGAGGATTCTGAAGATTATAGGTTGGGGTTTGAAAATGCAATCATGGAGGTACACAAACAGTATGATCTCAGAAGCAAAGGGGACCTAGATAATTCAAAAGATAAAAATGCTAGCACTGCTATTAGGAACAATACAGAAAATTAGCCTAAGAAAATAGCAGAGAAAACCAACACTTTGGCTAAGAAAATAGATTCGAACAAAGAGAAAAGAAACTAGCCAAATGTTGAGCAAAGAAGCCCTAGCACCTCAGCTAGTGGCCCTAGTAAAACTATCCCAAATGACAATCCAAACAAAGTTCAGCAAATCAGAATTGCTGAAAGGAATTCAATTGAAAAAATAGATGTAAATATGACAAAAACAATAGTTCCTTTCAGCCTTGAGGGAGAGATTGCAAAAATAAAAATTACTATACCCCTAGTTGAACTAGTAACCCAAGAAGTGTACAAAAACCAGGTTTTGAAAGCTTTAAATTTAGGAAGTGACACTGACACATTGAACTTGATAGATGATAAACCAGAGTTGTTGTTTGGTCCTGAAGTTGAAGGAAAATACCAAGAAGGAGTTGTCCCTCCCTTCTATGTTAGTTTGAATATACATGATAGAATATTACACAATGCCATGTTAGACTCTGGAGCTTCACATAATCTTATGCCTAAAGTAGTAATGGAAAGCTTAGGCTTAGAAATTACTAAACCATACAAAGATATCTATTCCTTTGATTCAAGAAGATTCAAATGTTTAGGTTTAATTAAAGATTTATGTGTTAACTTATCTCAAATCCCTGCTAATAGTCTAGTGATGGACATAGTAGTAGTTGACATTCCCCCAAAATATGGCATACTTTTATCAAGATCATGGGGAGCCAAACTTCAAGGGAGCCTTCAAATGGACATGTCCAATGCCACCATCCCAATATTCAACCAAGATAGAAGATTATACAGGGAATCCCATATGAGATACATGGTGAGCAACATCGATAAACCAAACAACTCTCCAATATACTCCATTCAATCAAGCTTAGATTCCTTTATCTTTTTCAACACAGATGAAATCACTCAACAAGAGAAGGAAAACAAAGAAAATATCAGTTCACCAGAACAATTTAAGCTACCATCAACTCAGATACAAAACAATGATAATCAACAGCAACAAGAACATGAAAATGAGACAGAAATACTTTGGACAATAAACTTTGATGGGTCTTGTAATAAAACAAGTGCAGGGGTAAGTGTATGGATCCATAATACAAATCAAGGAAACTCTTACAAATTGGATTTTCCATGCACCAATAATATTGCTGAATATGAATCCATTCTCCTTGGCTTATAGTTGCTTAAACAATTAGAAGCGCAGAAAATATTAGTCTTAGGAGACTCTGAACTTATCATAAGACAAATTAAAGGGGAATATTCAGCCAAGAACCCAAGAATTAGAGAATATCGAAATGCTACACTGGATTTACTAAAAACCTTTGAAAAATATGAACTCATTTTCATAGCAAGAGCCCAAAATCATCTAGCAAATGAACTTGCCTTCAATGCTAGCAATTGCCAAGTGCCTCAGATAAATGAATAACTCAATGTAAAGGTAAAAAACAGGCCTGTTGTGCCTGACAATGAGGATCACTAGCAAGTGTTTGACACTGACAAACACATAGATGATTTCCTAAAATCAGAGAATTATTTCGCCATACTGACATTAGAAACCAACCATGAAGAAAACTGTTTGGATAATGAACAAATCCCAGAAACAGAAATGACATGTTCTGCTGATATAAATCACTGTGAAAATAATTTTGAAGCAAAATTAATTGACAACGCAGACTAGAAAGACTTGGAAGTTTTACAATGCAAGAATGATACAATTCTAATAGGTCTCACACCTTTAGAACACCTTTTTGACTTTAATGATGTAGGCAAAGAACCAAGAATGGAGCCTATAGAAACAGATGTAGAAGAACATAACATAGGCAGCCTAGTAGAACCCAAGATGATCAAACTGTCCAACACTCTCCCAGCTAATATAAAATTGCAATATATAGATTTTTTCAAAGAATTTAGAGATGTGTTTTCTTAGGGATACAAATATCTGAAATCTTATGACACTAGCATCAATCAGCACAAAATTCCTCTTAAGGAAAATCAAAAACCTTCCAAACAAAAACTAATAAGGATAATCCCTGTTTTATTACCTTTAGTCAAGAAAGAAATTGAAAAGATGTATGATGTTGGGATTATAGTATCCCTTAGATATTCAGAATGGGTGTCAAACCTAGCTTCTGTTAGGAAGAAGACAGGGGAAATCAGGCTCTGCATTGACTTTAGAAATGTAAATAGAGCCTCCCTGAAAGACAACTACCCCTTGCCCAAGATGGACCATATACTTCAAAGGGTAGTTGGGTCAAAAAGAATATCACTTTTGGATGGGTTCTCACGGTACAATCAGGTGTTAGTGCTCCCAAGTGATCAACACAAAACTGCTTTTACTATACCTTGGGGCACCTTTATGTATGTCAAAATGCCATTTGGTTTGATGAATGCTAGGGCCACCTTCCAAAGGGCCATGGAAATAGCCTTCTTAGAAAATATTGGATATTTTATAATCATTTACCTTGATGACATAACTGTTTTCTCTAAAACTGATGAAGAACACTTGATTCATTTAAGAAAAGTTTTTGAGAAATGTAGGAAATTCAACTTATCTTTGAATCCCAAGAAGACACTCTTTGGTCTCCAAGAAGGCAAGCTTCTTGGTCACATAATTTTAGAAGAGGGAATCAAAGTAGACCCTAAAAGGATTGATGGCATATTGAAAATCAGCCATCCAAGAAGCCTCAAAGAATTACAATCTTTCATTGGAAAGATTGATTTTTTGAGGAGGTTTATCCTCAACCTTGCTGAGCTATTAAGAAACATTACAAACATGCTTAAGAAAGAGGTAGGTGTTAAATGGACAACACAAGCCAAACAATCATTTGAACTGGTTAAACAAGCTCTCACTCAAACACCAGTCTTGATTAGTCCAGATTTAACCAAAGCTTTTTATATTTTTTCTTTTGCATATGAACATACAATAGCTGCAGTATTACTTCAAAAGAATGAATTGTGGCAAGAACAACCAATATCATTTTTTAGTAGGGCCTTAAGAGATGCTCCTCTCAAATATAACATCATGGAGAAACAAGCCTTAGCATTGGTGAAAGCATTAAAAGACTTTAGAGTCTACATTTTACACTCTCACATAATTGCTTTTGTTCCACATACTATTGTCAAGGATATTTTAAGTCAAGACCCTGATGGTAAAAAGGGAAAATGGATTGCTACTATTCCTGAATATGACTTAGAAATCAGGCCCACCAAACTAATTAAAGGGCAGGGATTAGCAAAACTCATGGCTAAGTCAAACTTCCAAGCACTAGATATGAACATGGTGGATGTGTTGGAAGAAATAGAAGAATTCGCTGCTCCTTTCATTGAAGAAACATTTTTGAATTCTCTTTGGTATGCTGACATCATTTATGTACTTTTATATCTGAATGCCCCTCCTTCTTTGTCAAAAACTAAAGCTATATTTTTGAAACAGAAGGCTTTAAATTATTGCATATTAGATGGGGTATTATATTGGAAAAAATTTGTTGGAATTTTTCTTAAATGTTTACTTGAGGATGATGCAGGAAAAATCATGCATGAGATGCATGAAGGAGAATGTGGAGGACACCTCTTTTGGAAGACCACAACAAATAAAATCCTCAGATCCGGTTACTATTGGCCCACCCTTTTCCCAGATACTCAGAAGTTAGTCATGTCTTGCTATAAGTGTCAAATTTTCGATGGCAAAAGAAAACTCCTTCCCTTACCCTTACATCATATCAGTGTTGAGGCACCCTTCCAACAGTGGGGCTTGGACTTCATTGGGGAAATTCACCTATCTTCATCAGCCCAACATAAGTGGATCCTCACTACCACTGACTACTTTACCAAGTGGATAGAAGCTATACCATCTAGGAATGCTACTGACTTTGTCATTATCAAGTTCCTTGAAACAAACATCCTATCGAGATTTGGTTGTCCTAGAAAAATCATCACAGATAATGTTGCTGCTTTCAAGTCTAAAAGAATGGTTGATTTATGTTACAAATACCACATCACTTTGGGCCACTCTACTGCCTACTACCCCCAAGGAAATGGATTAGCTAAATCTTCCAATAAGAGCCTTATCAGCATCATCAAAAATCTGTTGGAGCATAATAAAAAATCATGGCACAGTAAGTTGGTTCATGCCTTATGGGATGATAGATTAACTACTAAGAAGTCAATAAATATGTCCCCTTATCAGCTGGTTTATGGCATGGATGCAGTCTTTCCAACATCATTAGGAGTTCTAATCATGAAACTCCTCCAAGAAGTGCAAACCGAAGAGAATGATATGCACAGAAGAATCAACCAAACAATTCATTTACAGCATTCCAGAGAAGAAGTCTATGAAATAACACATCTAGACCAAGAAAATATCAAGAATCTATTTGAAAAAATGACTAAGGAAAATAATTTCCAAATTGGAAATGTGGTTCTTAAATGGGATTCAAGAAGGGAAGAGAAGGGAAAACATGGCAAGTTTTAGAACCTATGGAAAGGACCCTATATTATTCATGTTGAGAGGGGTCATAATGCATTTTTCCTGAAAGAATTGAATGGAGAAGACTTATATGGAGGTCCTGTCAATGGCAAGATTCTCAAACATTACGTCTGTCAAGAGTCATGAGTTTCAAAGATTTTTACTTTCCATTGTAAATTATCATTGTCTGAACATTGCATTCAAAGTTAGAAAAATAAAAATACAAAAACAATAGAAAAGAAAAGAGGGCAGATAAAAACAAGAAAGGTACAGCCCCATACTAAAAAAGAGAGACAAAGTCTGAAAGTTTGCAAGCTCAAATGCCACTCCTAAAAACACACTTCTAGTTAGTCATACAACCTAATCATGACTAATTAGCTTTTCAATTTATTGTTGATAGGTTAGTGAATTAGATCAGCCAAACAGCACAATCTTGGCTTATCAGTAAGGTAGATTAGGATAGAGGAAACAAAGGTTCAAACAAATTCAATATCTGAACCTATGAATCTCAAAAGAAGAATGGCTCTAATTAGATTAAATATTGAGCCAAAGATAGAAAACAAACAAGTTCCAATATGCTCAAAACTTGAACCAGATGAGAGAGAAAACACAGGGCAAACAAATTCAAAACAGAGCTGAAGAAATAATGAAGGATGTTTTAGTTTTTAGATCTTAAGCCTTCACAATTTTGTTTTACTTTTCTACAAATAAAATCTATGTGTAGCTTTTTTTCATACCATAGATCTGTAGCAAGTCAAATTGCTTAATCCTGGCTTGGCTGCTTTTAAATTTCCTGTTTTAGAAATTAGAGACTAAAGGTTTGTCAAACAGTCTAATTCTGACAAATAGTAGTTAGGTAGAGAATTTATGAACTCAACTGTTCAAACTTAGTTCATGGTGAAATAAGAGTAGAAATAAATTAGTTTCCTGTTTCTCAAAAGAATAAAATGTTGATGAAGAGAGTTTGTTAGTCCAAATGCACTCTGAAAGAAGAAAAAATGTTAGGATCATTAGGAATGGGTAGGTAGAGATGTTGTTTTGATAGAATTTCATTGTTTTCATATTGCTGCAAAGATTATCAAATCAAATAAAGGTCAGCTAAAGGAAAAGAAAGTTGCTTCCCAATGGATGAAGGCACTGGTTTACTGAAAAGCCAGAGATCAATAGCTGAGGTTCTGGACACCTAAAGAACCAGCTGTCCTCCCCAAGTGGAGCCACTATTAGCCACCTATAAATTATGTCATACTCAATGGCTAAGATTGTATTTTAAACCTTCAAGAGATAGTTCCCTTTGAAAACTTATCATCTTTTGATGTTTTATGATGATTATTACCCTTTGAGTTAATCTTCACTGTTGTTTCACTATTAGCCCTAAAGTACCTGTTGATTTACCAAGATAAAGACTGCTTAAAACTCCATTTTTTCATCATTACACTTCTCTATTTCATTCTCCATTTTTCATCCATAAACACCTTCATATAACCTCCAAACATTTTAAACCCTCTATTAAACCTTATATCTCCCCTTTATTTGGCTTTTAAATCCCTGATTTAGCCTATCGGAACCCCCATTTAAACTTAAAAACCCTGTTTTTGGCCTTAAAAATAGTATTTTTACATTACAAAGGCATTAAGCCCCTGAGGGCTTATTACTTTAAGCCCTTTCCTCCATGCGTCCTAAAGCCCTGCAATCGGGTGCTAAAATACTTGAAAACTTTTCCCAAACCCTTACTTTCCTTTATTTTTCCATTACCCCGACGTTATGATTTAAACAAATCTAGACCATTGATCTATGCAGATAAACGGCCATCGGGCTCCATTCTTCCGCCCATCCATCCTACCTTACCTTTTCCTCCATCCATATATCCGCTCCTTCTTTCAATCCTAGTCATCCATCAAAGAGATTTGACGATCAGGACTTAACCTGGTAGCCTATTACACCCATCCACTACGCGACAAAAGTGTTATGTCACCATGGACCCTGCATACACTTTACCCCACAGCTCTTCATCCATCGTGCTCAACCTGCACCGTTGGATCTAGAGCCTCCATCCAATGGTCGACGATCAATATAGCGCAATTTTCACCCCCCCTCCACAGTGCGCTACTTCCGCACAATAAAATCAGTTTTCATTTGCCATGCGTCGAGCGATAAGTCGTATCACGTTCCAAAAGTTAATACTGCCTACCCCCCCAAATGTTGCGCGAAAACCATTGATGGTTTTCCCGAAACCGCTTCTTCCCAATTTGCACCATATTTTAAATTTAAACCCTGGGTCTCTTTTTTGGCATAGAAACCCGTTCTCCACTGCAAATTCCTCCGTCCTCACTACTCTGAAACGCTTCCACAAACCCTCCTAAGCAATTCTAAACCGATTTTCGTAGGATTTAAATAATGTTTTTCTATTTTTATGCAGTTTTAATGAAGTTCAAGTTAAAAACCCTCCAGTAGATAATTACAGTGTTATTGGCCGAGGATGACAATCCTCACAGCCTTTGATACAAATTAAAGGGTTTTAAAGTGATAATTACATGTTTTTAGGAGATCGATAAGTCATGATTATTGACTTTCTAAAAAAAAATCCAACAAACCCTCTGTGCACCTGCAAATAACAAACACAGTCAGAGTTAATTAAATGAAGGAATATCAGTGTCAAGATGGAGATCAGAGCATAATCAAAGGTTTAAAGATATAATCAAAGCTTGAAAGGATCAAGGCACAAATTAAATATCAAAGGCCTAATGCACAAATTAAGACATATCCGGAAGAACCTTGAATGCCACATCTAAGGGGCTAATTGAATCCCCAGCTACCATATTTCCACTAGTAACCTCTCTACCTCAAAGGAATACCCAGATCAAATCTCAGTCAGAAAACATCAAGGCCAAAGGTTGCTAACAGTTATTACAAGAAAAATCAAATATTTCACACTGACAACAAAGTTATTGTAAAATATAAAAAGAGCCTTAAAGTCAATCTTTTCACCCACTAAGCCTAAAAATCAGAAAGCATTGTTAATGAAATAGAGATGTAAATTGAATGCTTTCCTTCCTTATGCCTTGCATGGTTTTTAAGGCTAGGAGTTGAATTTAGTATGGAATTAATGATATCTAACCCTAGAACTCTTCCACCTCCTCTTTCTTCTATAAATACTTCTGAAGAAGATGGTTGATTGTTGGTTGGTCACTAGTTGTAACATTAGAACTCTTTGAAATTATACATAGTCTGTCTGAAGTTGAGGAAGAAATTTAAGTCTCGGAAGCTTGATGATGTTGTGACATGCTTGTTCTTGAGAAGGCTCTATCATTGGATCCCTAAGCTTGGCTGTTGGTGATGTATTCTAAACTATCTGTTGTTTTTCCTGTTTTCATTATGTTTCATAAATTCTTACTACAATAGGATGAAAAGTTTAGGCTAAGAAATGACTCCTGGAAGCACCTTAGACCTGTTTATCTTTCACTGTTTTATGTTTTCTTCTACTGAGGCATTTTAGAGTCTTTAATAATTCTCTTGAACCCTTATGCTTGTTTATTTCTCAAATAGTTCAAATAGTTGGTTCCAGCATGATTTATGGTTTTCCGTGCTTGTCTGCTGCCACTTGAAAGTTGTTTTTGAAGTCTCCCTTTGAAGTACCATTGTTTATAGTTAGCCAAGGAGGTCTGTTTTGATCATACCCTTTGTCCCTGCTTGAATAATTGTTTTAAAGGTCTTTATAGTTGTGATCATAGATGTCTTAGGTGTTCCCTCTTCTATGACTACAATTATCAGTGAATCTTTTATGTTTTCTAATTCCTTTGAAATAAAATATTTGAGGAAATAGGATGTGCTCCCAAATCTTATATTTCAATTTGAAAGTTGTCTTGAAATCATTATTTTCTTAAAGTGTGGTTTGTAGAATTCATGTTTATCCCTGTCTATCAAATACCTCTTTATTGTTCAAGTTATGTTTTTAAGTTCCCTTTATTGAGAATTCGAACTCTCTTTCAAATCATTAATGTCCATCTCATTCACAAAAACTAAAGGATCCTCAAGCCAAGTCAGATTTTCCCTTTGATATCCCATATCCTTTGATGAGCTTGTCATAAACTTCTTCTTGACTCCATTTCCCAATGAATTTGACACTTTTTCTTTCTATCTATCTTTCCTAGACCTTTCATGTTCTGTTGTGCCAATCCAACCAACCAAACAAACAAACCAAACAAACACCTGCACTTAATAACTCGTCTAAAATCAATACTTAAAAGCAAACAAGATAAATCTTTGCAAAACAAGTAAATTTGAGAGATCCCTCTCTGAGAACAGGAGGACTAGATCCTGGAACTCTAAAGATTGGTTCTAATGTTGTCTTGTCTTTTGGTTAGCCAATCTATCAAAACTTAGGAACCCCAACAGAAAGAATTGGGGGAGCATTTGGAAATGGAGATATTGGGGAGGCTTCCAGTGAGATATGTGGGGAGATATAGCAATGTGTCCAACTAATGGAAGAGTGTGTCCAATGTGTCCAACGAATGGAAGAGTTTGTCAAATTGCTTCCTATACCCAGCACGAGAGTGTCAAGTGATGGTTTCAAATGTAGGGACTATAAATTGCTCTGGAAAATGCCATAATATCAAGATAACCATGGGGGAATATCTATTGAATAGTCCAATTCTTTCCATTCCAATGGGAGGTGTTGATGTTGTACTAGGAATACAATGGTTACAATATTTGGGGACAAGATAATAAGCTATAATGCCATGACAATGGTTCTAAAGAAATAGCAATGAGGTGTAATTGCAAAATTATGCTCACTAGAAGTTCAAACATCAAATTCATCTATTTCTCCAGATGTCCAAAAAGTCTTAGACAATCATTCCAAGGTGTTTGAAACACCCAAAGGACTCCCACCTATTCATAATCATGATCATGCTATTCATTTGATTCCATGAAGTAGTCCTCCAAACATCAAGCCTTACAGATATGCTTATGTCCAAAAGATCGAAATTGAACGTATGATTGCAGAAATGTTAGAGGCTCGTATAATTCAACCTAGTCAAGGTTATTTCTCTGATTTAGTAGTATTGGTGCACAAGAAGGATGGATCATGGCACATGTGTCTAGATTATAGGGAGCTCAATAAGCTCACAATTAAAGATAAATTTCCCATTCTTGTGATTGATGAATTATTAGATGAATTACATGGATAAATTTATTTTACCAATTTATATCTTCATGCAAGATATCATCAAATCAGAATGAAGACTGAAGGTATTCTGAAAACATCATTTCAAACTCATGAGGGTCGTTATGAATTTTTGGTCATACCTTTTGACCTTACCAATGCACCTTATACCTTTCGAGGGTTGATGAATTCCATTTTTAAACCCTTCCTTAAAAAAAATTTCTTGAGTATTTAATGATATACTAATCAACAACAGGTCTTGGAAGGATCATGTTCAACTTGTTGACAAGGTGCTCAAACTATTGTAGGAGAAACAATTATATGAAAAAACCTCCAAATGTTTCTTTGGAGTAAAAGAGCTAGAATATCTTGGTCATATTGTATCTCGGGAGGGTGTTAATGTAGACCCTAACAAAATTAAAGCCGTCAAGGAATGGAAAGTCCCCACAACCATAAATAAAGTGCGATTATTTCTCGGGTTAATAGGGTATTATCGCAATTTTGTTAAGAATTATGGGAGAATAGCAATACCTATAACAACATTATTGAAGAAATATGCATTTTCATGGACCCTTGAACAAACTAACGCCTTTGACCATCTTAAAGAGGTAATTTTCCTAGCACTGGTCTTAGCTATGCCAGACTTCAAAAAAACCTTTATTATGGAATGTGATGCCTCAGGAAATGGAATTGGTGCTGTTTTAATTCTAGAAGGAAGACCCATTTCTTTTGAAAGTCGTCCAAACAAAGGAAAGTATTTATAGAAATATGTTTATGAAAAGGAACTGTTGGCAAAAATACATGCAGTAAATAAATGGAAACCTTACCTAATGGGAAGACACTTCAAGGTAAAAATTGATCATGATAGTCTTAAATAATTTTTGTAACAAAGACTATCTTCAGAAGAACAACAAAAATGGGTCACAAAGATGTTGTGTTATGACTTTGAAATCATCTACAAGAAAGGAGCTAAATGTTGTTGTAGATGCACTCTCAAGAAAGGATGAGGAGGTGGAAGCATTCATTTGTGACATTTATACTATCCAACCAAATTGGATAACCAAAGCAAGGGAGGAATGAAAGAATGACGAAGAAGTGTGGACACTCATTTAAAATTTGCAGCAAGATCCTAGTATATCTGATACATTTAGTTGGAAAAATGATTCCTTATGGTATAAATATCTCTTATATGTTTGTAATAATTCCCAACTAAAATAAACTATTCTTTTGGAATTGCACACCTCTCCCATAGGAGGACACTCAGGATTTTTAAGAACTTACCACAGTGTGAAGAAAGAATTTTTTTGGGATGGCATTAAATCTTATATTCAAATGTTTGTGTCAGAATGTTTGGTTTGCTAGCAAAATAAAGTTGAGACAATTAAGACCCTATGTCTGCTACAACCTTTACCCATTCCAAGTCAATGTTGGGATGAGGTTTCAATGGATTTTATGACATTTTTACCTAAGTCTGAAGGAAAGTGTGTCATCATGGTGGTAGTTGATAGACTTACCAAGTATGCACATTTTTGTGCATTATCTCATCCATTTAAACCAAGTACAATTGCTACAGCATTTATGGAAACAATTCAAAAGCTACATGGAAACTCAAAGATTATTGTAAGCGACAGAGACCCCATTTTCACTGGAAATTTTTGGACGAAATTATTTTCTTGTTTGGGTACTCAACTAGCCCATAGCTCATCTTATCATCCTTAATCCGATGGATAAACTGAGATAGTGAAAAAATTTTTGGAAGTATATCTTCGTTGCTTTTTATCTAATAAAAAAACACAATGGGTCAAGTAGCTACCTATAGCTGAATGATGGTAAAACACTTCATTCCATACTGCAACAAAAATGACCCCATTTATGACACTTTATGGATATCACCCACCGTCCATCACATCATCTTTAAGATAAAGTTCTAAGGTTCAAGAAATGGAATATCAGATCGAGCATCAACAACATGAAGTTCTCCAACTCTTAAAGGATAACCTAAATTTGGCACAACATCAAATGAAACAATAGGCATATCAACATCACATCAAGAGAAGTTTTGATGTAGGAGACTGGATAGTTTTACGACTACAACCATACAAACAAATGTCGCTCAAGCAAGATAATAAGGATAATAAATTATCGCCAAAGTACTATGGTCCTTACAAGGTGTTGAAAAATATTGGTACTATGGAATACAAATTGGAGCTTCCCGCTTCGTCACGAGTGCAACCAGTTTTCCATGTTTCATGCTTAAAGAAGGACAAACTTCCAGCT
The DNA here is from genome assembly GCA_034641835.2 of Pinus albicaulis. Lineage (NCBI taxonomy): Eukaryota > Viridiplantae > Streptophyta > Pinopsida > Pinales > Pinaceae > Pinus > Pinus albicaulis. The sequence goes on from CM076574.1 coordinate 1,368,327,615, forward strand.
CAAACAATATTGCTAGAACTTGATGAGGAAGGAAAAATCATATTGGAACCTGAAGCAGTTATGGAAACAAGAACTCGACAGCTACAAAATCGATCAATTTTAGAGTATCTCATTAGTGGAAGAACTTACCCACTGCAGATTCGACATGGGAGGATGAGAATTTTATACAAAAGCATCCAGATCTACTCAAGTGTTGAGTACAACACTTTTCTGAAGGAGAGGGGCATGTTAGGTCCCTATATTACTAGTGTAGTCCCTTATTGTTGTTAGTGTAGCCCCCTTATTGTTATTTTTGTACCCATATAGTCCCCATATTGTTATTAGTGTGCCCCATAAAACCCCAATATTGTTATTGTTGTGCCCTTATATTATTATTGTTAGTTCGACTAGGATTATATTGTGACCCCATGGACTCCTATATATAGAAAGGAGGTTTTTTCATTTGAATCATCCAAAAATTGTTCATTTATGTAATGTAAAGGAGATTTACCGCTTGAAGTGGCTGATTTATAAGGAATTGATCTCTATTTTCTTCTGTCTTTGGAGTTGGTTTCATAACACTGCATCTTCATTCCGTAGGAGTAGACAAATGCACAAAATGTTTTATATGTAGAAGAGATGGGAGGAGCAATTGTAAGACATGAGACAAATTCCATTAAGGAATTGGAGAATTTCCTAGAGGCGTGTCAAATTTTCAAAGAAGTGGGGTGGTTTGAATTTTTTGAGCGACTTAAGGGGTCAGAACAAACTATCGCTTTGGAATTTGCCAATAATTTGGACATGAATCAAATGGAGGTTAAAGGTTTCAAGTTGTAAGTTACGAAGGAAGTAATTTCCAGGGTATCATCACTTTAACCTGAAGGGAAGAAATGGTTTCACCAGAATATCAATGAAACTTCCCTAAAAACTAAATTTCTTCTAGGGGAAGATCAATTGGTTAAGAAGGGCAAGAGAATTGACCTATTGCCCCTTCCTCAGCCATGGGGAGATGTTTTTTTATTCATCATTAATTATATTAAATGATAAGGATGAGCAACGATAGTGTTTAACTATCATTTTCTGATGTTAAATCATCTATGGAATAGGCGATTGATCAAACTTCCTTACTTCCTGATGGAGAATTATAAGCATATGTCTGCTATTGTGAAAGTCTTCGTTCACTGAGAAGACTGTTTCACTAATCATGGTCTTATAAAATTAATCATAATGGAGGCCCTGGAGTTCCAAGGACAAAGTTGGGAATATTTCATGAGAAAAAAGAAAATGACTCCACATCGGAAACTATTTGAAACCCCCACTAATGCTCCGAAAGAAGTTGGAGTAGCTAACGAGTAAGGGCGGTCCTCTCGAAGAAAAATATATAAAATTTCATCATAAATATCAATAGGTGGATGAACACCAAAAAGGAGACTCGGGGTTGGCACTCAACCTGAATTTGAAGATGCAATAAAGAAAAAGAAAGAGGAATGGGATAGGCAAGAGGAGATTTCTTCACCAGGTAAGAATGAGATCCAAACCCTACTGCTTAAAATGAAATAATTAGAAGCAGAAAATAAAGAATTAAGGTAGCAAGTAGAAGGTATTAAAGTGGAAACAACGGTTCTGGGTCATGATACTCTTGCGAAGGTTTTTTAAAAGACAAGAGTAGAAACTACGCTGTGCCCTGTATGTACAACATGTGCTACGAATTTGGAAACAACAGGGTATAAAATTTTTGTTGCAAATACCATCTCGAAAAGAACCCAAATAGAGCCCTTGGAAGTTGTTACATAAGAATCCATTGATGATGTTGTTGTTACACAAGAACTAGCACCTGAAATGGATCATCCCACAATATTTGACCTGGAAACTAAAACACGAGAACTTGTTGATGTTGTTGTTGTTAAACAAGAACCAACAATTGAGACAAAGGTTCCTCATGAAGAAGAAATGAGTGTTTTTCCAAAAGAACCTGTTAATGATGTTTTTGTTACACAAGAACCAGCAGCCGAAGTAGAACAACTCGAGACATGATATGTTGTTACACCCCCTACTGATGTTGCATGTGAGATATTACCAGATCCTGAAGCAGGGTGGTACTCAGAGTAACTTTTGCTGATAGCAGAATTGCATAAATGGAAGAAGTTGACACTATATTTGCAAAAGTGAGTGATTTCTCTGGAGGAACATCAAAAATTAATTTATACTCTCAAAGATCAGTGGGGTGAGAATAGGTTTACAAAAGAATGGAAAAAGTGGGAAGAAAAGAAAGCTAAGAAGGAGAAGGAAGAACGGATACATCAACTACAACAAAAGGTCAAGGAATTGATAGAAGACAAAGGTAAGTTGTATAGACTTGCCCTAAAACTTTTAGTGTGTAGAAGGCATTCTATATCTTATCAAATATTTCTATGGGATATATTTCATCTTTTTTAGTTAAAGTATGTTTATAAGAACATACCCTATCAGGGTAATTCTACCTGAACTTTCTTAGATGTTTTTCACACATGCAATTTCGATGAGGAAATCTTGCTGTGTGAAATTTGTCTACATAACATGATTTGTGAATATGCTAGTCTACGCATGATCGTACACACATTCTCCTATATGGGGGAATTGCAGTTGCACACTTTCATCTCCTTCATGAGAAACCACGTGGAGTGTCATCTCGCCATGAAATCATCCACCACAAATGAAGATAAGGTAGATTTGTGGATAAGAGAAGAAACGAGGATGGATAATGAGATGAGGTGTGAGTTTAGAAGGTTAGTTAGTGCCCCTAACATGGTGGGGCAACCAAACATCTATAGGAGGAGGATCTTTGGATTTTTCCTTAATGTCTTTGCACAACTGAAAAGTCGAGCATTGACTGGATGCTTGAAATGTATAGACGCTGGTAGTGCAAGCCTGCAAGTGAGTGATCCTTTTGATTTTTATAATTTTGTGGTTGTTTTTACACGAGTTCTTGAATATGAAATAATTGTGAAATCAATGGTAGCTTTTTGGGGATATTTTCATGAATCTCAGGTTGAATCTTTAACTAGTTTTCATTCCATCCCTGCAACATAGGGAGGAAGGGCTCTCTTCTTTAGCAAGGATCACAATAGTAGTATATTATCTACGTTATTTATATCGGTGTGTATTTCTCATTTTCGTAGAATATATTGTAGCATAGAGACACTAATGTTTTCATATTTGTTATATGTTGTTACACATGATTGATTAGATCTATAATATTCAATCATCTCATACAACCTCATTAATAACGCATGGCACGCCTCTTTTTTGCAGTACATGAAGTGTGAATCTTTTATGTATTGAGTGAATTTCATTCTTGCAATGTGTTTTTTATGCAATATCATCCTGCTCAGAAAATCATTGTATATTTGGTTGACTTAGAGGTATGATGTTTTTTAATTTATTATAGGATTTTTTTATATTGTTAATCATTTGAGTGAAAAATATATGTGTGAGGTTTTAATTGTAAATAATTCTAAATTATTTGAGAATATCAGAGATGATTGAATTGTGAAGATCTCATAGAGATCTTACGGATTAGGAGATCCTAAGATACGAAATTAGTTGAGTTAAAAGAGGAATTAGAATATTTTTAGGATATGTTTGAGTAGATTATGGATATGAACTAGAAATGGTTGTGGAATCCTTTTTTTTGTATATGTTAGTAAGCCAACAAAAAAAGAGAGAGTGTGTAAGAGTGATTAGAGATATAGAAGGCCATTCTTAAAGAAAATCAGGCAAGGGTGAGAGAAATTAATTAAATGAAGATTGTGGGTATATGTAAAGTTTGATAAATGGAATAAAATTTTCATTATGTTCATTATCTCTGAAAAAATTGTCCATGGAATTCCTGTCTGTATGAATCTGAATTAATGGGTGTTGATGGATGAGTCATTGAGTGTAGGTCTGAATTAATGGGTGTTGATGGATGAGTCATTGAGTGTAGGTCTGCAATTATTACACTAGGATATTTTGGCTTTGTAAATATTATCTAGAAAATGGATTGCAATGGATTTTTGCGTGGGATTTTGGTGCAGCCAATTATATAAACAACCTGAAGGGGAGGATCTTTCCAAAGGACAAGTGCTACGGTGTGATAATTTATTAGTTCCAATAAATAACTCATCGAAGGATATCGTAAAGGAAACATGCTACTGAGTGAGTTTAAACCCAAGTGAGCGTCATTGATTTGTTAACACTACAGGTTTGGTATTGATGAAAATATGCGGGCTGTGGAATTATATATGATGGTTTCATGTGTGCAACACGAGAAAGTTGCTACAATCGAATGTGAACTTTTGTTTACCACAAGACTGTAGAACCGAGTAGTTGATCGAAAGATGACGTAAAGGAAGACAATAGAAAATTGCATGGAAATTACCTTAGAAACAAACAGAGTATAAATTGCTTGAGTTTATTATCTGCATGGATCGGTGATTCCCTGTGTTCCTATGTGTACTGCTCCAGATCTGCTTCGGAGAAAGGTTCGTAGAGCATTCAAACTTTACCTCGAGAAGTGTGAAAGGTAGTTTCAATTTCCACCACTCATTGTGCCCCAGCAACCCAGGCGAATATCCAGAGAAAAATCGAATTTCGCGTTACGCTTTGGAGGCGCTGCACTTTTCCAAGGGATTAAAGTTTTTCCTAAATGGTTAGTTATTTGTATTGAGATTACCTTCTTGTATTGGAATACATAGTTGACCATCAAAGCTAGACGCTCGAGTATATTGAAATGCTCCAAGTTTTGTTCTATTTGTAATTTATTGGTTGTGATCAAGCAAGCCTTTGAATGGAAGGGAATTGAGCTTGTACTTTCCATTCAATGTATATGATTGGGTTTTTGTTAAGGATTTGGAGTGATTCCAATTCTTTCTTTTGTAGAGTGTATTGAGAGAAATATTTTTTTATGACACTCCTGCTCTGCCCTTAGGATTCAAGGCTCATCAAGACCGAATTATTATATACATTTCCAAGGAGTATAGCTCATCTTTCAAATTTGATGTTGAGCCTACCCATCATGGTTATGGAAAATTTTAAATTCATGGACTCAAGCATAATGTTCTTCTGATTATGGAGATTGATGCAACATGGCAATGTAGCCTTAGTGTTTTAAGGTTACCAATTGGGAAGTGATAGACCTGCATTTTCATCATTTGGTATCAGAGCAAGATGATTCTTTGTTATGGATATTTTATGGCTGCAAAGGCCATAGCAGGAAGAAATTAAAAAAAATCAGAGGTGTAGCAAAAACAAAGGGAAAAGAGGAGGAATCAAATTTGAAATCTGATTGAGGTAAATATTGTTCTTTTATTGAATTTAGAATACTGATGATTGCATGATTTAAGCTTGAAGAAATAGTGAAGAGAGTTGGAAGGAAAATATACTTTGAGAGAAAGTAGATCAAATTTTCCTTAAAGATAGATTGAGAAGATTGTTCTGAGGTATAAAGAACATTGATGACTACAACAGTAAAAGTAGAATTAGCAGAAGAGGAAATTACAACAGCAGCATATGAAATAGAGATTGGAAAGTGAGGTATGGTCTTCTTATTGATAAATTATGGATTACAAGTAACAATATGAGTATGCTTTAATGATTGTAGCCAAAGCAATGAAGTTTTGATGATGATGATAAACATATCCAGCGATAGGTTGGAAGAAATGAGAGAGGTGACTCAGTGCAAAAAAACATAAAAGCTCTATGAGGTTCAAGGGAGTGGACCAAGAGAGAATACTCAGGAAGAGATCAAGCTTAGAGAGGAAGCTTGATAGACTATTTAGTAGCAGGTGAGAATTGCAGATCACCCAAATGAGCATGGATGAGCTCATCAGACAAATGATCATCGAGGATCATAGAAAATGTTCAGATAAATTCTATGAAAGTAAGATGAGTAATAAAGAGAGTGATATAAGTCTTGCAGTGATGAGAGCATAGTTGGATATACTAACAGAATGGCTACAAGGAAAAGATAATGAAGACAGAAGACGTGGATGGAGAATGAGGAAACGGGTTAAATGGAACCTATTGTAAAAGAAATGGAATGCCAAGTTGAGAAAAAAGTTCAGAGAATGAGAGACTCAAAGGGATTGAGTCACAACAAAGAGGATTTGCTGAAACCCAAAAAGTCCATTGTGGAAGATTGGTGCTTGAAGCATCAAATGGGGCCGAAAGGTCTTGAAATTTTAAAATTGATAATTTGTTTATGTATGCAGGTACAATACCAAATGAAGAGTTTGTTGCTATGAAGGAGAATAAAACTATGACAGTTAATGACCATAGCAAAGATCCATAAAGAAATTACAAGAAAGAAGAAGTTCTTTATGAGCATGAAGGGGATTGGGATGATTGTTCTTCATTCCATGAAGTTGAGTTATCAACTCAATTAGAGAAGGAAATAGAGATAAAGGATGGTGATGATGTGTAATGGGCTACTAAAGCTTCTATTGAAGCCACACAACAACGTATTAGAGAGCATTTGACTACTGGTACAAGTGAAATATTCATGCTAGACAGCTAGGAAGAACACATTCAAAATCGCCAAAGAAGTCTTTAGGAAAGAATGAAAATGTTAATCTTGATAAGAAATATCAAGCTGAAAATGGTGGTGACGTATTTGAGAAGCCAGTGAAACAAGATTCGGAGGAGGAGACTGTTCTAAACGAATTGAACACATTGAGCATTCATGATGAGCTTGCGCTTGTTTTGAAGGAGCGCTTGAAAACTGGATATTCTCTGAAACAATTACAATCCGACATACAATCTTCAAATGGTTCTCCATGGGAGAACATGAATGCCTATTTTGAAGCTCTTTTTGGGGTCATTGGAAGAGGATTTGCAAGAGAGGTAGTTGTGAAGAAATTCTATCTATCTAGAGTTGTGCAAGATGAAAATTCTCAGTTGATTTGGATCTATCTCTAGGCACTTTCGATTCTTGAGAGATGAAATTGTGGTTCAAATTTGTGTGTCTAGAAAAAGTTTGGTTGAGGAAGATACAAAGTCAGAGGAAGGATCTTAAAATAGCCAGGACAATGAATATCAGAGAAATCGACAAGAGGATAATGACATAGGATTTTGGAGGAAGCTTGTTCAGGAGTATTTAGATATGGGAACAATGAAGCGATGGTGCTTACCAAGCTACAGATCTTCTAAAATGAGAAGGAATGCACAAGGCCTGTTTCCGATGGATTATTGGTTCTACAAAAATATGTGGAATGCAGCCTCGGCGAGGATTCAAATATGGTATAGATTTCCTGCCGAGACTTTTCAAGAGGAAATACGACAATGGGCTTTCAGAGAAATGTTTTGATATAGTTGAATAGAGTTACCTGATTCCACATGGAAAATGGGTATTAGAGCTTCCACACGCAATTCATAAGTCTATATTTTTGGAGTTAAGTATGGTGTGGTATGGAAATTTGAGATTCACATTCAATAGTTCTCTGAAGATATTATCCCGGGGATTTTGTGCTAGACCACATGATGAGATTATCCCCCGGAAGGACCAGGAGAAAAACAGAGTTTGGAAACATGGAGGTAGAAATTCATTGAGACTTGTAGCTGTCACATTACTACAGAAAAGTGGCAGACCTCATAGACAGGAGTTTATGAATTTCTTTTTCTACTTGGGGAATCTCATGCAAGAGCATCCTACTCATAAAATCATTGTATATTTGGTTGACTTAGGGGTATGATGTTTTTAAATTTATTATAGGAGTTTTGTATATTTTTAATAATTTGAGTGAGAATAATGTGTGTGAGGTCTTAATTCTAAATAATTCTCAATTATGTGAGAATATCAGAGATGATTGACTTATGAAGATCGCATAGAGATCTTAGGCATTAGGAGATCCTAAGATAGGGAATTATTTGAGTTAAAAGAGGAACTAGAATATTTTTAGGATATGGTTGAGTAGATTGTGGATCTAAACCAGAAATGGTTGCAGAATCCTTTGTTATATTTGTTGGTAAGCCTCAAAGGAGAATTATAGTGTGTGTGAGAGTGATTAGAGATATAGAAGGCCATTCTTAAAGAAAATCAGCCCATGGTGAGAGAAATTAATTAAATGAATATTGGGAGTATATGCACAATTTGATAAATGGAATAAAATTTTGATTATGTTCATTGTCTCAGAAAAAATTGCCAATGGAATTCCTGTCTGTATGAATTTGAATTATTGGGTGTTGATAGCTGAGTTATTGAGTGTATGTTTGCAAGTATTACACTGTGATATTTTGGATTTGTAAATACTTTCTAGAAAATGGATTGCAATGGATTTCTATGTGGAATGTTGGTGCAACCAATTAGATAAACATCCTGAAGAGCAGGGTCTTTTCGAAGGACAAGTGCTACGGTGTGATAATTTATTAGTTCCAATAAAGAACTAATTGAAGGATATTGTAAATTAAAAATGCTACCAAGTGATTTTAAACCCATGTGAGCGTCGAGTCTGAAGTGAAGTCCGTAGACTATTCAGGAACAACTGAAAAGAAAAATACGTAAGAAGAATGTGAAGTGGCAAAGAATGTTGAAAATAGTAAAGTCACCTGCCAGCCTTTGGGCAGGAAGAACAAAGTACAGAGGCAGCAGAGTGTTTGCATACACAACACTCTGTATTTAATAAGAATGGATGAACAGCAGAAAATAATTAATGTTTGATGGGCCGCAACCAAGTATGACAGAGAAAGGAATTAATTTTGAAGTATGGGCGAAGTCATTTTTCACATAGGAGCGAAGATTTCCCGTAGTTCAAGTCTACGGAGGAGCAGGTTTAATTAAAACAGTCAAGTCGGGCTTTAAAGCCCTCAACAACTAAAAATGAATGAAATTGAAGAAAACAGGCGAAGGACTTAAAAGTTATGAAGAGGCCGGACAAGTGGTCCCTACCACTTAAGCGCCAAAGCACAAATCGCAGATCGCACTTTTTGAAGTGTCAAATGTCTTGCAGATGTGTAGGTCGCGATGCGATCGCGCCATCGCACATCGCAATATCGCATGTCATATATATATGTTCTGCCGTTTAATTTGTATGCGATGCGATTGTTGCGACATCGCAATATTGCATATCGCAATTTCGCAAGTTCTGCAGTTCCGCCATATGTTTTGATCGTCGATAGTTGCAATGCGATCGCGCGACCGCGCCATCGCACATCGCAACATTGCACCATTGCACCGTCGCATTTTTGTTGTTCCGCCATCGCACATCGCAATTTCGTCATTTCGCGCCATCGCAAGTTTTGACTGCCGACTGCGACGTGGTCCCCACTCGTACGTCGCGCCTTTGTTAAAATTTTATGTTCGGGAAAGGTTTTCCTTTGTATTTTGTTTATTTCTTTGTTTTTAGTTTTTTGTTCCGCCGCGCTATATAAAGTGAAAAGGCCCGTGAGGAAAATAAATAGAATGTAATGCATTGTTATTGTATTCGTTGTGCGAGCCCGCATGCAAGAAAAGCACAGTAAGAAGAATAGAGCACGGTTGTGTGCGTTCTTGAGAGACAGAGAGAAGTTTTATTTGGAGCACTGTGTCTGTAGCAGTCTTGACATCATTTTGTGAATCCCTCCTGTGAGGAAGAAATTTGTAACAGTTTTTTTTTAAGTTCTGTTAATCAAATAGAAGAAAGCATTTTCATGCCATCTGTGTCTGCGATTGAAATTTCTGTTTTTAAATTTCTCTGTGTTTAGAGGAGAACGTCATTCTCTCCACTGTTTGCTTGGAATTCCCAATAATTCCAACATGGTATCAGAGCTAGTTCAGGCTCTTTGAAACTTTCAAAGAAGCTGAAGAAGAAGAAGACTTGTTGCAGCGTTTTCTCCAGCAGTGTGAAAAGCTCGACAGAAGTCACAGTCAGGTATTTCTCAAAGATAAAAGTGCAGTTGTTTATTATTTAAAAGGAGTTTGTTCTTTCAGTAAAGGAAAGACAGTTTGGTTAAAGTTCAGAGTTCAATTCAATAGCAATGGTTGGACCAAGCACTGGTATGAGTCTTGGAAATGTTCAACTTCCACAATTTAATGGAAAAAACTATGATTATTGGGCCATTACCATGAGAGCCCTGTTTGTCTCACAAGACCTTTGGGAATTTGTAGAAGATGGTTTTACAGAACCAGCTGATGAGCAGGCTTTTAATGCCTTAACTCAAGCAGAGAAGGACTTATTGAAGAACAATAGAAAGAAGGATGCTAAGGCCCTCTTCTATTTGTATCAAGCTGTGAATGAGAGTGTGTTTCCAAGGATAGCAGTAGCTAAGAAATCCAAGGAGGCATGGGAAACTCTGAAAGTAGTCTATCAAGGTATGGAGAAAGTTAAGACAGCAAAGCTTCAATTGCTGAGAAGAGATTTTGAAACTCTTTGCATGAAAGAGTCAGATAGTGTAGACACATTTTTTACACATGTGATTGGGATTGTAAATCAGATAAGATCCCATGGAGAAACTCTTGAAGAGAGAAGGATAGTGGAGAAAATTTTGAGATGCTTACCCTCAAAGTTTGATGTTATTGTAACCACCATAGAAGAGACCAAAGATCTCTCACAGTTCACAGTGGATGAACTTCATGCCTCGCTGATAACTCATGAACAAATATTGAGCAGAGATGAACACTCATCTCTAGAGCACGCCTTCAAGACCCAGATGCCTACAGGAAGAGGAAGAGGTCAAGAAAAAGGAAGAGGAAGAGGCAGAAGCCAAAATAGAGGTGGAAGGAATAGCCCTTCACATTCACATGGAAGGAGCAACAGTCAAAGTCAGAGCCATGGCCAATGCAACATCCAACAAGGTGGACATCAACACCAACATGCTCATGGACAAAGGTATGACAAATCCAATGTCCAATGTCATTATTGCAAAAAATATGGGCACTATGCTAATGACTGTAGAAAGAAGCAAAATGACATGAAAAATAGACAAAATGCTAATGTAGCAAAAGAAGAAAAGATCCCAAGTAATGTGCTTTTAGCTTGTAATGTAGCACAGAATAAAGAAGATGATGTTTGGTTCTTAGATTCAGGTTGTAGTAATCACATGACTGGAAACAAAGCAATGTTTGCCAATCTTTATGAATAAGTAAAATCTGAAGTGACCACAGGAACTGATACTAAGATCTTTGTCAAAGGGAAAGGAAGAGTTAGTATTCGAGCAAGGAATGGGGAGAAGAAATTTGTCCCTGATGTATATTATGTTCCAGGTCTGAAATGTAATCTTTTGAGCGTTGGGCAACTCATAAATAAAGGTTACAATGTAATTTTTAAAGATGATGTGTGCACCATAAAAGATATTCCTCCAAGCAAGAAAATCATTGCTGTAATACAAATGACCAGCAATAGAATGTTTCCGCTCAAGCTCAACATTGACTTGAAAGGAAAAGGAAAGAATGTAGTAGATGTAACACAAGAAGCCTTCCAGAAGGAAGAGAAAGATGAAAATTGGTTATGGCACCTGAGATTTGGACATCTCAATTTCGGAGGATTAAATTTGTTGCATAGAAAAGGAATGGTAAGAGGTTTACCATTGATTGAAAAGCCTGACAGCCTATGTGAAGGCTGCATCTTGGGAAAACAACACAGTGAAAATTTTCCTTCAGGGAAAAGCATAAGGGCAAAAGCACCCTTAGAAATCATTCACTCAGATTTATGTGGGCCGATGCAGACAACATCAGTTTCAGGCAGTATTTACATGCTGACCTTCATAGATGATTTCACAAGAAAAGTGTGGGTTTATTTCTTAAAATACAAGAGTGAATTTTTTCAAAAATTTTGCAATTTTAAAACTCTCGTAGAAAAACAGAGCGGACTGCACATTAAAGTCCTCAGAACCGACAGAGGAGGAGAATACATATCAAAGGAGTTTCTGCGTTTTTGCAGAGAGAACGACATACATAAGCAATTTACCATCAGGTACACCCTGCAACAGAATGGAGTCGCTGAACGAAAGAATCGAACTATAATGGAAATGGTTAGAAGCATGCTGAAGGCAAAGCATTTGCCGAATGAGTATTGGGCAGAGGCAACAAACTGTGCTGTGTATATTTTAAATAGATGCCCTACAAAAGCTGTAATGAACAAGGTTCCAGAAGAAGTGTGGAGTGGCAGAAAACAGGGAGTCACCCACATGAGAGTTTTTGGATGTGTTGCATATGCACACATTCCAGAAAAAATGAGAAAGAAATTGGATAGTAAGGGGGAGAAGTGCATTTTCCTTGGATATTGTGAAGATTCCAAAGGATACAGATTGTATAACTCATCCACAAAGAAGTTTTTAATTAGCAGAGATGTGCAATTTATCGAAGAGGAAGCGTGGGATGGAAACATTGAGAAAACAGTCAATGTTAAAAGTTGTTTGTCTCATGATGAAGATGAGGAAGATGTAGTTGAAATTAACAACTCATTGGTAGCACAACCTCCACCACCACAAGGACAGCAAGGGACGCCTCAAGCGGCAGCAAGAACACCCTTGAGAAGAAGCGGCAGTGGTTCACCGAGCACACCACATGGAGCAGAAATGAGTGCTTCATCAAGCACAGCTACGCCAAGTGAAAGAGGAACAAAGTTCAGAAGCCTTAGAGAAATCTATGAGCAAGGAGAAGCAGATGAAGGTATGAATTCCTTATTTGCTTTGTATTGTCAAGTTGATGATCCTATTCATTTTGAAGATGCTATTAAAGATAAAAAATGGATAGAAGCCATGGATGATGAAATTAATGCCATAGAGAAGAACAAAACATGGGAGTTGGTTGATCTCCCAGAAGGTAAAGAAGTTATTGGTGTTAAATGGGTCTATAAGACCAAAAGCAATGCTGAAGGAAAAATAGAAAGACACAAGGCCAGACTTGTTGTCAAAGGATATAAGCAGAAGCATGGAATTGATTATGAAGAAACCTTTGCACCAGTTGCAAGAATGGATACAGTAAGAGCAGTGCTGTCCATAGCAGCACAAAACAAATGGAAAGTTTACCAGATGGATGTAAAATCTGCATTCTTAAATGGAGTTTTAATGGAAGAGGTATATGTGGAGAAGCCTCTCGGATATGAGAAGAAAGGCCAAGAGCATAAGGTCTGCAGATTGAAGAAATCTCTTTATGGGCTGAAGCAAGCACCAAGAGCGTGGTACTGTAGGATAGATTCCTATCTACTGGAAAATGGATTTGAGAAGTGTGAGGGAGAACCCACCCTCTACATCAAATAAAAGGATGGTAAAATACTCATTGTTGTTTTGTATGTTGATGATTTAATTTTTACAGGTAATGATGATTATCTTGTTGAAAACATTAAAACAGTCATGAAAGATGAATTTGAAATGACTGATATGGGTTTATTAAGATACTTCTTGGGAATATAAGTGGAGCAAGGTGAGAAAGGGATTTTTATATCTCAAGCAAAGTATGTGAATCAAGTTTTAGAAATATTTAATATGCAGGAGTGCAAAGCTGCAATTACTCCCACAGTAATGGGATTGAAGTTGAGAAAAGATGACAGCAGCAAGGATTTTGATCCACGTCTATATAAAAGCATAGTTGGCAGCCTCATGTATTTGACTACAACTAGGCCAGATATTATGCATGCTGTTAGTTTAATTTCCAGATTTATGGAGAAGCCAAAAGAAGCACATTGGCAAGCAGCAAAGAGAATTCTGAGGTATGTGAAAGGACCAAAAAGATTTGGTATTTTGTATACAACTTTAGAAAATTCAGAATTAGTTGGATACACTGACAGTGATTGGGCTGGAAGTGTAGATGATCGGAAGAGCACTTCCGGTTATGTTTTTCATATGGGTTCAGGAGCCATTTCATGGGCTTCTAAGAAACAGCCTATTGTAGCATTATCTACAGCAGAGGCAGAATATGTGGCAGCTACAACAACAGCGTGTCAAGTAGTTTGGATGAGAAGAATGCCAAGAATTTTTTGCCAAGAACAGGTAAAGGGCACTGTGATTTATTGTGACAATAGCTCAGCTATTTCATTGTCAAAGAATTCCGTGTTTCATAAAAGAATGAAGCACATAGATACAAAGTTTCATTATATCAGAGAATTGGTGAACAAAGGTGAAGTTGTTTTACAGCATTGTAAAATAGAGGAGCAATATGCAAATATTTTAACTAAACCATTGGGACAGAAGACCTTTGAATTTTTAAGAAAATGTTTGGGTATGATGGATAACCCAGCAGCTGACTTTAAGGGGGAGTGTTGAAAATAGTAAAGTCACCTGCCAGCCTTTGGGCAGGAAGAACAAAGTACAGAGGCAGCAGAGTGTTTGCGTACATAGCACTCTGTATTTAAGAAGAATGGATGAACAGCATAAAATAATTAATGTTTGATGGGCCGCAGCCAAGTATGACAGAGAAAAGAATTAATTTTGAAGTATGGGCGAAGTCATTTTTTACAGAGGAGCGAAGATTTCCCATAGTTCAAGTCTACGGAGGAGCAGGTTTAATTAAAACAGTCAAGTCGGGCTTTAAAGCCCTCAACAACTAAAAATGAATGAAATTGAAGAAAACAGGCGGAGGACTTAAAATTTATGAAGAGGCTGGACAAGTGGTACCTACCACTTAAGCGCCAAAGCGCAAATCGCAGATCGCACTTTTTGAAGTGTCAAATGTCTTGCAGATGCGTAGGTCGCGATGCGATCGTGCGATGCGATCACGCCATCGCACATCGCAATATTGCATGTCATATATATATATATATATATATATATATATATGTGTGTGTGTGTGTGTGTGTGTGTTCTGTCGTTTGATTTGTATGCGATGCGATTGTTGCGACATCGCAATTTCGCAAGTTCTGCAGTTCCGCCATATGTTTTGATCGCTGATAGTTGCGATGCGATCGCGCGACCGTGCCATCGCACATCGCAACATTGCACCATTGCACCATCGCATTTTTTTTGTTCCGCCATCGCACATCGCAATTTCGCCATTTCGCGCCATCACAAGTTTTGACTGCCGACTGCAACATGGTCCCCACTCGTACTTCACGCCTTTGTTAAAATTTTATGTTCGGGAAAGTTTTTCCTTTGTATTTTGTTTATTTATTTGTTTTTAGTTTTTTGTTCCGCCGTGCTATATAAAGTGAAAATGCCCGTGAGGCAAATAAATAGAATGTAATGCATTGTTATTGTATTCGTTGTGCGAGCCCGCATGCAAGAAAAGCACAGTAAGAATAATAGAGCACGGTTGTGTGCGTTCTTGAGAGACAGAGAGAAGTTTTATTTGGAGCACTGCGTCTGTGGTAGTCTTGACATCATTTTGTGAATCCCTCCTGTGAGGAAGAAATTTGTAACAGTTTCTTTTTAAGTTCTATTAATCAAATAGAAGAAAGCATTTTCATGCCATCTCTGTCTGTGATTGAAATTTCTGTTTTTAAAGTTCTCTGTGTTTAGAGGAGAGCATCATTCTCTCCACTGTTTGCTTGGAATTCCCAATAATTCCAACAAAGAATTTATTTGTTAACACTAGAAGTCTGGTATTCATGAAAATATGCGGGCTCTGGAATTATATACGATGGATTCATGCGCGCAACATGAGAATGTTGCTACAATCTAATGTGAACTTTTGTCTACCACGAGAGAGCAGAACCAAGTATTTGATCGAAAGATGATGTAAAGGAAGATAGTAGAAACTTGCAAGGAAATTACCTTAGAATGTGTGGAAAGAAACAAAGCATAAATGCATTGAGTTGATTAGTTGCCTCGATCGGTGCCTCCCTACGTTCTTATGCGTACTGCTATAGATCTGCGTCGAAGAAAGGTTCGTAGAGCATTAAAAATTTATGTGGAGACGTGTGCAAAGTAGTTTCAATTTCCATCACTCATTGTGCCCCAGTAACCCAGACTCATCAAGACCGAATTCTTGTATACATTTCAGAGGAGAATACCTCATCTTTCAAATTTGATGTTGAACCTACCCATCATGGTTATCGAAAATTTTAAATTCATGGACTCAAGCATAATGTTCTTCCGATTATGGAAATTGATGTGGCATGGAAATGTATCCATAGTGTTTTAAGGTTACCAATTGGGAAGTCATAGACCTGCCTTTCCATCATTTTTTAATTTCTGCATGAGTGTTCTGAGTTTTACAATTGTGTTGAATGACACTTCTTTCCTTTCTTTACTTGGATGTGAAGTATCGGCACAGATAGTGCAGACACTTTTGAAATAAAAAGCCCTACCCTTATCAATAATTAATGGTTTTAAAGAGTGATTAAACCATCTAAATAGGCTGGGCATTAAAGTATTTTCCATTTTTGATCACGTTGGTGATAGAAATTTGCATTTCCAAGCACATTGGTTATAGAAATTTGTTTGTTGTTGAAGAAAGGCTTTAAATTTTTATAAAATTTGATCCATAATTTTCCATGGATATTCCACTATATAGGTTTTCATGAGAGATATATTATTAATAATTAATGTTTTTAAAGAGTGATTAAACCGTCTAAATAGGCTGGGCATTAAAGTATTTTTCATTTTCGATCACGTTGGTTATAGAAATTTGCATTTCCAAACACATTGGTTATAGAAATTTGTTTGTTGTTGAAGAAAGGATTTAAATTTTTATAAAATTTGATCCATAATTTTCCATGGATATTTCACTATATAGGTTTTCATGAGAGATATAATAATATTATATTAAAAATATGCATTTCTTACATTATTACAATTCTATTAAATTTCAAGATTTGTATATTTTACTCGAATTAGTGCATGCATGCTGATGAAAATTATGCAGAAATAGAGAACGAAAAAATAAAATCTCACATTCACACATAAAATAAAATATATGCTCTAGGAAACCTTTTCAGAGGAAAATCTAGCTGAAAGGTTAGGTTGCCTCACTTTCTTTCTCTGTCTAGAAATATGGCTACAAGTAGAAAAAATAATGGTATGTGGCCGGTAAGCAACTATAGTGAACAAATCGTCTCTATGTGCTCTACTTCCTATCAATCTTACCTATTTTTTCTCAGCTATGGAATAAATTATCTCAAATGAATGAAGTTTCTCTTCTTCTTAGAGGCCCGGTTATAACACAACCCAATAACATACTAGTGGCTAAGTTTGACTACCTCAAATATTAATCAAAGTTACAATATAGAATCTTCCAGAGTTTTTTACATCAAAATCATGTGACTAGCCTATTTTCCATCAATAATGGGAGTTGACATGGCATCCTCTCGAACCATGGTGGTGAAAATAGGAAGGTCAACTTTTGAGTGGCATAAATTTCGCATAGAGAATTCAACTAATGTAATTCTTTTGCTATTGGAAATGTGTTTGTGTGTAGAATAACATGAGAAGGTGTATGATAAAGCTACAAATTTTTAACCCTAAAGTTTCCCTAATAAACATTGTTTGATGCCTCAAAACTGTAATATTCCAGATCCAGAATAGCACAGCAATCCTGCTAAAATAATGCACTCTTGGGAGATTGATGTACAGAAATGATTTTACAACCCTTGGATCCCTTATATCAGCAGATCTAGAGTCTAGATCCAAAAGGGGAGCAAAAACAAATCAAACTAGGAGTGGTAAACAGATCTCCCACCATCTAGTCTAGCTAAAAAACACCCTATAAGAGGGGTTGTAGCTATGCACAACAAGCTGCTTCAGGAATAACGTAGTCTTGGAAAATATGAGTAGGAGGCCATCAAATATGATTCAAAAATGAATGTACAACATCAAATCAGAAGTAAAGTGAATCTCTTTCAATATACAGTAGAATACATGAGATAATAGAGCAAGATATATTTAGAAAAGAGAGCTAAAACACATATATATTAGCATAAATGGCTCAACAACATTATTTCAAGGAGTTGTAGCAGCTGCATATTACAACTTAGATCTAGGAAAAATATATGGAAAAAACATCAAATCTATTTCAGATCTGGAAACTACATAGTCTTGTTTACAAGATCCCCTTGGGGTTTTGACAAAATCATGCATAACAAAGAGTAGATCTGAGTTTCAAGTTGCAAATATGTAAAATGTTGCAGTAATTTCTAAATATAACATTACATGACAATAGATAAGATCTAAATAGAACATAGATTAACAAGCTAATCCATGGATCACCAAAGTGGAAGGCAAAGCCTAGCACCGGAGATCTCTCATCAAAACTGTGATCAAAACACCATGAAGAATCTCACATCAAAATAACGCAGTTCCCTAATGGAAATAGCATTGTAGCTCAAATGAAATAGATGGCCCACTACCATGTTACAGATTTGAAGTACAAAAAGAAGAGGTACTCTTCCAGGAGATCAAAAGACACACTCCATGAGAAGAGGCTCCCAAAACAAGCTAGATCTTTGCAGATCTAGAATACCACTTGCTGCAGCTTGAAAAATTAGCAAAACCCTCAATGGATCAGCGCTACAATTGTAAGTAGATCTTGACCTCAAGCCTGATAGTGGATCAAATCAGCAAATACTCCTCCAAGAATCCTCAAAGGAAGAGGTGAAATCCCTACATAGGAACCCCAAGTGCTAAGCAGCACAATTTTCTACTAAACATCAGAGAATAGTATTTGTCTAAGAAGACAAGATACTCAGAAATGTAATCAATCAACAACCTTCTCTTATTGCCCTTCCCTTCCTTTTATAAGATGAAAGCCTTTGCAAACCCTAAACCACCTTGATGAGTTAGCTTCTTTCACATGAGGAGCCTCCTTCTAGAACTACGTTGTCCCTTTAGGAGATACATTGAACCTAGAGAGAGCTGTAGATTTCATCAAGGTTGACCTAGTCTCACAACTCAAACCCCTTTCACACCTGCAAGTGATTTATTTACATGGCTCTGATTTATCTTTTTTCACATTGGCATTGATTTTCTCCTGGGACCAAAACAGAAAATCCCTCAAAAGTATCAATGGGGATTCCTCTCTTTTGCACAAGATGAGCATCAATAAAGTTGTGGGTTTCCCCACTATCAATCAGAATAGATACTCTTTGATTCATGACTGAACCTTGTACTCTTAGGGTCAAGTTAGGCACTCCTCTCAAAGAGGAAAGAGTCCCACTTGTTGGAGAAAAGGCTCCCTTCCCATATCTAGATGGTGTTTGATCTTCCTCATCATCATCAACGCTATGACCCCTCCTAGGTTCATCATCTTCATATTCCTCCTCAAGATCTGAGAAGACTTCTATGTAGTGTGATTTCCCTGCAGCACATCTATGTCCTGGTGCCCATGACTCTTGGCAAGTGAAGCACAATATCTTTTTCCTCAATTCCCTCCTGAGATCAATATCAAGGGGCTTCTTCAAAGACTTCTCCTTGGGAGGAGCAGCTTTTCCTCCCTTCCCCTTAGAAAATTGAGGGGCCTTGCTTTGGAAATTTGGCTTTGCTTTTGGCAAGGCATCTTGGAGGTCACTAGCCCTCTTAATGGCATCATGCAAAGTGATGGGCTTGGTATATTTAACCAACCCATGCAAAGGTTCATCCAAGTCATCAATAAACATGTAGACTCTCCTTGCTACAGATAGATCAGGGTCCATGACTGATAATCTCATAAACTCAAAGATATAAGTTTCTGCATCTATTGTTTGCTTCAACTTTGCAAGGATTATGAAGGGTGCTTCAGGATCCTTCTTGTCAAACCTCTCCACCAGTATTCTAGTAAACTCAGAATAGGTAGTCACATTGATGTGTCCCAATGTAGACAATCCATGGAACCACCAATTGTGTGCTTCACCTTCAAAGTGAAGCACTGCAATCTTGATGGCTTCAGTCTCAGGGACTTTGTTCAACTGGAAGTAGATATCCAGCTTTTCTACCCATGCCTTGGCATAACTAGAGGATGATCCATCAAACTTGGGCAAAAATAATTTTCCCATAGAGTGGTGTCTATCCTGATGATGAAAGAACCCACCATCTCTATAATGCTGCCTTGGTCTTCTTCTGTCCTTGAGGTGACAAAAGTCTTGGAAACTCAATTTATCCTTGAATCTCTGACTCTGGGGATCATACTCCACAAAGTAATATTAAATGGAAGCTTGTTCTCGTGGTCCTTCATTCTCCACAGCCAAGAAATTAGGCATAGTGGAGCGTTGTGTAGCTTGTGGAGCTTGTAGCAGATCCACTAGTTGACCAGTCCCATGATGAGACATGTCAGAGCTTTCTCCCGGATGAAATCTCCCAGGAGATTCCCTCGTTATGTCCACCCTCATCTCTTTGATCTCTCTAGAAATATCTTGCATGGCCACCAAAATATTTCTTTCAAACTCTTTTGCTTCTTTATCATTTATAGCTTAAGGGGCTTTACCCTTGTCTTGACCCTTATCAAGATCATTAGTAGTGTAATAAAACCTTTTGTGACTTTTGTTCTAATACCTATTCTCCCTCTCAGTAAGAGGATCATCTTCTTCTGAATGCAACATGGCTGGTGCTCCAAGGCAAGCACAGGCTGTGCCAAGAAAGGAGCTCTGATACCACTGTAATATTCTAGATCCGGAATAGCACAGTAATCCTGCTGAAATAACGCACTCTTGGGAGATTGATGTACATAAATTATTTTACAACCCTTGGATACCTTAGATCAGTAGATCTAGAGTCTAGATCCAAAAGGGGAGCAAAAAAAAATCAAACTAGGTGTGGTAAACATATCTCCCAGCACCTAGTCTAGCTGAAAAACACCCTACAAGAGGGGTTGCTGCTATGCACAAAAAACTGCTTCAAGAATAATGTAGTATTGGAAAATATGAGCAGGAAGCCATCAAATATCATTAACAAATGAATTTACAGTAGAAAATCAGAAGTAAAGTGAAGCTCTTGCAATATACAGTAAAATACATGAGACAATAGAGCAAGATATCTTCAGAAAAGAGAGCTACGACACATATATATCAGAAAAAATGACTCAAGAGCGTTATTTTAAGGAGTTGTAGCATCTCCATTTTACAACTCATATCTAGGACAGATATGTGGACAAAACATCAGATCTATTTCAGATCTGGAAACTACATTGTCTTGTTTACAAGATCCCCTTGGGGTTTGGACAAAACCATGCATAACAAAGAGTAGATTTGAGTTTCAAGTTGCAGATATGTAAAATGATGCAGTAATTTCTGAATATAACATTACATGACAATAGATCATATCTAAATAGAGCATAGATCAGAAATCTAATCCATGGATCACCAAAGTGGAAGGCAAAGCCTAGCACCAGAAATCTCTCATCAAAACTGTAATCAAAACACCATGAAGAATCTCACATCAAAATAATGCAGTTCCCTAATGTAAAAAACGCTATAGCTCAAATGACATAGATGGCCCACTGCCAAGTTATAGATCTGAAGTAAAAATAAGAGAGGCACTCTTCCAGGAGGTTAAAAGACACACTCCATGAGAAGAGGCTCCCAAAACAAGCTAGATCTCTGCAGATCTAGAATCCCACTTGCTGCAGCTTGCAAAAGCAGCAAAACCCTCAATGGATCAACGCTGCAATTGTAAGTAGATCTTGGCCTCAAGCCTAATAGTGGATCAAATCAGAAAATACTCCTCCAATAATCCTCAAAGGAAGAGGTGAAATCCCTACATAGGAACCCCAAGTGCTAAGCAGCACAATTCTCTACTAAACATCAGAGAATAGTATTTGTCTAAGCAAAAAAGATACTCATAAATGTAATTAATCAACAACCTTCTCTTGCTGCCCTTCCCTTCCTTTTATAAGATGAAAGCCTTTGCAAACCCTAAACCACCTTGATGATTTAGCTCTTTTCACATGAGGAGCGTCCTTCTAGAACCGCGCTGTCCCTTTAGGAGATACATTCAACCTAGACAACGTTGTAGATTTGGTCAAGGTTGACGAGTCTCATAGCTCAAACCCCTTTCACACCTGCAAGTGATTTATTTACATGGACCTGATTTATCTTTCTTCACATTGGCATTGATTTATTCAGTCCTTTCAAGAGTTTTACATGTCCTCCTTTATTCATTTATTCATGCAACAAAAAGTAAAACAAAAATGAATATTCCTCTTAGCTTAGCCTGTGTTGGAATATTATAAAAACACTCTAGAAGGTTTCAAACCCTCTTTCTCCAAACTAGGTCCTACTAGTAAATATGATCCCCTAGGTTGATTTCTCACCTTTTTCCACTCCAAATGCATCAATATGGATGAAAAGAAATATAATGATCTAATACGGATCAAAATTTGACCATTGTGACCATAACTTAGTTGTGAAATGTTATAGGATTCCTAATGACATTATTAAATATCCAATAAAACCTCACTCAATTTAAGGAGTTGTAACCATAGGGGTTTTCTGAGCATAAGGATGACTTGGATACTTAGATACACCGCTAACCTTGGTGATTCCAAAAATAAATATATTTTAAAATCACTTTAGATAGGAATCCTTTTTTAAACTACCTCTACATTGTTTCAAATATTGTGATGTATTTTTTTCTTCGTGTCTTAAATGTGTTTTAAGTCTTGAGCCCATTTTGCTACACAAATTCAAACCATATTTTTTGCTATATATACGGAAAAATTTCATATGGTTCTAAGAAACTACTAACTAGGAGGTCCTTGTATGACCATACTCTAATAAAAATGTAATTGCATGGTTCATTAAAAGAATTCACACAAATCTTATTGTTGTTTTTATAATATGAAATTAATTTCCACGAGAAACTCATACATGTAAGACTCTTCGAGAAACTAGTTGGTCAGGCTCATGTTTTATTTGTTTTGGGTATCAAGGAAAAATTAACCCATTTATATCCTTCCAACAATATTGCGAAGAAGGAATTTAATATTGCTAAGAAGGAATTTAAAGAGATAGTGAGTTAAGAAGTTGATAATTCAACATTCTAGTGAGTTAATAAGGTGATAATACAACCTTTCAATGATAGCAAGCCAAATAATTCAACGATTTTTGATATAATTCCACTGTATCATTTTCAAGTCCAATGTTAATATCCAATGCTTAAAAAGAAAATAAATATTTCAATGATTTAACATTTTCCAAATTCAACCAAATAACAAAAGGATATGATGAATTTTATCAAAGAGTTTCCACATTTATCACCTTAAGTGGAATTTAAGCCATGATTTGAATTTTTCTGTCACATTGATTTTTCTTTAGAGGCTTGCACGTACTCGAATTGAGAGTGTAACTCATTCCAAGAAATAATTTAATAATATCTCATTCACATTACATTAAGGGTAGTTAGAGAGAAGAAAATATTTTAAATTTTATAGGGTCATATGTGGAGGTTAGGGTTTCATAATATATGTGAGAGGTCTCAAGTGTGGCAATCCCATGTGAAGTTTGATATGCACGACATGATACCCTTGAAGAAGAAAATATTATAAAAGCATTCACAAGTGTTGACACTTAGCCTACATGGATCACCAACATGATGAATAGTGCACATCAAAGGATGAAAGATATAGAGAAATCACATATGAAATGACTAAGGTTGTGTAGATTACAAAGGTCCTCACAATGAATTCCACCTCCACACTCTGCACATTGAACTTCCTCCGCATTATCACTCAAAACAGATGGTTATTGTATTGGAACAATAAACTGCATTCTCACTCAATATCAATGGTTACTCTATTGGAACAATAAACTAAGTAACTTACTTATTCAATTTTGTTGTTACCTACACACAATACCAATCTACAGTTATTTTTTTTCAAACCACTACAAATTACATATATTAATATTCAAAATTTATTTCCAACTAAATCAACTTTGTCCTATATTCCAACAATAAATTCTCATCCCTTTAAATATTGGCATGTCATTTTCCTTCTTAATACTTATATTTAAACTTATTATGTTTGAAGGATAGCTATGAAGGATAGATATATGATTTATCTTAAATGAAACAAACTACGACACCTTTGTTTGGCAAGCAATAAATACCCATAAATTCCAACTCGGGAAAAACAATTTTCAAACTTTCCCAACACTAAGGGAAAAGCCAAAGCGAAGTCACACATCTCCCACTCCATTTTTAACTCCACACCTTTATGAGGATCATTCTCCTTCTCCTGATCCTTCCATCACCCATTACTTATATTTTCTGCTCAGATCTTCCCCTTTAATTAAAAAAAATTAATGGCTCTTACACTTCCATGAGAGGAGATCAACAAAGTGGCATGAGTTATCTATAAGACGATCACTCGCTATGATATCCACGATTCTCTTTACCACGTCAGCACAAAACTTATCCATGGCACAAACTTCAACCAATATTAAATGATTAGGAGGAAAGGCGTTCTCAATGTGTTGTTCGAAGACAGGTTTGTGAGTAAAAATTTTGAGAGTAAAATACGACATAATGTTTATATATTGTGCGAAGGAAGCTTTCTTTCCCCGCATTTCGCATAATATTTTCCGCTTTATTGTTGGAAATACTCCCGACCATTGCCATGAATAAGTTGGCTGCTACCCACACTTAAATTGAATGTCTTTTGCAGGGAAGGACAAAGAACAAGATTCAAATCCGCAGGCGTTTATTCTACTTCATGCAATTTCCATAAAATATCAGAAAATAGAGTACCTAATCCATTTACTCTGCGTTATTTCCTTCTGCAATATTCACCTACCTTTTCCCACACTTCATACCCCGCAAGTTTTTATCTTTTCTTCTTCAGTATTCGCCGAAACATAAAACTTCACCAATGTTATTTGGTGGGACCCATCCACCCTTGATACATTACCAAATCCGCATGCAAACATTTTTATTTCGCTTTTTCCTTACCTTTCGTTTTTTCACACTTCCCAGCATTTTGCGTGTCACATTTCGCACTTCGCACAATTTAAGATTTACCTTTTAAGCAACCACAAGTTATTTGTTTTAAGTTGCGATGCGATCACATATCACATGTCGCAAAGCTCAGGAGGACAATGCCCGCACTTTTAATGTTTTAAGTGTTGGAAATAGTGAGGGGGGGGGGGCAGATATCAGTACTCCTTTCAATTAGAGCATTAGTTAATCTTCAATTATTATAAGTGTTTGTACAATGATAGCAGCAAACAAGAGGGACACAAATGCACATAGTTTTTAAGGTGGAAACCCACTCCAGGAAAAAAACCACCTAATGCTTTTCTAATAATTCTTCAATATTCAAATCCAATTGAAAATAAAGCTCCAACTTCCTAGAATCTAGAAAAGCATTTATATGCCTCCTTGGATGGACGCTCTAGTTTATCGAGATTCTTAGTTAGTCAAGGCGGAATGGATGCCCCAACATGATAGGCTACAATTCAACCACAGCACCACCCTACCACCCTATAGAATAATAAAAGAAGAATAGACTCTGTACAGGAAAATGGTCCACTTCCTGATATATAATGATGCAGAAGAAGAAGATAAACTAGACGATAACCCCAACTTTGACAAAACCACCTAATGATGATCCTAGACCTCCCAACACTGCCTCTTCAACCCTTGGCAGATAGACACTAGTACAATTTGTAAAATAATGTATTTACAATGACTATGTACAATGATACCTTTACAATGATTATATGCAGTGCTACCCACTTGAAGACTTCATATGATTAACTTCTTGCTACTGTTATGCACCTTGGTTGCTGCTTTTGTCATGCTACCCTCTGCTGCACCTTGTTTTTCTTTTCTACCGTAGAAATTCTGGTCCTTTGCAATCCTTGACAACACATGATCTAGCTTTTTCTTGCCTTCTAGGAGCTCGATATTGAATCTGGTGTATCTCTGTTATTTCAGATCCTCAATATCTAATTTTTAGTCCTGTAGTATTCCTCGGAGTCACCTTTCCAATGCCTGAGGAGCACGTCCAATTTGGATTCTTCAAGAGAGATTATACCCGAATATCTCACAATGCCTAATTATGGGCTTGTTTCATCGGAAGCTGTGATTGTACATACATGCCCGTGTTATTGTTTCTTTAAAATGCAGCTCTGAAATTGACTGAGATAAAATTATCAGCTATGCACTATCTACCACTTTTTTACATAATTTCAATCGATACCTGAAGAGATTTATACCGAATTTACCAAGGTCACTTCTTTGAGATGAATTTGAGGAGTCTGCAAAAACCTTGACTTCCACAGATCATATCTCCAAACATATTCCGCACCTTGATCTGAAATTTTTACAGAAGCTTCCTCAAGATTTCGGCTTCACCTCATAAAAATTTCAGCTTCTAAACCTTTATAGAAACAATTTTAGAGCGAAAATTCCATGATGACCTGTTTCAGATGGTGAAATCCCCTGCCTAAGGAGGAAATGAAGATCACAATTTATATAAATGCTTAAGTTGAGAGGGGCTTAAAAAAGTGAACGTGGGAGGGATTTTAGGAGCTTAAAAAAATATTAATTATGACTTTTCAATGACCCATTCCCTAACCCCATGCGGTTTTAGCCCACTAATTAGGGGTACAAACTTCAAACATGAATATCTCTCAAACCGTGAAGAATTACATGGCGTGCCATATATCAATGTAAACATGTTGACAAGTAGAAACCATAAAAAGCATTATTGACCCAGAATATATTAATTTGGTAGGTAAAAATTCCCATGTAATATTGGGTTATCCCCTGGTTCTGCTTGGGTTGACATCAATGACAACCGCTGATCAACAATCTCCCCCTTTGGCATTGATGGCAACACAAGTACTCCCCCTGCGATCATGACACATATTCCTACAACATTATCTCCCCCTTTGACATCAATGGCAGAGAATTACTCTTGAAACACAACCATATTGCGGACTGGCTACACTTCCACTCCCCGACACCTGGCTTAGTCCTATAGACTTGTAATCTACTTACACTTCCCTCCCCCTTTATATTCTGAAAAGGAAAATCTAATGAGAAAATGGGAGAATCCCAAGCTTCTAGTGAAGATATTCCAATCTTGTAGATATTTAATATGTGATTCTTTTGGTCTTTGCTTGGAATCTTGCTCATTGTCAAACTGCTTGTAAAATGCGAGTGGAGAATTTTGTTAAGAAATATAGAAGACTACTAATCATAGATCTGTACAACCTTTGATCCACATCCTTAGATGAGTCGTCTATGCTGAATTTGCAACCTGTTACCATTGGAGTAAGGATGGGTTTGCAATCTTCCATTTTAAATTTCTTAAGCATTTCCTTGATGTAATTGGCTTCACATATAAATATTCCTTTCTCTTGTTGAGATATTTGAAGCCCTAAGAAGTATGTCAGCTTACCAAGTAAAGACATCTCGAAATCAGTTTACACCTTTGTAGAAAAATTCTTACTTAGTCGATCATCATTGCTACCAATTATTGTATCATCCTCTTTAGCTATTAGACATTAATTAGTTGCTTCATCTAGAATATATATGTCATTTGGAGCTTGACTTGCTGTAGCCACAATTTCACCATACACGCCTTTCCTGAATTCACATTTCATGGAGTTGAATAGTATTGTGTGTCCTTGATCACACATTTGTTCAACACTGAGCAAATTGTGATTCATGTTTTCAACCAATAGAACATTATTGGCTAGAGCATCTTTTCTTCCAAGAGTGATAGTACCTGATCCTATAACATTTGAAGATCCATAATTTCCAAAGGACACGGTTCCATCCTTCTTCTCTTTCAGAGATACAAATTTATTTCTATCTCCAGTCACATGTGTTGAGCAACTGCTATCAACATACCACACATATTTGTTCTTTTGAGCCTTGAATGTGAGAGCACAATTATCATTCTTCTTCTTCTTCCATGTTCGTTCGTTTTGTCGCTTCGAAGATTCTTCTGGAGGATTTTCAACTCTATAGTCTTTGGCTATGTGTCCAAAGTTTCGACATTTGTAACATTCAATATTATTTCACCCAAATGTTCAGATGTGATGTTTACGTTGAGTCATGGGAAATTTCTCTTGTAGTCTCAGATTGTATTGGATTCTAAAGTGCATTAATGAAATTTTATAGCTTTATGACCAAATTTTCCACATAAATAATAATAGCCATAAAAAATATGTTGGTACCTGGATGGAAATTTTCGTCAAGGAATTTTCTTCCAAGGTTGTTCTTGTGAATATTGTCCAGTGAAGTCTACATGCATGTCAGATCTCATAGGTTCATTATATTTTGTTGTAGAAGGTCCTGCTTCATCTTCTTTGTAACCGATGCCAGTTCCGTCGTTGTAAGATCGTTGATTTTTGATGAGTTCTTCTAATTCCCTTGAGTTGTTGGCATAGTTTTGGATAGTTTTTCCTTTCTTCACTTCCTCACGCAGTGAGACTACTTTGGCTTCTAATTCTTCCCTTTCTTGGTTGCTTTCTTCCAACTTCTTTTGAAGTGATTCTTCAATGCATTTGTGTTCTTCAACTTCAATTTCGAGACCTTGAACTTGTTCTTCAAGAGTATTGGAACAGATCTTCTCCACCTTGAGATCTTTTATAAGCTTGATTTCTTCCTCATAAAATTCTTCTATGGTCCATACTTCTTCTTCGTTGTTCGATACCTCTTGTTTATTGTGCTTGGCCATAAAAAATACTCTCTCATTGGCTTCTTCTTCACTGTCATTGTCTTCATTGGATGATGAGCTATCTACTTTAGAGAGAAAGTTCCTTTTGGATCCTTGCTTGTTGAATTTCTTAAAGCCTTTCTTTCCTTTTGAGTTTCCATTACTTATGTTTGGACATTTTGTTGCAAAATGCCCAACCTCATTACAGCTGAAACAAATCAATGGAAGTTTACGTTTGTATTGTCCCTTACCAATTTTTAGTTTTCTCATGAAGTAAGCATATTCTTCATCTAAAAGACCTTCTTCATCATCTCCCTTTCTTCACACTTGCGGGTGCATGTCATTTCAATTGAAGGTTGTTTGTCCTTATTGGTCTGCTTAGATGCAACGAACGCAGTTTCTAGATTTGAAGTACCCTTTTCTTCATCAAGTATCATTTCATATGCTATGAGAACTCCATGTAATTATTCCTTGCTGAGTTTGTCCAGATTTGCACTTTATTCTAATACTGATACCTTTGGGTTGAATCTCCCTGGTAACATTCTAAGAATCTTCCGTATAATAGTCTTCTCGTCAATTGGCTCTCCCAATCCTTCCAGAGTATTGGTTATTTCATCAACATATTGGAAGTATGCAGCAATGTTGCAATCTTCTTTCATTTTGAGTTGCTCAAATTTTGCACTATAGATTTGAAGCTTTGCTTCTTTGACACTTGATTCACCTACATATATATTCTCAAGCTTGTTCCATACATTTTTGGCGGTTTTAAAACTGAACACCTTATGATAAGAATATTCAATAAGTCCACTGATAATAATATTCTTTGATTTTTCATCATTTACCAAATTCTTCTTACCTTGTTCATCAGCGGTTGATGTATATCCATTTTGAACAGTGTCCCATACTTCGTAACCTTGCGCCAAGAGAAAGATCTCCATTCTTCCTTTCCAAAGTGCATAATTATTTTCATTGAATAAAAGTACACCATTCTTGGTATGCTCCATGACCTCCTTCCAGCTATTAAACTGCTATTGAAGGAACCAAGCTCTGATACCAATTGTTGGAAATACTGAGAGTGGGGGTGAATCAATATTCCTTTCAATTAGAGCATTAGTTAATCTTCAATTATTATCAGTGTTTTTACAATGATAGTAGCAAACAAGAGGAACACAAATGCACACAGTTTTTAAGGTGGAAACCCACTCCAGGACAAAAACCACCTAATGCTTTTTTAATAATTCTTTAATATTCAACTCCAATTGAAAATAAAGCTCCAACTTCCTAGAATCTAGAAAAGCATTCTTCTCCAGCTCCCACTGGATGGACGCTCCAATGCCCGAGATTCTTTAGTAGTCAACTGAATGGATGCTCCCACACCCAATGAGCTACAACTCACCCTAGCACAACC
The DNA here is from genome assembly GCA_034641835.2 of Pinus albicaulis. Classification (NCBI taxonomy): domain Eukaryota; kingdom Viridiplantae; phylum Streptophyta; class Pinopsida; order Pinales; family Pinaceae; genus Pinus; species Pinus albicaulis. Next base: position 1,368,357,446 of record CM076574.1, read on the forward strand.
CTACCACCTTATAAAAGAATAAAAGAAGAATGGACTCTCGTACCAGGGAAAATGGTCCACTTTGCAATGATATAGAATGATGTAGAAGAAGAAGATATACTATACCATAACCCCAACTTTGACACAACCACCTAATGATGATCTTAGACCTCCCAACACTTCCTCTTCAACCCTTGGCAGATAGACACTAGTACAATTTTTACAATAATGTATTTACAATGACTTATTACAAAGATACCTTTACAATGATTGTATGCAGTGCTGCCCACTTGAAAACTTCATATGATGAAATTCTTGCTACTGTTATGCACCTTGGTTTCTAGTCTTGTCATGCTACCCTCTACTGCACCTTTCTTTTCTTTTCTTCCGTAGAAATTCTGGTCCTTTGCAACCCTTGAAAACACATGATCTAGCTTTTTCTTTCCTTCTAGGAGCTCAATATTGAATCTGGTTTATCTCTGTTATTTCAGATCCTCAATATCTGATTTTTGGTCCTGTAGTATTCCTTTGAGTCATCTTTCCAATGCCATAGGTCTGACCCAATTTGGATTCTTGAAGAGAGAGTTATACCCAATCTCTCACAATGTCCTAATTAAGGATTATTTCAGCAAAGCACACTTGTACGACATGCCACATGTCACTATTTCTTCATTTGGCTCTGAAATTGATAGAACAAAAATTACATACCGTGCACTATCTGTCACTTTTTACGTAATTCCAATCTGATACTCAGAGAGAGAGTTACGACGATTTTACCAAGGTCACTTCTTTGAGATGAATTTCAGGAGCCTGCCAAAACCCTGACTTCCACAGATCATATCTCCAAACCTGTTGCGCAACTTGATCTAAAATTTTTACAGCCGCTTCCTCATGATTTCAACTTCTCCTCATACAAATTTGAGCTTCTGAACCTTCACATAAAAAAGGTTAGATAGAAACTACCACGATGACCTGTTTCAGATGGTCGAATCCCTTACATAAGGAGGAAATGAGGATCACAATTTATATAAATGCTTAAGTTGAGAGGGGCTTCAACAAGTGAACGTGGGAGGAATTTTAGGAGCTTAAAAAATATTAATTATGAATTTTCAATGACCCATGCCCCAACCCCATGGGGTTTTAGCCCACTAACTGGGGGTACAAATGTCAAACATGAATATCTCTCAAACCGTAAAGAATTACATGGCATGCCATATATCAACGGAAACATCTCAACAAGTAGAAACCATTAAAAAAATTATTGACCCAGAATATATTAATTTAGTAGGTCAAAATTCCCATTCAATATTGGGTTAGCCCTTGGTGCTGCTTGGGTTGACATCAATGACAACCGCTGATCAACATTAAGTTGCAATGTGATGTGATCACATACCCAAATCACAAAGCTCAAGTGGATAGCGCCCGTAAGATATCTGGTTTAAGTTGTGATGTGATAGTGCCATCACACATCGCAATCGCAAGAATTTAAGTTTTATGTTATTGCGACAAGTTAAGTTTTGTTCCATGTGAAATGCGACGAGGATGTGGATATGATGTGGTTTTGTATCCGAAACCCATATAATTTAATGTCTAGCATTATGTATTTTGTACCTTGTTTCGTGAAGAAACAATAGAACATAGAGGAAGGAGAGTTTTGTTGTTACCTATCTGATCCAACATCAATTAGCATTAAATTGTCAACTCTATAATATTTGTATTAAGCGAATTATTCTTCATATGTTATGTAACAGAGTTGAAGCCTGCTAAAGCAGACGAAATAAATAGAAAAATTCCCTCTGGTTTTGTCTCTTTTTGCATGGCTCTGTAATTTTTGTGGCAAAAACTGTGTTGTCATTAATTTTATTTTTTTTCTGCATCTCTCTGTAAAGTGGTTATTAAGGGAATAGAATTTCGTTGTTTTCTTTTGAGCTTCTCTATTTCGTGTATGTCCAACATGTCATCGGAGCATACCAAAATTTTTAACTTGGTATCAAAACGGGTTTAATCTCTTAGTTAAAGAAAGTGTTCTTAACTATTGGGCCAGAATTGTGAATTACAGATAGAACACGCTTCCCTAGATAGGTGCTAGTCTAGAAAAATAGATTAAAGACTATACGACCATTTCTCCTAACTAAGAACAGACACATAGAGAGGATTAGAAGGTTACTTGTGATGCAAGCGCTTCTAAATGGCTCCTTCTTTCGCTTCCGTTGTAGCTTCAAATTCAAGCGGTTTGTGAGAAATCCTTCCTGCAATAAAGAACACTAAAACAACAGAAGATGCAATAATATAGATGTCTATTCAAGTTAGTTTTCTAAATCAGTAAATCATAAACCATATACATCAACTAAGATCTTACAATATGGAAAATCAAAGCCAATACATGTGCATATAGGGAAAAATAAGTTTTACTCTTTATTAATGATAGAAGGAGAGGTTACAACCAAGTGACTGATTTGAAGTGACCCTTCCAGCAACGTCCCCAAGCCTCATCACAGTATAAATCTCTCCAACAGTTGCTACACAAATCTAACTCTCAATTGAAAATCCTCCAGCATTTCTCTACTCAAATTCTTCCTTCTCAAGCACTCAGATCTGTGCTCAATTTATAGATGAAATGAAGGTTGTTTTTCAATCAATGACTTTCCAATAATAGGCAATACATGTTCCCAATATTGTAGATGTCAAATGGACACTTGGATTTGAAGCTTGACACATGTGAACTCTTCTAGAAGGCACTGACCAAGTGGAGATTTAGGAACAATGAGAATTTCGCTCCCAATGTGACCAACACACCTATGAATGTCGGGAAGTGCTTTGTAGAGCAGCCTTACATGGGGCTACCTTCATATGCAACACACTTAGCCCCTTTAGAGCCTACGTTGGTGAGCTATCATATGTTATATACTAAGCTTCAAACTTTGGAAACCTTTGCTTGATGAAAGTCTTGCTTGGTTTGTCTTGTTCTTGTCTTAGGGCATGTAGCACCTTGAAATGATAGGGAATGATAGACCCTTAATCATTGGTCCTGGAGATGATGCGAAGTTAACCAGTTCATTGGGAATGGTGCCCAAATTTACCTATAACAAATTCCCCCCTAAAGAATGAAGTCAAAATAATAATAATAACTTTTGATTGAGATGCTTTACATTGTGATGGGCTGGAGATGAAGCGAAGTGGTCACTTGCATCAATCTTTAAATACATTAGATCATGATATATCATCTTTGATCATAATTTATGAGGGTAAGCATTCCCATGTTCAACACATAAACAATTTAATAACATGTACATAATTCAGAAAGTCGTCCTCATTGGAATGTTGACCAGATGTAGACATGCCTACAGATATAGGCCCATGTTTTAATGACGATATGTATGTAAATTCACCATACATATGATGTGTACAATAGTCCTGAAATCGTAGCATGGATGGATGAAAGTAGATCTGAGGTCTTCTTATCTCGTTCACTCGATCATTCAGGTACAATTTTAGCCATGCGAATATATGATTTGTAGTTGAACATGGAAAGACATCATTTGATTACCAGCCAATCATATGAGCTGTTAACAAACGCGGGAGAACCACCATTAATGTTAATGACCCTCAAGGTACTGCAATATATTTTGTAAGGCATGAATAGATGATTTGATTTTGAACAGAAAACAAAATATTTCGATCAAAGATCCGAAAGCGAGGATCTTGTCGATGCTGTAACAAGCCTCATGGTACTGGAATCTGATGTTTCTAAGTGAACTTCTTGGATATTGATTTGTCATCGAGAGGAAGTCACCTTATTTCGAAATGGGAGTTACTGATTTCGGAGACAAGGGTATGACTTGATATAGCAATTTTCAGGGATGATGGTCATGAGAATGAAGGCTTATGAGTATTGCAGAAGGATGAGGTATTCACTGGATGACTTATCTTGAACATATTAGCGACACTGTGATGATTTGACAGCATTGACCCAAAACCGAAGTGAAGGTATGATGAACCATAGGTATAAATGAACCATCAAGATGATTACCCAACCCAAACATTCACGGACATGGATTGAAGGAAGTGCCATGTTCAATAGTGACTTGCTACCATAAAGAATTCTTGCTCATTTTTCCCAAATTTTCCCCGATCATTTGTCGACTAGTACTTCTTTATTTTTTAACAAGCTTGAGGAGGATAACATTTTCTTGATCTATAATTCAACCTGTAGAAATTTGAATAACTGATATATTATTCACCGAGATTCTCCTGATCACACACTATCTTAACTTCATGCAAAATACAAAATATCTTCCACCATTGATCATTAATTGCGGAAATAAAAACAATCGCATGAGCACATTAAAAACATAAAAAATCACACATATGAACAAAGTATTTTATGGGAAAGCTTAAAGCTGAAACCCCCCAACTATCTGTATATTATATGTCATAGAGATTATGTAACAATCATTATACAAAGCTCCTCACAAAGCTCTCAGTACAATCGCCAATTGCTACACACTAATCAGGTCCGATCTAGCAAAACACATGCTCGAATCTTTGCCACTTGATAGCCTGCCTCTACTGCGCAATCAATGCTGAAGAATGGATTTGAATGAACTCGAATTGGTCTAGCCTTTCCTGTGCAATCCTCATTGGCATCTCCAATCACTGGTTGTTGCAAATCATGCAACAGTATAGTCACAACTAATAGTCACACTGCTCTTTCACTTACCTCTTCATTGGTCTCCACTGAAACTGTCCATGCACTGTAGTTAACTGATGTATTCTTTAGTTGATTAATGAGTTAATAATTAGTGAATTAATTAATAATTAATTCACACCACTCTCACTAGTGTATCAATCAGTTAGACCAGATACAACTAGCTCAACTATGTTTAACTCAGTTAAACTGAACACAACTCCATCAACTACCTCAATAACTCCACCAAACTCTGTCACATGAGTTCTAACTGAAGTATCCATGCAATAGCTCCACTTAACCGTAAGGAATAGCATAATTCTTTATGTCAGCTCCTGTGCCACATCTGTGCACTTAACTGAAGTGCTCCAAGAGAATAATATAATGTTTATAGTCCAAATATTATTAAGAGCTAATAATATTCGACATATCTATTTTTAGACTGGCAATCTAAAAATAGATTCTGCCCAATATGTCTAAAAATCGAAGTCCATCTATTTTTCCAACTTGACCAACCATCCACAAATAGCATCCTGCAACTCATAGAATATGATCGACATGTCTAAAAATAGACATAGTCTAAAAAATAGACTTTGTGCCAAAAATAGCCTGCGGGCCCACTTAGTGAAGGTGACTCTTTTCACTAAACTCATCATCTTGTTGCAATATCAACACTCCCTCTCAACAAGATAAGGATTATCTTCCACCCCTATCCTACCCCTGTGGTATTCGAATTTGCTCCTGGTGAACACCTTCGTCAAGATATCAGCATCCTGATCCTCCGTGGGAATGTATGAAAGTAACATGATCTTCTGCTGCACACAATCTCTGATATGATGATACCAGAGAGTTTGATGCAACTCTGATTATCACAATATATCACAGTAGGATCTAAGTGTGAACCGAACAACCCGACCAGGATCTTCCTCATCCATATAGCCTCGCATGCAACCAAACTCGCACATATACTTGGCCTGGCTGAGTGCCAGGATCCTCCCTCTTGTCCAGAAAATATTTGTCGACCCGATCTTGAAAATCCCTCGGATGTGCTCTTTTTGTGGTGGGCTCCTGTCACCGCTCAGTGGCTTCTGACTTCACCTCATCCGACTATATGTACCATAATCCATATCCCAATGTGCCTCTGAGATATCTCAATACATGCTTGCCTGCCTTCCATTAGAGCTTGGTAGGCTTAACCATAGCTTGTGAAAGTTGGTTAACAGCATAGCATATGTCGAGTCGTGTATTGACCAGATACATAAGCGACCCCACCAACTGCCGATAAACAGTGGCATCCACTACCTCTGCCGATGTAGCATCCTCTTTCCTCCAACCACCAGGAAGAGGAGTGTTGATAGGCTTGCAGCCATGCATGTTGAACTTCTCTAGTATCTCCTGGACATACTTTCCTTGAGACACAAATAGTCCATCACTGCGCTACCAAATTTCCAATCCCAGGAAATAATGAAGGAGGCCCAAGTCCTTCATCTCAAACTCCTTTGCAAGATCAGCCTTGCATGAGTGTATCAACAGTTCATCACCTGTTAGAATCAAATCATCTACATAAAGTACTATGATCAACAACTTACCGTCCACCACAAACTGGTGTAGGTTTGGATCTGCCTCACTCTTGGAGAATCCAAGTCCAGTAAAATAATTTTCTATCCATGTGTACCAAGCACGAGGTGCTTGTTTCAACACATACAATGCTCTCTTGAGCCTGCACACATGTGAGTCGGTGCTGAAGATCTCAAAACCTTCGGGCTGCTCTATGTACACCTCCTCCTCAATCACTCCGTTGAGGAACACAGTATTCACATCCATCTGATGAATGTGCCACCCCATCTGCGTTGAGAGAGCAAGAATCGTCCGTATGGAATAATACCTTGCGACAGGTGCAAAGGTTTCCTCATAATCGATCCCCTCAATCTGTGAGAAGCCTCAGGCAACAAATCTTGCCTTGAACTTCGCCACACTCCCGTCAGCTGCTTTCTTCACTTTGTAGATCCATCTTGAACCTACCACTGATTTCCCTTCTGGCCTTGGGAAAATCTCCCATGCACTGTTTCTGACAATCGAATCATACTCTTCCACCATGGAATCTACCCATGCGAGATCCTCCACAGCTTCCTCGAAAGAGGATGGCTCTGTCACGATACCCTTGCTCATAAGAGCCATGTATCCAATGTACCAATCAGGTGACTGTCTCTGTCTGCGCTGTGATGTAGGTGCTCCTACAATCCTCTCTGCATCTTGAGCTAGTCGCTCAGCTTCTATAGTGCACTTCCGCCCTCTGATGGTTGGTGCTGCATGAGTGGTCTCTTCCACTCCATGAACTTCCTCTTGTGGCTGATCCACATCCTGAAGCTCATCCTTAGGAACTAATAGCTCCTCATCTACATGCAAGTGTGGCTCCCTCTCAAGCGAACACTTCATGGCTTTCTCCTCATTAAATTTGATATCCCATCGCACAAAAGTCTTGCGATTGTCTGAAAAATACACACAATAGTTGTGGGGTGTATCAGTGCACCCCAAAAATATCCCAACCTCTACAATCGGCTCCAGCTTCTTCCTGGCATCTTTCATCACATGAATGTAAACAGGTGAACCAAAATTCCTCAAATGGGAAATATCAGGCTTCTTACCAGAAAACGCCTCCTCGGGTGTACTCATGCCAAGTATCCTGTGAGGACAACGGTTCTGCACATATACTGCAGTATTGCATGCCTCAACCCACAAGTGTATGGGACGGTCGTGATCATGCAACATCGCTCGTGCAACACCCACGATCATTCTGTTCTTTCGCTGAGCAACCCCATTCTGCTATGGGTTATGAAGTGTTATGAGCTCTCTTCGAATTCCTTCTGCGCTGCAAAAGTCCTTAAATTCGCTAGAGATGAATTCACCACCATTGTCTCTCCTAAGATCCTTCACCTGCTTCCTCGATTATTTCTCAACCAATGCCTTGAACTCACAGAACTTTGAGTATGTCTCGCTCTTCTTCTGCATGAAGAAGATCCAACACTTCCGAGAAAAATCATCAACAAATATCACATAGTACCTGTGCTTTGCTGTCAAAGCTACTAAGAAAGGTCCACACACGTCTGTCGAATTCTCTCAAGGATCGTTGTGGCATGACTATCCTTCTCGTGAAAGGTGGCTTTCAAAAATTTTCCCAAGGTACATCCCTTGCACTGATCTGAATGCGCAAGAGTACCCTTAGGAAGCCTAGTAGAAATCTGTTGTAGTATTTTCAAAGCTCCATGGTGAAGGTGGCCCAATCTCCGATGCCACAGCTCGCCATCATCCTAGCTCACCACTCCTTCTACCTTACCTGCCATTGCTACGCAGCCATCTACCTGAAATTGATAAAGGTTCTTAACTCGAACCCCTATCCTCCGGGTTTCACCAGTTGCCTTACTGCACAGGAAAGCCTTTCCCTCGCTAAAGATAACATCATATCCCTTGTCTTCTAACATGGCCACCGAGATAAGATTCTTCTTCAATCCTATAACATGCATCACTTCCTTCAATACGAAGGGTTTACTAGACTCCCTCTCAAAGGAAATGGTACCGATACAGGTCGCACTGTATCTACCATCATCGCCCATCTCGATGTGCACTCCAAGATCTTTATCATCTAGATCAATAAACAAATATTTTTCTCCAGTCATATAAAAAGACTCACCACTATCAAAAAACCACACTAAACCCATCATACTTGAGACCAAGCATGCGATCAGTGAAAAATATAGCTCAAACTGCGAGGCTAAGGCCTCTCCAGCTGCAGATCCAGCAACCTGCTTATTTTTCTTCTTCTGTGGACAATTAGTGGCGTAATTTCCATGTTGGTATGATGAAAGCACTTCACCTTGGACGTAATCTGCTCTTTCCTTTTCCACTTCGGATTGAAGCATTCTTCTTGCTCTTCCCCTTCCTTGCTTTGGTAGCCCAGCGCAATTTCTTCATCGAGTTCTTTGATGAAGAAATTACCACAGTACTTCGCCTTATCTCCTTTTGCACAAGATCCAGGTAAAAGTGCTCCCATCACCTTGGAAATTTCTCCCGACCATTGACCAGTCTTAATGAATGCTAACTCTTCGAAGCCCAAGGAGAGCCAAGCTCACCAATTCCTCGTCATCTGATCACCCCCTCACTTTGGACTCATCCACATTGGATGAGACCGTGGCTTGGGCATACGTACCTTTCCTCAGTCATGTTCTTGAGTTTCCTTGGTATGCTTCTCTGGTCGCTCTTGCTTTGAAATAAATTTGTCAAATATTTCCACATCAAGAATGGAGAAGACTTACCATGAAGGCTGGATACTATGTGATCCTTCACACCTTCCAATAGAATCCTTCGACACTTTGCTGTCTTCTTTTGCCATGCGTCAAGTACGGCAGCATCACTAGAAGTAGGCTTTGGAATTTCTGCATCTATGAACTCCTTCAACCCATTGTCATCCAGCACTGCCTCCATCCTGTCCTTCCATGCAATATAATTTGAGCTTCCCTCAAGGGCATACTCCAATCGCAATCCGTTGAAAGACATCTCAACTTCGACACCAAGAAAACACTGCTGCAAATTCGAATTCCACCAGCACAAAACTCAATCGCTTCAATGTTTTTCAATTGCTCCAATGATCAATATCGCTCTGATACCATGTAGAAATTTGAATAACTGATATATTATTCACTGAGATTCTCCTGATCACACACTATTTTAACTTCATGCACAATACAGAATCTCTTCCACCATTGATCATTAATTGCGGAAATAAAAACAGTCGCATGCGCACATTAAAACCATAAACAATCAAACATATGAACACAATATTTTATGGAAAAAATTAAAGCTAAAAACCCCCAACTATCTGTATATTATATGTCATAGATATCATGTAACAATCATTATACAAATATCCTCACAAATCTCTCAGTACAATCTCCAATTGCTACACACTAATCAGGTTCGATCTAGCAAAACACATGCTCCAATCTCTGCCACCTGATAGCCTGACTCTACTGCGCAATCACTACTAAAGAATGGCTCTGAATGAACTCGAGTTGGTCCAGCCTTGACTGCGCAATCCTCATTGGCATCTCCAATCACTGGTTGTTGCAAATCATGCAACAATATAGTCACAACTGATAGTCACACTGCTCTTTCACCTACCTCTTCATTGGTCTCCACTGAAACTGTCCATGCAATGTAGTTAACTGATGTATTCTTTAGTTGATTAATGAGTTAATAATTAGTGAATTAATTAATAATTAATTCACACCACTCTCACTAGTGTATTAATCATTTATACTAGATACAACTAGCTCAACTATGTTTAACTCAGTTAAACTGAACACAACTCCATCAACTACCTCAATAACTCCACCAAACTCTGTCACGTGAGTTCTAACTGAAGTATCCATGCAATAGGTCCACTTAACCCTCAGGAATAGCATAATTCCTTCTGTCAGCTCTTGTGCCACATATGTGCACTTAACTGAAGTGCTCCAAGAGAATAAGATAATGTTTATAGTCCAAATATTATTAAGAGCTAATAATATTCGACATATCTATTTTTAGACTGGCAATATAAAAATAGATTCTGCCCAATATGTCTAAAAATAGAAGCCCATCTATTTTTCCAACTTGACCAACCATCCACAAATATCATCCTGCAACTCATAGAATATGATCGACATGTCTAAAAATAGACATAGTCTAAAAATAGACTTGTGCCAAAAATAGCCTGTGGGGCCACTTAGTGAAGGCTACTCTTTTCACTAAGCTCATCATCTTGTTTCAATCTCAACACAACCCTTTGGGCGAATAAAGTATCGCTATTTAATAATTTAACGAGTCTAGTGATGAATGAAACTCAATTCTTGCCATGATCAATAAGCCTATCGCTATTTTATGTTTTAACGAGCTTAATGATAGTGATAGCCCGGTCCTCTTTCATATTTAAAGAGTTTGAAAAAGAGGACGAAAGAAAAATCCATAAGTACTCTTTCGTAAATTTGTCACTCAGACCTGAAAAAGTGTAAAATAATATCTGAGAGAACCTCTTTGGTCATGTTTAACCAAGGTATTCCTTTTTCGTAAATAATCTATCTCACTCTAGAAAAGGGTTAAACTTATACTGAGTAGATATCAATTCATTTACTTATACGAGCTCGAAAATAAAAGTGCTTGACAATCTTTTCACATTATCAGAGTCTGAAAAGAGCTAAAAGAAGACTCCAGGGGTTCCTTTTTCACTGTTATCAAAGCTCGAAAAAAGAGATAAAAGTTTTCTTCAAATCCTCTTTTTTTTTAACAAAGATATAAAAATGAGGAAAAGTATGCCTTTTCATCAAGTCATTGCTTGAATAAATCTACACGACTAATTTGTTCATCAGTTGTATTTCCTGTTCAAAACAACATCAAATGGATTAAAAATAGTTTTTTCATGATAAAAATCATAATAAAACTATAGTGATAGCAATAAATTTACTTCGCAAATAATTAAATGACTATTAAAAGCAGTTTCACTATTCATTTTTACCATTCCATAGTTACCATTTGCATTTTCAAGAACTGAACCTGATTTTTCCCGGGAACTTCAGTCGTCGATTGCGGTCGTTTCTATGCATGGATTTCATTTCCGTTTGATCCAAGTTAGTGCTATGAACCTCCTCTTTCCTTTATTATTCATTTCATCTTCAATTTCTACAATTTGTTACGGTTTTAAGGCCCCTAGGGTAAATTCTATCCAAATTGAGGGCAACGCACCCCTGAATGTCAAAACCTGCATTGCATAGTAGGTATAGTGAAGGGTACTTGCATGTGCAATGCACTGTCTCTTGTTAGGGAGTGCATTGGGCGCATTTCAAGTTTTTTATTTTCATGTTGTGCCCAAAATTTGCCTAGTTTTTTGTAATAAATGGAATCTAATGGATCTTATGGTTGTATTTCAAGTTTCCATCGGATTACAATGACGATTACATGGAGGGAAAGAGAACATTAAGAAAAAGATATGATTTACTTAAATGATTCGTGCACTGTAAGAGCCCTAAGAGATTGTGTACTGCTTAAGTACTTCAAATTTTCGGGAATGAGGCAACAAATCGAACTCTTGGAGTTCTTAGTTCAAGCATGGGATCCAGCGATAGAGGCATTTCATATTAAGAACCAAGTGTTTCCCATAACAGTTGAGGATATGTATTTTCTCACAAGTTTGTCGAGGAGAGGCTTGCCTATTTCACTCTCAAGGTCTACCATTGGAGGAGAGACAGTGAGGGATTATATTCTGCAGTACTGCTAACCAAGAGTAGAACCTAGCAAAGATAGAAAAAAAACATTCGAGATGTCATAGATTTTCCTTTGAGAACTATCCTTTTCACGATCGCTAAACTTGTTGGCACTGTTACACTACATGTAGTGAATAGGTCATATATGCAGTACGTGCTAGAGTGCTTAGAGCCAACAGTCTTCAACTGGTCTGAAGTTGTTCTATCTCAAATAAAGGAACAATTGAAAAAAGCAAAGGGAGGAAGGAAGAAGAATTTCAGTTATGGTTCAATCCTTATCTCCTTTGCTTTAGAACGGATTCCACTGATGAAGACACAACATGTGACACTAGATATAGCTAGTCCTAGAGATCCTCGTATGCAAAGATGGGTAGAACTCATGGGTCGGCATGAAGGCCAATCGACCATTGTGTTCTCTACTACATTCTTCGCCTGGTTCCTACGACATATTGTCACCATCGATGAGTATGCATACGTAGGCGTAAAATTTTGAAGGAGATCTAGATTTAGTATTACTAGAAGGCGCTCAGTGGCGTGAAATGGGTAAGAATTTTTTGACCATGTTTTTTTATTTTCCTAAGGTTTATACAATGTTTTTGTATTTTGATGTTTTCCCAAGAATAAATTAAATGTTTGATATAATGCAGATATTGGTTGTGTTCAACTATTAGAGGAACCAGAGTGTGAAGCAGGTGCGCCAGCAGAGAGGAATGTCGGGAGAGAAATCCTTCAGGACCATGATATGGCTGAGACTATGGCTGAGCTTCAGCAGCACATAGAGTGGTTTACCTTCAGAGTTTTGGATTTCCGGATCGAAGAGTTACCCATGCAACTGCAGCGACACACTATTGGGGTTCATAACCGTTGGATGCGATTACTCTATGGGATTTCTATAGCATGTTACCATGAGCACCACTAGTTTACTTGTGACATTTTGCATACACTTTGAGGTTAAATGACCAATCTGTCTTGGGCACAAATTTTGTAAAAACCTATAACTATCTATCTATATGATTTCAGAGTTTTTCCTATGTTTATTGTGCAATATTATTCAACGATGTGAATGTTTTATTTACATATGTTGCAAATGTCTGTCTATAACTTGATTAGCTAATGAATCAGTCAATGTGTTCAAATTTCTAGAAATGTGTTGATATTGAACAAAATCAAAATGTCTTTCCAAAAGTAAAACTCTTAGGAACAATCTCAGAAGTGTTGGATTTCTAACAGTATAAATACTAGTGAGTTGTAATACCACAAGTTGTGATTCTAACCTTATGATTATGTGGTTAATACCAAATTAAATGGCATCATAGAGAATTTCGATTGACACGCTATACTCAACGATATTGTTCTTCGATATACCAATACAAATCCCTTGAAAAATCACTAACTTGCCTTTCAAAGAGAAAAATGGCCCACGCTGCAGAGGATACATTCTGCGTACTACAAGTAGCACCATCAGCATATCCAAAAAATGGTTCCGAAGATTCAGACATCTGCGATGAAATGTAAAGCGGATTACTAACGTCAAGAAAGATTTAAAAAAAAATTAAGATAGTGAATGAAAATCAACAACATATATACAACATAATACAAAAAATCACTACGCTCATGATTAAGCATAGTGACGTTTAAGATACAACCCATTTCTAGGTTGTGCCAGTGGAATTCCATCATAATCAACTAACTCATAGGCACCCTTAGCAAGAACTCTTTTGACAATATAGGGGCCATGCCATAATGACTCAAATTTTCATATACCTATTACATCAGCTTTTGATCATAAATAAGGACCAAGTCGCCCTCTGAGTTGATGCAAGGATCGACATTTTTTTCGTATTGTGGCTTTATACATCTCTTATGTGCTTCATTGGCCAATTAGGCTTCACGACGCATTTCATCAAGATGGATGAGGTTAAGGAGATGCGCTTCTTCTTCTGAGGTGTCAGGTAACAATTCTATCGTGAGTTTTAACGATGATATTTCACATTGGATTGGTAAGATATCTTCCAGACAATACACCAATTTAAAAGGAGTAAATCCGGTTGCATTTCTCACCGAGGTTTGATACACCCACAAAGCGGAGTACAAGATCAAATTCCAGTTTCTTTTACGAACTCCTATCATTTGTTGAAGCATTTGTTTAAGAATTTTTTTAATAGCCTCAACTTGTCCATTTGATTGTGGATAATAAGGAGTAGAATTATCATGCGAAAATCCTAACTTGGCAGTCAATTCAGACATCATCTGGTTGTGAAAATGCTTCCCATGATCCATAACTATAGCCTGTGGGACCCCGAACCGTGCAAAAGCATGATTGAAGAAAAACAATGCAGTTCTCCGTCCTGTGTTATTGAATGTAGGAATCGCTTTGGCGCATTTGGTAAAATAGTCGATTGCGACAATAATATAACCATGCCCCCAGATGAACGAGGGTTACAGGTCATGAAGTCAATACCCCATTTCATAAATGGTCTCGCAGAGACAATAGGATGCACTGGCACTGGCGGTTTGCAGATCTTACGATAAAAAATCTGGCATGCATGATAACTTCTTACTATGAGGATACAATCTCGAAAAATAGTAGGCCAAAAGTAACCAGCGTGGAGTATCTTCTGCGTGGTAGCATATCCAGATAAATTTTTGCCACAAGCCCCAACATGACAATCATTTAACACTTTTTTGGCCTCCTCATGAGTGAGGCACCTCCTTAAAATGGTATCGACACCATGACGATAAAATGTATTGCCGACAGTCAGATAATATTTGGCTTGGTATCGAATACGTCGTTGTTTAGAGCGAGAGGTATTAGGTCAAAAAGTTCGGGTTTGGAGATAAATGATGAAATTCACATACCAAGGATCAGATGATCCGATCAGAAACAAATACTCATCCGGAATAGATGGTTCCGACGTAGTTGCAGTACTATTAGAGGGAAGGTCACAGAGAAGCTCAGCCAAAACTAAAGACTTATTTGACTTGGATTTGATGAATTCCAAATCAAATTCCTTCAAAATGACAATCCATTTTGAATATTTTCCCCCCATCAATTGACGTGATAATATATAAGTCATGGGGTTGCAATTCGAAACAACAGTTGTTTTCAGAGCAGGATATAATGGTGAAATCTTTGGACAACTTGAATAGCTACCAAGGTAAGCTTTTCTACGTACGATTACTTAAATTACGTATCATTGAGATTACAACTCAAATAATAGATCGGATGTTCAATTCCTTCTTCTACTTGGAACAATACCATAGAAATGGTCGTTTCAGTTATGGCGATATATAGGAACTAATCATTTTGATAATTAGGAGGACACATTAATGATGCTCGGACAAGATTATCCTTGACAGCATCAAAAGAAGTTTGCGTAGCCTGGTCCCAATGGAAGGGAACCCCCTTTTTTAATAGTCGAGTAAATCCTTTAGCCATTTCGGTGTAGTTTGGAATGAACCTTCTCAGAAAGTTAGCCTTTCCTTGAAGTTTCTACATCTGAAGTAAATTTGATGGTGCAGGCAATCAGGAATGGCCTGTACATTCAATGGGTCTATTCAAATTCCTTCTTTTGAGACTAAGAATCTGAGAAATTGACCAGAACAAACACAAAACACACATTTATGTGGATTGAGGCATATTTTGTAGTGTCGGGAGCGTAAGAAATGGCTCTCAAATGCATGGGGTGATCAATTTGATTTCGTGAATGTGCTGGTAAATCGTCTAGATATGGTTGAAAAATATGCTTGATGTCATTGAAAGCATAATCCATTGCTCTCTGAATAGTTGCCCCAACATTCTTTAAACCAAATGGAAGTTTCCTAAAAGCAAATGTACCCCAGGGACAAATGAATGTTGTCTTATGTTGATCATCTAGGCAGATATTGATTTGATTGTAGCCAGAAAATCCATCAATGAACAAAAACATTTCGCATCTAGCATAATCGTCAATGATCTGGTCGATAAAGGGAGTAGGATAGTTGTCTTTCGGACAAGCCTGATTAACATCCCGATAATCGACACACATTGTAATGGTCCCTTTTTTTTTCATAACATGAATGATATTGGAAACCCACTCAATTAGTGGAACAGGGTAAATGAAACTAACACGGAAAAGTTTTTCAACTTCTGCTTTGATGGTAGTAGCTTTCTTTGGATGAACTGTACGAAGCTGTTGGCGCACTGGTTTGACATCAGGATACATATTAATAGTGTGTTCAACTACACTAGTATCTATGTCTGCCATTTCCTCGTAAGACCAAGTAAATACATCACGAAATTCATGAAAAAGAGAGTGATATAATTCAAGTTCTGATGGAGAACAAACTACACTGACATGAATATTTTCTACAATGCCAGGTTTGGTCGAAATATCGATAGAAATGGTTTCTTCAATATTTGTTAAATTTCGCTCAGAATCGATTGCATTAATTGGTAAATAATTCGAAAAGAAATTTTTGATGGATGGGTGATATAGTTCAATAAGATTTTGTTTTTCATAATTAGGAAGATGGGAATGATGATGATAATCTTCCCATGGTTCTCCTTCTGACATAATAGCTTCCAAAATATTTTCATCTATCAAAAATGTTCAGGAAAATGGATCAGATGGAGTACCAAAATCTAAGGAACGATCAACCCAAACACTCGGTGATGCTGATTTCGGATTTGCCACCCAAGCCAAATAGATTTATTTCTATGCCAGATCAATAGTGCTAGGTGGTAAAAATTCATCCAACGTAGAAATGTTAGAATCACTTGTACTCTCCCTTAAGCTAGATAGAGTGGAAGAGATCATGTAGCAGGTCTCTATTCTTGCAATTTCTGTCGACGTCGCAAGCGATGGTAATGCAAAGGTTCCCATAAGAGTGGAATCCTTTAACATTCCTACACCAATTTTCTGAATTTCTAGTTGAGGCAAGTGAACAAACGGAATGTTTCCAGTTACCTTCGAAGCGGAGGCAAAGAAGGAGAGTTGATTAATGACTGTGATTCAACCTTTATGTGGAAAGGAAATCATTCTAAAGTATGTAGAAACAATTGTAGTCATCGCATATACCCATGGCCTTCGAAATAAAATATTATAGTGAAGGGGTCCATCAACAACCTTGACATAAATATTCATTTTTTGCCCGCTAGTTCAACATGCAGGTTATTGATAATACCACAAGGTTTATATGTTCTTCCATCAACATCTTTCAACATCGTTGGTGATTGTTATAAGCGTGGTGAGCCAAGTGACTTCCAACAATTTAAAGAAATAATACATGTAGATTCTCTCTCATCAATAATAGTGTGATGAACAAGGTGATTAAGAACATTCACTTGTATTGAGAATGCTAATTATGTTGATAGTTGCGGCACATAGCCCGTATGATTAAATACGACAAGATTAGAATAAGTCGGATAAATTCCATCAATGGCTGACAATAAAGCCTACTTCTGGGAGGGAAAATTTTGTAATACCTCAAGAGCAGACATAGCTAAAGGGGATTGAGCGAAATATTCAACTATATTATAATTTTGTACAACTCTTGCTCGAGGATTATATTTCAATTTATGAATTACTCCCTTTGTTGGCTTAATTATCAATTCAGGAATAACAGTAGGTAGTACTGATTCTGTAGACAGATTTGTAGTCGAGGTAGTAGGTTGATCAATGGCCTCACTACCATAATATTTATTACGTGTTGACACCAAAATATATTTTGAAGGTTTTGTGGTGGATAACATTAACACTTGGGAACTAGGAGCTGGATTCATGGCAACCAAATTTGTGTCCGGATTTGGAAATGGTTATGTCAACATAGCTGATGCATGGGAAGTCTTGATGATTTTTGAGACTTTAGCACAGTGAGGAAAATCCCTAGCAAAGTGTTCCTCGTTAAATATTATGCATGGATAATGAGGTTTCCATGGTCTAGACAGTTGATTAGATGATCTTTCCTAGAGGTTAGAAGTTTTTTCTTCTTTGATTTCACATTTTTCTTACTTCCTAGTTGCTTGTCAATTTTTCCTTTGTCAAATGACACGACATTAATTTCAGAAGTAGGAGCATGATCAGATGCAGTAGTGTGGTGTGTGTTTGTAGTTCCTATCAAGCCGTCTCCGGCATGAGATTCATTTAATTGAGGAGGAACATTGAAATTAGATCACGGTGCATTAGGAATTTTTTCATAGAGCATGCCAGACTGAGTATAAATCAAGTCTAAATATTGGGCACGAGCGATAACTTTCTCTTCTGTGACGACGCCACCCTTAGCCAAATCCTCAGTTATAGATGGTAACAGGGACTTAATGAACCATTCAGTAAGTAGTTGATCCGGAACAAAGGTCTTAACCATTCATCGATGATGACACCACTCATGAATATGATTAGAGATGTGAGTAGCATTAGTCTTTTTGAAGTTGGTAAAGAGTTCCGTTCCAGTTTCGTATCTGATAGGTAACTAGAAATGTGTCAAAAAGATAGTAGCTATGGTAGTGAAATTGTTAAAGGAAGCTATAGGTAACTCAATGTACCATTTAGCAGCTGCACCTCTGAGCGTACGCTAGAAAAGACATAGTCGAACATAATCATCATTCAGGGAGTTTGATAAACACCATAAATGATAAGTCATGACATGAGTCGACAGATATTCTCCAGGGTTTCCATTGAATTTATGAATATCGGAGGGTAATTTATGAGGTATCATCAACCACCAAGGAGCATAGTTGATAGGATCATTGGTTAACCGATTTAAATCTGGTAATTCTACAGTTGCAATAAAACACAAATGCCTATTAAGGTAAGGTTGAGCATAGCTAGGGTAAGATGGAATTGCTTTAGCAACAGGTCTTTGAGCACCAACATATGAAATTTGCTGCTAGTAACCTAGATAGGGGTTGTTCGCATAGAAAACACTTGAGGATTATGTTGACCAAAACCTGGATATGAGACTTGTTGAAATGAATTTTGAGGCATTTGCGACTGAGGTTTCCAAGGGGTCTGTCCACCAATGTTATAAACCAAAATAGGATAACTTGGATTCAGTTGATACGTATAACCAGGTTGCGGTTGTGACACCCCATAAAATGGTAGACCATCTTGTGAATAAATGATTCCTGATACAGGTTGTTGTAGATTAACCAAAGGATTTGGAGTCTGTGGACCCAAAATTTGATGATATTGAGTTGAAGGACCCGCTTGATAAGGTTGATGTACAATATTTTGATTCTGTAACAGGGGTAAAGATGTATTAACAAGTGGTAATGAAGTAGGTGTAACAGGTTGAACTGATTGATACGAATGGAAAACCGTTTGTGGTTGGATAGGGGGAGTGGGCTGCCATTGAAAAACATTCAATTCAACATTAGGCTGACCAAAAGTGACTGAGTACTGTCATATTGGGTGACCAAAGGATTCCCCCCAACATGAGGAGAATAATAAGACGCAAAATAATTCTCTCCAAATGCTGGGAGTCCAGTTGATATGGTACTTAAAGGAATTGACCCAGAAGGACTGACTTGATATTTCCCTGATGATGTGTATAATGAATCAAACCGTTCAGTACTAATGATAGGATTACTAGTTAAAATACCAAATGATGACATTGGTAAAGACCATGGTCTGGAAGACGCACCAGAGAAAGTGCCAGATAAATATTTGTAACTTGTTGGGACCGTAGGGCCACCATGCAAGTATGATTCTGGTGAAGTTGTAAACATCAACGGAGTAGCAAGGGTAGGAGTTGACGTAATTGGAACAGCTATCCAAATCGAATATGTTCGTTCAGACATGGTTGGTTGACAAAATGTATACCATTTAAAATCGACAGGTGATTAAATGGGAACATGATCAAAAAAGGAGATGGAAATGATTGAGGAAAATACTCGTACACATAAAGGTCCCCCCCAAAATGGGTTGGAGTTAAAGGTGTATCATTTTGTGGGATTTCTTCAATCACAATTAAACCAGATGGAAGTATGTCACCGTCAGGCCCAAAATATATTTCAGACGGTTGACTATGTGATATAGGAGTTTCAATGGCTACAAAAATTTGTGGGATGATCAAGGTAGGAACAACTTCCGATTGTTTGAATTATAGATTCAAATGTTCTGGAAAAGAAGAGACAGGATATGGATCAATTTGTGATTGAACAACGTTGGGTCCAGGAGGTATGGTGTCACTAATTGGATGGATCTTAACCATAGGTAGCTGTGAAGACTCCATTTCGACAACAGTAGATGAACCGGGATGTGTATAAACAATTTGAGTTAACTCTAGTTTATTAAAAGATGATATTTCACTAGAGGTACAGATTGTCCTTGATTTGGCAGATCGTGATCGCCTTCGCCTACCAGAAGTAACTTCTGGTGGTAAAGGTGGGTTTAAATCTAATCTACACGAATGATGGGGGATAGGATTTTGTTCTTCCACGATTACTGATTTATTTTAACCAAAAAAAAAATAAACAAAATAAAAGGGCAATGGTAGGCAAAAGGGTTTACCAAGAAACTGTGAACTGCACAATACCTCTTGGTGAACCAAGAAGTATGGACATGAAATCTCCCCGAATGCTTGTTCGGTGTATCACAATTTACAAGGTGGCTAACTCAGTTCACTATGGATGGATAGCACCTAAAAATTGTCCTCCCAAATATACCCGAAGGTACGTGGAGGCCCAAGTCCATATTAGCGTTGTCTGATGCGAAACCGCACAGTGAGAGCACCCTTTATACTTATCATACTTTAACACCGCCCCATATACACGAAATTACATGGATGAGCTATGATATACTTACGTACGTGGAGTGAGGTATCACACTCGGAATGTATCACAGACAATTTAACGACAACTACTATGTTTTACGATGCCAGAACACGTCTCTAGCCTAGACCTTCTAAATGTTATATTTATGGTTCCAATGCTTTGTTAGGTAAATTGAGATTAATTTATGTTGATCTTTCTTAACAATTTTCCTTTCAAAGGTTCACCATGATGATGTGCATGAAATTCCTAAAATGAAAACTAAGAGTGATAAGCAATCTTTCACTTTCAGTTTCTTCAATGAAAATCCTAGCTACTAAAGGAAGAGAGAAAATAATTTGTGAGAAAACAAATCAATGAGAAAAACAAATCAATGAGCACAAACTAAATGTAGATTTCCTAATGTTCCTTTTTGCAAAACACACAAAATTCTACATGCAAATGCAAGTTTTTTCTTTTCAGATTATTTAATGTTATGAATGTAGAAAATAAACTAAGTGCACTAAATCAACAATTCAAATTCCTTTTACTTTCTAGAAATGAAGAATACAGACAACAAATTCTCTTTTGAAGGAAAAATGAGGACTTTAACAACAATTTCTCCTATCAAGGAAATGAAGATTTTACGACAATTTCCTATTTCGAAAGAAAATTATTCTTAATGCAATCATAAAAAGTACTTTGAAATCAACTTGTCAATGATAAAGAAAAAATTTTCAAAAAAACATTGAACAAATTTTCATTCAAAGGAGGAAGAAGTATATAGATTCACTAGTCAATATGAGGATCAAAATTTTCAAAACACAGTATAAAACAAACTAAAGAAAATTGCAAAGGCAAATTCAAAGGAATCTAGGTGGTTTCAGGATTCAACGCAATCTCAAAGGGGAGACAATGCTGTGCAATGCAAGCTTGAAAGGGAGACAGTGCTATGCAAAGCACTGTCTTGTCCAAGGGTGCGTTGGGAACAATGTATAAAGAAAAATACTATTGTTTAACTCACTTTCTTTGCAAATTTGGCTTTGAAAAAGTTTAATTTTTATGGGTAACAACTACTGGGTGGATAAAAAAAGAAAATCAGAGGCTTAAACACCTATAAATAAGAGAAATTCTCCCCAGCAGAGTCACCAATTTGTTAGGCCAGAATTGTGAATTACGAATAAAAAACACTTCCCTAGACAGGTTCTAGTCTAGAACAATAGATTAAAGACTATATGACCATTTATCCTAACTAAGAATAGACACACAGAGAGGATTAGAAGGTTAATTTTGATCCAAGTGCTTCTAAATGGCTCCTTCTATTGCTTTCGTTGTAGCTTCAAATTCAAGCGGTTTGTGCAAAATAATTCCTACAAGAAAGAAAACTAAAACAACAGAGGATGAAATAATATAGATGTCTATTCAAGTTAGTTTTACAAACCAGTAAAGCATAAGCCATATACATCAACTAAGATCTTACAATATGGAAAAGTAAAGCCAATACAGATGCATATAGGGAAAAATAAGTTGTACTCTTTATTAATGATAGAAGGAGAGGTTACAACCAAGTGAATGATTTGAAGTGACCCTTCCAGTAACGTCCCCAAGCCTCATCACAATATAAATCTCTCTAGCAGCAGCTACACAAATCTAACTCTCAATTTAAAATCCTCCAGCATTTCTCTACTCAAATTCTTCATTCTCAAGCACTCAGAACGATGCTCAATTTATAGATGAACATAAGGTTGTTTTGCAATCAATGACTTTCCAGTAATAGGAAAGACATGTTTCCAATATTGTAGATATCAAATGGACACTTGAATTCAAAGCTTGACACATGTGAACTCTTCTAGAAGCCACTGGCCAAGTGGAGATTCTGAAACAATGAGAATTTCACTCCCATTGTGACCAACGCACCTATGAATGTCGGGAAGTGCTTTGTAGAGTAGCCTTACATGGGGATACCTCCATATGCAACACACTTAGCCCCTTTAGAGCCTACGTTGGTGAGCTCTCATATGTTATATACTAAGCTTCAAACTTTGGAAAAATTTGCTTGATGAAAACCTTTCTTGATTTTTCTTATTCTTGTCTTAGGGCATGTAGCAACTTGAAATGATAGGGAATGATAGACCCTTAATCATTGGTCCTGGAGATGATGCGTATTTAACTAGGTCATTGGGAATGGTGCTCAAATTTACCTATAACATTAACTAAAGAGCTGAAAGGTTGTTTTAAGAAGCGGATTCTCCAGTAGTGAGAAGGTTTTTGTTTACACAGTGAAAATGGCAGCAGCAAGCACGAGCTTGAATAATCCACAAGTGCCACAGTTAAATGGGATGAATTATGATTATTGGGCTATTACAATGAAGGCCTTATTCTCCTCAGAAGATATTTTGGAGCTAATGGAAAATGGTTTCCAAGAACCAGCAGATGCAGTAGCATATAATGCTTTGACACAAGCAGAAAGAGATTTGTTGAGAGACAATAAGAAGAAGGATTCCAAATCCCTCTTCTATATTTTCCACGAAATGCATGAAAGTATTTTCCAAATAGTTGCAACATCAATGAAGTCCAAGACTGCATGGGATACCCTCCAGACATCCTACCAAGGCATGGAGAAGGTGAAGACTCCAAATCTTCAAATGCTGAGAAGAGATTTTGAAACTCTTTGTAAGAAAGAATGTGATAATATAGACTCATTATTTACACATGTGATTGGGTTGGTTACCCAAATCAGATCTCATGGTGAGACACTTGAAGAAAGGAGAATAGTTGAGAAAGTCTTAATAAATATACCATCAAGGTTTTATGCCATAGTTGTGGCCATAGAATAGACAAACGATCTCTCACGTTTTTGAGTGGATGAGCTGCATGAATTACTGATGTCTCATGAGTACAGACTGAAAAGAAAAAAAAAAACTCCTCATTGGAGCATGCATTTAAGACACAAATTTCTTTTGGTCAAGGTAGAGGTGGAGGAAGATCAAACTATCGAGGAAGAGGAAGAATCCCACACAGAGGTGGAAGAAGCAACCCTACAAGCACAAATGGAAGGGGCAGCAATCTAAATACAAGCCAAGGCTCAAGCCAGAATCAAGCACAAGGACATAGGTATGATAAATCTCAAGTCCAATGTCATTATTGCAAAAAGTATGGTCATTATGAAAATTAATGTAGAAAGAAGAAAAATGACATGGGTAGTAAATCAAGTGTAAATTTTACAAAAGAAAATCAGAACCATGAAATTTTGTTTCTAGCTTGTAATGTAGCACAGGAAAAAGAAGAAGATATATGGTTCTTAGATTCAGGGTGTAGTAACCATATGACTGGAAACAAAGAAATGTTTTCCAATCTAGATGAAATTGTAAAATCTAAAGTGACATTGGGGACTGGCAACAAAGTCTTTGTCATGGGAAAAGGGAGAGTAGATGTTCTGACAAAGAAGGGAGAGAAGAAGTTCATGCCAGATGTCTATGACGTCCCTGGTTTGAAAAGTAACCTTCTAAGCATTGGACAACTCATGCAAAAGGGATATAATGTTTTTTTTAAAGATGATGTTTGCACAATCATGGATAAACCTCCAAGTAGACAACTCATTGAAAAATTTCATATGACAAGTGTTAGGGTCTTATAAGTATAGGATTCATAATTTGGAATTGACTTATGATAGTCTTGTAAAATATCTACATACCTTGCTTTCTGCAAGTTGTTTTCCAATATTTTGTAAAAAAAAAAAATAGAAAATAAAAAAGAGGGTAAAAAGTCCTAAAAGAAAGATCAAAAGACTTAAAGAAATACATAGACCCCAAAAGAAAAAAGATGAAATAAAACATGAAAGTGTGAAAATCCAAATGCCACTACTTTTTTACCTTTTGCAAATGATTATGGCAGAGTGTCAATAAATGCCATAATCCATGATGAGTTAAATTGTTTAATCTTGACTTGTCATGTTTTCAATTTCCATGTTTTAGATAGTGAATAAAGATTTGTCAGACAGTTTAATCTTGACAAATCAGTAGATAGGTAGAGATTAATGAGGAGCTCATCAGTTTAATCTGAGCCCTTGGATGAAATAAGGTAGAATTAGATAGTTTTTATGTTTTCAAAAGAATAAAGGGTTTCAAGGTAGCAAGCTTAAATGCACCTGCAAAAAGTTAGAAAAAGTGTTAGATTAATGTTGGGTAGGTAGAAAGAAGTGGGAAAAATCATGTATTATCCATCACCGGGAAAAAAATCACTAATTTCCCTTCCCTTGTAAGTCTTCAATATTCTACACTTCCATTCAAAGAGGCTTAGAGCATTTCTCTGACTTCTGTTGGGACCGGAGCCAAGGCTTGATGACTGGATAGTGGAAAATGTTAAATTCTTATGATAAACTCCCCTTCACCAATATCCATTCATCATTCATAAATTTAATCATTTTCGTAAGTAAAAACTCCTTTTTTACTTAATGATACATAAAAACCCATTTTATTAACTCCCTTCATTCATAAAGCATACAAACCCTCAAAAACACTCTATCCTGAGTAAAAGTGGTGAAATTATGAAATAATAAGCTTTGCTTTAAAACAATTTCACTTTAATTAGTCATATAAGTGTATTTTTGTGTATTCTTTTCCCTTGTCATATTAATTTATAACTTATGCTATTAAATCCCTAAAATTACCTTATCCTACCTATATAATTCCCTTTGTGTTAAATATCCCCCCAAAACCCATTATTATAAGATTTTAAGCCAAAGTTATTATCCACATGTTGAAATAAAACCCAAAAAACATCCCCTTTGGCTTAAAACTAACTATATACAAATACCCCACCCCCTATGGTTATGGACCCCTCCATGGTCTAAAAACTATATAATAAAACAAAATATTTCAAAAATGATTTTTATACATATCCTATGTATTTTAAA
Source organism: Pinus albicaulis (assembly GCA_034641835.2). Classification (NCBI taxonomy): domain Eukaryota; kingdom Viridiplantae; phylum Streptophyta; class Pinopsida; order Pinales; family Pinaceae; genus Pinus; species Pinus albicaulis. Next base: position 1,368,383,050 of record CM076574.1, read on the forward strand.
CACGTGAAAGCATTACACTATCCATTACATTTTATCTTAAGTATTGGAATGCACCGCACCTTTGTAGATACATTTGCTATCATGCGCATCCAACCATAGCCCCACCTCATGCGCATCCAACCATAGGTAGAACCCTTTTCATATAAAACACTTTGATTAAATACATATCATACAAAGGTTTTATTATATTTTAAAAGTTGCCAGCACATAAGTCACATCGGTTCCACTGTCCTTTTGATCGCACCTTCCCAACAAATCCTCACCGTTAGCTCCCTTCCCGATGATCTGACGGTACAAGATCCTTTTTGCGCTCATAACTTTATCACCTGTCTGCAGCCTAAATGGATGCGAAATGGGTGGTTTTCCCATTTCCGCCTCCTTCGACGTGGCACAAAACTATTCGATCACGTTTATTTCAATCTAAACCACTTACCACGAAGATCGAACACAAAATCCACTGTTGGTTTCACATTTCAAAATCTAAACTACCTCTCTCCTTTGGATTAGACCCGCATTCAATACATTTAATAAAGATTCATATCAAAGGTTAAAACCTTTGTTATGTTATTTTTAAGTGTTATTTGTGCATTCCGACTGATAAAATCTCTGCCCGACTATGTAAAATCTCTTCTGCACAATTTTCAGACTTATATCCCGAGAAAAAGCCCAATTTGACAGCAAATCCCTGTTCGAAGACCGGAAAATCTATTCTCTACTCCAACAAGCCGGACCAAAGCTCAAATTTGACCTCAAATGTTTGAAAACCCTTCCAATAGTCAAATACCTGTGTTCAAAGGTATTTTTCGTCATACAAACCACCAAATTCAAATTTAAACCATTGATAAGTAAGCTAGGCTATCAAATTAAGAGAATTCATAGAAGGGAGATTGCCCAAAAATGCCCTAAAATAAGCCAATCCCTCGCAAATTTTCCCCAAAAATTGTTGTGTTCAAAAAGCCCTTCTAAAGCCAATTTCCTTAGTTGTGTCTGCTTAAAATCAATTTCAAGGAACAGGGAGGAGTTTGAAGCCCAAATATATCTTGAAAACACCTTTTTACAGTCCCAATTATTCAGAAAACCCACGTTTTTTTGTCTTAAACCAGTCCGCATATCTCAGATACCTAATTGAGCAAAGATATCACTTGAAGCTTAACCTCTGCTTATAAATTGATAAATTTATCCTTTGTTTAAAGAAAAAAACTCCTACAAACAGTTTAAGCTTGCATTAGTTACTCAAAAAATGACTAAGAAACAGATGACAGCCAAAGCTGGGGGTTATAAGCCTATTTAACCTAGTGGATCCAAGCCTCCCAAATTTGAGGCATCAAAAGCCATTAAATCTACTCCTGCACTTACTGCTAAAACCATTGTGTCTGTGAATCCCCTTTAGCCACTAGTGCCTACTGTAGAAACCCTTCCATTGACTAATATGGATTACAATATTTATGTCCCTATGGTACAATTTAATCTATTGGAAATACACAATTGGTGCTATGATAAATACTTTGACCAAGATGAAATGGCTATTTGGGAAACTCAGTTGCCCCAATATGTAGTTCCTTTGACTCATCCTGCACAAGATCTTGTTAGATTGTGTCAACAACATTATGAACCAGACCAAAGGGCTATTGTAAATGTAGACAGAGAGGTCCTTTTTACAATCACATCAAAATCCATAAATCAAATGCTGCAATTACCATCTTTTCCTCATTTAGTCCCCCTTTCTATAGAATATTTAACTGAGTTGTACTTAAGCCTGGATTTCCCAAATAATTTTATGATATTCCAGGACTTTATGCCTTCCCATGTTGATATCCCTAAGTTGAACCCTCCTTATTCAACTGCCAAATTTCCTGAAGGGTCAAGGCATATTATTTCCATGTTATCTTTTATACTAGGATATTTCACATATGGATTCACAGATGAATACATTCTTGGTTTTTTATCCACTATATCTCTAGGTCAACCCCCCTGCACTAATTTTTTACTATGCCAGTTTTATAGCAGAGGATATTCATCACCAACTTACCAAACTACCCACTGAAGGGGTGTTTAGGTACTCATCATACTTGTTTCATTTGTTTCTATTCTTCCAAGCTGAAAATTTTCCAATTTCATTGCAAAATATGGACTTGGAGGGTAAGCCTTTGTCCATTATCTTCTAGACTTCCTTGTTGAGGAAAGAAAATAGTGAATTCACTTATACAGACTTCTTAGACCTTTTCCTCCATACTGCAATGAATATATAGTATAAAGCAGAGCAGCCTAAAGTAAATGAAGATATGAAAATAATATTGCAACTATCATAACAAAATAAGATGGGGGACTAGTTTCTTTATGAAAAACACACAGAGATAAGAATTTTTGGCTCAAACTTATTACCTTATAAGTTGCCAAAATACATGTGCATGAGAGTTTTTGCGTTGGAATACATAAGGAAAATTCTAAATTCTGACTCCATCAGCTTCTTAGCTGCCAAGAAAAATACCCAATTCAAGCTTGAAAATCAAGTTGGGCCTTTCATCATAAATAACAGAGAAGCAGAAAAGGAAATCACCAAGATACTAGTAGGGTTTAAATTTCAGGAGAGCTTTCCTTGGAACTATGATCCTCAAGGGATCTTGAGTGATTTAAGGGTTAACTGCAAACTTACACCATTTATATATGAACCTAAGCCAGAAATTGAGAAGTTTGCAAATCAGGCATAATGGATAGAGAAAACTCTGATAGATACAACAGTCAATACAGAGCCAGCAGAAAAAATGGATACTACACAAGCTATGGTAGTTGCAAAACAACCTGAAACTTCAACAAAAAGAGACTGTGAATGAAACTAATGCTCCTATTATTCCTACAGTGATACCAGTTATTACCACAGCTATGGCATCCACTCTGGGAGAAAAATCAGCACCTAATGAACCATTGGCAACTGCAGTGCCAGTGCATTCAACTACTACATCAGCCATAGATTCTTCCAAAACACAGGTGCAACAAACAGATGGAGCAGGTCAAATAGTGTAAGCTATGGAGGAATTGTCCTTGAAAACTAATGAGATAAATAGCTTTAAAGAGATAATTAAAAGTCTTGAAGCCACCAACAAAATAGCCTTGATAACTACTAAAAACCATGAGCAGAAAGCTATCATACTTGAAGAACAAATGATGAATTTACAAAAGGAGATAACATTTATTGAACATATTTCCTACATCAAGAATCATCTTTGGACAAATATTATTGAGGCCATACATTCTCAATGGCCTTCAATTCAGGTCATCTATGAGCAGAGAGACTTACTGTTAGCAACCCAAACTCAGATTCAGAGAACCAAGGATGAGTTAGCTGATAAGCCATCACAGGCTTTAAAACTCATCACTTTCTTGAACAATAATAACAGAGCAGAGTTGGAAGAGTTAAAGATATAGGAAATGATTGAAACAATATTACAAATCAAGAAGGTTGTGACCAAGTGAAATTTGATGAACAACCTAGAGGAAAAATATGATGCTATGAACATTTCCATTACTAAGTTTTTGGAAAAATACACTATTTTGAGGCAAAAGGACCTGGCAGATATTCATGTCTTAAATGAAAAACTAATAGCCCAAAAAGATTATGATAAGAAGATAAGGGAGTTTGCAAAAAAACAAGTCAACAAACCACTGCCACTGGGCACTCCTACAGGAAAGGTCATACTTCAATATTTTGAAGACTTGTTTTTTCTACAGCATGAGATTAGACATTTTTTTTGTTTTCAAACCTACCTTTTCCAAGTACACAGATGCCGATGAGAAATTTATAAAGCTAAAAAGTGTGAAAATTTTTAGATGTAGAGCAATGGAAAGCATTCATAGATTTAATGTAACAGTGAAAAGGTAAAACATTGAAGAAAATGCACTAAAATTAGTCAAACAGAGACAGTAAAATAAAGAGACAGTCAGCCGATTTTTTACTACAGTAAGACATATTTTTCAGTAGTAAAAAAGTGAAATATCAGTTAAAGTGTATCAATGTTTAAAGAAGCAGCGTTAAAGAGTATCAGAGGAAAGTGTGTCAGCCAAGGCAACTCAAACAAAGATATTTCCTAAACAGCCAGCAAGAAGGACATCTATTCAATAAAAAGCTCCTTGTTAGATAAAGTTGTTCTATATATTTTGGATAAGAGGACAGCTTGTTGATTAGTTAAGCAGTTGTCCCTCTTATTTTGTAAAGATATTTCATATTTCCTAAATATATTCCTACATTTCTCTAGGATATTTTTAAACAACATTTTGTATAAATACTTCTGTATTAGAAGTGTTAAGTGTGAAATAAAATTGCTAAGATTACTATAAAATTTTGATGATACATTGGAGGCTTTCATGTGTTGAATTCAAAGCAGTAGACTGGACAAAGCTAAAGTGGCATCATAATTCAGGATTCTTGCGATAAGTTGAAGAGTGAATTACATCTCTTATTGTCATTGTTTCTTTTCTGAGTTTCATGAAATTCATTATGTGTTTGATCTATCTTAATGTGTAACTAGGAATAGTACTACATGACTAGCATTTTTCTCCCTGTTTTTAACTAAGTTACCATTTAAATGTTTTCTGCCGATTTCCGGTGTTAGGAATTCTTCATTGCTCCTACTCCTGTTTGACCCCTGCCTCCTTCTGCCATTTTTCGGATCAAAGGATTCGTCATTTCCCTTTATCCCAATCATACCATTTCATCAAAAACCTTTCCCCAAATCTCTAAGGGTTATCTACCCTGCCCTGAATACATTTGTACCCTTTTGGCCTTGCCTTCTAGTACTGCTATCTAGACTTAGACTCCATAGCCCAATAGACAAGTAGATCTCTCTCTAGTTTAATCCTAAGTGATTTTTACCCACCAAAACCTTTAAAACAAAACCAATTGTTCTATCATAACTAGCCTAAAAACATAAATCAAAACAAAGATAAATCTTAAAGAGAGAGCCATCTCTGAATTCTAGGAAGGCTAGATCCTAGGATTTAAAGTAGGTTTGTGGTTACCTCTAGTATTCTTATACTAAAAACCCAAATCCCACAACTTAAGAAATTACTATAGTGATAACATACTGGCGACCATACTGGGGAACTAACCAATCTCCAGTCTTAAATTTAGTCTTTAAGGAAGATCTTTCATCTATCTTTTTACTTTAAGATTATTTTTATAGGTTGTGGGTATTCAAAACAGTCATTATGGCTTCTAGGAATACCTACTATACCAGGTCTAATCTGGTTCCTAAGCCTGCAGTTATAGTAGATAACCCAGAACATATTGGAAAAATGAAAAAACAAACTGTCAATTTAGAGACTGAAGTACCATTAAGAAAAGCCAATTCTTTACCCAAAGAGTTAGCGAGTTTGAATGATATTGATTTTGATCTGAAGTTTGAAAATTTATTGTTTAAAACTAAATCTGAAACTGATTTGAAAAATACTGTGATAGATCCTGTTTTCCTTTCATTTTTGAATGCAAAACAGAAAAATATTTCAGTAGGAACAAAGTCAAATAAAATTGAATATCAAAATACAATCGAAAATATTAATATTTCATTGATTAAAGATATTAATGAAGCTATTGAATTAGCTCATTTATTATCTTACATAAAACCTCTAGTTTCTCAATTGCATACAATAATAATACCAACAACAGATTCATCTTTATATGTTGTCACTTCATTTATAGATAATTCTGCAAGTTCATCTACAGACCATTTCATTCCTAAGTTTCCTTTACAGCCTAGGATATTATTTCCTTCATCCACTCAATCCACTGCATCTACTACTTTGCAATCATATTTTATAAGCACCACATCTTTATTTCCAAGTAATTCCATTTACATACCATCTTCATTTCCCAGCTCTTCAACTACATTTGTTATTTCATCAGCTACCATATCTAGCACTACCCCTATCATTACATTTATACCTCCCAGCTTAGCAAAGCTTCAAGCCATGGCTGCTAGGTATGCTCCCCTTGTCTTACCCCAAAACCTCCATGATATGCCTCAAGATTACCAAACAAATGTGCCATTGTTTGATGGCCTTTCACAATATACTTCTCAACAACATGTCACTAAAATGATAGATTACTGTGAAATTTATGAAATTGATGAGTCAGATGTCCAGATGAGGTTATTTTCCCAAAGTTTGACAGGAGAAGTTAAAAAATGTTCAAAAATTTAGTTGCTGATAGTATATATGATTTAGCTACATTTCATAGAACATTTTTAAATAAATGGGAAAAGAAAAAGAACCCCCTTCAATTTTTGTCTGAGTTTGATGCTTTAAAAATATCTCCTAATGAGTCTGTCCAAGATTACTGCACTAGGTATAACAATGTTTATAATGCTATTCCCGCAGATCTTAAACCTACACCTTACTCTGTTCTGCTCAAATTCCCTGAAGGATTTGATAAATATATGGCCTATCAATTGAGAGAAAGGGATGCCCAAACATTATAACAGATGCAATTAAATGTCGTTAGTGTGGAAATTAACATTTTAGCTAAGAAATCCAGACTTAGAAATGAAATAAGGGTTACAATTAAAGAAGAAAGTTCAAACTCAGATGTTAAATTAGATTTCGTTGCTAAAGCTTTAGAGTGGGTGGTATAAATATTAGATAATTTAGATAGAAAACCTCAATTGGATAATCAACCTCATATCAGAAATCCCAATTTCATAAAAAAATATATACCTTGGAAAAGCTAAAGAAGCTACTCCATACCAAAACATTAGGCCCCCATTTCAAGAGAACTATGCTAAAAGTTCTCAAAATAATGATGAACATGAGGATGACATCAATCATCTAATGGGAATAGATGAGAACAACACCATTTTCCTCACTCAGGAAGATCTAGAACTATTTAAGCTTCAACAACTCAAATTAAACTCAAGTGAATCCTTTGACTACAAACAAGGTTATGACTTTTCTATTAATGAAATTAACAGTCAATATAACCTTAGAAATAAGAAAAATAATGAATCTTCTACAAAAAAACAATTCCCAAAATCAAACTAAAAAGAATGTAGAAGCCCCAAAAACAAAAAAATTTCAAATTCTCCCGAGGGAAAACAAGCAAAATTCCAATCCTTCCAGTCCTAAAAAACCAACAAGTCCCAAGATTGTTGATATTATTGATGAAGTAGCTCAATCTTCCAAAGATGCACCAAAAGCTAATACTACAAAAGCCTCTAATTCAGTAAAAACAACAATTCCTGATCCTAAAAAGAGTCCTGTTGATTCTAAATCAGCAAATCCTAAAATTGATAATACAAAAACAACTGCTAAAAATTCAAAGTCTGATAGAACATCTGCTGCCACACAAATATTCCTAGAAAACAAAATTAAAAATAGAAAAACTCAGAAAACTCAGATAGAGAATATTAGAATAAATTAAGATAAAAGTACATCTGTTGAAATTCAAGAAAAACCCACTCAGGTAACAATTACCAAAGAGGAATTAGTTCAAATTAGTAAGTCTCAACCCTCATTCAACATTCAAATTGAAATAGATAAGTTAAAAATACCAATTCCTTTAACTGAATTGGTAAAGAATGAATTATATAAATCAACAATTACTGAGACTTTGAATATGAATGATGGTGAAGATGCCATTAATTTGATTGGTGATCAACTAGAGTTGATCTTTGGTCCTGATGTAAATGGTAAGCATTCAGATGGATTAGTACCTCCTTTCTATATTAGCCTTACTATTCATGATCATATTTTACATAACGCTATGTTATATTCAGGAGCTTCCCATAACTTAATGCCTAAAGCCATCATGGAAACTCTTAATCTAGAAATAACCAGGCCTTATAAATATTTGTTCTCATTTGATTCTAGCAAAGTTAAGTGCATAGGATTGATTAAAGACTTATGTGTGAATTTGGTTCAGTACCGTGGTAAGAGTATGGTTATGGATATTGTAGTCGCTGACATCCCACCAAAGTATGGTATGCTTCTTTCTCGCTCATGGGGAGAAAAGTTGCAGGGATCTCTATAATTAGACATGAGCTATGCTACTATATTAGTATTTGGACAACCCAAGAAGCTTTATAGGGAAACTTTAATGAAACTCATAGTCAGCAGTGCAGAAAGATCAATAAATTAACCCATTTATTCAACACCAACTGACCTTGATTCCTTCATTTTATGTAACTATGATAATAATGAAATCCAAAGAGAACTGATTGACCTAAAGCCAAAACCTAACAATGACAATATTTTTCATGAAGTCATTTGGCACTTAGACTTTGATGGTTCTGTGAAAAAAACAGGAGCTAGAGAAAGAATATGGATCACAAACATTGAGACAAGTCATTTAGAAGGATATGCCTTTAGACTCAACTTTAAATGTACAAACAACATGGTAGAGTATGAGGCACTTATCTTAGGCCTCCAAATCATCAGAAATTTAGGAGGTAAAAGAACTTTAATCATGGTAGATTCAGAATAAGTCATAAAACAAATAAATGCAGAGTATTCTATTCATAATCCTAGATTAGCCATATATAGAGATACAACAACTGATTTATGTGAAGATTTATTGGAATGTAAGTTTGCTAATATACCTAGAAAAAAGAACATTCAAGCACATTTCTTGGCAAATTTTGCTACCACATGTAACTTACCTTTTCAACCAACACATAGGTATACTGTTGAAGTAAAATATAAACCCATTGTCCTGAAAAATGTCAAATATTGGCAGATTTTCTTTGAAGATGAACATATTTACCATTGTTTGAGTTGATTAGGAGCTCAAGTCCAAGCCATGGAAAAAGCTCACAATTGAAAGTGTTCAAAATCACTTGCAACCTGAATTATCGGATAGGCCTCAGTGATACGTTCCTATAGCCGCAAACGGCACTCAAATCCGACACTGTATGTGAAAGTTATTCAATTTTGAAAATTCACAATTTCAAGCAAAAGTCCAGTTTGACTAGGTTTGACTTTCAATTGTTGAAAAAATAAAAAATGAATATTCCATGGAATATTCCTAGAATATTCCTCAAAATATTCCTGAAATATTCCTCAAAATATTCCATGGAATATTCCACCTGATCCAATCCGGTTCAGACACTTGGCACCATTTGATTGCAAGTTGGTTTGACTTTGCAAAATTTTGACCAAGTATGGGCTGCCATGTGGTAGGCCCGAAGGGCACCGCGTGCCCCCTTGGTTGGTGAAATATTGGCATTCAAAATTTTATGACTCCGCGTGATTCGAACCTCCTACCTCCCGTGGACTAACCGAACGCGTTACCATTGAGCCACAACATTAGTTCTTATTCGTAATGGGGCGGCAGTGTTATTTATGTTTTGAAATTATTAGGGGCGGAGGTTTAAAGGGAAGCTTTTTGAGCCATCAGGGCCATTTTGGTAAAAGAGATTTATTGGGTTGTACCTTTCTGTTTAAGGTGAACCAAAGACCATTCTCAACTATTTTCCACCTTATGAAACCAATGGAAGAAGTTTCAAAACTTTTTGAAGACATTTAGAGGCCTAAAACCTTCAAGAGAGTTTTCAGGGCCAGTAGGGCCATTTTAAGGATTGAGCTATTTTGAGTTGTGCCTCTCTGTTTGAGGTGAAACTAAGGTCATTTTCAGCTAATTTCGACCTTATGAAACCAATGGAAGAGGTTTTAGACCTGTTTGTGGACTTGTACAGCCCTAAAATCTTCAGAGGAGTTCAAAGAGTCGTTAGGGCCTTATTGAAGAAATCATTGTTTATGGTAATTCTTCACTGTTTTGTGAATTTGGAAAGGAATTATTAGCTTTTTCATACCTTCTGAATCAATATTTTCATTTAGATTTGTATTTTGAGACACTTTTATACTTGTATTATCATTTGAAGCATTTTAATACAAGAGGACAAGCTCATTTTGGGAGGCTTGATCCAGCAGACGTAGCCCAGGAGGAGTGAACGACTCATCAAACATATGTGTCATGTTATGCTGAAGTTATCTTCTTGAAAATTCTTGATTTAATATGTTAAACAGAAAATTACATTAACTTTCCTTCACACATAAACTCTTATATAGCTACCAAAAACACTTTGTTTCAATTGCAATACATGAATAATAGTTTGCACATATAATTGGATGGAGAACATGAGTGTTAACTTCTACACGTTCTAAAGATAGAGTCTATAAAGGGCTAGGTAGCCTCTGGATGTCATCCTTTTATCAAAGGTGACATATCCAGTAAATGCCCCTACATTCAATCTCTGGATTAGATCTAAGTAGTTGTTTTATGCAACAAGACCTGCAGAATTTTTCACACATTTAATTAATGGAAATGGATACCTTGCACATATTTTCAAGTACTTCCATTTTCAGATTAGATGGTATCAGAACTTTGATTAAGCTGGGTTGTGCTTCGGTTGAGCCTTGATTGAGCATAGGTTATGCCAAGGCTGAACATTTGTTTCTGTGCAAAAGGTGTTAAAACAATCAATATTACTATTTTATTGGTTGCAAAATGGTTTCTTGTATGAGTTTTCTTGAATTGAAAATATAGCTATTGATAGCTAAGTCTTGGAAAGGAAAAAATAGTTGTAGGCTATTTCCTTATGCCAAAGTACCTCAAGATTATCTTTGGAAAACAAACTCCAATAGTTTGTGTTTTATGGCTACTTGAATTAGAAGGGGTCTTTACTGACATTTGGTTAAAAGCTTGTCATTTATTTGAAAGCTCTTAGGACTTTTCTTCAAAAGTTCCTTTTGTTAATTTGACCATTTACATAATTTAAACTTCTTCTACAAGTGAAGTGTCCTCCTTCATTTGATTCTTCAATGATGACATGAAGAATGAGTTCATTAAGGTGAAGGACATGGTGCAGATTCTCATTGAGGATCAAAGAGAAAGTGCTAAGATTCATACACAATTGTTAGCCATGCAAGAATAGAAGGAAACAATTATCCAAAGGTTGCATGACATGGAGAAACAAATCCTTCAAGCTCAAGAAGCTTTGTCCAAGAAAAGCGTGAGGAAGAGGTAAACCATTCCAACTTGTCTTCAATTTCCTCTATTGAAAAGTGTGTTGGTTCTTTTAAAAACATACAAGGGGAATCAGGTCCAAACTAATGTTTAAGACGGGCTATCAAGAAGGCAAAGGTTTGGGAAAGTATGCACAAGGCATGGTTGAATGCATGTGATGCAAATTTAAAGAGAACCTTTATTCCAAGTTCTTCTATGCATATATGTAAAAAAAAATTTAAGTATGTTTGCCATTGTGTTAAGCCATCATTACAGAAAGTAAAGGGTAAACATGTCACTTATGGTGAGCCTTCAAGTTCAATCAGTTTTCAAGACAAGAACTGTGATGAAAGTCTGAAAAGGAAGGTTGTCTCCTCTACTAGTTCATCATCTTTCGAAGACAAAAAGGATGGACATTCCATGCAGAAAAAGAGGTATAATCATTCACATGATCAATTTGATTATGTTTCAGCAAAGAATGATAATTTTTCTTGTTCAACTGAAATAAAGTTTTTTTGCATAGTTGTGGTGGATTTAACTATGTTGCTTCAAGATGCTGGTTGAAAAAGAAAGCACATAGGAAGCAAAAGAGGCAAAGAGAACTTTCTCAGAAAGTGCTTCAGAGTTGCACATTTTTTCAAAAGAAGGGACACGATGTCTCTCATGTTGGACTTTGCATCCAACAAATCGTCCAAAGCACATGCAGCTAGAGGACAAAAAGTTTGGCGTAAGTAGATTTATGGATTCCATTATCGATGTGGAAATGGAAGATTCACATGAAGGTGAATTGCAACTGCAAAAGACACCATGGAGTTGGCTTGGTAGGAAGTGGATTGACTTCTTAATGCAGTAAGTCATTAATCATTTTGTGCATGCAAATTTCAGATTGGTATGCATGTATTTCAGTTGAAAAGTTGATGCAAGATCGCATGTAAAAGCAGTTTCAGTTGAAAGAATTTCTTTGTTGTTGCAAAGTTTCGCCATGGAGGTGTAAAATATGAGTATGATACTCACTTATGTTGCAACAATGTCTTTTGGTTCTGCTCCTAGTCACCCACATGTTTTTGGGATGATATTCTTGTTGGCATTTGAAAATAAGAGTTGAAGTTGCACATGTACATAGAGGTTGTATGTGTAATTAGCGAACTATATATATTTCATTGTACATGATACATACACATGTGTTTGTCAAGATGTATCTTGTTGTTTGTCGACTTGTGTTGATTATGTCACACATGTTTATCGACTTGTGTCGATTGTGTCATACATGTTTATCAACTTCTGTTGGTTGTGTGCACACTTGTTACAGATTTTGTGTGTCAATTGTATAGCACATTTCATTGTCAACTTCTTGTTGATGTTGTATGTTGCACAAGATTCTTTTCGTGTCGATTGGTGCAAAGAATGAAGTGTCAGTGAAAAGTAGTGCAAGATTCCATGAGATGGAAAGGCATGCAAGCAAAGAGGGTACAATTTTTAGCAAGGGTCATTGCTATTTTCAGTATGGAAGATTGGTATGGCGAGAAAAACTTGGTTGAAATTCGGCACAAGTACATGGCTCATTCAGCAAAATTCGCCATGTGAACAGTTGGAAATTCAAGAAAATGTTTGGAGGCTGAAGAGAAGAGGATGTTGTTATTCTCTCATTTTCTGTACTACAATTCAGTTTCTTCATTTCAGTGAGCTTTTGGGGTCCAAAAGCTTCTCATTTGGGAGGTGTAATCAGTAGCTCAAGTCCAAGCCATGGAAAAAGCTCAAAATTTAAAGTGCTCAAAATCACTTGCAACCTGAACAATCGTATAGGCCTCGATGATATGATCCTGTAGCCGCAAACGATACTCAAATTCGACACTGTATGTGAAATTTATTCAAGTTTGAAAATTCACAATTTTAGGCAAAAGTCCAGTTTGACCAGGTTTGACTTTCAATTTTTGAAAAATTAAAAATGGAATATTCCATGGAATATTCCTAGAATATTCCTCAAAATATTCCCTGGAATATTCCCTAGAATATTCCACATGGTCCATTTCGGTTCAGACACTTGGCACCATTTGATTGCAAGTTGGTTTGACTTTACGAAATTTGGACCAATTATGGGCTGCCACGTGGCAGGCCCGGAGGGCGCCACCTGGCCCCCTGGTCGGTGAAATATTTGCGTTCAAAATTTTATGACTTCGCGTGAATCAAACCTCCGACCTCCTGTAGACTAACCGAACGTGTTACCATTGAGCCACAACATTAGTTCTTATTTGTAATGGGGCGGCGATGTTATTTATGTTTTGATATTGTTACGGGCGGAGGTTTAAAGGGGCTAGCCCTTAGGGCTAGACCCCATGCAATGTGACCATATTTGTTTTGACTGGGGGCATGGAAATAACAAACTTTATCCGCCCGCCAAAATAAATATGTGACAGCACGTTGGTTTAAAATTATATGCCACGGTCCTACAAAAAAAATCGGAGTTTGTTAACCATAAAGGCGGACGGTTAATGCGGCCATGTGGCCAACAAACACAAACATTTAATGTCACACCAAATGGTTCCGCCTATTTTGGAGGAGCGCACAATTTCCGGTGGACTTGCCAAGTTTAGCTCCAGTTAACTCCAATTCTCCACAATTAGTGGAGGTTTTTTAGGCCAGATTGGGCAAACTACTATTTGGGCCATAACTTTTGATAGGCTCAACCTTTTGGAGTGATTTTTTTTTTTTTTAATATTTTGAGTATTAAGAGCATTTGGAATCCATTGGAATAGGTTTCAAAGCCATTGGAGTTGATATTCAGTCCCTTTTGCTTCAGGGAAGCAATGAGAACCATCAGGGCCAAGAGAGAGTTGGAGCTGTGTTGAGATATGCTTAACCATTTGAAGTGAAACAAAAGTAATTTTAAACTTTCTTCAGCATTAAATAGCCATTGGGATAGGTTCCAGAGGCAGTAGAGGAGTTCTACAGCCATTTTAGCTTTAGGGAAGCTTTTTGAGCCATCAGGTCCATTTTGGTAAAAGAGCCTTATTGGGTTGTACCTTTCTGTTTAAGGTGAACCAAAGACCATTATCAGCTATTTTCCACCTTCTGAAACCAATGGAAAAGGTTTCAGAAATTTTTGAATACTTTTAGAGGCGGAAAACCTTCAGGAGAGTTTTCAGGGCCACTAGGGCCATTTTGGGGATTGAGTTGTTTTGAGTTGTACCTCTCTGTTTGAGGTGAAACAAAGGTAATTTTCAGCTAATTTCAACCTTATAAAACCAATTTAATAGGTTTCATACCTATTTGTGGACTTCTATAGCCTGAAAAGCTTCAGAGGAGTTCAAAGAGCCATTAGGGCCTTATTGAAGAAATCATTGTTTATGGTAATTCTTCAGTGTTTTTTGAATTTGGAAAGGCATTATTAGATTTTTCATACCTTTTGAATCATTATTTGCATTCGTATTTGTCTTTTGAGGCACTTTTTTACTTTTATTAGCATTTTAATCATTTTAATACAAGATGACAAGCTCATTTTGGGAGGCTTGATCCAGCAGACGTAGCCCAGGAGGGGTGAACTGCTCATCAAACATATGTGTCATGTTATGCTGAAGTTATCTTGCTGAAAATTTATGATTTAATATGTTAAACAGAAAATTACATTAACTTTCCTTCACACATATACTCTTATACAGCTACCAAAAACACTTTGTTTCAATTGCAAGACATGAATAACAGTTTGCACATTTAATTGGATGGAGAACATGAGTGTTAACTTCAACAAGTTCTAAAGACAGAGTCTGTAAAGGGCCAGGTAGCCTCTGGATTTCATCCTTTTATCAAAGGTGACATATGCAGTAAATGACCCTACAGTCAATCTCTGGATTATATCTAAGTATTTGTTTTATGCAACAAGACCTTGAGAATTTTGCACACATTTAATTAATGGAAATGGATACCTTGCACATATTTTCAAGTAATTCCATTTTCAGATAAGATGGTATCAGAGCTTTGGTTAAGCTACGTTGTGCTTCAGTTGAGCCTTGATTGATCATAGGTTGTACTAAGGTTGAACATTTGTTTCTGTGCAAAAGGTGTTAAAACAGTCAATCTTACTGTTTTATTGGTTGCAAAATGGTTGCTTGTATGAGTTTTATTGAGTTGAAAAGATAGTTGTTGATAGCTAAGTCTTGGAAAGGAAAAAAAAATTGTAGGCTATTTCCTTATCCCAAAGTATCTCAAGATTATCTTTGGAAAACAAACTCCAATAGTTTGTGTTTTATGGCTGCTTGAATTAGAAGGGGTCTTTACTGACATTTGGTTAAAAGCTTGTCATTTATTTGAAATCTTTGAGGAATTTTCTTTAGAAGTTCCTTTCGTTAATTTGACCATTTACATAATGTCAACTTCTTCTACAAGTGAAGTTTCCTCCTTCACGAGATTTTTCAATGATGACATGAAGAATGAGTTCATTAAGGTGAAGGACATGGTGCATATTCTCATTGAGGATCAAAGAGAAAGTGTTAAGCTTCATGCACAATTGTTAGCCATGTAGGAAGAGAAGGAGACAATTCTCCAAAGGTTGCATGACATGGAGAAACAAATCCTTCAAGCTCAAGAAGCTTTGTCCAAGAACAAGCATGAGGAAGAGGTAAACCATTCCAACTTGTCTTCAATTTCCTCTATTGAAAAGTGTGTTGGTTCTTTTGAAAAACATACAAGGGGAATTGAGTCCAAACTAATGTTTAAGATGGGATATCAATAAGAAAAAGGTTTGGGAAAGTATGCACAAGGCCTGGTTGACCCTATTTTAGTTGTGGAGCGACCCAAGAATATTGGTCTCAGATATGTGCAGTTTAATGGCGAAGACTCCAAATCCTTGAATGCATGTGATGCAAATTTAAAGAGAACCTTTATTCCAAGTTCTTCTATGCATATATGTCAAATTTGTTTTAAGGATGTTTTCCATTGTGTTAAGCCATCATTGCAGCAAGTAGAGGGTAAACATGTCACTTATGGTGAGCCTTCAAGTTCAATCAATTTTCAAGACAAGAACTGTGATGAAAGTATGAAAAGGAAAGTTGTCTCCTCTACTAGTTCATCATCTTTCGAAGACAAAAAGGATGGACATTCCATGCAGCAAAAGAGGTATAATCAATTTTATTATGTTTCAGCAAAGAATGATAATTTTTCTTGTTCAAATGAAAGAATTTGTTTTTGCACATTCTGTGGTGGATTTAACCATGTTGCTTCAAGATGCTGGTTGAAAAAGAAAGCACACAGGAAGCAGAAGAGGCAAAGAAAATTTCTCAAAAAGTGCTTCAGAGTTGCACATTTTTTCAAAAGAAGGGACATGATGTCTCTCATTTTTGGAATTTTCATCCAAAAAATCATCCAAAGCACATGCAGCTAGAGGACAAAAATTTTGGCGTAAGTGGATTTATGGATTCCGTTATCAATGTGGAAATGGAAGATTCACATGAAGGTGAATTGCAACCGCAAAAGATGCCATGGAGTTGGATTGGTTGGAAGTGGATCAACTTCTTAATGTAGTAAGTCATTACTCATTTTGTACATGCAAATTTCATATTGGTATGCATGTATTTTAGTTGAAAATTTGATGCAAGATCGCATGTAAAAGCAGTTTTAGTTGAAGGAATTTCTTTGTTGTTGCATAGTTTCACCATGGAGGTGTAAAAGATGAGTATGATACTCACTTATGTTGCAGCAATGTCTTTTGGTTCAACTCTTAGTCACCCATATGTTTTTGGGATGATATGCTTGTTGGCATTTGAAAAAAAGAGTTGAAGTTGTACATGTACATAGAGGTTGTATGTGTAATTAGCGAATTGTATATAGTTCATTGTACATGATATGTACACATGTGTTTGTCAAGATGTATCTTGTTTTTTGTCGACTTGTGTCGATTATGTCACAAATGTTTATCGACTTGTGTCGATTGTGTCATACATGTTTATCGGCTTATGTCGGTTGTGTGCACACTTGTTACAGATTTTGTGTGTCAATTGTATAGCACATTTCATTGTCAACTTGTTGTTGATGTCGTATGTTGCACAAGATGCTTTTGGTGTCGATTGGTGCAGAGAACGAAGTGTCAGTGCAAAGCAGTGCAAGATTCCATGAGATGGAAAGGCATGCAAGAAAAGAGGGCACAATTTTCAGCAAGGGTCATTGTTGTTTTCAGTATAGCAGATTGGTATGGCAAGAAAAACTTGGTCGGGATTCGACATAAGTACATGGCTCATTCAGCAAAATTCTCCATGTGAATAGTTGGAAATTCAGGAAAATTTTTGGAGGCTGAAGAGAAGAGGATGTTGTTATTCTCTCATTTTCTGTACTACAGTTCAATTTCTTCATTTCAGTGAGCTTTTGGAGTCCAAAAGCTTCTCATTTGGGAGGTGTGATTAGGAGCTCAAGTCAAAGCCATGGAAAAAGCTCAAAATTTAAAGTGTTAAAAATCACTTGAAACCTGAACGATCGGATAGGCCTCGGCGATACGATCCTGTAGCCATGAACGACACTCAAATCTGACACTGTATGTGAAAGTTATTCAAGTTTGAACATTCACAATTTCAGGCAAAAGTCTAGTTTGACCATGTTTGACTTTCAATTTTTGAAAATTTAAAAAAGGAATATTCCATGGAATATTCATCAAAATATTCCCTAGAATATTCCACCTAGTCCAATCCAGTTCAGACACTTGGCACCATTTGATTACAAGTTGGTTTGAATTTGCGAAATTTGGACCAATTATGGGCTGCCACGTGGCAGGCCCGGAGGGCACCACGTGGCCCCCTGGTCGATTAAATATTGGCGTTCAAAATTTTATGACTTTGTGTGAATCAAACCTCTGACCTCTCGCGGACTAACCAAATGCATTACCATTGAGCGACAACATTAGTTCTTATTTGTAATGGGGTGGCAGTGCTATTTATGTTTTGAAATTATTATGGGCGAAGGTTTAAAGGGGCTAGCCCCCATGAAATGTGACCATATTTTTTTGGACCGGGGGCATGGTAATAACAAACTTTATGCGTCCATCAAAAGAAACATGTGATAGCACGTTGGTTTAACATTATATGCCATGGTCCTACAAAAAAATTCGAAGTTTGTTAACCATAAAGGCTGACGGTTAATGCGGCCATGTGGCCAGCAAACACAAACATTTAATGTCACGCCAAAAGGTTTCACCTATTTTGGAGGAGCACACCATTTCAGGTGGATTTTCCAATTTTAACTCCGGTTAACTCCAATTCTCCACAATTAGAGGAGGTTTTTTAGGCAAGATTGGGAAAAATAATGTCTGGGCCATAACTTTTGATAGTGTTGTGTAACCAGCTCCAAAAAGAGAAGAAAAGAGATATAAACGCCTTATAAATGAGCCACTTCGAGGGGGAAACCTCCAATACATTACATAAATGAAAAATTCTTGGATCATACAATTTAAGAAACCTCCTTTCTATATATAGGAGTCCATGGGGCCATAATGTAATCCTAGTGGGCCACAATGTAATCCTAGCCGACCTAACAATACTAATTTAAGGGCACAATAATAACAAAATGGGGGTTACAAGGGTTCAATAATAATAATAATAAGGGGGTTACACTAGCAATAATAAGGGACTATACTAGTGATATAGGGACCTAACATGCCCCTCGCCTTCAAAAAAGTGTTGTCCTCAATGCTTGAGTAGCTCCAGGTGCTTCTGTATAAAATTCTCATCCTCCCATGTAGAATCTTCAATCGGTAAGTTCTTCCACTTGATGAGATACTCTGAAATTGATCGATTCCGTAGCTGTCGAGTTCTTGTTTCCATGACCACTTCAAGTTCCAATATTATTTTTCCTTCCTCATCAAGTTCTGGCAATATTGTTTGAACTGGAAGATTTTCACCTATAACCTTCTTTAAGCATGAAACATGGAAAACTGGATGTACTCGCGAAGAAGCAGGAAGCTCCAATTTGTATGCCATAGAACCAATCTTTTGCAACACCTTGTAAGGACCATAGTACTTTGGTGATAATTTATTATCATTCTTAGCTTGCTTGAGGGACATTTGTTTGTATGGTTGCAGCCGTAAAAATACCCAATCTCCTACATCAAAACTTCTCTCGCTGCGATGTTGATCTGCCTGTTGTTTCATTCGATTTTGTGCCAAATTAAGGTTATCCTTTAAGAGTTGAAGAACTTCTTGCTGATGCTCGATGTGATCTTCGACTGCTTGAACCTTCGAATTTTCCCTTAAAGATGATGTAATCGATGGTGGATGATATCCATAAAGTGCCATAAATGGGGTCATTTTTGCTGCAGTATGGAAGGAAGTGTTATAACACCATTCAGCGAGAGGTAACCACTTGACCCATTGTGTTTGTTTATCAGATACAAAACAACGAAGATATCCTTCCAAACATTTATTTACTATCTCAGTTTGACCATCTGATTGAGGATGATAAGATGAGCTATGAGCTAATTGAGTACCCAAACAAGAAAATAACTCCGTCCAAAAATTTCCAGTAAAAATGGGATCTCTGTCACTCACAACAACCCTTGGGCTTCCATGTAGCTTTTGAATTCTGTCCATAAATGTAGTAGCAACTGTACTTGCTTTAAATGGATGAGATAATGAACAAAAGTGTGCATACTTGGTAAGTCTATCAACTACCACCATGATGACACTCTTTCCTTCGGACTTAGGTAAACCTGTGATAAAATCCACTGAAATCTCCTCCCAACGTTGACTTGGAATGGATAAAGGTTGTAGAAGTCCCGGGGTCTTAATTGTTTCCACTTTATTCTGCTGGCAAACCAAACATTCCACCACAAACTTTTGAATATCAGATTTAAGGCCATCCCAAAAAAATTCTTTCTTCACCCTCTGGTAAGTTTTTAAAAATCCTGAGTGTCCTCCTAAAGGAGAAGTGTGCAATTCCAGAAGAATCTTTTGTTTTAGTTGGGAATTCTTGCAAAGATATAAGCGATATTTGTACCATAAGGAATCATTTTTCCAACTAAATATATCAGATGTACTAGGATCTTGCTGCAACTTTTGAATGAGTTTCCATACATCTTTGTCCTTCTTCGATTCATCTCTTGCTTCAGTTATCCAATCTGGTTGGATAATAGAAATGGCACAAAGCAATGCTTCCACCTCTTCATTCTTTCTTGAGAGTGCATCTGCAACAACATTAAGCTTTCATTTTGTGTAGATTATTTCAAAGTCATAACCCAACATCTTTGTGACCCATTTTTGCTGCTCTTCTGAAGATAGTCTTTGTTCCAAAAAGTGTTTAAGACTATCATGATCAGTTTTTACCTTGAAGTGTCTTCCCATTAGGTAATTTCGCCATTTCTTTAGTGCATGTAGTATTGCTAACATTTCCTTCTCATAAATAGGTTTCTGTAAATACTTTCCTTTGATTGGACGACTTTCAAAAGCAATGGGTCTTCCATTAAAACTGCACCAATTCCATTTCCTGAGGCATCGCATTCCACAATAAAGGTTTTTGTGAAGTCTGGTGTAGCTAAGACCGGTGCATGGCACATTGCCTCCTTAAGGTGTTCAAAGGCCTTAGTTGCTTCAGGAGTCCATGAAAATGCATCTTTCTTCAATAATGTTGTTAGAGGTGCTGCTATTCTCCCATAATTCTTAACAAACTTGCGATAATACCCTGTTAACCCGAGAAATACTCGCAACTTCTTTATGGTTGTGGGGACTTTCCATTCCTTAATGGCTTTAATTTTGTTAGGGTCTACTTTCACACCCTCGTGAGATTAGCATTATTTTGTTATAATTGTGCCCAATTATAACAATTAGCATTTGATCCTAATTAGGGACAACTATTTTATTATAATTTTGCCCTTAAATTATTATTGTTAGGTCGGCTAGGATTACATTGTGGCCCCACTAGGATTACATTATGGCTACATGGACTCTTATATATAGAAAGGAGGTTTTGTAAATTGTATGATCCAAGAATTGTTCATTTATGTAATGTATTGGAGGTTTCCCCCTCGAAGTGGCTCATTTCTAAGGCGTTTATATCTCTTTTCTTCTCTTTTTGGAGCTGGTTACACAACATTTGGTATCAGAGGTTTGGATTCTAGGGTTTCGCTGCTCCAAACAGGTCATCGTGGAATTTTCGCTATCAGAAGCTGAAATTTTTAGGGTGTGAAGCTGAAATCGTGAGGAAGTTTGTCTAAAAATTTCAAAGCTTGGTTCGCAATATTTTCGGAGATATGATCTGTGGAAGTTAGGTATTTTTTCAGGCTCCTAAACAGGTTATCGTGGAATTTGCACTATAAAAAATGTTCTACAAAGGTTCAGAATCTGAAATTCATATGGTGCGAAGCTGAAATCCTGAGGAAATTCTTCAAAAAATTTCAGAGCTTGTTTCACAACATTTTTCGAGATATGATCTGTGGAATGTAGTGCTTTTTCAGGCTCCTGAATTTCATCTCAAAGAGGTGATCGTGGGAAAAGTTCAATAACTCTCTCTCTGGGCATCGGATTGGAGTACCGTAAAACGTGGTTGCAAGTACATGGACTGAAGTTTCTTGGCTATCAATTTCAGAGACGAAGGATGAAACAGTGACACGTGGCAAGTCGCACAATTTCACTCTACTGAACCAGTCCAAAATTGGGTCATTGTGGGAGATTGGAAATAACTTTGTCTTGAAGAATCCAAATCAGATCATACCTATGGCATTTGAAAGAAATTTCAGAAGGCTACT
This sequence comes from Pinus albicaulis, assembly GCA_034641835.2. Lineage (NCBI taxonomy): Eukaryota > Viridiplantae > Streptophyta > Pinopsida > Pinales > Pinaceae > Pinus > Pinus albicaulis. The sequence goes on from CM076574.1 coordinate 1,368,404,754, forward strand.
ACAGCAATGAATTTCAGATATTGAAGATTCTCAATTACAGAGATAATTCAATTTCAATACAGAGCTCCTAAAAAGCAAGTAAAAGGTGTGTATTTTTTTTCCGAATTGCATAAGTCTTGTTTGAATAATCAAGTTGAATTGATTCCAAGGGAATATTGTAGAATAGATATCAGTATTGGATTCTAAAATGGCCCCTAAAAAGAATTCAACTCCCATTAAGCCTTTAGAAGGCTCTACTATGACTCATGAAGATGAAGAATGGAAACATGACATATCAAAATTTAAGGTGTGACAAGTGCAAGGGGAAATTGCCCCAAAGAACAACTAAAACAAATGGAAGTTTGAAGAAAGTAGCTAAGATGAATGGTTTTGGAAGCTAAGATGGATGGCTAGAAGGGCATGGAAGCTAAGGTTGATGACATGGAAGCTAAGATCAACATGAAAACATGAAAGACAACATAAAAAACATGAAGAATGATCTAAAAGCATACATGGAAGGCTTGATGACAAGCTTAAAACCAGAAATGATTCCTAATGGCGGAAATATAGGAGAAGAACCTCATGATGAGAACAAAATAAATGTTAATCTTGATTTCATAAACTCGAATGTTGGTGGGAAGAACCACCATATTCCAAAAATGGATATGAGGAAGTTTGATGGAAAGGATCCTGTAACATGGATACTACAGATGGAGTAATATTTTGATCTCCATAACGTGCAAAACACACAAAAGGTACGCATTGCAACTTTACATTTAGAACAAAATACATTTGTATGGTATAGATGGCTTTGCTCCCGTAAAAAAATTGTCACTTGGTCAATTTTTACGGAGGAAATGATAGCACATTATGAGGATACAAAGAGCAACACCTTCTTTAGCCAATTGATAAACCTCAAACAAAAGGGTTTAGTGGGGGAGCACATTGAGGACTTCCAAAAATTGAATATAAGGGTAACTGATATTTCAGAGGAACACAAGATTGATCTCTTCATAGGCACTTTAAAGGATAACATCCAACATGAAGTTCGCGTTTTGGAAACTGATTCATTGGAGAAGGCATTCAGGTTGGCAAGAAAAGTTGAATGTAAAATTATGACGACAAGGAAGCCTACCACTCAATTCTATAAAGAAGGAAGTGTTGCTACGCCTAGATTTCCACAACCTACAAGGTTGACACCACAACAATTGGAAGAAAAAAGAGAAAAAGGGCTTTGCTACAGTTGTGATAGCAAATACACTAAAGGTCATAAGTGTGCTGAGAAGAAATTATTTTACATAGATTGTGAAGAAAAAGAAGAAAATGAACAAGAAGAGGATATACACCAGGAACCAGCCCTAGAAGAGGAAGAAATGAATCCGACCATATCGTGTAATGCACTGGCAGGAATTACCACTCCTCAAACTCTCAAGATAGAAGGACAAATCAAGAATAAAAAGGTAATAGTGTTGATTGATTCAGGTAGCACCCATAATTTTATTCATTGTAAGGTAGCCAAAGAATTAAATTATTTCCTATACCCAGCACCAGAATGTCAAGTGATGGTTGCAAATGGAGGAACTATAAATTGCTCTGGAAAATGCCATAATATCAAGCTAACCATGGGGGAATATGTATTGACTAGTCCAATGCTTGCCATTCCTATGGGAGGTGGTGATGTTGTACTAGGAGTACAATGGTTACAATCTTTGGGGACGGTAGCTTTTAATTTTCAAGAACTTTTCTTGAAATTTTTTTCAGAAGGAAAGGAAGTTGAATTACGGGGTATTGCAGGGAAGTCGGGAAAGATAATAAGCTCTAATGTCATGACAAAGCTTCTAAAGAAAGAACAACCAGGCGTAATTGCACAATTATGCTCACTAGAAGTTCCAACATCAAAATCATCTATTTCTGCAGATCTCCAACAAGTCTTGGACAATCATTCCAAGGTGTTTGAAACTCCCAAAGGACTCCCACCTATTCGTGATCAAGATCATGCTATTCATTTGATTCTAGGAAGTGTTCCTCCAAACATCAGGCCTTATAGATATCCTTACTTCCAAAAGAGCGAAATTGAACGTATGATTGCAGAAATGTTAGAGGCGGGTATAATTCAACCTAGTCAAAGTTCTTTCTCTGCTCCTGTAGTATTGGTACACAAGAAGGATGGATCATGGTGAATGTGTCCAGATTATAGGGAGCTCAATAAGCTCACCATTAAAGACAAATTTCTCATTCCTATGATTGATGAATTATTGGATGAATTACATGGAGCAATTTATTTTACCAAGTTGGATCTTCGTTCAGGATATCATCAAATTAGAATGAAGACTGAAGATATTCCAAAAACAGCATTTCGAACTCATGAGGGTCATTATGAATTTTTGGTCATGCTTTTTGGTCTTACCAATGCACCTTCTACATTTCAAGGGTTGATGAATTCCATTTTCAAACCCTTCCTTAGAAAATTTGTGCTAGTATTTTTTGATGATATACTAATCTACAGCAGGTCTTGGAAGGATCATGTTGAACATGTTGACAGGGTTTTTATAGCATCATTTCTCACCTTCATATGATTCGTGATTGCTTTTATGGCTTTGGGCATCCATTCCTACAGACTTGGACAAATTCACTTAAAAACAATGTAAAAATCCCCATACGTGACTATGCCCGTACTTTTCCGCGTGTATACGCGAGTCCTCCTACACTTTCCCGCGTATTCCATTAAAATGATTAAAAAATATATAAAAAATCCCTAATTTCGCGCTGGGTTGATGGTTACTCTAGTAGTTCAACCACCCCAGCACGTGGCCAACTGTTTCCAACTGTTGAAACTACTTGGAGGGAGTATAAAAGCCCCTCATGTGTATGGCCTAAGGGAGAGAGAGAAGTTATTGATATTATACTCTGTTGGTATTCCCTATCCAAGTCTGAAATCCCGTGCCTCCTGCACTTCCCAGTTCATTGTAGGAAACCTTTGTTTCCTTGGGGTGCTCATCTACCTATATGTCATCTCGTCTTCGCACCGGGTTGGAAAGAGTCTTAGCGAGGCAAGGGCGGGACAGGCTCGGGATGACCCGGTCTGCTCGAAGATCGTGGAAGGGATTCGGAGTGATATCTCCACTTGTTGTTACGCACATGATATTTATAATACGGAAGTACCATCTTGTTCCCGAAATATACGTGTTAGTGTGTGCTTGCATATATGAGAATATTGTTATTTAAGCATTCATTATGGTTTATCTAATGTTATATATGGATTTCACTAACATTTAGAGTAGATATATGCTGTACAACCAGTTCTTCGTGCTTGTTTCTTCTTGTCTTTCAGGTTAAGAAAGAAGGACGGTTGCTGGGGGTTTGGACCCCGCAGGATCTGCTTCAACCGTAGGACCTACGGGTAACTTCCTCGATCTACTCTATTTAGTTTTTCATAAACATGTATGGTTGTGTGAGTCCTTCTTAAGTAGCATGCCCCTGCTCTGTGGAGGTTGTAACCCAACGAACCTCTAGGGGGATATTCCCCAAAACAGAACTGGCGACTCCACTGGGGATTACATTCTTGTGATTCCCCTGTTGGGTGGTTTCAGCTATTTGGTAGGTTGCCGACAGTTTTAACTTTCATTTGCAGTCCAGTTTATTTTTTCTCAGTCAGTCTGAAGTCCTGGTTTCTTATCCAGGCTTGATCCTTTTTGTTTTTTCATTATTTACCTTGACATACGCACTTTTTTCTGCACACAGTCGCGTATACACACAAGTTTGTCTAAAGGGACCCACGTATACGCGTGTTTCCTTTAGCACAGTCGCGTATGCACACTTGTTGCTAAACTGTGAAGTAGCGTATACCTAGGCTGATTTTGAAATTTTGGGTTTCTTGACTTTCTAGTCCTTTCTGGCTGTTGAGACCTGTTCCTACAGTGTCTTTGTACTCTCTGGATTGTGAAGGAAGTGGTCTTTGGTCTTTTCTCTCTTTCATTTGATTGAAAACTAGTCTTTTTGGCAAAGTGTTGTTGTTGGTGCTGGCACTTCTGGATTGAGTACCAAGATCTCGTTTTGAGCATTCTTGGCTATTCTGCTTTATCAGAACAGAGAGCTTCTGCTCGTTTACTCGTTCCTATCTTTGTTTTTTGCTTTGCACTACGTTTTTTGCCTCTTTTCTTGGTTAGTTTTCTTTAGTTCAGTAGGCTAGGTCTTGTTGCAACTTTTGAAGAGTTTTTCTTGCTTCTTCGAAGTTTTTGTTTGCGACGAGTTTGTACTATTGTTCTAGGCTGAGTGGCTGAGTTTTCTTGTCTTCTTTTGCTCTTATTGATCTTGCTACTAGTTAGCCTTATAAGGTTTGGAGCATTGTTGAAGTTTGTGCTTAAAATTCAGTCTTGTTTGGTTTGGATTTTGATAGTTTTGCTTGGTCTTTTCGAGCTCTTTCCTTATAAAACTAAAAAGCTCAAAAAACATTTGCTTTGCTTTTTGTTTTTGCATTTCAAAAACCCAAAAAACATTTTGTCTTGTTTTTGTTTTTGTTGTTGCATTTTTGTTTTCGTTTCGCCATATCTTTTGAAGCTTTTGTGAGGTTTCTTGCTTTGGTTTTTGGCTTGATTTTGGGGAGGAGTTATCATTGATTTCTTCTTCTTGTTTTTAAGCGTTTTGGTGTCTTTATATTAAGAGTTCTTGTTTTTGGGAACTAGCTTTCTGGACAACCAAAAAGAGTTAAAACTGAAAGAGCTTTTTGGGAAATTTCACTCTGCTTTTAGAGATTTTGCATCTTAGAATTTGCATGCTTGTAGTGATTTGCATTAGGTGCACTTAATCATTTAGTCAGTTTCATAGTTTTTGTGAGTGTGAGTTTGTTATTTGAAAAGAAAAAATACAATTTTTAATCTCGTAGAACCTGTATAGAGATTGCTTTTCATCGAAAGACAATAACTGCATTTGCATGTAGTTAGGTTTTTATTAATTTCTTTTGCGTCAAAACACCATAAGTTTCATCTCCATATCCTTGTGACTTAACATAACAGCCCATTAAAATAAGCGATTTAATCTAAAATCAACTAGCAAGTTTTTCTAAGTGTCAATCACCAACTAGCTAGGTTGTAGGGCCTTGGAATAGGTGAGTGGAGAGTTAACTCTCAAAGGCCGCTCAAACAAACATAGAAGTTGATTAATTGAGCGAAATCCAACTCCGTGAGGTGGACTGGGAAAGCTCTCATCCGAGAGTCAAGCGCGAGGGGAAGTGAAGGTTAAGAAGAGGGATACCCCCCCTCCGATTAGTTGAATCTGACCTCAAGACCGTTCCGCCCAGCTTCTGATACGGATTGGTGTCCATAGTTGCTGTTCCTAGGTTCCACACAGGTGACTGCGGGGGGGAATACCCGTGGTACCTGAGGCAGACGTCGCATCACTTCCAGCAGTACTTCTGGGGGTGCCCTTGCGAAGCTTGGGTGCTTGAGCCGGCAAAGGCTGTTGTTAGGAGGTCGGCGTAACTGCTTCTGATACCTTCGCTAGTTGTTCTGGGCCCTAATCATCCCAGACTGCTTTCGGAAGGCCCTATACTTCGCTTTCATGTATTTTGGTGTCCGGTCCTCATCACCCGGAGCGGAAATACTTGGAGGCTGTTTGCTTGCTGTTTCTCAGGGATTTTTATTTTAGTGAGTGCTCTTTGCTCCTAGCTTTCCTAGCTTTTCACTTTTTTGAGTCTAATTTAATAAATCTATAAAAGTGGCTGATCAAGCGCCTCGACGTTCGAGGAGAATCCGGGGGTTATCTCCCGAGAGTGCAGAGCCTTCTTCGAGAAGGCGTAGGAGCGATTTAGCAGGTGGTTACCACCCTGTGGAGTCTGACGCTGTGGAGAGAGATCCTCCACCAAGGTCTGAAGGTTTCATAGCTGATTCTGGTGTCGGTCCCGAGAGGAGCGTTTCGCTCACCTCGCGAGTTTTGTTTCCTCAGGAAGAAGATTTTCAAATCGAAGACGTACCTGAGCCTCCTGCTACAGGTCCATCTCCTCTTCCTCCTGATTATCCGTTTGTTGTTCAATACATCGGACCTGAGTTAGAGAGACCAGGAGATCTTCCGTATCATTCTTATCTTTTGATGGCCACGACTGGGAATGCGGCTTCTACCGTGAGTGCTGCAGGCATTCAGACTCCTGCTTCTGTTGAAGCAGGGGGCACTATTGCTTCATCTTCGATTGCTTCTAGTGCTGCTGTGTTTGGCTCTGGTTTCACCCAGGCACATGCTTCTCATTCTGGTCCCTTTTGTTCAGGGATGTCCATTAATGGAAATCCCTCTTTTTCCTTTTCCGCTGCTTCAGCTGGATCTACGCCCATGTCTACCATGGCTAGTGGATCAGCTTCGTTTCAAGGGTTCCCCTTCGGAACTGGACACATTCCTAGTTCGAATCCTTTGTTAGGGTCCTTTCCGTTTACTTCTCAGACCCAGAATTTAAACCCTTGGTCTGGGGGGCAAAGTTCGACTAATTTTACAGGCTGGAACCCTGTATTTACTACAGCGGGGGCAGGGAATCAGTTTTACGCAGGTCATCAAGGGAATGCTTCTTTCCCTTCGCCGAGTGCTTACCAGACCTTTTCTCCTCTGTCTAATGCCTGGAATCCCTATCAGGGGGTCTCCTCTTCATTTCAAACTTCAGCGGAGGGAACTGGTCTGGGCTTTGGTAACTCGGCGTGGGGAGGAGGTTCTTCTCCTTTTTCTATGAGTCATTTTTGGCAACCTGGTGCCTCATCAAATCCAGGCTATTCTTTTCAGAATGTTGGGAATCCATCCCATCAAAGATGGAATCCTCAGGCTCCGCCTCGCTTACCTTTTCTGGCAACTTTAAATTTTCCAGATTTGTCGAAGTTGACTAATGATCCGATTCGTTATAGTCCGGGGTGGCCTCCGGTTCCAACCAAAATTCCTTCAGACATTCCAAAGTTTGAAGGTAAGAATGGTGAAGATTCGGCAGACCACATCACCACTTTCCACTTATGGTGTTCTTCGAACTCCCTGATCGATGATTCGATTAGGTTGAGATTATTTCAACGCACCTTAACTGGAAACACTGCCAAATGGTATATCGAGCTCACTGGGGGCAGTTTCGCTACATTTGGAGAACTGGCTGTCACATTATTAAACCATTTCCAGTTGCCTGTCAGATATGAGGCTGGGACAGAACTCCTGGCTAATTTTAAGCAGGATGAGGCAACTCACATTTCTGATCACATTCAAGAATGGAGGAGAAGGAAGAGGCTTATTAAAGCTCATATTCCAGGTGAATTCCTTCTCGAGTGGTTTTTGAAATCTCTGCAGTCAGACATTTCAAAGGATGTATCCCTATATGGGGTATTTTCTGAGGAGTAGGCCATTTTTAGGGCCCAGCAGTTGGAATTGATCTATTCTCAATCTGGGGTCCTTTATAAATATTTGCCCAATGCTCCCCGCTCCAAATTAGATTTATCTAAAACTAAGCCTGGTCCGCATGGTGACGGACTTGTCGGATCGGTCAATAGTGGTGCAGCCAGCCTGCTTTCTCAATTGCAGCAGTTGTCCTTACAATCTGCTCCTTCTACTCAGGCTGTTCCTGCAGAGTCATCACCTTCCCAGTCTTTGTCCATAAATGCAGTCCAATCTTCTGATCCCAAAGGAAATCA